>OX579679.1:60162445-60762445 GCA_951230905.1 Cheilosia variabilis
CAAAAGTCGTTGAAAAAAATGATTCAAAAACAAAAAAATAAACAGTTGCTCAGCATGTCCATGTTGTATCCTAGGCCTAGCTCCTCGCAAACACTCCTTTGCGTGGGGTCCTAGCTTTGCAACGAATCAGTAGTTAATCGAATGAAATTTGCATTTTTGTTCAATATAAATAAAAACGACACCTGACTAAATTTGACAAATTAAATATGAAAATTGTTATTTTTTGACGATTTCAGCACGCACGAAAACACTACAGCTAAACCAACATATAAAATTCAAATTACCGTTTCTTTTGGACATTTTTATATTCCCCTTCGAACTGTACGTACTCAACAAATTCGAATTAAAAACAAACACAATCAGCTGATATTTATGACTAATAACATCGCATACTTGACGAATTGCCACCGCACAGAACCTTCTATGTTTCCTTTGACGTTTGTTGACGTTTCACATGATGAAAATCTAAAAAGTGCACACAACATTACACGAAAAATGGCGACAACACGGGCATTGAATCGCAATGTTCCATATTTAAAACAACAATTCTCCGCCCTATTGAAAAATACTTCGCCCGTCATCACCGTAATATGTGCAGTCACAACCTGTGGTTATCTACTTTCGTACTCCGAAACAGCCGTCCGGATTCTCAGTGTCACCCCGGGCTACATCCTCCCCTCGGAATTCTGGATATGGACAGCGTTTACATTTTGCTTCATTGAATTGCACTTCTACGAAGTTCTAGTTGATGTAATCACAGTTGGACTATGTGGTAAAATGTTGGAGCCCCTCTGGGGTCAAATGGAAATGTTCAAGTTCTTTGCTATAACGAATTTGGGAGTTGCAATCTGCACAACTTTCTACTACTTGTTTGTGTATATGTGCACTAAAAATGCAGAAATTCTATTCGATGTTCATATACACGGTCTGGCGGGCTATGTGGCTGGTATTTCGGTGGCTGTGAGGCAGATAATGCCAGACCATTTGATATTTAAGACAAGATATGGAAAACTCACCAACAGGTAAGTGCGTGCCAAAATTTGAACTCGCTTCGCACTGACAAAAGTTCTCTTTTCGCAGAAATGTTCCACTTACAGTGCTCTTTGCGTCGTTGGTCTTTTGGGTGTTTAACGTTCTCGAAGGCACCTACCCCGCTATGTTCTGTTCAGGACTGATTGTTTCATGGGTGTATTTGAGATTCTACCAGCGGCATCCGAACGGGCGTGGTGATAGCTCGGAAAGTTTCACATTTGCCAGCTTTTTTCCGAGTGTTATGCAGCCTGTGATAAGCATATTAGTTAACCCGTTGTATTTGTGTTGTTTGAAAACTGGAGTGGTAGGCACCCCAGCACCCCCACGCACCGTATCCACGTCGAGCTTAACATCTATAGCCATATCAATGCCCGGAGTTGACCCGCATGATATCGAAAGGAGAAGGTAATCTTAATTCGGTCCTTTGTAAATATGCCACTTTTTTAATTGTTTTCCATTTAAGGTTGATTGCACTGAAGGCGCTCAGTGAACGGCTAAAAACCTCCGATTCAGGTCAACAGAAAACATTACCAAAGTCCTTCCCGATGCCACCGAGCAGTGGAAAACATAATCACGGACATCATGCTCACGGTCACGGTCATAGTCATTCACATCACTCGTCATCTGGCCACAGTCATTCGCATAATTCTGGTGGTCATTCGCACCAGCATCACCATGCAGAGAGCAGCACGCCACCCTTCTACCAGAACAAACAGTCTGCTGGTGCACTCGCAACAACACCTGCTTCTTTCTCTATCCCAGCAATACCAAAACCTGAAGCGATCGCTTTACTAAGCGCCCGATCAATGGCTATCCCATTACCGGCACCGCCTCCACCAGACGGCGACACGGAAACCCTAATTAGTATAGACGCAGACAATTCAGCGGAAGCGTCCAAGTAGTAGATATTTCGATTTTGTCCTTGAATTAAGTCGCAATTCTCTATTCGTATTGGTTGTTCCACAGCCACAAGTGGAACGCATTTTAAATTGTTTGCTTCTGTTGAATTCGTTGTCCTTAATTATTTTTCTTTTTTCTTATTTTAGTTTAGGTACCGATGGGTATACCACAGAAATTCATATAAATATAGTTAATATCTTTTTTAAATAATTCTATTATAGTTAATGTGCAGAGGATTAGAAAGAACAAAGTTACAGCGCTTTTAATAGTTATTACGGGTCCTCTTTTGTATGTAAATATCAGAGAACAAAAACGAAACGAGACAAAAAGCAAAACATTAATATTAGACATAGACTCGCATGGAACAACGGAATGAAAGGGAAACGATTCTAATCAAATAAAAACATAAGTATTGGAGAAATGTCTTTCGTTTGGTGAAGTTCGCTCTGCCTGCAGTAGCCGCGCATCGTATCTCGGTCTGTATTTTGATTTAAACCGTCGCAAAACAAAACTGAGAAACTGTGAAGCAAACCGAATCCCCGCTTTTTGAAGGAGGTGAGATGATGTGCTCGGAAGAGGGTGAATCGATTTCAGTTGCCAACCGCTCTATGTGTTCACGTACAAACAATAAGGGGAAACCCACTTTGATAAAAATGTTTTTTTATTGAGTCTTGCACAAATTTTCATAATTAACTACCTACTACAGCTTTCATCTGTAGTACTGTTGTTGATTCCATGACTGTGAGGGGTTTGGCGGCAGTGCTCCCTGATCAAATTGTGCATGGGCAAACGGGGGTCCTGTGTTCTGTTGCCCAAACTGCTGGCCATAGTTGTAGAAACCAACACTTTGTGCAGTCTGTGCCGAAGGTCCGGAACCTCCTCCCGATTGCGGAGGCTGTCCTATATGCGACATTGCGGAATTCGTTCCCGGCGCTGCATTCGATCCATAGTTTTGCGACGAGCTACTGAAAGTGGGTGCCTGCGGTCCACTGCCATATGAACTCAAAACACTGCTGTAGTATGAAGCGTCCGCAACTGTTTCTGGTGGCTGATGGTGTGATTGAGTAATAGGGTTCTTTTTAATCGTCTGATGAAGCGACATTTTCCCTTGATGACAATCCTGAGCGTTGGCCATGTTGTTGCGAGCGATATTCGCTTGGGTGAGATTTGAGGACGATAGGGCTGTCGGGCGAATTTGAGGACGATTCGAAAGAATGGAAGAAGTTGGAACAGGTGGATTAGTGGAGCCTTCGGAGATTTTCCGCTGCACAGGCAAGTTCTTTAGTGCATCGAGTGTACCAAGAGATTTTAGATTCAGCGGATCAGCGGCCCCTAGTGTTTGAAGTTGTGTTATGTGGCGGTGATTTATGTGCGCCTGAAGATCTCTCTGTAAGACAAGGAAATACTTTAGTTAACGCAAGACAAGCTTCGAAAAATAAACAGATCAAACCTGTGATAAATATGTACGCCTGCATCCCGTGTTACCGTACCGACTGCCGCCATGTGTGCACATGAAAACAGTGCCCAAGCCGCTCTGTTCAACGCGAACTACTTTGTCCTTACAACGCGGGCATATCTTAACCGGTTCAGCTCTTGCACACTTTAGGCAGAATATATGCTTGCATGGAATCATCCTGCCATAGAGGAGTATGGGCTTGTCACACTGGTCACAACAGTGAATCATTGGATTTAGGACTTTCTCGCCAATAAGCGACACTTTATGGTCCCACTTGAGGCGCAGCATAGGTTCAGGAGGTCCCCGTGATATGGTGGTAAAGGTTGGCGCTTCCAGTTGTGATATGTCTGCCTCCATATCAACTATAAGCATAAAAACAAAATAATATGTTATCACATCCACGCAATGAAACATCGTTTGAACTCACTTGCTGGCGGAAGAATTGGTTGCACCTCCTCGACAATCGGCACTTCTTCAGCTGTCAATACTGGATGCTCGGGTTCGTTTTCTTTTTTGACATCATTAGCTACTGCTTCGTCCGTTTCCATTGCGATTACCGGCGCGGTGGCTACATTTTCAATTACCTCCGCTGCGGGAGGAACTGTTACTACAGTACTCAAATGCTGATCGACTGCAACTTCTTCGTCTGAAGACACTACAACAGCTGCTTTCCTTCCGCGTCCACGTCCTCGGCCACGACCTCGTCCACGAGCTCTAGCACCTCGACCACGACCACGACCTCTTTTAGTAGCCACATCTTCAGAGTCCATTGGGAATGTTTTGTAAATGTATTGTTCACGAACGAAATTTGTTTATTTCACCTTTTTGCACACAACAAGAACTTTGCAAACTACTAATTACACTCCATTGGCGGTAGTTTACTTATTTTTAAAGTTTCCCGTATTCAATTCACCTTTCCATAAATAAAAACGACTGCAGGGAAAAACGAAAATACATTTCTCAAAAATTCTGACAGCGCTTAATTCTTTTTGCGTTATAAAACTCAACGAACGATGGTTGCGTTCAATGGATAATATAGAAAGATAGGAAATAATCAATTTTATTTTGTGTACAGTAAGGAGAGATGTTTTGTGACTATGTGAGAACTTTTATCTAAGCACGATCAGTAAAAATAGCCTTTTTGTGTATATTTTTTTTTGCAGGGAGCTTACAAGGGATCTGCACTGCAAGGTTATATGTGCAACAAATAAACCTAAAGAGGAGTTCACCTGAAAGTACCCACTTTTTATGGTAAAATGTCAAAATGAAATCTCTAGCTACGTAAGCATTTCACGTGTCGATTCGTTCACGTGGAAAATATTTATTCCGAAATCGAAGAAAACTTTATCTCCAAATGGATTTCCAACCGAAACTCAAAAGTGTGTACATACAATAGGTAGATCTCATCAAACAAATCAAGACTTAGGTAGTCTTATGAACATTTCTTAAAGTGCAGCAAATGAATGAAATAAATGAACAATATTTGACAATTAAATACAAAAATTGGGTTGAAAATGTCGTGAAACCATAGCAATGGCTACGCATCCCTCTCGCGCTGATCATAATCTTTTAAGACGCACGGAAGAACGTTTTGTTCAACATCTATTCATGTACTTTATTCTATTAACATGGAAGTTTATATTTAAAACCTAGCAAAATAGCAGTCATCCATACTGTACAATTTGGAAGAGAAACGCTTTTCCAGCTCTTTTTGGTCCAAATTGTATACTGTTGATGTATCTTCATATCTCCAACAATTTTAAACGACCAATAAAAACGTTTAAATCGGAGCTGACTGACTACGCTATTATGGGCGCCATTTACTACGGTCTATTCACCACGCGTTTGTCACTGCGGAGTTTGGTTTTGGGTTTGGCATTCTGATTTTACTTCGAAATTAAAGAAAATTCGTGCAAATAAAACAAGAACTCATTTGTAATTCGAATTCAAAAAAAACAATATAACATGTGCGTTCTTTTCCCAAAGTTCTGTATGTGCATAATACTTAAGTATGAGTTTGTTTCTCTTTAAATTACAGGCTTTCGGCTTTAAATGTATTTATAAAAAAAAATCCCCCAAACATAATATGCCCAAGTATGTATAAAAAAAGTCTTACCTTCGCTTGATCGTGCAATTGGAAACGCACAACGCAATTACACTCGGTAGAGGTAGTATTCCTCCCGCCAAAAATGTGCAACAAAAAGAAAAAAAGAAGTTGTTCTATAATTGAATTCCCTTGCAGGCAGCATAACAATATTTCTTACACCGGAACGTCCTTTATTCTTTCTATTTTTATTTCTTCAACCACCGGTTGTTCCCTAACGTCTCACACACATGTAGTTCATGTACATGCATGTAAATAGAAACCATCTCCTTTACCAATTGTACATTCTGCTGTCCACCCCTATTTCCCGTTTCAGTTACGTTTACTTTGTATGATAATAATCCCCGTAAATCCCTCCTCGACCGTTTCTTATTATTTACCAGCGGTGCACCTTTCCCTCTGGTACTTACGTGTTATTATATTTCTTCGTCTTTCTTTGGAACAACAATAGCTTATTAAGGGTAACCTACCAACACTATCAAGGCAAAGCAACTCGAAGGAAACAGGAACCGATGGTCTTCCTCCGTTAGCAGTTTGTATCTCAAAAGTTAGTTAGGTTTGATTTGTTGTCGCGTTAGGTTCGGGTGTGCTAAATTTGTTATTTCTATTAAAGTAAAACTATATAAAAAATTGTTTTTTGCTCTCGGTTAGAAGTTTAATTATTTTATTTGTTAAAAAGTCGTGTAGTGTAAACATACAAGTTATATTTGAGGCCCCTTTTTGAGCGTGAATTTATTTTTATTTTATCACTAAACCATGTCGTTCTCGAAGGCAAAATTGAAGCGCTTTAACGATGTTGATATTTGCGACTCCCCCTCAGCAGCTGTGGCGGTTACGGCAACCACTGCTACACCCGTTTCGTCAAGCTCTACTGCTCACCCGGAACGAAAAGAACAAATCGAGAAATTCTTCAAAGACGCCGTAAGGGCAAATGGTGCATCCGCATCCGCTAAAGAGCCAAAGGAAGGTAAGGACAAGGAGAAGACCAGTCTAAAGGCAAAGGGTTTGCGGTTGTTTAGAACTCCTTCCCTGCCGCATCGCCTACGTTTCCGCCAGCACTCCGATTTAACATCGGCGTCGTCGGCAAACGCAGCTGCTTCCACGCCACTTCATTCGTCGAATTCGACACCAATTAAGGAGCTCCCAAAGTCTGCCTCTAATTTGAAGGGCAAAGAAGCGTTGCACTATGAAATCAGATCCAAAAATGAGCTTTTGGAAAATTATCTCAGCCAGATCGATGTATTGAAGCGTCATGTCGAACAGTTGAAAGAAACCGAAGCCCGGCTGAAGGAGGAAAATGAGCAAATACTGAAGAAAAACGACACAATGATGAATGAATTGGTCACTGAAAACCTCAATCATAAGAACACCATTGAGAGTCAGAGTGTGGAGCAGGCTAAGCTTCTGGAAAAATCAAATAAATTCGAAGTGGAACTGCGAGCGCTCACCGAATCTCATTCCACAGAGCTGGTAAATCTGAAGACCATCCATTCTCAGCTGGAAGCAAAGTGCGAATGTTTGAATGATAGGTACGAACAGCACCTCCACGAAAACGCTAACCTCAGTGAAAAGATAAAAAGTTTGGATTGCGAAATCTCCGAGCTTAAAGACAACCTCAGCCAATCGGAAGAAACACGCCTCCAAGCGCTGCAAGAAATTGAGACTGTCCAAGGTAGGAACGCGGAACTTGTTGCAGAGGTAGCTAAACTGAAGGATCAAATCGAGGCTGATGCCCTTGCTTACGCTGTGGAGACCAAAGCCACCATCGTCGAGTTAGAGCTGCTGAAGAATGAGAAGAATTCGTTGAAGAACGATTTAGCCACCAAGTCGAAGCTCATTCAAAGTCTTCAGGATGAGCTGCTTGACAAAAACTGCGAAATCGACTCGAATTGTGATACCATCCGTCAGCTAGAAGAGCAGAACAAGAAGTTCTCAAACTTCGAACACACCCTAGAGAGCGCCGAGGAAAGGATTCGAATTGCTGAAATTCAAGCCGAGCAAAAGATCAAGAGCCTCGAATTGAACTTGGAGCAAGCTGTTGAGCGCGAACGAAGCTTATGGCGCGCAGAGCTTACTAAGCGGCAGCACCAAGCTGAAAACCAGGTCATCAAAGTAGAACTTGAAAAGCAAGACGTTATGGTGCTTCTCGAAAGCACAAACGACATGTTGCGTGAACGCGACGAAAAGATTCAAAAGTACGAAGAGCAGTTCCGAAAGGGACTCGATTACTACGTTCAACTAACTGACAATCTGCAAAAGCAAGTGGTAGATCTCAAGGCCGACATCGCAAAGACAATCACCGAGAAGTACAATTACCAGCTCACTCTCAGCAACACCCGATCGACGGTGAACATTCTGATGGATCGCCTCAAGAAATCCGATTCCGATGTGGAAAGCCTCAAGACCGAACTAGAGACCGTGCAGGCAGCGAAGGCTCAACTGGAAACCAACTGTGCTGAACTGCAAAGTGAACTGGCTGCTTTGAAAAGTGACCTGTCCGAGAGCGAGAAGACTCTAAACGCATTACGGGAGTCCTCGGCGGCGCTACAAAACGAGGTGAGGGCTAAAGAGTCATTATTCAGTGCTATGCTCACATCTGAGGAAGACACACTTGGAAAATTCAATAAAATTGCCAACACTTTTCAGGAGCGGATCGAACAAAACGTCGATAAGTACATTGATATGTATCTGGAACTAAAGGAGAAGGACGAAAGTCGCGAGGTTTACATGACTGATATGCGGACGGCGTTGGACGAGTTTGCCAATGTTCTGGAGCTGGCGCAACTCGAAATCGACAACAAGGACAAATGTCTGGTGCAGCTGCGCGATGAGAACGAGTCACTTAAGCTGGAGAACATTTCCCTCAAGTCGAAAACAAATGAGAGCTCGAAATGCATCGCTGAAAAGGACACCGACGTGCAGAAATTCCAAGAGATCCTAATCGATTCTCAACTGCGTGCTGAGTGTGACAAAATCACAAACTGGCTGTTGTCATCATCGGACGACAGCAACGAGGTAAAAGACATGCTGAAGGAGAAAATCACCGGTACGCCCAAAAGCCTGCCTATAACCCCAAAGAACTGCCAGAATACGACGCCAAAGACGCCGCGGACACCACGTACACCACGGACCCCAAAAACAACAACCCCCAAGTCGCTAAAGACCGCCCTGTTCACTGGCAAGGAAAATTTGGCTTCCGGCGTCGAGATGATCAAAAGCCCTCTGAAGACGAGGAACAAGTAAACCCAGATAAGTAGTGCGTAAGTTTACATTTTAGTCCGTTTTTTTTTTCTTTTGTATTTTTCACCCCCCAGTATATTACGCTAGACTCTGTTTTTCTATCCGTAACGTACTCATTTCTTACGAGCTGTTGCCTATCGTTTGAATAGAATCTATTTACATAACAAGAAACCATGTGACACAATGTCCGCCTTTGTGTCGTAAATGATCGTGTCGTGCTACCCTCATCATCGAGGACGTTGCACATGGATGGATACCCTCCACCTTTTTTAGTCATTGTGAAGATCGTTTCCTTTCGATAAGGGGTGCGCATAGGGTACTACGACTATTAAATCCACACGCATTCTTTTCAAGAAAAGGTGCCGAAAAGGAGACTCATATTTCCTTTTGTTATGTGTGGTTTTACCTGTATCCCCTGAGCAGAGGTATACCCGTTGCAGAAGCAACAACTTCCAGAAGGCAGATGTTCTTCCAATATTTTGGCGCCAGATTTTGCTTCTCCTAATCTGCAATGCGCTCAATGAACTCTGAAGGATTCACACAAAAAAATTATAAAATTTATAAAACTGTCTTTTGTTTTTAAATACTTTTTTTTCTATTTCGGAATCATAATTTTGCCTACCTTAAATATATTTACTTGTATTTCCCACTCTCATTGTTTTTGTTTATTACTTTTGTGCATTTGCATTGTAAATTATGTAAAAAAAAATCGAAATCTATTCGCATTTGCCAAAAGCTAAAATTGTTTTCTTCTTTTAATTGGAACTGAAATCTATGTGTAAGTCTAAATTATTAAAAAACATTGTAAATGTTTTATCTTTTTTTTTAATTGCATTATATACTTGTACGTTATATAAATTTATAATTATATTTGTTTACGTTAGATTTATGAAAAATAACTGTAAAATTCAATAGAAAAACACAGAAAAGAAATATTTAACTATTTGTTCTTGTAACTTTTACTTGTGAAATCACAGAATTTAAAACACTTTAAACTTGTTAACGTAATTAACTTTTTCTTAAAACTTATTTTCACATTTTGTTTGCGTATGTCTAAGATTCTGTTTGAGAACAAAAATGATTTAATAAAATATATATCTTAAAGTTTACAAGGGAAATTGTTTCTTTTGTTCAGCGCATGTGTTTCCGTTGGATGGAGGATGGGTTAATGCGAATGATTGAGGTTTGTAAATGATTTGTTTGGCCAGTAGAATGAGTTGAAGAGTTGGAGTTTTCACAAAAAGAATGGATCAGTATACCTAGTGGCGATTGATATTCGTTGGAGAATTTCTGCAATGTTAGTCGAGATTTTTTTCCGCTTAAAATTATGGTTTATAGGGACAAAATAAAATATGCGAATAAAATGGTAGTTCTTAAGGTCCGCATTACATCGGGCATCGGATTAGAGAAGCCCCATCAAATTGTGTATACGTAATATCTGAAAAAAAAAACAACTATCATCTAGCCCATATGGTGCAGCCTGGAGTTTGTCTTTAATTCTGCTGTCTGCGGTCATTTCGGCTTTCGGTTTACATAAACGTAGCCGGATCCGATTATTTTTAAACAGGACAACACAAGGTAAGTGTGGATTCTAGTGAGATAATGCACTCGAACATTTATGTGCCGATTTTGTTGCATACCCAACATTGGCTTTTGAAAATTAGAATAAAGACTTTGACTGTTTTTTTGTTTGCGAATTATACAAACTATCTGCGGATACCAATTCTATGGGGGTTAAGAACTGCTAGCAGGAAAGAAAAGAGAAGGAGAGGTTAAGTTGAGCCTAAATCGAATAACTTATCAGCTTGTGTCTAGGATAATGTATAAAGGCAGCTCAAAAGTTGGTTCGTGACTGATCTCTTTGCGGCTGCCTGAGCCTTTGAATGTTGGTAGGTTGAGGTAACTATTTGTATACAGCCTATAACATTTGTCAGAAGCCGAATTCCGTTACCCGTAAACGAGCAATGCGTGGGGAATTCGTTTTTGTATTGCATGTTTAAGTGGCTCCATTTCGTGAAAGTGGCGATTTGATCCGAAGTCTCAAATATTGCTATCTTATATACGGAGCCTCGGACCATTCACTTAACAGATTCGAGCAGTTTAACCACTGGGACTCCCTCGAGGAATTCCTACATCCACATAAAATCGACAAGAGCACAAAAGACTGGTATAGCTGTCAAATTTTACAGGCCCCAGGACTTATTTCGTGTGGCGGAAAAGTCGTCAAAGATGGTTTTTCCTAGTGCGCGGTAGCCTTAGCTTGTGGCCGAAAGTACTAAGAGCAATTTTTCAACGAAATACTGCAATTGTAATGTAGCAATTGCAAACAGATTAATAACTGCAACTGGGTTGGATAAAGTGCTATTAATGACATACAAGAGGGACTCTAAGCTGAATATTCCTACCTAGCCAGTCAAGGCCTAGAAAAAAATCCCAAACGAGTTATAACGCTAAAATAGGGTGCACAATAGACCGTTAGGTCGCAGTGCAGTGAACCCCCTCTATTATTGTAATTCCAACGTATGTGAGAATGAGAAAGTTAATAAAGGGTGTAAACTTTCCCACGACTAGATGAAAGTAACAAAAAAACATGAAAAACTCATTAGGGGATGCAGTGTACCATCATTTTCTTTTTTTTTGTGTGTCCGTTTGGATAAAATAAAAACAACAAATTTAATAAATTACTGTCTTGTTAGTCATCAATCAAAAAGTTATCCTGCTCTGGCAGTTACATACTACAAATCAGCACAGTGGCTGCTGCGTTACGCGCATATAGAGGAATATCTGCAGAGTTTGCTTGAGAAGTTCGCACAAACTACCATCATAGATATATCGTCTACCAGATTAAGCTATGGTACAGACTAGCGCGTTTTTAATTACTGAGCGAAGGGTTCCAGGTTCAGATGTAAGCTTCACCTAAAGAGTTATTCTGAGAATCAACAATCAGGGGACGATTTGAATTATCACGGAATTATGTTGATTTTACTTGTTGACACGGTGCAAAAACAAATTTCGTCGACGGATAGGACGATTCCGATGGACGGGTAAAGCAAAAGTGGACAAGACTCATCTAACAGTGGCAATCCGTGGATTTATGTTGGTAAATTTCCAACAGTTAACGAGAAGAATTTATTGGCAAGAAAGAGTAGCTCGATTTTTTGTGTTTTAAGGCGGAGCACGTTTAACTTTTTACTCAATAACTTCATCCGTGAATTGAAATTGATTTTAGACAACAGGCTTTTGAAAGAAATTGTTTTCTTAATGTATAGTATGCACGACGTCAACATGATCACGTCTGCTTCAACAGAAAATATTTATGTACGCTTTGGGAACGGATATGAACCTATTCTAAACGCAAGAAACAAACAGCGGGGGACTAAGAAACCACTAAAAATGTCTACTGCTCAAACCATCTTACAATTAACGCTACAGCTGCATGAGTGTTTCGGTTTTCCTATAGACATATCTCTCAACGTAAACAGCAGGGAACTAGAAATGCACCAAAATTGTCTACTTCTGAAACGTCCTTACAATGAACGCTACAACTGTATGAGACTGCATTAGCGTAGTTTACGGTTTGCCTGTAAACAAAATATTTGCAATACGCATAGATAGTAATGGAGGGCAATCGGATTGCAAATGTTTTACTTCCATAATTATTAAACAAACGATGCAGCTGGCTTGAGTGATGACTGTATTTACTGGCTAAATCAAATAGAACCCCTTACTCAGTGTAAATGGTAGCAAAAACTAAAAAAAAGCAAAATGGGGCGTTGCAAACGCACCGAAAGTTTAAATCAAATGGAAAAATATGTTTGATGTATAACAGTTGTATTTTTTTTTCAATTGAAAATGTGAAATTTGTATTTTCTTTCTAGTAATTTGTACAAAAAATTGTCAACACAAAATGGAATAAAATAAAACAAAAGAAAACAATTATCTTTATGTTAAATATGCAACACAGTTATTACCATACTCAATAGGAATATCAAATACCAACAATTACAATAAAATTAAGGCTTAAATAATATACATATCAAAATTACAGTAATTAAGAATAAAAGCGCCTATTAGATAAAAATATATACGTGTGCGGCAACAAGTAAAATGCTCTTATGTATAGATCTATTGATCGCACTTCTTACTGCTTTCGAGCAGACCCAGAGTCCGCCTGTCATCGGGTTGTACAACTTTTCCAACGATATTAAAAACATTTTAAACGGCACTCTGGTTGAATAATCTCAATCGCAAAATGTTCTCTTTGTAAGAGTATTCCCACGGGTGAACAATATTCTAAGTACATAGGGAAGAGACAAATAAATAACATTGAGCAACAAAATAGCCGGTAATGTTGAAGTCAGTTGGATCGGTTTGGGAAATACTCTTATTGATACATGTATATATATTTGTATTTAATTTGCATTACAGTTTTAATAACAAAAGTAAAAAACGCTACTTTTTGAGCACTTTGGTTAAGTATTCGTATTTGTTGTTTTGTTTCTAATTTGAAAATATTGAATGTCTAAAAAACGCCTATAAATTTTGTATTCTTTATCTTTTATACGTATATATACTGTGGGCTAGGCCCTTGCGTCAAGATTTCTTGTTCTTAAGTAAAAAAAGACAAAATTGGAAATAAATTAAGAAACTATCATAGTTATGTATATATATATGCATGTAAAAAAACACAAACAATGTACAAAGCTAAAAACCTAGTAAACAGATGTTTAATTATTCCGGAAGTGGCCGTTCTCGGTGATATTCGATTCAGTTCTGGATTTGTACGTGTACAGCGATTGCAATGGCACATGAAGCAACTCAACAATTTGTGTGAAATGAAGTTCTGAAAGTGGAAACATATTCTCAATTAGCGGGATGTGACGAGTGAGCGTTTATTGAGTGCTTGCCATTTTCCGGGGTAATGTATCCATGTCGTATAAGAAAATCGATGACTACTGGGCAACTCGTTGTTTTGAAATCTGGTGTAAAAACTCTCTCTATGCACTCCTTGGCCGGAAGCAACTCGAAGGCTTGTACCTCTCCATCCGCATTGTGAGGAACAAAATCAATTGGCAATTCCAAGTCGAAGACGTACTCCGTATTTGGAAAGAGTCCACGATCACTCTCAAAGAAGAATGACACGCAACCGGCTGAAACTAAATTTATAATGAGATCACTTGGAATGGACGCTTCTTCGGCGGCTTCCTTCACTGCCGTCTCATGGATACCATAGCCGACGGAGAGTCCTCCGCCAACCATGTTATCCCACTTTCCCGGCCAAGTTTCTTTCGTGTTGGAGCGTTGTTGCAGCCAAATGCAGATGCCATGCGTTGGGTGTCGAACATATCCATTGATGTCCACACCATACTTGCGTACACCAAATAGGCATGTAGCCGAACGATCCATCTTCAAGAGACTCTTGTACTCCGACGACTTGACCTCGTAATACTAAAAAAAAGAGGAAGAAATTAAGCTACCACCGAATGCCATATTGGTTTATCAGTTACCTCATCACGCCATCCTTGTAGTGCTGTAAAGATATCATTTGATCTGAGCTCTCGCAATATTTTGTCCAGTTTTTCGGTTCGCTCCGAGTAGTCACGGAATGCTGGATTTAACTCAACGATTCCCTGAATTATGTAACATATTCTTCAATGGGAAACCTCATATCAATGTGGGTGTCTTTAATTACCTGCTTTGTGTATTCACAGTCGCGAATACAAAATACTTCGGGGTACTTAAGCAAATGCTTGGCAATATCCGATTTAATCAGACCGACTTGTTGACCTTCTACAAGGAATGGCCGGATTTCACCTTTCTGAAATCCTAAAACAAAAACATACATTTGGCTTTAGTTTAGCGGATAAAAGCAAGCGCCTTCTGTCGAAAAACTTGATAAACTAAGAAAACAGCAAACGCCCAATCAGCAAAGAGACAAACTGCAAGTATCGATCCGCCCAATTGCAGCCGCCTTCTGCCTAAAAGATTAATAAACTAGCAACAAATATTATAAAATACTCTTCGATTATAATATCCGCCAAAATGACCGAAGAAATAAACACAGATTAACCTCTAATTTGCGGTGTAAATCACACGATTTGTTTACTTTAATGCCATAAGAACTATTATTTTGATTGTTAGTTAATGAATTAATAGAGCTTTACAGGTTGGTATATTGCAAGGCTTTATGTTGTTCAACGTATCGAAAAATCGGTTCAATCGAAAACAAAACAAAGCCTTGCTTATCAAAACATTCGTCTATTTATGCACTGACTTGGATTGCTAAACAAATATTATCAATAAAGTAAGCAAACCCCTTTCGTGATTATAATGACATCTAAGTGGCTTCTGTCTGTCCACGGATCATATTCTGATTCTGACAGCGCAACTCATTTCTTGAAAATTTGAATTGTGTCAGCCACTGTTTCTCTGGGTTAAGGAGGGTTTTCATTATATGGTCTTGCACACAGCATTTTGGGCGGAACGTCACAATAGACAGCTTACATTTGAGGTTGGTAGTAGTTATCAAATGGATGATGAATGAATAAATTGCAAAAAAAAATTGCTTTTAACAATCAACCAAACAAACAGAAAAGAACAGAGCATTAACATTTGAAAGAGAGACGCCGACAACACGGTTTGGATAGAGATCAGTTACTTACCAATTCTATACACATAATTTAATCTCGGAACGCAGAAGAGTGATCTATCGCATTGAACATTAGCCAAAGTTGAGGAGGTGTCAAGGCGATTATGGATAAGCAGACACTATACACAGATTCGTAAACAAAATAGTACCAATTGTGTTTTGTAGATTATTCGCATTTGCAACTATGCATGTATTTGTATATTTCGAGTTCGTCGATTCAAAGTTACACCCGTGTTTGTAGGGGAGCATACTACTAAAATAGTGCTTGTTCACTTGTAAGTCAAGATAAACATATTACATCTTTACGGAAACCTTCGTCAGGGCAATCGCGAAATCAATTTATTGATCGTATAGGTGTGTATATGATATCTAATCAGTAAGTACATTTATTAGCATAGAAAATTTTTTTTTTTTTCAATTGGCAATAATTACAGGGTACCTATACACATAATAGAATTGCAGTAATTTATTGACCGTGGCTGGCTGCGAAATCACACATCAAACGTTAAACTCAAACAAGGGAAACATTCAATGTATGTATAGTCATAGATAAGATGCCTAAAATAATAATAATAGAATATACCTATCCGAGATAAAAGAATGAATGAGTCACCTTTATTGACACCGGGGCAATGTTTGCAAATACAAACTTAATAGCTTGAGCCAGCGGAATATAGTGAAAAGAGGATAAATAGAGAATTGATATATCAAGAAAAGGGCCACTATATGTGTGCTTAGTACAAAATTTGGCCTTGATACGAAACCGCTAGTTTCGCGCGAATTAGCTGATACAAAATCAACCATAGATATCTATCGGGAGAACAGTGTTCTAAACCCACTGACTGATAAGGAACATTTCAAACATGTACACAATTCACACACACTTAACTGCCACATCATTTAACGTTTTTATTTATCGGTAATTAGCAAGTGAAACAGCGAAACAAGCTTAATCGAGGGTAGAAAAAAAAAAGTCATGTACACTAGTTTGGGCTATTCCAAGGCAATTCTGCATACGAGGTAAACTAAACAAAAATATATGTGAAAACATGAAAGACGCGTTAAATAAAATATTATGCATCAATGTGTTAGTTATGAAAAAGTACATATTTGTTGACAGAAAAAAAAGGCCAATAAGATAAACGATGCGCCAAAGAGAACAAGCGGACCTCCGCGAAAATTGATCAACCACTCGTCCGCTGGTAGCCTCCCCCCAACCACACAGAAAGTGTTCTGTTACCTTGATTCCATTAGAAACATTGTGGTTTGACGACATCTCTCATGAACAGACACAACAACAAATGATTTCATAATCGCCAAAAAAGAGATAATCCATTTCTTTCAATTGTAGTAGCATTTTTGTGTAAATTACGAAATCGCTCATACCTAGGGCACTTTTTTCTTATATTTTTGGCTAAAAGTTCACTTGGACAAATCGATAAGCCTCTGGTTCGTTGTGATATTAGGTGGGATTTAGTAGATCTGAACAAGATAAGAGGAAAGAGGACGATTGCAAATACCCGGCTGTTTGGAGAGAAAATATGAAATTCCTGAACAATTACTCACCGGTTAAGTAGAAGTTGTTAAATTTTTGTGCAAGCTTGAAGAGTCGGGATAATTTTACATCACTTGACGCCATTTAAATCAATTTTTTTTGGGAGTTTATAGACTGGGAAACCGAATGTTCTCCCCTTCTTCTTTATATATATAAAAGCACAACCAACCGCAACGACCACTGACGATAAATTGAAGAATAGCGAGATCATGCACTAGGCGAATGAAAGGAAGAAAATGAAAACAAACGGTGACAGGTCGGCATTGTGAACTGGGCATATCCCAATGAATTTGTAAGGGCAGTAAACAATTTATTTAAGGGTGGGAATACAGTTCCGATTTATTTTGAAAAATTTGAAGTATACACACACAAGTAGTAAAATTTAAGTAAATTCTGGCTACCGAATGAAACCAATCTAAATTGAGAATTGTTCTCAATGCATCTAGCGAAGGGCTTTCTTAATTTTGTATTTGCATCCCTATGTAAAAAAAATGTATCTCTATTTATAAATGCATTTCAGGGTTTCCTTAATTAAAAAAAAAATAACACGTAAAGTTCCCAATGCCGAAAATGTGACTTATAAAATAAAAAAAAACACATACAAGGCAATGTTGCTTTTTTGTTTATAAAAAAAATAAGCATTTTTTCCTTTACTGTGATTGCATCCGAACCTAACGAAAGAAAGAACACAAAGAACAAGTAGAATAAAATATCCAACTGTCATGGCGGAAACTGTCACCTTTTGACAGCTTGAGAAAGAAATATTGCCGAATGAAATCGCAGTCGATTTTCTTTTCTCTATAAAAAGAAGCACAAAATTAATTTGTCTGCGGCGTTAAAATAAGTTAATAAATATAAAAAATGAGCGACGACTACTTAAGTAAGCCTTTGTCGCTGGATTCATCTTCTACTCGTAAGTACTCGCATTATGCAATGTTCACTTCTTCGCAATTAAAAACATGTGTTTTTTTTTAATTAATTTGTGCTCAGCTTCCACCTCTGAACGTAACTCACATTTACGTACTCCAGTATCGCCATATCTAAATTATGACCCTAGATTCCTTCAGCAAGCACAACCGGAGTTTATTTTCCCGGAAGGAGCTAACAAACAGCGTGGTCGTTTTGAGTTGGCTTTCTCACAGATTGGCTCATCCGTAATGGTTGGTGCCGGAATCGGTGGTGTAGCTGGGTTCTATAATGGCATGAGGACAACAGCTGCACTACAGCAAACGGGAAAACTGAGGCGAACACAGTAAGAATAATAAAAGAGCTTGAGAGACTCCATGCGGTAACTTTTCATATTTGCAGGCTTCTCAATCACGTTATGAAGCAAGGGTCAGCAACTGCAAACACCCTTGGAACATTGGCTGTTATGTATTCAGCATTTGGTGTGCTCCTGCAGTTTGCACGAGGCGAGGATGATGACCTGAACACAGTTCTGGCTGGAACAGCAACTGGCTTCTTGTACAAATCTACTGGTAAGATTCCAAGAATATTTACTTGAGTTGTTCTTTTTAATACCAACTCATTTTATTTTCTTGTAGCCGGCCTTCGAAAATGCGCAGTCGGTGGTGGAGTGGGTCTTGGCATTTCAGCTCTGTACGTTCTATTTCAAATGTCTCGGAATGGTTCGAATAAAATAGATATGAAGTCTTTTATGTGAGATATGCGCCATCAGAAGTGACAAATTTTAGTGAACGAAATACGAATGCCTAAGAGCGGGAAGTGTTGTTAATTTTAGTTGATTGGTACTGAACATAAGTAAATTAAAAAAAAAAAAATCTAAACAGCTTATTTATTGGTGACGACTCAAGTCTGGTTTAAGGACATTGATCCCGTGCAGCATGAAGGTAAGTTTAAACCCATAATGTTTTGCTACCGAGAGTTTTTGATGCCCACGACCTTCCTAACAATCACATATTTGTTGTTCCTTTTAATGAGTGACATATAATCTGCTGATTTGCTGCAAATTTGCTTTGATAACTGACAATCATAAAAAGGTACTTCAAAGGAATCACAACAAGCTGCGAACGAAATTGACCTATGAAACCTATGTAGGATTACATGGGCGTAATCAGGCATTTGTCTATGTCCGCCTACATTTTAAAAGTACGTTGCGACCACTTAAGTGTTTGTCGCGACTCAAGTTAATATGGTCGACTGTTCAGTTGCATATATCATTTTACAGTCGTATTGTTCCATTAGTCTTAAGCCTTCTTCGAACTCAAGCCACATAACCAATATGTCTCTCATTGTTCCGCATCCAATAAGTCAACACAATAGAATCTTTAACTTTGCATAACGTTTATATTACCTACTATTTCCTTACAATAATTCATTTAATAAATAAAAACAAAGAGACTCAGAGGATTCCATTTAAACCATTTCAAATTGTGTGGGCTTTGCTTAGTCCTTCTTGCAGTGATAACAGCTGCATGACACTGCCGATTTAAATTTAAATGTGCGAACACCATCCAAACAGAGAACACGTTTTTGTATCTAAATTAGACAAACAAAATATATTATTAGGGACACTTTCCTAAAGAACAACAAACCCACCTCTTCCGATTCCATCATATTACAGCATTGACCAACTGAAACGACTGGCTTCTGGGGCTTAAGCAATCCTCCCCACGGTATAGACGGTACAGCATATGATTCACAAAAACCACGGCACGCATTTGTTGTTATGCGAAATTCAACACACTCTGGAATGTTGATTTTGCGAGTATTGCCCACCTTATGACATCCGGGCTTATGCCAGTTATCCTTGGCAAATGTAGAGATAATGCAAAAAAGGATAACAGTGGCCAGGCGTACCCACAACATAGTAAGACAGTAAAATGTACTTGCTGCTAGCAAAAGTAGTTGAATGACTGACGATAGAGAAGCGGTTAACGCCGCCTTTTATTCGTTTGAGGAGACCATATTTCGAATGGTTAAAGGACATGCGCTGATTGAAGTTCAACAAGCAAAAGCAACTGGACCAGTGGGGTTTAAATGAACTAAAAGATAAATCCGTTTAACCGTATTCAATTTTATTTTGCATTTGAGAATTTTGTAGGATTTGGTATGTTTCAATTCTCGTGTTCTACGGACATTTCGTCGTCTGCACTGCCAGAATTTTCTTGTGCAGAATTCCTCGGGAACATTCTCTGGCGGCGTTCCTCCATTAGGCGTTCCCGATTCTGGTGTATGTAATCTCGAATGTTTGGAAGACCACCAATAGCATTCGCTGTTAAAGCTGACCGCACGATATTCATATCGGTGGCTTCCATCCTGTAATTTCAATAACAACGAATAGTTAACATATCAAATCTATTTTTGTTTTCTTGTTAAAAGCAATACAATCATTACTATTGTGGCAAGTTTATTTTTACGAAGAAACACCGTTCCGAAATTTTTTCATATAAAATTTTCTATTGTGATCAAACCATATTTAAGGTTTAAAATGATTTTTAGTAAGGCCGGATGTTGCATTGCAAAATTGCTATGATCTTAAGATTTATACGCAAAATAGTCACCGGGAATAATATTTCCCCCGAAATTGCTGACAAGGGAAACATTTCCATCGGATCTTCTTTGCGATGCCCCCTGAAGTGAGTTCGTGAAATGTAAATTACTTATTTTTTATCGTACCATTCATCAGTTTCAGCCACATAGCACTCTGTATGTGGTATTGTAGATATCCCATTGAAACCGCCAATTGCGAATATCATGTCATCAATGATTTCCAAGCCCAAGTTACTTCTAGCATGACACATTTCATGAATGAAGGTCCAACGTTGTGTTTCTGGATCATATCTTTCTGCAGTTGATAAACGCGCCAGTCCATTGAAGCCACCAATTACATAAACATGATTTTGATAGGCTACGCTTGACACTCCTGATCGACGATGACTCATATTCGGAATGGCAGTCCAAACATTTCTTTCGGGGTCATAGAACTCTGCTGTAGAAAGGCACTCCTGCCCATTAAAACCACCTAAAATTAAATAACAAATTTTACTGCAGTTTGCTGAACCAGTTACCAACGTCGTCAACATTGAATAATCTATTATGACCTACAAAATATTTAAGCTTTTACTAGTTATTAGACCCATTGATGTTGACTTAGGTCCACAAATAAAATCGTTAACAAAATTTATCAATTGCTTTAAGCCCATCAAAATAAATGCAACTTCAAGCGAAAAAAACGACGAAAATCCCCCCTTCAACGTGTTGGTAAACTACCCTACCTAATTATTTTAAAATAAAAAAAAAAACAAAATATTATACCAGTTGCATAGATTTTTCCATTCAACGTGCAGGCGCTGGCATCGGACCTTTGCATATTCATAGGCGTAATCATGCTCCACTGATTCGTTTTCGGATTGTATCGCTCAACGGTTTTTAATCGATTTTGTCCGTCATAACCACCTAAGGCGTATATTTGACCGTTTAATTCCACAACGCTTACGTAGCAGCGGCGATAGTGCATTGGAGCTATCTACAAAATAAACAGAAATTTAAACGCGTCAGATGTAAATTAATTCTAAATGAAACTTAAACAGCTTCTCACGAGCAATTAACCAATCTTGTAAGAATCTACGAGAATATGATAAACTGTACATTAACATGCAAACGGCTTACTGACCTCCCTCCATGTTCTTGAGACTGCGTCAAATACGCGGCATGTATTAAAATATTCTATTCCGTCATATCCTCCGATACAGAAGATGGAAAAACCGATTACAGCTGAACCATGGTATCCCCTTGGTCCTGCAGGATCTTCAGCTGGAATAATAACCCATCGGTCGGCTCGAGTGTCATAGGTCTCGATACAGCCCTTGGGAGTGCCACCACTCCAACCACCAATGGCGAAAATCACCTCATGAGGCAGCCGGGGCATTGCTATTGCAGGTGTTGTTAGCTGCAAAATGTAACTGCTATAAGACGTTTTTCTTTATTTTCTTTGTGTGCGTGAGGGGAGAATTGTATGTGCGAACGTCACCTCTTCTTCAGTGGGTCTCATCATATCCAGTTCATACAAGAAAGATAGGGTTTCTAGAATGAGCGGTCTTGTTTGGGGGCATTGGGTTACATATGGATGATCCTTAACTTCATCCATGAAGAACTGCAAAAGTAAACAAATTGGGCTTCTGTTAGTGTTATAGGTTCGTTTTTTTTTTTTCAGAAGATATGTGGTTAAAAAGAAGATGGCGGACACCCGGAAATTCCAACTTTAAATGGTTACGTTACTCGTTAAATAACAGTTCAGGGCGGAATAGTGGAAAAGCCATTGCTTTTCGACAAACATAGAAAAAAGGAAACATGTTTACAAATATGCACGGATTTTATACCGTACGTTGTTAAAGTCTACCTATACACAAGTAAAGCAATAGAAAATTCTTAATAACTATAGGTAAGCAATATAGCTGCAAGAAAAATCGTAAATCCTGTGGAACTACAATTCATAATTCCTTTTACTAAAATATGGCAAAGAAGTTAATCTCCATCGATTCTATTTTTAACAACCACCACAATAATCTGTTTTTCCCAATACCTCCGTTGAGCTTATAAACTCAACGATATCAGCCAGTATGCTTGTAAACAGATTACACTCAAGATAAGCTTTTTTTATTACTGAAGGGGGGCAAATAACCCCTCACCGTTCACATCTCTAATTAAGTGAAACCGGTTTCATGTACCCCATTGCGATATTCCTACCTTTGCAGTCATCAATCCCAAGCGCACATTATGCATCAGCTCTGGTAGATGCCCTTGCCTTTCGTCTGCATCATAGTCAACCCATTTGATGCACAATTTCCATACGAGCTCTTCATCTCGTGTGTTCAGCATATCATCGCTGATGATATCCAGGAAATCCTCTAATCCGATTTTTAAAATATCCTCGTTCACTGCAGCGACCTGTGTAAAATGCCGCAGCAAGTAGGTACGTGCCTTTGCGTACAGATCATTACAGAAACGGAAACTGCTTCAGAATAATCCGATTTGTTGTTGTCTTGTACTATTTCTCTCCTCTTTTTGATTTCAAAAATAAACCTACCTGGCAAACCGCATAATACCGTAGCAACTTTTGGGTGTCAACATTTTCTCCAGCACCAGTTTACATTGGTTTACCAGTCCGGTCATGCCGACGTAGTCAGCCAAGGCCAGAAGCTCATGGACGTTCGATGCGTTTATATCACATCGCCGTAAATAGGCATAAGAGATGATTTCTTCCATTATGTCAGCGCGGATTTCGGAAATATAAACATTCCGCGGTTCCTGAGACAGAGAATTTGTGAACAGAGCCCTGCCAGATCAAAAATTGTCCAAGATTAATACATTCAATGCAAGTAGGTTTGATTCACCTGAAATACGAACTACAAGCGCATAGGATAGCACGATGAATGTTAAAGGATCCATCTGCGACATTTATAACAGCGTCACAGAGCAGATTTCGTTTTCGCATCTCATTGAGGGCATTTAAGTTCTTTTCACTCATGCAAGCATGTAGGGATTCGGTCTGATTGTCATTGCCAGTGTTGTCCATAAGGTATGAACTCGTTAGTTTCTGCTCGGCTTTTCAAGCCTGTTGCTGGTAAGCACAGTTACAGGTTGAAGTCTTCCGTTTGACAAATCCTTTTTTTTTGGTATTTTTAATTTTGTTTATATTTAACAACCGACTTAGTCAGTTGCATTAATTTAGAATATTTAACTCAAATACAAATATGCTCTAGAAAAATATATTTATGAACAACTAATGAAAAATTGTCGAACTTTTTTAATAAAAAATGAGAAAAACTGACACTTATTTCAGGGAAAGTACCTGAAAGCACTTTAAAAAGCATAAAAAAATAGTTGGTCCATATAGAACCCGTGCTAACAACTCTTCGTTTGTGGGTTTTATATTTTTATGGGTAATGAAAGGGACCTACAATTTTGTGGGGTAGCCGAATTGTTGTTTGAGAATCTTGTTGAAGACACTGTGCTTCGACATCAATAGTTGTTGTAAATACCATATCGTAGGGATTAATAAAGATCTCAATTTAATTGCTGTTTGAAATACGAAAAGCTACATCATATACCTTCATAAAGTGGTTGCCTATTTTTTTTTGCGACAGAAACCTACCCCTTGCTTGGATGCAAATTTATTCTATCCTCTTTTACTGCGCATGCATTACTAGGGGAATTTTGAACTTGGGTTTTCTATATAAAAACTTCTGCCGCACACAGTCCGTATTCAGTGCTCCAGAATACTTCTAACGTGTTTCTTAGTGCACTCATCATCAGCAATGAACGGAGAACTGTAAGATCCGTTGTTGATTTCGTAAATCACAGTTTGAATAATACAAAATCTGTTTTCTAGTTTGTTTCTATTTTGTTCGCTTTTATCAGTATCCAGCATATTCAGCAGTTCCATAGAAATCGAACCAATCGCTGGAAGTCCAACTACTACACCGCTTGGTTGCCACCGCCGCCTGTACACGTATCGGGTCACTCAAGCCGATGCTAAGGGACGAGAATGCTGGGATCTAGTGAGTGTGATGTCCTGCTGGGGTCGATGCGATTCAAGTGAGATATCCGATTGGAAATTCCCATACAAGAGGTCATTCCATCCAGTGTGTGTGCATGCATCTCGTGCTCCGGCGGTAGCAATTTTAAGGAATTGTCATCCCGAAGCAAGTCCTGAGGCTAAACGATACGAGTACATGGAGGCTGTAAGTTGTCATTGTCATACGTGTTCTTCAATGGACACCAGTTGCGAGGCACCCGGCCTGGATGTGTTGGATGAGAAATCAGGAGTTAAGGTACTGGCATTGGGTGGACCGGACTCAGAAGGTTTGGATTATTAAACACGAATAGAGAAACTTAATTTTTGTGTAGTGAAGTTATGAATAAAAAGTTGTTATATCTAAGCAGCAATTAACTGAAGTGTACTTTGTAGAAAATGGCTGTTGCAGTAGAATTTGAAAAAGTGCGCCCATTTATAGGAGCTTTAAAACAGATTGCATTCTATAAACATCCACATACTTTGTCCGCTATGAATTCCAAGGGTTTTTAAATATTTTGACTTGATTTGATTACACATGTGAAGAAAACGAAACCAGGTCAGTCAACGTTTACATTCGATCCATGTAGCTTCATAGGTCGTGTGTCAAAATGAGGAAGTGGAGGCACTTACGCTTGCAGGCAAAACAAAACAATAAGTGAATTCAAAACAAATCTTTTGCAAACTCAATAAAAATGTAATATATATTTGTAATGATAAATCAGTGCGAAAAACTACGTTCCCCATCCCATCTACAACTTGCTCTTCGGCTTCTCCCCAGCTCTGGACAGAACATCCATCATTTCCTGTAACGCTTCCTTCAATGACACTGCGAATCTATCGGCACAAGTCTCTTCATTACTTCTCCACGCAGCCAACGATAGAATCATATCGTTTTCTCTTGGATTATAGCAACACGCATATCCATCCGCATACATTGGGCCATAGCACATGAAAGCCTCATTAACAGAAGCCACCTGGCTCGTAGATAATCGGAAATGAGTACTTCTTGTTACCGCCGGCAGATTATAGAACTCTGGGATTGGTAGTTTGTTCTCTACAGCCATCAATTTCAAGCCAAGTAAGTGACGATCGACTCCTTTTCCCTGTAATGCCATAGTTGTGTATTCACGATGAGCAGTGACAGCCTTACGAAGGAGATCAACTCGTAGTTCATCTGGATTTGGTTCGTTCATAGCTTTAGCAAACGCCATTGATTCATTAGAGCACGATCGAATGGTTTCCGTACGACCGTTGCGGAAGATTCGAAGATGAGCAGTTTCATAGGCAGCACCAGGCGTTTTGTGAAGCCTAAAGACAAAATTTGGGCACTTCAAGAGATTTAAGGGGACAGTACGAACTTACTTGTAAAATGCGTATTGAAGAGCCATTTGAACAAAGCTGTCGGGGCTTAGTTTTTGGAGCTTTAGAAACCCTTTACCATATCCCTGGAAGTGCATAACATGCATCTGAAGGTCATCAGCCAGTTTGTCAAGGTTGGTTTTCGCAGTTTGAATATGTTTGTCGAGGGCTGGCGAGGAAGTTAAAGGCAGCTTTTTTGCTGGTTCAAAGTTTGTGGTGTCGCTTCCTTCAAGTATTTTAGGATCCTCTCTGCAAGAATCGTACACAATAACTCAAAAGTATAAAAAGAGTCACCTAAAATACTCACAGGTTCTTAATAATGTAGTCCGTCATAAGTGCAATGGGTTGACCTTCAGCAGGGGAATGCTCATAGCAAAAGCCGTGGAATCCACTTCGACTGACAATTAACTGTGGGAATAGAGGGTATTTTTATTTTTTCTTTACAGCAATTTTGCTTTGCTCACTTGAATGGTTTTGTCAAACCAGCGGTTACCGCCATACTTTTTGGATCCGCAACCGTGAATCAACAACTCTGCTAGGACATTTTTGTTATTTCCACTAGGATCGTTACAAACTTCGCCGTCCAATGAAACTGTGAACAATGACTTCTGGATCTCCTCTACTGACTCTTGATTTCCCTTTATAGCTAGTAACTCTTTATAAGCGGTTGCCCAATTGTCGCGCTTGTCAGATGTAAGAATGCCAAATGGAGTACCATCGCTCTTTTCAGCTGCATAAATTTTCTTCAGTTCTTCAAAAATCACATCACGGTGAAGTGGTTTTAGTGATTTCGAATATACAGGAACCTTGTAGAACTGTAAGGAGAATGTAACCATGGGTAGTATATCATCTGTGTTCACACAAACATATCCAACTATGGACTTACGTGATTTTTAAAGACGACTGCAATATGGGTCGATTTGGGGTTGTACTCAACTGTGTCCTCATTGGGTTGAGGAATTCGACAAGTTCCAAGCACTTTGCCAAACTGCGAGTTATCCAGCTCATTGTTGCCCATCTTCTGTACTGGAATCTTATCGGTATCAATGTTTTCCTTGTACTTCAATAGACAACTGATAACTTTTGCTGTATAGCACAAGTAATCCTCATCGTCTTTAAAATTGACCGAGGGAAAGGTCATTCCTGGGCTCGAAAATATGACGACTGGGTCGCGATACTGCATGTATGCAGTGCGCAGCCATCGGTCTGCCAACCAATTTTCATCCTTATTTGCTGCCGCTTCTAAGAGCTTTTGAAGTTTTTGCCCATCACAGCGAAGGAATACCTCAGCTTCCTTACGTGTATTTTCGAGTTCCTCTGCAGAGAGAAATGGTTCCGCAGATTTTATGTACTTCTTTAGAGTCTCATCCAATGACAGTGCCGGGTAGCTCAATAAATTTTGCTTGGTTGAGCAGGATTTGGTAGCATAACTGCTGTGTTTATTTGGTGCTGAAGTTAAGTTGTGATAAACACCAGCAGCGTATGGCAATGCTACTTTCTGAGCTTGTAGTGTATTTTTTGTCTGGATAATAAAACAAATCAAAGATGGTATCTAGCAGTTGATAGCTTATTTAATCTAATCTAATCCAACGTGAAGGACTTGCTTGAACTTTGGATTTAACTTACGAGATTATAGACGATTCTTCTCGCAAGCATTTGCATCTCGGATTTGTGTTGATCTTCAGTTAGTTGAGTTACGGATTCCCTGATGGATTGCAAAAGCAGTAAGTGCAATATTCATTAATTAGTTTGTGAAGAATTCACCTTTGATTTTTAAGCATATTTTAACCAATAAACGCATACAAAATAGGTATAACTAAAAGCCATACAGAAAAACACAGAAACACAATAATATTCCCACCTCCACGTAGCACAAAAATCAAGAACCGGAATGAATGTTACTTTTTGCTCGTCGTCGCGGTACTATCTTGAATCTTGACTAGAGGTAGTGTGTAGACTTGTTTTAACTTTCTTTTATCTTGTATTATGGCTGTTACACAAAAACGTAATCAAAAGCGAATGAAAGGTGGTGGGGTGAGCGGGAGAAATAATTATGGAGACAACATTCATTAGGTACGGCTGGTGGGCTGGTTTGGTAGGTGCATTTTTTTATTTTGGTTTGGCCTTGTACCTACCTATCTATCTTGTTGTTATGTCAACAAACCAGTTGCTGCTTTCGTTAAGAAAACAGCTGAGAAAAATAGTGACAGAAATCAGTAATGTATGCTGAATGCAGTCTCTTACAAATAAAAAACAAGGTTATGTACTTCTAGTAAACTCTACATACCTTTTTGTATTGAAGTATTTAGCAAGATTCTAGTACCGTCCAGGATTGAATAAGTTTTCTCTGAAGATTAATTTTTATTTTGAAACTCCCGTCAAAGGAATCTAGAATAGAATTACAAAATGCGTCCAGTGAACAACAATAAATAAAAAAAAAAAAAAAATACAAGCTGACAGATAACAAAATGACATTTACAGTTATACTGTTCTGCGCTCATTTCGGCTTGTTTGTTCGTTGCCGGTTGTTAAACGATAGAAAAGTAATAAACAAAATATTCAAAGTGCTATTCCAACAAGAAAATACATTCATTTAAAGTAAGTATCTTAATTTGTTCAAAAAATACAAAATAATTGCATATTTTATGAATAATTTCAGCTAAACAAGCAAAGAGATTGGCTGTTGTGAAATACATACCGTCTCATCCACCAGTGGCTTTCAATATTTTTTCTATTGCTTAAAAAAAAAACTTAACGGAAATGTCTGTTTTAAATCTTGGAGATCAATTTCCTAATTTCCAAGCAGAAACGACGGTTGGCAAAATCGATTTTTATAAATGGATGGGAAATTCGTAAGCCCATTAATCCGATTAGAGAATATACAACTCATTTTATCTTCGTCTGTTTTTGTAGGTGGGCGATCTTGTTTTCGCACCCATCCGACTATACACCTGTTTGTACAACGGAATTGGCACGAGTTGCAAAGATGTTACCATCATTTGCTGAGAGAAATATTAAACCAATTGCTCTTTCATGTGATAGCGTTGAATCTCACAATGGTTGGATTGAAGATATCAAGAGTTACGGAAGTAAGTACTTACCTTAATGACTGTTTCTTTTTCTGTCACACATTTTGCGTACTACTTAACTAATTATAAATAGATAGGGCGTATTTAAAATACGAAGTGGGAGTAAAATTCCAAAGGATATTTAATTAAAAGAACAAAATAAGCTGGGGATTTTAGAAATATGGTTTCTTGGGTTCCTCTGGTTTTAAGAAATAAAGTGTATTATTTGTAGAAATAAGCGATTTTGGGTACCCAATAATTGCGGACGCGAAGCGAGAGCTGGCAGTGAGGCTGAATATGTTAGATAAGGATGAACGTGACAAAGCTGGCATTCCTTTAACTTGTCGAGCGGTATTCATAGTTGATAACAGTAAGAAATTACGTTTGACATTACTTTACCCGGCATCAACTGGACGAAACTTCAAGTAAGAGCCGAGCTGTGTAGTACTTTACTTCAAATTCAACAAATAAGTTTTGTTTAGTGAAATTCTGCGGGTGATTGATTCGCTTCGACTGACGGATAACAACAAAGTTGCTACACCTGCTGATTGGGAGGTACAAAAATGCTTTTGTTATGAAGTGGTTCCGGAAAACTAATTATTTTTCTTTCAGCATGGTAAAGAGTGTATGGTCCTTCCAACTGTTCAACAAGATGACATCCCAACTTTATTCCCTGAAGGAATCAAAACAGTTGAGGTGCCATCTGGAAAATCCTATTTAAGGATGACTTCTCAGCCAGTTAGCCAGAATTAAATTAGTTCCACCTTGTGTGTAAAAATTGATTACGAAATAAAAATTTGTATGCATTTCTCTGTTGTTTTTTTTTCTCTGTCGTTATGAAAGTGAAGTATTTACAGCATTCGTGTATATCTGTTTTAAAACAGTTCGGGAAAGCAAAGAAACCTTCCAACAATATTTCTGGTTTTCGTTTTATATTTTGAGAGCCTCTTTTGCAACGATTGACACCAGATAATCTTGCACATAAATGTCAGGCATAGGTCTACTTTTCTGTGACGTTTTCCGATCGTTAGTTGATGGAACGCATTGCTCAACTCGGCTGGCAGCCTTAACGAACTCAGTTTTATTTTTTATTTTTAAATTGATACGTCTACTTTCAATTGAATTTCTCATTTAATTAGAAACTTGTGTATATTCTGCTTTCGTTGTGTAACATTACAGGCGTAAAACACTGCCAGCACGAACTGAACTTTGTACCTTGTTGTGAGTTTCGTATTTTAATCAAGTTCACCCACCACTCCTTCACAAATTAAAACAGGTTAATTAGTTTACCTGATGGAGCTAATCTGAATCTGTATCTGTGTTAAATTCTATAATCAGTGCCAGCAAACTTATCACTCAGTAGACCTCGAATCGCACATAGTCGTTCATCAATCGCTTTGGGCCAGTAAAGACCAAAGGTTAACGTGCAGATTTGATAAAATTTCTCCCCGTAACATATTAAGTCAGTGAAAACAAATCTTCTACAATGTCTTCCGAACAAGATGCTTCAAAACAGACCGAGCAGAAAGTAAACCCAATCAAATCGTTTGTAAGTGGTGGTTTTGGTGGAATATGTAACGTCCTGGTGGGCCATCCCTTAGACACCATTAAGGTAAAAAGACTTGATAATTCATTTAAATTGAACAAAGTTAATTGAAAAGATTTTTTGAAGGTCCGTCTGCAAACAATGCCAGCCCCACCGCCTGGAGCTGCACCACTTTATTCAGGCACATTTGATTGTGCCCGGAAAACAGTACGCAACGAAGGCGTCCGCGGATTATACAAGGGAATTCAGGCTCCGTTAACTGGTGTAGCACCTATTTTTGCAGTTTGCTTTGCAGGATATGCCTTGGGCAAGAGACTCCAGCAAACAGAGGAGAATAAAAAACTTAACTACGGCCAGATCTTTGTAGCTGGATCATTCTCAGGAATATTTTCCACTGCCATCATGGCACCCGGCGAACGAATTAAATGCCTGCTGCAGGTGCAATCGGATAATAGCGGTCCAAAAAAATATAACGGCATGATTGATTGTGCCAAGAAGTTGTACAAAGAAGGTGGTATGCGCAGCATTTTCAAGGGAAGCTGTGCAACTATGCTGCGAGGTAAGTAAACAAACAGACCACAATCAACGGGAAAACACAACATGACCTAAGCAACCATTACTGACTCACTAAAACTGGGAAAATTAACCAAATGCGATAAGAATAGAGGAAAACTTGATTTTTTGAGCTATTTTTAGATTACCTAATCCTATTGCCTACATCTCGAATTTCAACTTAGACCGTTCGTAATTACTCTGACATAATTTGCTTCTCTTCCCAAATCCGGGTTTTCTTGGTAATTGTGTGCAAAAGTAAGGCGGCCCAATGAACAGTTGAAAATAGCTTTGGCCTTCACTACAGTTTTGAATTTATTCATCAAACAGTTTTTTTTTTTTTTTGATTTTTATTATAACGCGGTATCTTTCAAATACCAATAATTGCCAACGGCTTTGAGTACACCTGTCGCCATGGTGTAAAGTTCATTTGTAGCTCTATTATACACTTATTGATTGTTCCCATTTATTTATACTTATTTCAGATTACATTCAGTCAAAAATATAACTTTTTTTTATAAAAAAATACTAAACACTACACAAATATCAACACGAATCTCTCTCTAGATCTAAATACTATTAAAAACAAACTGTTCATCAATACTTCCGCCAAAAATATCGTTTGCCACTTCTTGTGACTTATCATTTCTACGAGGACCGGCGCCTGTAAGGTATTGCAGGCTATTAACGTGAACCATCGGTTTTGGCTCTTTCTGTGCCTTAGCTTGATGGAATGGCACGGCAATTCGGTCCTTCTGTGGTCTGTGTGCAACTCTTTTCGCTTGCAACTTATCCTTATAGATCTCCTTTCGTTCCTCCAACTGCTTGTACTTCGGCATGCGTTGGTTGCCAAGGCGGTGCTTATAATACCTGGCGATTTCTCTTTTAAAATCGCATTGAAGATCTTTACGAACAGCGTAGAAGACACTGTGTCCATTGAAATTTTCACAACGAGGCGATAAGATTTTTTCAAACTTGTAATTGTCGGCCTTGTGGCAGGAGAGTATTTTTCCGGTGCGAAAATCTTTGATACAGCGGTTAGTTTTGGTATCACGTTGTTGATTAGTGACTTTCTGTTTCCACAAGGCCATGTCGCAGTTGCACTTCCATGGGTTCTCTGTCAAACGTACCAGTTTAAGCGACGGACTGTGGAAAAACGTTGACGGCAGGTATCTTAGGTTGTTTTGTTGTAAATAGATTTCCCGGAGGTTTGTTTGTTCATCGAACAGGCCTGGCGGAATGTAGGACAGATTATTGCGAGAGAGATCTACGATTTCTAGTTTTTTACAGCCAAAGAATGCATCCATTGAGATCTCTCTGATTCGGCAGGCGCTTAGGTCTAACTCTCTTAGTTGTGACATATCTGCGAACGCATCGAATTCAATGCTGCGGATTTGTCCCTTGATAGTTAAGACTTCTAAGCTCCGAAGATCTTGAAACACGTCATGTTCCAGAGCGCCAATCGACACATTTGTGATGGTTAGAATCTTTAAGAGTTGCAAGAACTCGAAAGGGATGTTCCCCCATAGTTCGACAGCGGTTTCTTTCGAGCCCATGTGCAATGTTCGTGTATTATTCATAATGCCAAAGGAAGCTGGGAATATGTACTTGATAGGGTTGTGCCTGAAGTCAACATATTCCAATTTGGGAAACGGCGGAAAACTCAGTTCTGACAACTTGGTCAAACTGTTGTGGCTCATGTCGAGCACTTCCAGTTCCAACAGTCCAGCCAGCGAGCGATAATTTAAGTCCAGAATAAAATTATGCGCCAGAGATAAAGTCTTTATATGCATGGCACCGTATAAGGCGAACGCGGGCACTATTTTTATCTCGTTATGTTCAAGCGATAAGTGCTGCAGTTCCAGCAGCCCGTCAAACATTTCCCAATGCAATTCGTCGAGTTTGCAATGATTAATGCGCAGAACTTGTAGATTGTCCCAGCCATAAAATGTGGCCATGCGAGATTTCTTTATCTCCATGATATACACTTCGTAGGGTAGGATTTCGACATCCTCTTCCTCGGGCCTAGACTCAAGTGACACGTTGTAGGCTACTTGCTCGCTGCTCGGTACATAGTCGAAGCTTTCACGTGGGTGAACTGGGTTTTTGGGTCGTTTGTAATTTTCACTTCCGACCAGTGCAATAGACTCGAAATTGGCATGGTGTAGAAATGTCATTGGTTCGTCGATGATTAGCCGAAAACTCCTATCGCCCGGACCACGAATCTCCAGGGTTGTTAGCTGATTAAGTGGCTTGAGAATACTCGTTGGCACTGTTTTGAAAATAGAGAATTATTCCAGCGCCATAATGGTGCATGTTTTTATTATGATTTGAGCAAGATTTCACCTGTTTTGTTTTTTCCCTGAGCTGTATAGAGAAGCACAAGTGCCTGCAGGTTTACTGGCAGCTGTTTAACCAGTTCGTTAACATCGTCCTCCACTTGTAGAATGCATGTAGCTTGCTTGATATATGGATTGTCATTAAAACTTTCATCTCCTTCAAACATTACTTCGTTGTCGTTGACCAATTCCTCGCGGGTTTCGTGGAAACCTCCTCTACTACCAACCGATCGGTCGGGGCGCTTCACTTGCATATAGTTTATCCATCGCGATATTGGCAGATCCATAAAGTGCGCATATTGGCAAACGCAACCCCTTGGGCATTTCATATAAGCCAGCGCATCTGGCACACTCCACACGTTGAACACCTAAAAGAATATTATTTCTTCACAGAAATTTCTCACATACTAATTCACGATATCTACTCACGGCGCAACTTAAAATCACTGTTATATAAAATAAATCCACAAAACACCTCATCATGTACTATCCAATTTGTCAAACGAAATATTATAGAATTAAAAATTAAACTGCCATCGTCGTTGAATTTCGAGCAAGACTTACGCAGTGTGTTCGCCCATGTATGGAAGGAAGTGACGACGACCAACATTCGACGAGAAAATAGTAAAGGATGTGGTTTATCGCAATACAGCACGTTAAACTCGCGTCTCGCATTATTTGTTGATAAGCTCGCTTTGCTATTGCAGTACAGAGAGATACTCTTCAGCGGGCGCTCTCGCTCTCAGCCATGGGGAATACTTTACAAATACCATTGACTTAATCGCGTTTAAGAATTACAAAACTTGATAACTTGTCAAAGAGGAAAAGAAACGATTATTTTTCTCTAAATATTTTATAAATTATATATAAGAAACTCAGTCCTATACACTCACAAGGAGAGATCTTCTGTGTTGATAGGGCGGAAAAAGAAAGAGATCTAGATATTTCAGTCTTGAGGCGTGTAGGCATGTAGGGTTGTAAACAAACAGTTGTTATTTTGTTTTATCAAGCTGGCCGTGTTATGTCGGGCTTACATTTCCGCATGAGAAGTTTCTTTCTCTTGGTTGTGTGGGGGCAAGATTTTGCGAGAGCGCTTTTGCAATGTAGGAAGTATGAAGAGTGTTGTCGTATAGTTGTACTTACACTTGCTTGAGCCAAAAATAAATCCGTAATACTTTAATCGTTGAATTTGTTTATTTGTGATGCGTATAAATACGTATCGCTGAATGACTTTTCTCCTGTCCAAGGTGCAGCGGCATTTAACGTTGACCTTTCAGCGTCTACTATTTTTGTGGAAGAAACACTTTCTCCGCATTCAATTTTTCTCAAAGGGGCAAAACAGAGTGCCGTTTTTTAGTTTAGTAACTGTTTTCTCAAGGTCTGCCTTCACTAGAACGTTTTCTGTAGTAAACTCCCGCTAAACTCCCAAATGCACTTGAGCTACCCAAGCAGCTCCATTCTAGTTCTGCTGAAAATCTTCTGCAGAGAAATGCTACCCTCACATCGAGAAAAGCGATATCTGTTCACAGTTCCCAAACAAACAACTGAAAAAACAGTTTATCTTAATCTTATGCTTGATTGTGTTGTCGTCCATACCGAATAATCGGAACTCAAATCTGAAACATTTTTTATACCAATCCAACATTTTAGATGTTCCCGCTAACGGAATCTATTTCCTTGTATATGAGTACTTGCAAGACATCGCAAAGGAAAAGGCTGGAGGCCAAAATGTGGGCGTTTATTCGGCACTGTTTGCAGGTGGTATGGCTGGCATGTCATACTGGATCTTGGGAATGCCAGCTGATGTACTAAAGAGTCGACTACAAACAGGTCAGTGCAATTATTCAACAAATTTGTGTTTTTAATATTTTTTTTTCTAAATTTGTAGCACCGGAAGGAACCTATAAACATGGAGTGCGTAGCGTCTTTGCCGATTTAATAAAACGGGATGGCCCACTAGCCTTGTATCGTGGTGTTGTTCCTGTCATGATTCGTGCCTTCCCAGCCAATGCAGCGTGCTTCTTTGGCATTGAATTGTGTAATACATTTATGAAAAATATTGGTTTGTAATACAGGTTTGGAAAACGAAGACTGGAATTGTTAAATAAATGTACGTTGTTTCTTGTAAAATAAAGCATTTCAATATTTCAAGAATCGAAAAAGAGGTTAAATATATAAATAGTTGGTACCTACCTACCTTAGCCTAGCTTCTCGCAACCTTACATCTGTTTTAATTTCTTCAATTTTGCCTACAAGTTTATACCAAATCTGAACTGCTGAATTGAGATTTTTCACGACAGATGTACTCTTGGATGTTTGTCAGATGTCCGCGAGATGTGACGTAGTGAAAAAACAAAACAAAATTAAAATAACAACGTGTTAGGATCGAACCTAAGACCCCTCGCTCAGTAGTCCAGTGCGCCCACAAAAAGATTACAATTTAATTTTTTCTTTTAAGAGTTTCCGATAGGCGGTTTCACCAGGGAAAGCACCGAGCTCCCTAGGCCACTCCCTCTCTAATGATGGTTCTCCTTATAAGCCTTTATCAAATCAATCCTAATCATTGATGAAATTCCTTAAAGAACGGCGAATTCACATTGCACGTTGCATACCTTTAGGTGTAACGCAATAACCTCAAAATTTCCTCCGGTGGGGGGAGTCATCGATGCTGGGAGATCGCGACTACCGAATGTGGTTTTCTTATAGGTAGTCTGGTGGTCTTTGCTTAGATATAAACCCAGGAGGCTTATTAATTTGCTTATTCTGTGCTGCTGAATACATTTTTGACGCTCCATTTGCTGAAAATATTCATGACTACAAAATACAATTGAAAAGTGCTTTATATATTTTCTTTATTTTTTCTTTTCAAAACTATAAATAACCATACAAAATTGAAGTAAAAAAAAACCTTAAACCTAATCATTACACATCTGAGCGTTACTAAAGTCTCCAGCTCATTAATACAGTTTGTCTTTAATCTACGAAAAACAAACATCGTAACGAACCGTCACTTCACTCAGAATGAAGAAATATATATATATATACATACATTAAATGCACATAATAATCACAGTGTATAATATTAATGCAATCTATCAACAATATATCATATATTTTGTCTTTAGAAATCGCCTTTTGCCCTACGAGCTTAATTCTTGCTATTCTATCGTTAATGCGTGCCATAGAACTAGAACTTGTCTCTCTTGGTTCAACACATTTGGGTTTTACCTCACAGAGGTAGATAACAAAGTTAATAATGCTTAGCTTAATGTATTCTAAGTTTTACAAACAATTGTCGAATTTATTACATATTTTTTTTTTTTTTTTAATTGGGCCTTGAAACTAAATATTTATGCTAAGACAGAATGTAGTAGAGTGCGTAGGTCAGTTGATAAAAAAATCTGTGTGATCTGTTTTTATCTAACGGTTTGTTTTATTCTGCGCTTCCAATTGAAACGAATTCACAGTTTTAGTTCGAGACTGAAGTACTATACTTATGGAGAAGGTATCCACCACGATTCTTATTGTCCTTTTCGAATAACGTTCAAGTTTCTATGTTGCCGCTTACATATTCGACACGACAAACCACAACGTGAACTGCGATTATGTAATTTTTTTTACTCTTGTAATGTTTACAGACTTTTCAACAAAGTTAAAGAATACGTTAACAAGAATCGGGGTTTTTGAGCGATATAAACAGAGCACTCTTGAATTTATATCGAAAGCTGTATTATCACAGATTGCAGAGATAGAAAATAAAAATGGGCGTCCAGATAGGAAAGACGCATGAGAAGCAAAAACAAAAGCATAAATATTTTTAAATTACTTGGCTACCCGTACTGGATTACTAAAGACTTATTCTACTATGCCCTGTTGATATTATTACTATCGTGGTTGACCGCACTGGAGTACTGCCTTCTTGAATGTTCTTCTTCGCCTTCTTCGACTATTCGAAGTGGTGGAAACTCTTCGACACTTTCTTCGATTAGGGAAGCCGATTCGCTGCCAGGCCAAATTTCGTGATCTTCATTTGTGGCGGTAGATTCGAAACCACTGCTGCCAAAACTCGCCTGGAAACACAAAAAATACATTAAAATTGAAATACAATCAGCTTGGGATTAGGATTTTTATTTATTTCTGGTATAGAGCAACAGAACTTGGAATCTTTCGCTCAGCACTTCAAACCACTATTGCTACAACACCTATTCACCAATGACTGCATTCGATTCACCGCCAGCAGCTGGTCAAATGGCATATAAAAAAAAAAAACATAATCCCCCATTTAATCTATAGATCTAACACAAATTATAAAGTTTCCCTAAAGAGAAATAGATCTGTCTACAGATTAAGCAAGTTTTTCTTGAGGTGTTCCCCCACCGGGAATATTTATCCCTATCGAGGCATGCGTTCGGAATAAATTCGAAACATAGATTGCGGTCGAGGTATCTGTGCGGTCAATGGAACGCGTTGCTAAATGGTAGTGCTGCTGCTTTGATAAATTTCCTCAAATCTAGCGACTGGCAACTGCCAGAAACACATGTCGTCTTTACATATAAAGGGTACAATAGTACAGTGATGCCGACGCAAAAAAAAAGATACAAATTTAAACACTGCGTGTCCTGCCACAAGTCGTTCAACATAAGACATCGAAGCAGCTCGCGAGAGTATTGCTGACAGCCCAGGAACATTAATTTGGCACCGTAGTCAAGTGTTGGGAACTTCGAAAAGCTCTCTATAGCGAATTCTCATGAAAAACTTGAAACTTCATGCTTACAATGTTCAATTGACTCAAGAACTGAAGACTACTGACGACTGACCATGCAGTGCGAAGAGTGTTCGTTGAATTCATTTTCCAACAACAACAACAAGTGGATTCTGATTTTTTGAACAAAATCATCTTCAGTGAAGCTCATTCTCTTCCAGATCTTGTGATTTAACGCCATTGGACTTTTTTCTTTGGGGTTTTTTGAAGTCAAAGGTCTATGCAAACAATAACCAACGCCTTGAAAGAGGAAATTGGGAGGTGTATTAATGAAATTCAGCCACATTTATGCGAAACGGTCAGGTGCCTTTCCATACATAACCCCAATCTGTATACTCTATGAATCAATAAAAATTAAAAATCTGTATTTTTTATCAAAATTACATTTTGAATGAATTTTGACATGAAAAGGGTGTCCCATAATTCACGCTAAGTGATACTAGCATTAAAATGAACCTTTAAACGTGTCACTTTATTATCATGCTAATTCTTAAAAGTTTGATGTATTTTTGCAAAAAAAAAGAAAAGAATTCACATCTCGTTTAATTCCTCAGCCCGCTCCAAGCGGTGCCAATTTACATACCATAATCTGATTAGAAGCTTTCATCGAACTTAAAATAGACAGCCGAAAATCCATTTCTGGCACAGACTGCCAGGTACCATCCAATCAGGCTAATTTCATTAGTTGCATAGTGACTGGCCTTTTATTTTCTTAAAGTGGAATCGCAACCAGAATGTCAATACACGTGTCGCAACGGTTTTGTGGAATACCAAATTAAATTCAATTTGGCGCTGCTGCGTTAGGTATTCAGAACCATACTTGTTTAGGGTATATGCGAGAGCGGTGCTGATAAACAATAACAAAAAATAGATAATGCTAAATTTCGGAACAGAAAAAAAAAATAGAAAATAGCACCCGAAAATACACTTGCGCGTGCCCAACGGTTGGCGCAGGCTTTATCAACCCGCCCCCTACACGGGAGGTCTTCATTTGAGTTTGTCATAGGAAAATATAGTTTCTCGCTGAGACGTTGTGGAATTTGTTAATGAATATTTGCCGAAATGCTGCATTAGGGACGGGACTCACATAAACATATTATGGTAACATACTCGTTAATTTAAATTTTACAATGGGAAGAGCGAGTGTAATGTGAATAATTATGTATGCGAGTCGATTCGCACGTGTGGCATACACTTAGGAGGGTCAGGGTGAGAGATCGAATAATTTTTTTCTGATTTGTATGTATCGATATATGATTTTTATTAAAGTAGCGTTAGGAGGGTGCCGGCTCAAATTATGATAAGGGACATGCTGTAACACGTCACACAGTCGGTCTAAATTGGTGGCAATTATGCTAAGCGAAAGTTGTTTGTCATTGGTTTTGGTTGGGAACACACATTTGTTTTCGATAATGTACTTCATATGCGTAGGCAAACGTTTTTTAAGCATCTTTATTCTCTTCATTCCAATTTGCAAAAAATACAAGTACAACGCCTGTCGATATTTTGACGTTTACAAATAAATTGAGTGGTCGCAAATATTCGTGTTTGATTTGTCTCTGCATGAATGGAAAGGGTATACAGTTTTATGATCTTTCGTCATGTTTTTCAGACCCTAGAGGGTGGACAGTGGGTGAGTTTAGAAGCGTCAAGTAAATGCACTGTGTCGGGCTGCATTTTAAGTCCCCTCGTTGCTTATGGCGTTTTCGATTGAAGAAACGAATTGCCTTTCTATGAAAAGAGCAAATCTAGAAGTGCTCTTTGTATGTTTCCTATTTTTACTTGAAAAAAGTCAAAGTCAGGTCAATTTTTAACGCGACAGAAGTGTCCGGGACACTTATGTACATATTTTCTTTCCACTGTCTAATGATTTAACAAATACAGGCATTAAAAGCTTCCTACAGGCATCAAGAGCGTCCTTCAGGCATTAAAAGCTTCGTACAGGCATTAAAAGTTTCCTTTATAAGAAGTTTCAACAGTTTCAACCAGATCTAAAAAACATTTTTGCAGATGCATGCGTAATGTATACACATATGAACCCTTTATTGGCCTAAGAGTGTCGGCTAATGAGCGCAGCCACCTCAGCTCACCCTAACCCTATATAACCTAGAAAAATGTATGTACATTTTTAAAACTTGATAAAACAAAATCTATTACCTCTTTGTCACTTTTTGAAGGCGTTTTCAGACAACTGCCCCCCGTCTCATCAGTCATGTATTCGTCATCGTCGAGCGCACTACTGGAATGTTGACTTAACGTATCACTGCCAGTGCCATCGTCTGCGTTGTCAACGTCAGACAAAGCAGGTTCATCCTCTAGCACATAATTCCCCGGGTGACACTTCAGATCTATTTCATACAGCATTACATCCTTTTCCGCTTCGATGTCACCTTCTTTAGCCAGCATTTCCTTCTCGTTCGTTTCGATTAGCTTCATTTCGCAGGCGTTATAAACACCCGAACGCAAGTTCGCCTTGGCATACGACTTGCCATTCTCCGAAATGCTTGTAAAGTGCGACATCCGTACAGTGGCTCGCGTTATGGCAAGCACCAGAAAAACAATGCCCAAAAGCAAGCCGCCCCAGAAGCCAATGTGATCAATTAGTGGCAAATAATTGAGGTAAAAGTTGAACCGATTACTAAGCGATGATGGCAGTTCTTTCATCGTCTGTAAGTGAATGCAAAAACCCACTCAACTGATTAATGGGCTTCAAAAGTTTATTTATGTAATGTATATACGTACAATCTCGAACCAGAGCATTGGGAAGGTGAGCCCGCTAAAGCGTTGGACCCTGTTCATGTGCTGCACGTTCCGCATGTGCATGTTGATCTGAATCTTAACCGAGATGGTGAGTGGTAGGCCGGACTCCTAGAATTTCAACAAAAACAATGCTGTATTTGGAAAAGGTCGTAAAACGAGTTTAATTGCTTATCGAGTAATTGATTCCGCAATCGAGTTAAATTTTTTGTTAATGAGCAATCCGTTTTGCAATTGAAATTCAATGCATTTGAAACACGTAAACCAATTCAATTAGATAGCTCACACAAGAGAATGCTGGTGCATTCTAATTAAATACATGCATCGGATGGACGCGGACAGACACTCGCAAGCGTGACCCACACCTTGTCGTTTACTCAATCGTGGAACTTTTTTTCTCATGCTACTTACCGGCTGAAGAATAAAGTGACTCGAGTGCTCAGATTCGTTTGGTGTCAGACCGGTTACGTTGTTCATTAGACCAGGATCAGCGTCCATGAAATGTGGATAGCTTAGTGAAATGGGAAATCCGTAGTAGCAATCGGTGACATCAATGAGCCCGCGCGGTTGACAATAACCTGCAATTGAGAAGATAAAACGGTGACTTGGCGAATCTTAATTCACGCAAATATTCCACAACTTTATAGAAACAAATTTTCCATAATAACAGTGATCTTGGTGGAAATGTACTGAGAGCGTGAAGATCACTGTCGCGTATTGCACTTGAGTTACATGAGTGTTTTATGACATACTAATGTAACTCTGACGGAATGTCGTTTTGCTTTTCCGGTCGCATTTTAAACGAGGTGACGGCTTGGGCGGAGAACAAACGTACAATATATATATACGTACACGAGTGGTGTGTTATTATGTCATGGGGGGGTGGGCGGAAGTGCTTGTTGCTCGCGTGAGTATACACGTGCCATCAGATGATGGCAAGTTGTAATGAGTAATGTGACAGCATTTTATCAAATAAATGAGGTACTTTAGATGCGCATATGTGTCTGAAAAGTTTTTGATGAAAATTTGGTAAACATAAATTCACCGAAAAATATATGAATCGCGTCAGACTGTAAGCTAGAACTGTGCTGTTTTGAATACTGATTAGAGTAACAGGTTAAGTGGTCACATTCGCATTAAAGAATCTGTTTCCACGAGACGCACAGAATCTGTCAAGCACACGCATTTTGCAATTAAAAACTCGATTATAATTCAATGCATGCAATAGTGGTCGATTCAAGCAGGCAATCAGTGTTTGTTTACAGCTTCTCGCTCCGTATACAAATACAAATATCACACTTCGTAGGTATGCCTAGATAAATAAATATTTACCAAAGAGATATGCACTCTAAAGTGATAATGATTTATTACAATACCGGTCCGCGGGAAGGGAGAAAGCATGCAATTATTGTGATTATTCAAAATCACTGTTTATTCTAATTAAAATGCCGGAAGCGGCTAAGTCACTCACCTTCTCGACAGAAGCATTTGTTCTTCTCTTCAAATTCTCCATTATCCATGGAATTGTTTTCAAACACATACTTATACCCGGCTAGATTGTTCAGAACAACTTCCTCGCCGACACGTACCTGCAATTAAAACAAAATATATATTTTTAAAAAAATACGTAGCGCAAAGATGGCAGAAAGACGTCAAAATGACGTATGTCGCCTTAATGCCAAACACACAAAATTTGACAATAACTGCCAATATGATTTTCCATGTTTGACACTAGTGAAGATTATAAAATCTGCTTCTCGTCTATACACGTCAATGGCCGTACGCTTTTCAAGTCTTAGTCCGTCAATTACTTCAGCCGAAGAATGTATTTTAAAGAAAATACGTCGAATATGGCAGGCAGACGTCAAAGCTACGTACACCACCTTGTTGTCAAATACACGAAATCGAGCGTAAATCACAACATCCGTTCGCTTAATACTCTAGTTTACTAAGTCTGACAGCTGGCTGACGTTATTAGTGTCAGAGTTTTGATTGGCGTTAAGTTGATGTCGAAATTTTGTCGACTATCGTTTGTTTATAAGATGAAATGTACTTACCAGATTTTGTGGACGACACATGCTTTTACGGAAGAATAGAACCGATTCGTCGGGCTGAATGAAACTTTTAAACTTGGTACCGTCCGAAGCAAGACGTATGTTACTGCAATGTTCACCGTTCCACTGCGGCAGATCAGTCGAACCACGATAGGTGTCATAAAGACCTGAGATACCTGGATCCTTGTTTCCAGAATAAAATGTCTCATAATCCGTATCGAAATCGTACATCTGAATTTCAATTTATAATTTAGACTTTTTTTTTTAGAAATGGTTTTATTAAGGACTCACCCTATCAATAAGCCCGACTTTATCAAAGTATATCCAACCAGGCAGGAATGTATTGCCCAACGTTGTTATCGATGATTTATACCCAAACATAAACTCCCTGGCAGTCATTTTGACAATTGGTTGATTGTCCGGATTTGACAGCATAACGTTAACGGGGAAGCGCATGAAGAAGTTTTTACCGGCTGCTACTTGTGCAATCGACTAAAAATAAAAGAAGAAACAAACAATTTGTTAATTTAGCGTGTCAGCGTATCGATCACAATGTTCAATCAAGTTTTGAAAACCAAGTTGTTGAAAAATGACTCGGAGACAACCCTCTGATGAGAGTGGTCATTGGCACACAAACCTGCGAGGATTACACATACTAGTTTATGTAAATATATACTCAAAAGAAACAAACAAAAATTTCCCAAACCTCATTAATAGTACCTATCAACTAGTTGGGTTTCAGAATTCAAGTTCTCATTGTTATTTCGTAAATAGCTTTGAGTCATTTATTAATTACGCACTAGATTATTGCGAATTAATAATAATCCTATTTTTGTACATCAAAATAACAGCTCAGTCTGTATTTTGCAGGCATTGTTTCGAAGTGTCATTTGGTGAAACAAAAAAGAACAAAACCAGTATAAACAACCACTTGTTTTTGACTTGATGTCACCCAGTGTTTCAGCTGTCACAAAATAAAGTAAGGTAAGACGCTACTCTGACAAATATAAATCGGAAAATAATAAAAAAAACAACAGTAAACATAATTATGTTGCTGACTTCATTAAATGTTGTTTGATTTCGAAAGAATCGCTGTTCGGAAATCCGCACACAAACTGAGATTCTACGAGTGAACTGTCATATTTCATCGAAGATGTGTGAAGTTATATGCAGTTTTATTTTTTTTACCAAATTTCACTTTTTCCAGCAAGCATTTCATAAGCAAATCATATGAATATTTGCCACCAAAAGTTTGGAAACGAAAACCCGCACCTACCTAAGTTTAACGGTAAAAAGAGAATGCATTTAAATTGAGAATGTTTTTTGTCCAATGTGGTGCAATTTTTACAATAAACCCGTTGTTGCAACAAAATTATCGACGCTTGATGTTGTGCGATTTTTTTTACTCTTTAGCGGTGTGCTGACTGCTGACAGACATAATTCAGTGATTAGCTCTAAATCCATCACAGACACTTGGCTGTCAGTCTCAGTCAGTGGGCTGGCAGGTGAGTCTATTAGAGACACAACATTAGGAATCAATATGATCGATTTAACGATTCACCAGCTGCCCATTTGCACAATGGGGTGGAACTAACACTCTTGCCGAATAGAAGTCGTGGTAATTGAGCTAGTGCAGTGGGTAGGCTTCTTAGAGGATCGCTTGCAATGCACGAAAACAAAAAAAGGTTTGCACAGCACAGACATTAGTGTGTGCGTTGCATTTCTATTGCAAGCAATTTATTGCGGTAGGAATGTGCAGTACAGTTTCCACATTTTACTTGCGAAACTGACAAGAGACGGAAAGCGAAAGTTCATTTATTTATTTTTTCGCCATAAATATGTAAGTTGTTCGATGTGTGATGCTGGTAATTTATGTGATTTGCTGAGTCGATGAAATTAATTGGGTCGTGAGGTTTTGTTGCTTATGCTTTATAATATGAACATTATTGACGGAAAATGTTTGCCAGAAAGTTGACAGAGTGTTTTTGACGGCTTTCCCTCAAAATTTAAAAGCTGGTGAACTTACACGAAACTACGAAAAGGGCTTCCACAATTGCTTTTGGATGGGTGTAATTTTGACAGCGCGATAGACTTCACTCTTCTAAGCCAGTTAGTTGCCGTTTTCGGTCATGTTCGTTGAGTTTGACTTCATTGCGCAGTTTTATGGATTGGGCTTGCTTTCTTATGAATAGTTAGGCAGATATTTAATTTGAGTACAGTTTTTTTCATTTAATTGTTAAAGTTAAGGGTTCAGACTGTTATTGCTGCAATTAAAACATATTATAGGCAGGGCGAGTATCTATTAATAAAGATACTCTTGCCCCTAGGTCTTAGTATAGGAGTCATTAATATGTAGATTGTGTTTGAGGGGAATAATTGAAACGTTACTACGCGCCATAGTAACTGTTATGCCGTTCACAGTCCATGAATATCGATGAGCGCATGAAAAACGGACCAAATGTGACACATTGCATACATTTTTTAGGTATTTCGAAATATAGGTGGGGGAAAATTCATTAATCAACGAAAGAAATTCTAAATAATAAAATTGATTACCAAACTTTCTAATGTTTGAAATAATACGTAAAACCCTGTACAGCCTAGCTGATTTTACTGTCAGGCAAATACATGCAACAATAAATAATCAATCTATAGTTTATTAATTTATTAATGTCTTATTCTAATTTGCATGAAATTAACTCAAGCAGAACCTTAACACACAAAATTGAAACTAATTGCAGCGTTTATCACTTTTAATGACAGTTGGTTTTGTCAAACGTCCGCTTGAAGTTGGTGTGATCTGGAGATCGAACTTCCCTGAGTGGAAAACGTGACAGTTACATAAATACCTGGCTATATCCACACTTGAAATGGCAATAAATCAAAACCAATAAATTCGTTTCTACCTAACCAATAAAAAAAAATAAAAAATTATTTGTATACAAGCCGTTTCCATAAAATGTGAAATCAGAGAATGCAGCTTTGCCTGGGCAATTAAACGCTAACTACTCGACCAAAGCATTTTCTGATTCTTTGACACAAACATTCATCAATTATCTCCCATCCAGATTCACCTGTCTCTATCATCATCCAGTACTACATTTACATGTGATTATAAAATGATTAATTAAATATGCTATTTGTTCAGATTGTAGCACTAGTTTTGTCAATATCATTGCCTTTGTTTGTTGAGTGCAAACAAATTGATACTATGATTAAGTGATATTGAAATCGAACACCTTTTGCCCACAATTAAGTGTTAGTACAAAATCGTAAAGTGCATCGATGGCTTGTTAATAGCCGTGCTTGTTGGGGGTGACGTAAGTAAATAATACTGGGTAGTTGAATCTTGTTCTTAAACAATTCGTTATTTATTGAGTAAGCAATTGAATTTTTTATTGGGCGAGGTCGGATTTCATGTTTGTACTGTTTCCCACGTTGACAAATCGAAAATAGTTTCTGTGATAAATAAAGCAAGCAAACGAACAGGTTTTTAAAAGTCAGCAAACAGAGCTGACCGCTTGGAAAAAGTAACGCATCACTATCCCTCGTCTTTAAGCCCGTATGACACTAAATTTTGTTTGCATTTTTTCTGCTTTTAAAATGAAACTAGAGCAGTACTAAAAATTAAAACGAAAATTCCCGATTGGAGTGAGTGCGTACACACCAACTTTAGTAATGTAGACACATAAAGAAAAATGCATTGAAAATGTATTGAAATTACATTTTTCAGCTGCAGGCAGCTTTTTTTTTTGACATTTCAAGATTATTTGATAACCAAATCGTTTGAAAGTTTGTGGTTGCTTTGCAAACAATTGCTACCCCTTTCGTAATACACTTTCAGTCTCTTTTACACACTTTTAAATATGAGGAAGAAATGTAGTGTCACACGGGCTTTAGCGACGAAATGTCAACAGCTGCCTAAACGTCAAACTAGCATCTGATAATGAAAACTTTACTTTGGACAGTTAGGATTGCTTTTATATTTTGTATTATATTAAAATGGAGTCACTAAAATGGAATTCTGACTCTGCATTCTCGTTCGACTAACACACTAATTCAATCAAATTTTAACAAAGAGCGTCCAACTTATAATGACTTGCGAAAATACAAAACCTGCTACTGCTAGATGATTCCAAAATATATTCTGTTAATGACTCGATATCGACGCTCTCGCGCATGACGGCGCAAAAATCCCTTCCAATTTTGATTTTAATTACCCTGCTCGTTTGTCGACCCAAACTACTACAATGCAGCACGTGACTTCTATCAATCTACTATCTCACGGTGAGACTATCCAACAGTGTTTTGACTTACCAGCATTGCGATGTTCAGCATCATGACAGCATCATCTTCTCTCCGACCTCCGGATAGTTCCTCCTGCCAAACTAGAGGATGACGTGGTATTGTAGACACAGTACCGTTATCGTTAAAAGTGACATTCTCATGCGTCATCAGCTCTCTGAAAGGTACACGTAAAAGCGTGTTAATTATTTCCCCCGGAACGATGATTCGCCCTCGATTTTACTCACTTGTATACATACGGACCGATTTCCTGTACGTTCATTTTTTCTCGACCGGCTAGAAACGCTTCTGCATTTGTTATATTAAATAGGTATACCTTTAGATACAAATCAATTGGTGGTTTCTCCCAAAGGCCGAAAATCTCGCCGCCTTCCTCAAACACGAGTTTCTGTAATGCAAACACAAGGATGCGATAAGTGGCAAACAAACATTACGAGACTATTTTGCAAATCCAATCGAGTGACTTACCCATTTGAATATTAAGTCATAAGGTTGAAAGATTTTTACTAATACTGCACATGTTATTGCTAATAGACCTCCAGCTAAAAGCAGAAAGGCACCTATAAAACCGAAAAAGAAAACACAAAAACAAAATGTTACAGTTATGTTAAGTTGTAAATATGAAAAATGCAATAAAGAAGAGACACAAATGTTTCACATACGCCATGGTAGCCCGACAACCGAAATAGTTTGTTCGCTCGACAGTGACCGTCTTTCTTAATGTTTGTATGTACATCCGAAAGTGATTATCATATAGCAACGGAGTACTTGGACGCAAAGTCAAAGACACGGCAGCACTCATACAAATTGCTTACTTAAACGAGCTAATAAAGAGTGCTTAACTGAATGCAAGTTGTGTTTGTGGGCGTCTAGTTTAATTACTTAGCGGGGCTTTGGATTGCAATTTATTTATTGTAAGCGAGACATTGAATTGTGTGTCATATTGGAATCAAATATTCGAAATTTCAAGGTTATCACTAACGGGTGTTAAACCTAATTACGCATTACAGTATTGTACGCTGTTTGTTTTTTTTTTTTGACAAGTAGTACCTACAGCTCTAAATAGGTTTTCGGCATACGTTTTGTTAGCTCAACTGTGGTATATGATTTGGTGGTCTTGATAAACTTTCACAAGTGGTTTTAGTAACTGCCAAAAAAAGCCAAAAACTTCTGACCCAATAAACCAATTCAATGAATTTTCTTCTAATAATAATTTTGAACCTTCACGCTAAACAGTTTTTAGGTCACAATGGGTGATTTTATATGGAAAATTTTGCTATTTGGTGTTTGTAAATTCTAGCCTGGACTTTTAAAGTGATTATTAGCACCCCGCATTCTTAATAGGATTATGTGGGCTTAAGCTGGTATCACAAGTTGAGGAAAATCCATTAAAGTGCTGCCAAATCAATTTCAATGTACATAATCGCAAATTGCAATTGAAGGAAATTGTTTTTGCTTAAGAATGCTGTATGCTTATGACTTGCAATAGCAATGCCAGTGACAAAAAAAATTGATCTTTATCGGCTAAAAGAGAACCCTGGTCCACAAAACCAACGTCTAAATAGCAGTTCGTTAAAAAAATGTCCTTCGCTTTCAAATGTGAATTTGTGCGTTCGGTAAATCAAAGATTTTTAAGACAATAATCACTAATAATAAATTTAACTCTTGACTTTAAATTTAGGTAGCTCGCAATTGCGAAATTTGTATGGAAATTATAGCCACTGTGAACTACTATAATTCAAAGTCGAAACTAAAAATGTTTATTGGAAAGGCCCTCTGTGTTTGCTTTTAGTTAGTGGGAAAATAAAGGGTATTTTATTTTAAATAGTAATTTTAGCGTGAGGGAAATTATTTACTATTTACATCAAAGGTCTGGCAGCACCTACACGTAGAATATGGTTTTTGAGAGCTTTATTCCTTTGGATGCGTAGCATAAGACCGTAGGTTTTTATCTGGATGGTGAACTTTTTAAATTATCGGACAAACGAAGCTAGTGTCAGAATGTCCCTCCGAGTGGAAGTTCACGACAAGGGATATACTATAAAAATAAACCGTCGCGTCGATTTGCTCGAGGCGTTAACAAAGTGTTTCAAATTATTTTCGCAAATAATTTCCGGGAAAAAAATGCATAAAAAGTTTTTTTTTTCTTGCAAAATTATGTTTGGTGTGTGCATTACATTTGATGAACTCACGATAGCCGTACCAATTTTGCCGCTAAAGTTTAAACAAATTTGACTTGAATATTAAAACATATTTATATTATTTATTTAGCACACGGTGATAAGTGAACCGCATAAATTTAAAAATGTTTTGTTGCAAATGATATTGCCAGTTCGTATGTCAAGTGATGCGAATTTCCGTAGCGGGATAATTTGACAAGCAGGCAGTGAGAAAATGAATTCTTTTACCAGCCCAAAAATGCAAGGACGCGTATAGTACTACATTTTCCGCTCGATCAAAAATTGTTTCCATTTGTGGCCGCGTCAAGAAACTTTCTACTGTACCTCTGTTTGAATTTCTATTTTTTTTCTTTTTCAGAAATAGAAGTTAGAAATTCCCTAGAGATCTATTCTCTAGCATTTGTTCGCACTTCGATTGAATGTTAACTTTCAACTTAACATACATTATCGCTTCACTTCTTTGCGCGTACGCGAGTCCAAACAAAAAAAACTTGTTTATTCGTAACAAGTGGATTCAGTTTCATAAATCATTTAAGTCGAGTTATTTTTTTATTAAACAGTTTGCCGAATTCCAAAGTGCGAAGTAAATACCAACCGTATGATGCCCATATACCACACAGCAAGACTTTTAGCAATGCTTCTGGCTACTTCTTTTTCTGTTACTCACCAATAGCAATTGCATACATTTGATTTTGTCTTATTTTTATTTTTGCATACTTATCTTAGGCGATTGGAATACAAAAGTGCTAATTAAAAAAAATAGAAGAGAGAAAAATAATCGACAAGTGGCTTAAGGGTATAGAATGATGTTGTGATTGAATCTTTATACTGCATGCGGTTCCGCCTGGGGTGTCAGATTGCGGTCTTGCGTAAAAATAAACCCGCATTAGAAACAAAGTCGATTTTGGACCCTTCCGGGTATTGAAATTGAACGACTCTTTTATTTTTACTTCCTATCTGGCCTTGTGTAGATAGAACTTCGATTTTCCTTCCTACACGATAACTATACGCAGGAAACGCATAAACTGGTTTGAGATGCGATTGGAGTTGATGTAGTAAAAGGCGAAGATCGTGACATACATCTCCTTATGAGGGTAATTTGAGAGTAATTATCAGACTGGTTTGGCACCATCCCTCATAAATCAGATAAAGAAAGAAGTGGACTCTTCAAGGCCGTCGCTAATTCCTGAAGACGGCCAAGGAATTCTTAATTTTATATGAAGACTTTTCATATCATTCTTACGAACAATAAAAGATTCGTGTATCGCAATTTGTTTTTTTTTTTCTTTTATTTTAAATTTTGCCAAACACTCTCATGTTGTTGACCTTGCAGAATATACATATGCGGCGGCAATCTATGGCGCGTTGGCCAAAAAATAAACGAGTTAGGAAATGAATTTAAAATGCTTGTGCAAAAAAGGTGCTGGAAGTTCTATTGAAACTGATTTATCAGAATGATATTTAATTAATTGTCGGAGTTGAGTTTTTTTTTTATTAATTTACCACTGATGGTGGACGAGTTTTGGTTCTAAGCAAACTTATCCCAAAAGGAAGGCAAACTGCCAGTTGTCCGTGCGTTCTGTATTTCCAAACAAATCTTTTAAATAGTTTGTCCCTGGAATATGTTTTTCTTGCGAATTTTTATTTTTGGAACGAATGATGGGGCTAACAATTTTATATCAATAGAATAGTTGTGCTCTCATATGTTTGCTAGACGTTTGCGAGATGTAGCACATAGTGAAAAAAACACAGCACTTCAGTTGAGTGCTTTTATTTGGAAATGGAAAACTCCCAACTCATGACAGTTCCTGTTAAAGTTCTTTTTGCAAAGGCGCTATTTTCATTTATCTGGACTTTATTTTGAATTTGATCCAACGGGACAGAGAACAGATCCGACAGGAGGTTGTTTCAATATTTTTCGTGCTTAAAGCTGTTGCGCAATTGCAAAGTTGAGAGACGAAATACCACCACTCTCAACGCAGTTGCTATTATTGTCATTTTTAGCGCAAACCCTTTGGACTGGGTGTAGTTGTTCTCATAATATTGCGACGAACTAAACTTGTCCATACCGACATGTCTCACTCGCCGATTAATGCAACAGACAACACAACAACACAAAAACAAACAAACTAAATATACGGCGCGTCAAAATGCACAATAAGACTATGGTACGCGTGAACGGAATGATGGATTTAAAAGAACATAATAAATCCATCAAACAAACAAATACATCGATCAAGCGCTATCAACAAAAAAAACAGCGTTAATATGTAAATCACGGACTAAAAAAAAACGCACTTGTCTCTTCTTAAATTGTAAACAACTTACAGATAGTTCTTCGCCAATTTGTGGTATGCATTGTCGCCGCTGGATTAAAAGACTCAAACGTTTGAGCGCCAAATAACCAAACACGTTTAAACGAATTCCTTCGCAGGAGCATTATTTGCTCATTCAATTCACTGAAGTATTTCATCTGAGTTTTTAAAATAAATCTTCGAATTTAACAATAAATTAAATTCAACATTTATTACAAAAAATCACTGTAAGAACTTATTCTCAATTAACACTAGATATTTCTAAAGCTCTTGACACCTCGGATATTGACAAAAAAATATTTAATGCTGAGATCTTTCTTGCCACAACTGAAGCGTTCACTTATCAATTAAAGACTATTCACTCCTTGGCCAAATTTATTGGTATTATATCAACGATTCCGTCAAGCGTGTGCGACACCACCTTTCCACGTCAAAATCAGACAAACAACAAACAGTTGCACAGATCACCAACAACCAACTACGATATGAAAAAAAAAAACAAAAAAACTCCCATACCCAATTGATCATCGATCCTGCAGTCATCCATTCAAATGGCTGAATTATGACAATTTATCTCGTGGAAATCATAATTTCCTAAAACCAAAGCAAACAATTTTTATTGCCCACTGACCGCACGTCCCGACTCATGACACATGCATGCGAAAATATATTAGACGACAATTAGAATCCGCGTAAACGGTAGGCTCGCGCAAATTGAACAAAAAGAAATGAGGAAAGCGTCAAATCTTGTGGATTGAGCGTGTGCCTATATTAGAATATAACAGACACGTTGCGAACTAAAGGAAAAAGATCGATGTTAATCGAACATCTTGCTCGTTTAATTAGTTAATCATAATTTGAGTGTAGATCAGTCAGTACCGTGATTGCTGATTGAGTATTCGGGGCACGTCCTATATGCAAACAATATCAAAGTATAAGTGTTCAATTCGGTTTAAACATTTTTCACCGGGAGACGATGAGTGTTACAGTCCAAAGTGCGGCAACTGGGAATACCGATGGAAGTCGATTTTTTCGAGACTTGGATTATTAGTTGGCCAGCGAGTGCAGTTTCAATGCGAACATTCCCGAGAATTTTAAATTTGCGCATCATTTTCGCATTTGTGCGAACTTCCTTTTAGGTTACGGGTGAATTAATCGTCAACCCGATTTGACGAATCTCCCCGACACAAGCGGGGTAACAATTCGCAATAAAACAAGCACCGAGTTCGACTTTGATTATAGGATGGGTACCTTCAATTGAACGAAGGATTCGTGCTTCGTGCTTCGTGCTACGTAGTAAGGAACGGAAACGGATTCATACAATTTTCTATTTCGCAAAAAAGAGACATTCCTGTAGAAAACAATAATCAGATGTGCATTTTAATTTGCCTCAAATCGATTTTCATCCGCCTTGCGTGGAAGATCCACTTAGTGGATCGTGTTTCGGTAGAAGACATTCAATTTGGTGTGTTTTGGAGGACGACAACTTTTCTCTCTCTCTCCAAACGGTGGCAGTTTCAATCTAAAAGCGTGTAAGCAAAGTATGCAAATTTCATAAAGTTGCTCTTAGAACAAACAACGTTTGGGTTGTCATTCATTATCGCTGTTCCGAAATTTATGAGAACCTCTTGGGGTATGGCGTGACGTTGACGGGGCAAAACTGGTATGCGTGGTATTTGAAATATCAAAGGGGCTGTTCTCTGTTAGCCGACAGACAATGAGTGTCGCTTCTGTAACGTTGGAACGTTTTATTTCTCCCTTATGAATAACAACAGAAATTGGTACACAGGTGGTATTTAAACTTCAAAAAAACTGTTTGCATCTGTGTTAAAAACACAGCCACATGTTTAAAACTGTATTACTTTGTAAGTCTCACTTGGTTTTATTACGTTTTCAAGTCTCACTTGGTGTCCTTTGTGAACTCACTCGCACATTTCCCAAGTTGAATTATTTTTAAATGTGCTTTGGCAGCACCTTTTTTTAGCATACTATAAGAAATAAGACGCAAAAGATGGAAAGACAAGCGGGATAACAAAGTGAGTTACTTCTTCTCGTAACAATTATTATAATTAATTTATTCGTTTTAATAAATTTTTTTATAGCACTTCGTGCCAAAATATTATCGTTATTAATAGCACTCCGTCCCAAAATAGTATCGTTATTATTTGAACGAAATCAAGTAGGTACGGACGCTCACAGCCGTGGATCCCGAATCCAAAACAATCTGATTAAAGTGAGCTCAAAACAAAAACAGGGATGTTCAATGCAACCCGTCTGAGAGTGTTATCTACACATTTCTGTGAAATACAAGTCGCATGCTTATTTCATCATCAAAAATACTTGTCCACAGGGGTTTTTTTTTTTTTTTTTTCCTAAATACTGTCTGCTCCAAAAATGTGAACGAAAACGTTAATAGATAGCCAACAGGTTAATTTTTTATCTAGCCACGAAACTATTTTAAACACACGGCGTAAGTGTGTAGCTGTCATTTAGAATTATAAACATATAACCCACAATTTTTGTAGTAAACATATAAACACGTTATTTTTGTTATTTTGTTTTGTATATTTCGAAATTTAATTAACTGGCCAATCTTGTAAAACAAACAGATTTATTTAAGCATTCATTTCTATTTCTATCTTCAGCAATTACGCAGCATTTCGATTGAATACACAATTTTCAGCAGCTACGTTTAAAACTCTGCCACACTTTTGCGTCTGTTAGCAAGCACACGTCTCTTTAACATATAGCCCAATTTTACAATTTTATTCGGAAGATAACAGCTAACTACAAATGTAACAATAGCAATAAAATCAAGTGCTTTTACTTCGCTTTTGTTTTAGTGCGTAATTAAATCAGACCGCATTCGATTTCATATATTATTGAATTCTAAATCACTTGCAAGGGCACCACTTTTGAAAACTAGTTTAATTAGCTCAAGTTACTAGTTTTTTTTTTTTTTTTAGTCACTTGTTGTTGACTATTACTTACAAAAACAAAACTCAGACGATCAAAATGTGATTTTTCCTTTTCAATTGTGAAAAGCCAATAAAATCTACAGCAATATTAAAAGTACCGTTTGTATTCAAGTTTTGGGCACTCAAAGTGTGCCAACAGCAACTCTCCCCTTTTGGGCAGGTCAGCGATCGCGTTTGGCGCATTTCTGATCGTACAAGCGTACAAATAACCGAAGGAATTTTATGTATTTACTTGAGTTGGAAGAAACACTTTCCTTTCTCTGTTTCACAAAGAATCCTGCCGTTTTGTTTGTTTGACAATTTAATCATTTAGAATTTTTCCAGAAGGCCAAACTAAGCCATTGTGCGTTTCGAAAAGCAAACGAATCACTACCCAAAGCCTACTAACTGCTCTTATTTTGCAGCAGGATAATTCAAAAGCCAGACGTGTTTAACTTGTTCCCCTAGAGTCGTTAAATTCCCACCGCTTTGCATTGTTTTGTGGTCAATATCGAATTCCACTCTTGCACAATCTCTGCAAACCACATCACATTCAAACAGAAGATGTAAAAATAATGAAAACACGGGAAATAACATCCACTCCTTGAACTTGACCGTCATAGTTGCTAACCATCGCATTCGCAATCGACGTTGTCGTCGTCGGCTTTCCGCAACCAGTTTTTACTCTCTTTTCTATCCGCAGGTGTTTCTTGTTTTACCATTTACCTGCGTAGCTCTCCTTTGATCTCTTTTAACTTGAATACGGGGCCACTACAAACTTCACACTTGCCTGACTAATGGTTTTTGACAAAACTAAAAAAAAAAAACCCCCTTTGGTTAGCATATTTTTCGTTTGTCAGCAATTCATGTGTAAACAAAAATCACTGAAATTCGATTCATTGAACGGGCGTACCTATTTCGGAAAACGAAATTCGCAAAAGGTCACCTCGAAAAATCGCAAACGCTAACAAGTCGCTTTTCATTGACATTTTAGCCGCCTTAACAGTCAACAACCAACAAAAGTATATCAAGCAACAAACGATGTCTGTCTAACTTACGCTTTGGATTGCGGGTCCGTTTCCCTTCGGATCGTTCGCTAAAAAACGTATCTACAATATTGAATCCTTGGTTTAGAGAACGATTCGGATTGAGGCTCTTCCTGCGCTTTTCCAAATGTTCTGCACTACATTCGTCCTGTGTGCTGACGACACTATACCTTCGGTTGAAGTATTCGCTCAGCTCCTTCATTTTTTTACTTAAAAAGGACTTTTTTTTTATATTTTTTTTTATAAATTAATATTAACACTTTCACTTGGATGGGTGTATTTAAATTAAAAACAGATTTTCACTGTATTTTTCTCTAATCATTCAAATCACAATTTACATTTCATAATCTTCACAATTGGCTCTGTTCCGGAATTTAATGAAATCCAGATTTAAACATTTGAAAAATAAAATCTACTTCATCTGTTACGTTACGTTGGAAAAAATTAATAAAAAATATTTTGCAACAAACAATCTGTACCGTATACGGAATGACTTGTGATTTAAGAGAGAGCGAGAGCTTTTCGCAAAGTTCGTCCGATCGTTAACGATGTTCAGTTATGAATGAAACCCCCAACAAGTGGCCGGCTGCCAGGTAAGGTAAGATAAGAAGGAACCTTTTCTGGCGTTTATAGTGATCGTGTGTAAGTAGAGCTTCTTAGGCTACGGACTGGTTAGTAGAGGAGGTGGTTTTTCTTTTTGTTTTTGTTTTGCGTGTGCAAATTAACCCCATAGGAACGGTAAGCGGTTTGAATGCAAGCTTGGCTTTTTTTCTCTGTTGTATTTGTTGGCAAATTTGCGTGTAGCGAGAAGAAATCGTAAGCGGGTTTTTGTTTTTCGATTTTTGCCGCTGGCTGGTGTATGGTTCATATGGGGGTGTGTTGCTTTATGGGATGACGGAAACGTTTTGAAGCGATTCTGCTAAAGTTCAATGACGGTTTGGAATTTTGATTCTAATTTCGAAAATGATTCTTAGAAACTTGTCAAAGGAATTTACTTATACTGATTTTTAAGAGCTTTAGAACAAAATGTGTAACAACGCATCGAGAGTCTAAAAGTGGTGCAGCATGTACCAATTAGATAAGTTGATTTTACTGCTACACTATTATGAAAAGATTTGCTTCCTGTGTTTGTAAGTTCGCAAACAGCGTTGAGGTATACTGCACTTGAAAAGTGGTGGAATGTCGTTTGAATTAGAGATTTCCTGTGTCTCAGGTTGAATGTTGCGCGATACTTTTTACGTCATGTTTTATCATTTTGTTGATTGCTATAGACCCTTGCAAAAAACTGCCCTTAAATTGGTTCGGCAGGTTCAAAGTATAGTGACGATGATTTTTTTTTTTAATTTGTATACGTCCCTCGTATTAATAAACGCTGCGTAAAAGTTATCAACTTTCACTCAACTCTTACTCAGCAGTTATGTCAAATTGTTGTATGCTATCTGACGTCTGCTAGCTAACTTATTTTAAAGTTATCTAATTTTTTTATTACTAGTTTTTATTGGTCATCTTTCGCGGAATTGGACATTTTTTTCTCTGAATCATTTTCAAACGTATTGGAAAGAGGAAAATGTGCTTTTCAGCAAAATCTAAAAAATCTACAAAATATAAAAGAAATTAACAAAATAGGAAATCCCTTATTTCATTTATTACTGTTTCATTTCCATCCTTGATTAAAATCCTACAAAGCCATCGACAGTGACGGAAATGAGAGAACTACAAAAATAACGAGTGGAAACTAGTTAGTTGCGTGCGAAAGCGAATTAATCTGGACAATTAACAGATTTGATAATTTTTGAGCCAAATGGAACAGTTTAGGGTTGATATGATAATCTTACTACTTTCTCCTTCGAAGTTAACGTTAGAAAAATAACGAGTAACGACTAGTTAGTTGCGTGCGACAGCGAATTAATCTGGGCAGTTAACAGATTTGATATTTTTGTAAGGAAAATGGAACAGTTTAGGGTTTTACTACTTTCTCCTTTTGAATTAATTTTTTTGTTGGCTATGTTTTCCTTCTTAGCTTATGCGCTAAATAGGAACAAAACATCTGTCATTCTCCACGAATTACTATTTTTAACTTCGAAAGCGTCCCCGTACTTCATCGTATGTTCTGTCTCTCTCTTTGCTTAAGAGAATTCATCCATATCGCTGTCATTTTTTGATGAGCTCCTTTTTTTGGCTACTTATGTCAAATACGTAGACGTCATCCAGACAATAATCTCTGGGATGAATTTCCGTGCACGATACTGTATTTTTGCTTGCTGGCAACAAACTGTCATTCGCATCGAACTGTCATCGCCTGAAAATTGACACCTTAAGGCCACCATAATGGACGTTACATGTCTTCTCAATTAAAGGTGTCTATTTTTTTGATTTTAATCTATCGGATTATAGCGTTTTACGTTTCCATTGGTGTCCGTAAAAGCGAATGACCCCTCAAATAATAGTTCCAATGTCAAAAAAGTCTGAGTTGAATTTGTTTCAAATAAAAGACCAACTAAGTGGGTTAGTTTTAAATCAAACACTTGCGCATACGTGCGACTTATTCGTGCACCTTATTTTAATAAACCGATAAGACCGCGCTCACAAGTTCTAGAAAAACCTGCATAAACATTTTTATTAACCACTTAAGTACGATCATGATCGCTGTATCCATTCCGCAATGCCGGCATTTTCATTTTTTATCCCATTTTAAATTTGCATCTCTCTTGGCACTCTGTCTGGTTGTCTGGTCCGATCACTGTCGAAATGCAGAATGTGCAACAGCGAGCTAGTTGTGTGCACGATCACCGAGCATAATATTTCCTCAGTTTTATTGCGTTACTAATAATAGAGAATGGACCAATGCACCTTGCATGCAATTATTCGTTACGACTAACTCGTTCTCTTATTTTAGCGAATAAGAAAGAGATTTTGCGTTGGATACCTAAAACGGGCGTATAGGGTCGAAACTCGTTAGTCATTTAGGAACTTGTCATAAGAGATAAAAATATTTACATCACATTGAAGATCGATACATCATCCTTAAATAATTCAAAGGTGATGCCAACTGAAACAAGTTTCGATAGCGTGTCTTTTTATTGTTATCGATTGAAATAGACTAGTCAACCGGTTGTAGTAAATTTGAATTCAGCCAGAAAAATAGTCGAATCAAATGTCACCGTCTGCTGGAAGCTAAATCGAAGAACCGAAATCGTATTTTCGAAGGCTTTGAGTTGTACTCGGGTCGATGACTTTATGCGAACACATGAACTGTCGGGGCAAGTCTACTTGTTATACACTGTCCTAATACAATGCATGCTTTTTTTGTTTTTTTGAGGTGGCATTTACTATAACAGCGAATTGTCAGCGAGTCTGATAACGCTATGTCTTTATGAGGAAGGTCACTGTGGGAGTTCTTTCATCTCTGAAGTCAAAACAAAAGCCACTACTTTGAGTCGGTTGGTGTGAACTTGAGAGGTCTGCTGCTAGGAGTATTATTTCGCCGAAAGCGTTTGATACGTCATTTTTTAAACGTGCTTACGAAATCTGTAAGTGTGTGTTTGATATATTGACTAACATCGGCATATTCTTGCGTTTAAATTTGATTATTGTTCCTTCGTTTTCAGTGTGTCTTCAATCTATTTCCCGACAGCAAGGCACACGTTGACACACGATCGTTGGACCGCTGATCAAGGGTGGGTGAGTTCCAATTCTGTTCATTTTTTATTGACCTTGGGTATTAGATGACTTATTTGTTACATTTTGAGCTGGCAATGTTTAATATTTTGAAGAAAAATCTCCATGTCAATGTGATCGATGCTCTGAAAAATGCCTGTGACTGTCACCGATTATAGGAACTCGCCAGAAGATAAAGTAACTTTGACTGGACAAGCAGATAAGTAAAACCCAACACGTGCCATTCACGTTACATGAGTTCTTTATCGAAAGACGATAACCTGCGAACAGTTCATCTCAGTACAGCAACAAAAGCAACCTTCGCTCTTAGATATAGCAGCAGTAAAAATATGCCTAATTCGACCTTCAAACCAAACCAACGAACTTATCGCTTCAATTAGCAGTTTGAATTTAACCCATTTCAGTGCCAACTAATCTAGTTCCAAAGAAGATGCGAAAATGGTGGTCTACTTTCCCATGGCCTGCATTCCACCCCAAGTCAAATCAAATCAAATCAATCACAAAGTGCACGTCTAAATATCGACAAGCATTCATTTTCGATATGCACAGGCCAATCTAGCTATGCTTGCGTTTTTAACGGTCAAGCAATCATTTCCGACACCATAATTACCAATACTTTAAGTGTCTGATTGTTTGTCAATAACGTACAAATTTTAAAGATAAATAAATTCGCAAATAAAAAAATAAGATAAACAGAGACTCCTTCAAGGTCTGTATATTTTTCTAAACCAGTTTTACTGTAATACCCGTAGAAACACTCATGTCGTTGCTGTTGCCAAATTGTCCGCCGGTGTGTCTTTGAACCTATTAATTAGGCAATTTTTCGAAGGGCTGCAGGTCGCCAAAAAGAGGAGTTATTTCAACACCGATCGGTGATTTAGAACTAGGGGTCAATGTTAAACCGATCGGCTCAATGACGTGCGAAAGATTGACAATAATAACAACATTGATACCGTAATTGATGGCTTGATCAATGAAGCATGTTTACATTAAGTCCCGGCTGCATTACTCAACAGTATCGATTTGAATTGCTGCTATACCTTACACCGTTTAATAGCTCCTGCTTATTATAAAACACTAGGGTTTGTTAGTACATTTTTTATTTTTTTTAAACTTACCCCCAATGATCTTTCTACCTACATAGTCTCATGAGGGTATTTAGCTGCCAATTAATGTGTGGAAAACATTTATTGGGAAACGGCAAGAGTACATCAAAAGTGCATTAGATACAAATAATAATTTATCTCGCAGATGTTGAGCTGTTGATTTGGAATTGTCAGTAGCAATAATCAAATATAATTTATGGGTTGCATAAAAAAATAAACACACTGATTTGTTGCATTCTTTTATAATTATTGTTAAATTTCATTGCGATGTGGTATATTTACGTGCAACGTTGTTATAAACCATATTATGTCAGACCTGTTGGTTGCAAGTCTTTTTTCTCCGCCGTTAGGGAAATAATTGTGTTTTTTTTCGAACTTCGATGATTCCTGATTTTTAATGAGATAGTGTTCCAAGAATTTCACTTGTTTTTCACTTGTGTAGTTGATGGAAAACTACCTGTTTACGAGGGTCTACAAAAATTGCTCAACGCGTAGGGTTATAATGAAAAATTCATCACTTAGCCGCTTCCTAATCTTGAATGTTTGTCAATGTAGGTACAAAAAAATAAAAATCTAACGAACGTCGCCTCAAGAACCAACGATTGGGAAGGGTATAGGTTTTTGTTGCACAGCCGCGCTGATATCATTGCTGGGCTTTACCACAGAGCTTATAGGTAGACTTGAGGTACTTCCTCAAAATCAAGTAGGTACGAGTATATCTGTCAAATGTTTGGCACCCTTCTCTAAAGATAAGTTCTAACAGGTACTCGTATGCCGACTTGTGTCATCGGAGTGTGCGACCTTAAAGGGTTGAATAGGTCACAAGAGTGCGCGTCGCCGTGTCTAAGGCCTTGGGAAGCATTGTTGTTTAAAAGCCTGCAGAAGATGATCTTTCAAATTCGTCAATCGATCAGCTGAACAACATTTTTTGTTTACCGCATTCGTTAACCTTTTCATCTGCATCTGCACTCAAGCAACTTTGCGTAAGAGAAGATCAAGTTTAAATTGCTGCATGCCCGCAGAGACGAGTACAACCACGAAAAATCCGACACATTTAAGCAGCAATGGTAAAACAAGTATTTTTCAACAACAAAATTCAAAAAATCGCCTGCGAGTCACATTTCGATTTTTACAACTTTTTAACAAAAATGTTGAATGTTGAAGATGTCTGCGACAGGAACAACAAACGAGATTGCAATGAATTGGTTTTAAATCACGATAACAGATGACACAAATAATACGACAAATTTCATTGACGAAACAGCCTTCGTGTAACCAATTTAATGTGGCCACATAAATCGCAAATATTTTTGTTTATCTGGAAGCAAGCCAAACCGGATTTTTTTTTTCTAATTCTTGTTAACCGCTGTAGAATTTTTGTCTGCTTCCTTATCAATGTGATTTTTCTATTGGCGTACGTGCTTTAAAAATTTGGCATATTTGCTGGGGCGTCGCCGCATCACTGATAAGAAGATAATGCCGCACTCTTGATCCTCGATTGTCAAATGAATACAGATGTGTATTGTATAAGTTTTGGGAATTGTTTTATTTTTATTTCTTCGTCGGACCAGAGCGATGAATAAAACTTGTGTAAACAAATCCAATGGAAAAGGTTAAACAGCCGATTTATCTGGGGAATAGCTGAGTTCTGTTAGCCGAATAAAAGAACTGTGCTTAGTCCTGAGTTGTATTTGAAAACATGTGCATGATAAGAGAACTGAGTTAGTGTTAGCTCATCTCATCACATGGAATGAATGCGTGCCTCGGAGTTAGTTGCATCGGTTTGCTTTTTAATGGCAACGTGAATAGCCGACAAAACACTTTGTATAAATATCTGTTGAATGAAAGATTTCGTACAAGTTGGAGATAAGGGGGTGTTAAAACAATCTTTGATTAGCGTGTATGGGAAGTTGGGAGCCGGGTTATAGGGCATGTTCTACTTAATTTTTTTTTTGTCAAACTACGTCTTCGTAAGTAACCATGCTCGCCATATTGCCTTCAGTAGTTCATGGTCATACGTTTTTTTGGGGCGAGATTAAAGCGAGCTTTGTGTTGAGTAATGCCGGAAGCTTTTTCTGAATGTAGGATGTCAATTTCAGAAAGAAAAACTATTGACACAGTTTTTGGAACTTTGCTGTTGGTAGCAAGATTAACCGCGATAATCTTTGGTTTTTCGTTTTGGTAATGCTTCAGTATTCCCATAGCAGTATTTTGTTTTTTTTTCTTTTATCAGGCGAGGGTGACGGTTTATAGGCTGCGATGAACCCAAATAAAACAAAATTTTTGATTTTTAATCTTTGTTAATTAATGAAATACGGCGAGCAAATACACACACGTAAGAGCTAATAATACTTAAAAATACATTCGAAGATTCTTCGTAATTTTGATGAGAAAGGGACGCGTCTTGCAACGTGGGAAAGCGATGGGCCAATCAATTAATTTTGTGACAAGACACGTTTAATTCAAATCTGTTGTTGTGCAAATATTCTCTTCTAGATATCTGAAGGACTTTGACTTGATGAAATGTGACACAAAAGGCCTATTTTACTGGGGACTATCAAGTATTTACTTTAGTAAGTCTGACAGCTGGCTGACTCGATGTGTCTCAGTTCTGATTGGCCGAGATCGATCACGTGAGCAATTTTTTTTCAGTTGACATATGAGAGGGTAGCCGACGAATCTAATCAATAATTTCGTGACTGAGTAGTAAGTTGACAGTTTGACACATACTCATTATGTGACGTAGGAAAAGTTCAAGGTAGGTACCAACAGCTATAGTCCAGTTCAATCTAGTCGACTTAAGGAAACAAGGTTTTTGACTGTGCCCACTCTTCTACAGAGTGCTCGATTCGATTCACTATTCAAACGAGAACCAAATATATGCGTTGTATCAACTTCTTTATCGACAGCATTGTCAAATTAAGCTGTGGAAAAGTAATTTCCTTAAGGAAATTGTGAAAACAAAACGAAATTTAAACAAATGAAGTGGCCGTTACCGAAGACTAATTCAATTGATTGTGATTATAACAAAAAAAGGGGAAAACACGACCGAACACTTCATTGCCGACGTATGTGGTGCTTTTAAGTTACGTCAGATCAGATCGGAAAATGGAAACGGATTATTCAGAATATTTGCAAAACCGATTTGCTTGCTTTGTTTTCGCAAGCACTTCATTTTTAAATCGTGGGAACTTGCCACAAAACAAACCATTTGCACTTGCACTTGTATTTAATTTCCAACCTACAGTTCACTGTAACTTTTTTTTTAAATGTCTTCAATTTTACCATTTGTTGTATTCATGCCGAATGTGAAATTGGTACTTACGTTGAATGCGAATAAACATATTAAAATTGCAGCTGTCAAAGTGGGTCCTCTGCTGGAGATTCCTTAAATATTGCACGGTCAAACACACACAAAATACAAACAAGCACTTGTCCACTAACTCTTGTGTTTGTATTTTCTTTCAAATTTGTACACAGTTTTTCATCATTTTTTTTTTTAACAAATTATATTTATCTGTAGGTAATTGTAGACGTTGTCCAGACCACATTCGGCAGCGTTATGAAACCATTAACGCTTCTTCCCCATGAAAATTCTGTATACTGTGGATGAAACAGCGATAAGAACGTAGAGGTTGTTGCCTAAGATGCTGCTTTAACACACATTTAACGGATTGCGTGTGTGATAGTCCTCCCGTTTTTTAAGAGTACGCCACGAGGCAGTATTGCACGTCAACATAAAGCTGGCTGCCACGAGCCTGTCAAATGGGTACACACATTCTTGTGGGTGGTATTTTTGTCCGTTGTCCACAGATACATCTCTACCGTTGGCCTTGAAGTGAGTCTGAGTGCGTTCCTTTACCTGATAATTGAACTTGTTTCGTGTCTGTTAGTAGTCGAGATACACTTATTTTCAATTTTTCCAAACCAATTGATCTCTAACCGAACAAATGCGATTCACCCCAATTCAACACGAAACTCGTTCGCAAATTCTATGCAAATCGAATTAAATTATGTGCTCAAATTTGAACTACATCAGACCGAGTTAACGCACTGGCGAAGACGATATCGATAAACGGTTAACGAGTTCAATTCAAACGCACTCTTGAATAGGAAATAAACACAAAAATAACAACAGCCTGACAGATCGCCGTTTATCAAAATGGGTCAACGCAAACTTAATTGGTAAAGTTTCAGCAAATCAAACAAAAAACACAAGTTCACTCTCCCTTTTCTTTCAAATATACACGCGCAGCTTATAGCAAGATTCCCGGCGATAATCAGTCTCAGATAGGAGATAGTTTATGCAACATTGTTTACAGACCGGCACTTTGCGAAAAGTTAAAATTAGAACAAATGTGCGCGAGTTGCGAGTTGATCTACCGCGCGTCTACGCAAACGATCGGCTTATCCAAAAAGAACACCTTGAACTTGAGTGTAGATACGAGCATAGGTAGGGTAGATTAAAAAAAACACACGATGGTGTAATGGAAACGGTATAATAGGTGTTTCAAATAAAAAAATAGGCCAATTAATGTCTTTTGAGGGGGATGAAAACGCACAGTGTCGTGACTTCACCTGAGTCGCACACGTGTGTCCATTCGAGGTATGCCGCGATGGATTGCCGAACTATTAATGCAACTGCTGGTCATAAATATTTGAGTATTCGAAATGACCAGTCAATTCTCTTATCATGGAGCAGTACATAACACATCGTAGCGACAGCAAGGCATAGAATAGGCGCGGTTATATTATGGCTGCCGTTTTAAATTGTTGCTATACCTATGCGCTTGCGATAGCGTGTAGGCAGAGAAGTCAGCATTTAATTGGAATAGATGTATTGGTTTTTGATTGTTTATATTTGGCTTGGGTGACGAGTTTTCTTCATATATATCAAACTGCGATAATAATATATACGCAGTGGAAAATGTCAACAAACTTTCCCCGAAAAGCGTACGGGACCGTTTCCGCAAAAGACAAGGCTCTGTCTAGTTGTAATAGGTAGCCAGAGCTGCTGACTATGGTTGTTGGAATTGGTGCTCACAGTTCACCAGAGGCCAGATAATTCAGATTCCTTTGAATACCGCTGTAATAAATGAGCTTCTTATTTTGGTTGGCCAATATTCATGGTGTACACGTTACCAGTGCATTAGTGTAGTGTAGTTGTTTTTAGCTTATATATGTAGCTTTTTGTAGTTTTTAATAACGCGCAGGAATAGTCAGCTTTATGACGGCTTATCGAGAGTGAGATCAATTTAAATTCACTCTCTGTTTCCTTCTGCAAACAATAAAACAGTTAACATTGGGCACTTTCAAAAACCTGGTTTATCTTAAGTCGACTAGATTGGTCTGGACTAGATGTAACCTGAAAACAAAAACTAGATTGGTTGGTGGTAGTGTCAGCCGCATATACGAGCTGTCAACTTCGTACTCAGTCATGAAGTGCTTGACTAGATTCGTCAGCTACCCCTTCATAAACGTCAACTGAAAAAAAAACTGTTCATGTATCGATCTAGGTCAATCAAAACTGAGACTCATCAAGTCAGTGAACTGTCAGACTTACTAAACCAGATGCTCGAACGTCCCCCTTGTCTATTCAGCCCAAAGCTAATCAAGCGTTCTATAAGAAAGTTGTGTGTTAGCGCGAGTTCAATTCGGCTTCTTTTTTGTATCCAAAATTCTACTGCAGAATATTTTTCTTATTCTCTGAACTCATGGTTGGGTTTTACTTTGTCACCTGAATCTCATTTGAATTATATGATTATGACGCGCATATTGTTAACGTTTTCTGCGTTTCGTGTGTACGAGGCACGCAGACAAAATTTGTGGTGGGTTTTTAATAACGATATTTGTACGAATACGAATGACACCTAAGAGGCATACTCAAAATTTTACAGTAGGCTATTCCTCATACTTGGCCGCATTTGTCAAGGAAATATTTTCTCATATTTGTCATGAATTGTTCAATACATTTGCTGCCGTTGCTATGTCATAAAATAAATTATTTTTAAATCCAATATAAGCTGGTTTACTCACCTCTTATCAAATACCAAACACAGATGAGCACACAACACGCGAGCCTCTTGTGCGGAAAAAGAATATCTAAACAAACCGCTTTTTTGTTTTTCTGAGTCATTCGCCATTATCTGCATCTTCATCTGACGTAAGATCATTATACCAAATTGGAATGGAAATTGCTTTTTGTTGTGGTTTATGAAATTTCGGGAACGGAATTCCACTCTTAGTTTTGGGTGGTATTTTGTGCGAAAAAGCAATGTCACGTTTGTTATGCTAGACGCACGAAATTGATTTAGTCAAAATTCCAAATGCGTAGGTGGGGAGAAGATGGTAGGTACGTATCGTACATAAATTGAGCGTGTGAAGTACATTTTGGCAACCACAACGGGGATCAGAGTGGAAGTTCTCACGGGCTATGAATTTATGATTCTGTTACCGTTGCAAGAACATTGGAATATTCATCCTGACATCGACAGTACTTACCCAACCGCAGACGAATAGAAATATATTGCTCGCATTTGTTTCATAAAATAAAAATAAACGTATCTTCCAAGGTAACTTCACTCTATACCCGTGACATACAAAGCTTTTCAATCGACCATCGATTGCTATACAATGTTTGCTTTTTGACTGATCCGAACGTTTTCGTATGATCGGAAGGCCGCGATACAGAGACTTGTCATTATTTGTTTGCTGAACTCACTCTAAGCTTGGCGAATGTCATTCAAGTAAATTAAAATGTTGCTAAACTTTTTATATTTTACACCAACCTGTAAAGGCGTTTCGCCGGTTGGGTCTTTGATCTGCAGCATCTCTCACATCAAGGTTATGTTTGTTTGACGATAGACACTTTCATTAATGGTAGCTTATACGAGTAGTATGTGCGGTAAGTAACGTCTCACGGGTACATAAATATATTTATGATGTTGATGCATTTGTTTATTAAATTTATCGGAGAAAACACAAAACGGATAGTTATGGTCTAAACTGCAGCTGAGCCGCGAGCTGTCAGAAAGTTTAATGTAAATAGCAAGAAAAGCTTTAAGTCAGACCTTCAAAATTGTGAATTTAGCCTGGACACTAAAATTGATTATTAATATCGCGGATTGACGCGAGATTGTCATTTCCCTATTTATCTAGCTGTCACTGGATGTTGTATTTGGTTCAGGGCACACAACGCACCAGTGAACTTACATTCTGTTCATCCCTTAATTAGACTAAATAATAAAACAATGTAGAAATAACTTTTGTGCAAACTCTAAATAGTTTCTAGTCATAAGGAAATCAATTTGAGCTGCATAAGAATCATTATTCTTCTAATTATTTTAATCGCAGGTCTAAGGTCTAAACATGATCGAGCTTTAATACATCTTTAGAGGTAATCAAAGTAAATATTATTGCTGCAATTAAAAAGATTGAATTTACACCTATAGTGGTTTTTTTTTTCATTGCAAAGCAGTATCTCTAATTGGTAACAAGATTTTTAATAAACTATTATCTATCGAAAAAGGGATATTTCCTTTGGATGTAATGCACGAGTCATACGAGAATATTATTAAAATAATTCCTCAAATCAGGTTTATATTGAAATTATGCACGATTGAATTAAAGCTTGCCACAGTCGTTCAAGAATATTTTTGTGTTAAGTAATCTAGCGAGAACAGTAGTACTCATTTGATTGAAAATAAAATAAAATTAAAAATTTGAATGTGTGGTTAGCTATTCAACTAGACGAACTACTCGAAGCTATGGGTTTGTGGATCGCTTTTACGACTTCCGTCACCTTCTAAAATCTAGTTCTAGTTCTATTTAGTTAATAGTGGACTGAGGCGTAATTGTACATTGTCTGTTCGACTACTTATTGGAGTTAGCTATTCCTAAAACGAGCGTGTTCACAATTTAAGAGAGATTACTTAGTTCAAATGATTTTTTCTGACAGATCGCAGTTCTGTCGTACATTTGACAGAACGTGACTTTCATTCTTCAGTTCTTGAGTCTGGCTAGGCGTGCGTAAGCGTTTTCTCTCGCTCAACACATACAACACATAATTTTCAGTGAAAAAGCAAGAGCACTTTACAGTTGACAGTCGCAATGCTAACATACGTCAAAAAATGATGCACAAATCTTCCCCAACTGCTGTAGAGGAGGTTGATGACTTGTTGAGGTTGCCCTTTGCTATTATCTTCTAACAATAGACTATTTATAAATAAATCGCTGGCTAAGAGCAAACATGAAGACACTCGGCTCTACTGATAATCATATTTAACCTCAACCTTAAATTATTTGACGGTCACAATAGAACATTTTATGTGGAAAATTTCGCCATTGTGAGCTCATAAAATTGAATACGTTTATAGTACATACTGACAAGTTGGGCCTTACTAATAATTATTTTTAACCTTCACCTTATATATTTTGTAGGTCACAATATGCAGTTTTGTAAGGAAAATTTTGAGTGAGAAAAATTTAACCTGGATACTTCAAAGTTGCTGGGTTTGAAACGGAAGCTTAGTTCAAGAGCGAACAGTTTGAAAGTTTGCTTGAATACTTGTGTTTGCGGTTAATTTGAAGACATAATTCAGCGGCAAATTAAGGGTCTTCAAGAAGCGGGTGCTGCCGATCTATTTATGGGCAGCTTCTGTAACAGTTTTAATTGAAAAACGTTTCTTTGTAAGGCATGCAATTTGTAATTACTTAACAAATATATATTTTTGAACATTCTTTCTTTTTTCTTAATTTACAATTTTTTGATCAACAAAAGTTTACAATTCGGTTAAGGTACTTTTTTTTGATTTAATAGTAAAAAATAATGATAATTAATATTGACATTAATATTGAAACTTTATATCGAAGTGTTACACCGACAAAATATATATTAAAAACCGTGATTAAAATTGAACAAAGCGTTTTTCTGCGTGCAAGCTTCGGATCATTTTGGAAACTACAAGTTAACATTGAGCACTCGGTGTTTTAGTTTATTACAAAAGGAATATAAATAAATAGTAAAATCTTTAGTTTAGTGTTTGTGCTTGGATTTCGAAACGACTTAGGCGATTTTTCTATCATGGTTCTCAAAATTGAACATCTGTTGTTTCATGTTTTCGGTCTTCGATAGAGTGTAGGGCGACAAGAGCATCGGCAAGATATTGAATGTCTTGAATTCCGGAAGCTTTATGTTGAGCTGAAAAGGGAGAAAAACTCTTTGCAGAAACTTGGATCGAGATGATGCGGTGGGCGGTCTTACCGAATTGATTTTTGGTGGCTTTTCACCATTACTATTCGCCCAAATCGGATCAATCCAGAAAGGCATGTTCTAAAAGTGAGAAAAATATTCATAGGGAGGAATATGGAATGCTCAAGTGAAAGCTTACGTCCGATGGTGGGGTGTCCGGCTTTGGTGGCTCATACACAGGGCACATTTGCAGGTTGCTGGCCAATTCGAAGATACAACTGCCTTGGTCGGTGTTCGCATTTGCAGTACTATTGTAGTAGTTTGATTGGCGACGGTCCCACAGCTTGGAGAAACCCACTGGGTTCGTGCCATTAACACTTCCCATACTAGTGTTCGGATCGGAGAGAGAATTCAACGACGAGTTGAATGATATGTTAAATCCAGAGTGGTTGAACGAGTTCTCCTTGTTGCTGCAGGATGTCGACGTTGTGTTTAGCATAGAGCTGTTGCTTAAATTGAGATTGTTGGCCGAGGTGTTGATATTGTTGATGTTGAAGCAACTCGTGGTTGTTAGGTTGTTTTTCACGCCGCTACTCGGCATAGTCTGGGGTTGTTTGGTGGGGACGGATTGTGGCTTTTGGTAAAAGCTGGATGGCGCTTTGGAAGAGATTTTCTGTCCCACACCCGATGACTTTGTCAGTGACGAGCGATTGCTCTCACTCAGCGGCAGACGCGAAGGACGCATTTTCGAAGGTAGCTTCTTGGAGTTATGCTTTTGGAGATTCGCATAGGAGGTGTTCTGCGAAATAAGGAAAAGGGCCAGTTCCGATTGCGAAACTATGGAAATCTCACTGCGCTCCTGGGTGGATCCCAAGTTTATGGAGAAAACGTCTGGATAGGCACGAAGAATCGTGTACAAATTCGGGAATCCGTACTGGAAGCAATTGAGGCACTCCACATTGAGGGCGTTTTTTATCTCAGTCAAGGGCATCGTTCGGTGTTCTATTAACTGAACCACTCCGATGAGGAACTTCATAAAGGCTGTTATCCTTACGAATTTTGCATCCTTATCCGTTATGATCTGAAGTGGGGATAGATATATTTGTCTACTTGCATGGGAAAAAAGTTTTCAATTACCTCAACTGCGTGCTTCATGGCAGCGATAGAGCTCTCGGGCAGTGTCTCCTGGTACTTTTGGCTGAACGAGCTTATGAAATCGTTCATAGGGACTTGGTCTTTTCCGTGCTCCTGAATAACGTTGCAGGAACGATAGCACTGAGTGCGAAAGACGGAGTCGTCGTTATGACAGATAATCCAGACGTTGTTGTCGTTCTTGAGAACCTTAAAAGAAACCCCGTTGAAATGGAAATTTTGTAAGTGCGCCCAACAAACTCACCTCAACGTAGGGCAGCAGCTTAACACCCTCGTGGATATCGGAAACACCCAGGGCCTGCGGCTGGATGTTGTAGCCGAATTTTTTCTTGTGCAGTTCCAGAACCTCGTCCAGCTTCATGCAGGTCTTCGATGCGCCAGTAAACTCGCGAATCAATTCCTCCAATTGCTCGGCAAACACCCTGCGAGCAATCTTCGGCGACAGGAAAACCTTCTTGTCCTCATCGTTGGTTAGTTCTGTTTCCACTACTCCCTGAATGGCGTCCATCAGATCGGCCAGCTTAAAGAAACCATAATCGCTCAGCCGGCACTGATACGCAAAGTGGTAGTGGTAGGAACGGACAAACTTCTGAAACAAAATCGAGTATTGCGGCGCATTGCGAAACAGTTCCACAACCTCACTGGCAAAGATGCTGGTCTTCTCAATCTCTGCTGCAGTTTGCTTGCGTTGCGGGATCGAAATGAGGATGTCTTTCCCATTCTGCACCGTGGCGACTGTGACTATGTTCGAGTTCACCAATCCATCTAGGATGTCGACGATGTCGCACACTCCGTAGTCGGTGATATCGAAATTGCGGTGCTGAATTTGAGAGAAGATTAGCGGCAGTTGCGAGAGCAGAACTGACTTGTTTCCCAAGGCGCGTAGTATTCTCAACAGGTCCGAGGTAAATCGACGAACTTGAGTACGATGGGTGAGCGTTATCTGGCGATTCTCTCCGTCGCCCATGATCTGAACGACTGTGGACAGCGCTTCAAAGAGTTCAATGAGCTTGGTGTACCCATAGTCGGCGACGCGGCACTGCTTGCCAAAGTGATTGTGATAGGCCGGAATGAAGCGGTTGAACTTCATTGTGGACTTTGGTGACATCTTCACCAATTCCACCACCTCTCGCGATATCTGGTACAGTGGATCGGATGCCGACGCGTTCTTTGCGTAGAACCGTCCGTCCCCGTTCTCCTTGCCCACGGCATTCTCCGGCTCAAGCCATCCGAGGATCTTGTTTCCAAAGCTGTTGGTGTTTATCTGTATGCCATGGACACAGCAAACCAAATGTTCCAGGTTAACGCCGCTTTCATTCCTGGTTATCTGGATATTCAACTCGCCCTCTATGCAGTGGACCACGCTGGCGACCGGTATGTCGCCCGGGTGGCCTTTTAGCAAGGGGTAGATGATTTGTTGAATCTCAGAGATGGTCATGAAGACGTTGGGCAGCGGTTCGATCTCCTGCTCAGCCCAGCCCTTGTGCTGTTCCCGTTTGAAGTGAGTGGTACAATACGGCACACTGTGCTGCAACCCTTCCATCAGGGGGCTGCTGTCGAGCGAATTAAACAGTTCTGGCTGTAGGCTTATAAACTTTTCCTCATTGCTGTCGGCGTTTATATTGCAGATGTCTTGCATCTTGTAAAGGTCCAGCACGCTAATGGATGTTTTGAAGCGAGACTGGAAAAGTTCGCGGAACTTGTACATGGGAAGGGTGTAGTATGGAACGTCCTTAAGTAGACCGGCTACTTGGCAACGTAGTGTGTTAAATTCTGTTAAGGACGAGTCGCGCGTATAGGAAACAATCATTCGCTTGTGGCCGATCTTCTTGCGATGCAAATTGGCCACCACTTGCTTGGCGAAGTTCAAATTCGGGACTGTCACCTTGGCGTACGAACTGCCCTCGAACACCAATGACACCACCGGCGTGATCGGCTTGAGTTGGTTTAACAGGAAATTCCGGAGACTAGCCTCGTCCATCGAGTAGTCCAAGTTGTTGATCTGTAAGGTGACCACTTGGTTGGGATCACTGCCAGGCGAACCATTAGCTTGGTACTGCGACGCATTTCCGTTGACTAAGCCCTTTCCGCTGTTCATGCTAGAATTTCCAGCACTGGCATTTGCGACGCATGCCGTAACCGCGCTAGTGGTCGCCGCGGCAGCAGCTGCAGCCCCAGCCACAGCATTCGCGTAACTATAGTCAAGTTCAGTAATTCGATCGTATATAGCACCCGCATTCGAATCCGGCAGCATCATATTCAAAGAATTTTGGTAAATCGGGGCGAATTGCTGGAACTGCATATTCAAGGAGGCCGTAGTGACTGAGGTGTTGCCCAGGGCAGAAGCCGAAGCTGCTGCCGCTGCTGCGGCACACACTCGATTGTGATTGTACGGCATGTATCGATTTCGGATGAAACAACCACTGCCGGTATTGTGCGCATACTGGCATTGCTGTGGTTGCATCTGTTGCGACGACTGATTCAGTCCCGATGCGAGGTTAGGTGCTGGCAGATACGAGTGACTTACAACGCAGCCACTCTCTGTGGGTAGTTTCAACACGGAATGGCCTGCAACTTTGTTGTAATTCTGCGCATTGCCAAAGTAATTCGGCATGGCGCTGCGTCCAGCGTTTAACTCAGCTGCAGTTGCAGTGTTGCTGCATGTCGAGTTGGTTGCTTGGTTGTTGTTTACATCGACCGCAGTAGATGTAAAATATACTGAGGTTGGCCCATAGTCCGCCATCGCTGCTGATGCTGCTGATGCTGCTGCTGCAGTCGTCTGTGACTGTGGCGCTGCCAATCCCGCCGTCTGCAGGCAAGTGTTGTAGTTCATAAAGCCGGCAGCTTCTTCAGAATGGAAGCTGAATTGGAAGGAGTCGTATTATTGTTAGACCTGCAAAATACAGTTCTGGTTTTGGAACACACCTGAAAAAACGATCCGCCATCTTAGCTATTGTGCTTAGCAATTCCAATTGTCAATAATCTGTAAGATTAAACAGAAAATAACAGTCTGACTCAGTTAAAACATTCCCATGAATGTTAAAATGTTAAGTGTACAACTGTTTTTGATATTTGTGCTAATTCATTTAAACTAATGAATAATGGATTTTAAATTTGTACGCAGTCAACAATACGCAATATATTTTCTGTGCTGGAATATCGGACTATCGGACTCGTTTGTATAAAGTTGTTAGCTCTAAACAAGTGGCGTTGTAGAAAACCGGTCGGCTGGATCGACTTTTCCTCTATTAAATCTGAGATTCTCAATTTTCGAATGTAATAGCCGAAAATTGGTATCAAAATTTAGGCAATATCAATCTTCCCGCAATATATTTCACCCAGCATACACATTTGCAAAGCGTTGCGCCGTTGAATTTAGAGCTGGCGATTCGTAAAATCTAAATATATATGTTCATTCTTAAGATTGAGCTATTTGCACTCTTTTTCCTACAGTGTTCAAAGATTTGATTTGAAATCGTGTGCATTTGTACAAAAATGCAATCAGATTACGATTACGGGATACCCCACGCGCGACATCGATTTGATTTCATATCCGATTTCTGGTTTAGTTATAAAATCTACAACGTCACTCCAAATTCAGAAAAACACAATCATCAAAAACAGTTGTACCTACTCACAGTTGCAGAACTAGGATCACTTATTAAAATGACTGATTAAACACAACACGGTCCAAAATTGGGCATATGTAAATTACAACCGTAATAACAATATAAACACATTTACCCGTCAATAACGGCCGCATAGAACCATAGGTACATAGTGAACGATTACATTAGACAGTTTGGCTGCACACTCTTTGCGCACTCACCTTCTTCAGATGTTATGTAAAATTAAATTACAAAAATATGACCAATTTTCTTCTTTAAACACTAGAGAGTCGGCAAACAGAACGACCAAATGTACCGCCACACAAACGTATTCCTTGACTTGTCTTTAGAAGCAATATTGTTTACTTGACCACGCTAGAGCCCGACCACGGTTGCTGCGACTATTTTAGGACTTGCAGAATTACTATAGCTTAGGAAAATAAAACTATATAAAATTAATGGACACGAACAAAGTAATGGACACGGAAAAATAAGCTTAAACCGACTAGAGCAGGAGCAGAGAAAAAACTTGAGAATTTTCCGATGGGCACCTGAACCGGAAAAGGAGTACCTAGTAGTTGGCGACGACGGAAGGGGACTCTCTCAGAGGCAGGAATGCAATGAGAATTTGGTAAATATGGTAGCCGGTGCGAAAAAGGCGCGACAGTTTGAAATCACTTAGCATACAAAAGCGAAGCTGCCAACAACGATTTGCATAGTTATAGGCGAACAAGACGAAAACAAAAAACCTCTTTTGTACTAATGCAAATTTATTTCTTACTTAATTTGTAAAACTTACAGAAAAATGTGTAAAAGGTATATAAATGAAAATAATTCAAAATTCGAAGGAGTTCTCGATGTTCTCCATGTTTGAGTAGCGCAGGATCTTCTTGACCGGAGTAATCTTGTGCAGCGTATCGTCGAAGCTGGTTAGCGGCAAGCGGGATTTGATCGATTTTCCTGAAATCTCAACGGAACGCGATCGAAGCTGTGGATTGTTCTTTACACAGCTGAGAGGTGTTCGCTTTGCATTCGATGGCGAATCCAATCCTCTTTGGGCATTTGGTGGGGTGCTCGATTCTTGATTTTCCGTGTCTTCGTAGATCATGTTCTTGCGAAAGGGAGTTTTGCTGAGAACCTTCTTCTTGTTGCGAATTCGTTCGAGTGGCTTATTTTCTGGAATTTTCTGAGATATATTAAGCGACAGAGTCGATAAGATATTCTCGATAATGTCCTCCTCGTCAGCAGCGGCGTCATCGGTGAAGATAATCGGCGTTCGATCTACGCCAATAGACGGAGAACGTGGATCAACTTCTAAAATAGCTTCCTCCGGCTGAGTTTTTGGTGTTGCAGCAGCTTCATTGTGGCTTTCTTCTTCTGCTTCTACTTCATGTGGGGTGGTTGCAGTATCCTCGGTAGGAGGATCGACTTTGGGGATCTTACTCTCTACAAACAGATCAGAGAATGTGTCATCCAAATTTAAAGTCTTGTCTGCTAATTCATCGAATATCAATGGAGTACGATTGAGAAAGGTGCTGGGAGATCGTGGATCATTCAAGTTATAGGAGAAACCTTTGAAAAAGCGTTTACGTAGTAAACCTACAGGGTGATCTGTAGCAATTGCTGGTATCGCAGCCACCTGATGGTATGATTCTACATCTTTTCTCGGAGCGGTTTCCTGAATAAAATATAATATCAATGGGTAAAATGTTTTTTTTTTTTGCTTTACAAATAGTTACATTAAGCGGTGTACGACAGATGTGTGGCGACCTGGGGTCCAAGATATTTTCCAAATCTTCGTAATCAGTACGGACGGTTATTGGATGAGTGGGTGTCTGTGGCAGATACTCGCCCTCAATTTTCGTTTGCTTGGAACCCATTTGTCGTCGAAGTTTAATGTATGGGCTGCTTTTATTCAAAATATATTTCTTTTTAATTAACAAAAATTAATTGCTCTTGCACATTGACGTAAAATCCCAAACGAAGTTTTCAAACAAATGGCGGTTATGCTGTGAAGTTTGATGCATTTGTAAAAATGTCGTTTCAATAGCAGATGTTGCTAAATTTTCGAAATGGGTTCATTCAGTTTTATATTCATTCGATACCATTTAAGCAAATAAAATAATATTGAATTTTAATTATTCCGAATGTTTCAAGCCTTTGGCGTTTAGTCGTTAGTAATTCAGAAAAGTGCATAAAGCGGTACAAATGTTCAAAGTCAAGCAGTGGTGTCGAACCTAAACGCTACATTCAAAAGCAACTGATAAACTTTTCATAATGCAATAATACGTTTTTATTAAAACAAATTTAATTTTCAGAATTCATTAACAACTGAACACAGTTGGTTGAAAGAAAATATAAAAAAAGGAAACAAATGCGAATTACATTTTCCTACTTTTGTCTCTTGATTTATATAAAAAAATATTCTTTGAGCAAACGAACGTTTTAGTGTTAGCTAACAAGCTATTTTGTACTTTTTTAGGACTCAATGGACCCGACTGATGGTCTAAGTGAAGCTGTGGCAACTGCCGCAAGAGCACCCTTCTACCTACCTATTTTGTATTTTATAACAAATTTTCAATACCTAACAAAATATAAATCTCATTTACATCTTCAACTTCGAAAAGTACAATCTTCGAAAAAAAATCGTTCAAGAAAAATTCTACTACAATTTGCGCACACAAAAAAAAGCTACTCCCGTTTCTCAGCACGGTTCACTTATGCAGACTGCAGTAGTCCGGTGTTTATCTGATTTTCCATAAGTTTAAAAGTAAAATTCTAAACAAAACTGTGTTTAAAATGTTCCCCATTATGTTGTGATATTGTGTATATAAAGATTTGCACGAAAAAAATCAAATTTCGTGTATAATTTAGTGTTTTTCTGTACGGTATAATCAAATGCCAATCATCGAACGCACTGACGGCAGGAAAAATGGCGTCGCCCGACAAAGATGCTTCTTGTGCAAATGATCCAGATTTTGCAGTGATATGTGCGTTTTTAGAGAAGTTTTCTGAACAATTGCAAGTGCATTATCCGGATTTTAAACAATTGGAAGATTGGATATCAAATACGGATGAAGGTGAGCGCTGGGTAACATTTATGCGTGATGGCAGAGTATTTTTTTTTTGTTTCGGTTTTAACTATGCATCGTCTTTCGATGTACACGCATAGGAGACGAGAGAAGTTAGAAAAAGAAGAAAGTTGCCATTTTTTTCTGTTTTGTTGTGCATATTTTCACCGTGTTAAGGTTTGTTTCTCTTATTTTGTTCCGAACTTGTAAGTCTGAATAACGCTTGAGCTGCCAAAATTAAAGCAGCTCTAGTTATCCGCTAGCGAACATCAAGTACAGGGAAACTTGCTTCTTGTACGGACCACTTGTCTTTCAATGGAACTGGTAGATACGCAAATAAGATGAAACAAATCGCAATTCATTTGCTGGGTCCATTGGTTGATATTACTTAAGCTCTAACCACGTTGCCCGTCTATCAGCTGTCCATAGCAAAAGCCTTGTCCACTTCCGATTCTAACATTTTTGTTTACTCTTAGTGCCGAATGGATTGCGGGACCTTCATATTAAGCTGATGCGTAAGACCAGAAGGACCGTACATGAGTGCGCATGGGAGTCAGCGTTAAGCAAATTTTGTTTTTGCTACTCGTCACAAGATGGGTGGGAAATCGAGAGATTTGGCTACAAGAAATCAAGCCTGAAGGTCAAACTGAGGATACTAAGGGTAAGACAAATCACGGCGTTCCGAACATAACTTTTATTTACTCCTTACTTATCTTCCAAAGGAGCTGCTGGAAAGCCAGTTTGACCGAAACAACAAATTCCGCGCGAAGCTCCTTACAATGAGTGCTGATTCGCTGCGGAGCCAACCAATTGGTCGTGATCGACTCGGCCATGCATATTGGCTAACACAGGACTTAGACTGTAATCTTCGTATCTACCAAGAGCATTTGGACGAAGAGATTTGGCAAGTGGTCGCTACAAACCGGGATGAATTGGTTAAGCTGATATCTCGTCTGAGGGGCAATGAAGTTGTGCTGCCATCAGAGATCGGAGTGGTCGACGAAGATAGCAGCAGCAATAGTTGCTCTGCGCCCATTATTAAGCCACCTCCACCGGAAGAAAAAGACGACAGTCAGGAGAGCAATCAGAGTTCAGAAGGTCGGATACCAAATATAAAAATCAAATTGGACAACAAGGAGAATGGAAAAGTCATGAAAAACGAGGAACTGCCGTCTGAGCCAGAGGATAATACCACAGAAAACGCTCCTGAGAAGGAAGAAGAAAAGAAAGTGAAGGTAAGAAGTAGGAGTGTCATGCCAACAGTGAAAATAATGATTCTATTTATTTCAGCCATTGGTAATCAGTCACTCCAAGATAACGATGGAGAAACCTAAGAAACGTCCCCTAGAAGAACACGAAAAACCCGAACTTGAAACGATAAAAAAGCAGCGCCCGTCGCTGCTGGACTCGAATCGGGAGAAGAAACTTAGTAAATATGAAAAAGCCAAGCAGGACGACGACGAGGATGATGATGAAGATGATAGTGACGACGTTGATGATGAAGACGGCGAAGAAGAAGAGGAGGAGGCAGAAGATGAGGACGACGAAGCTGATGTCGGGGAAGAGGATGAGGAGGAGGAAGAAGAGGGTGAAGAAGAAGAAGAAGAAGAAGACGAAGCAGAACACGAACAAACCCCAAACAAAATAACTGAAGAAGCTGCCAAGGAGGTCGACAAAAAGGAAAATAAAGATATCGAAGATGTTGGAGCTGTCGAAGAGAAGGAAGAAGCAAGTCCTATCGTTGGCGAGGCCATTGAGGATCCTCCTGTGTTTGTGAAAGAGGAAGGCAGCGGCACCGAGTGTGAAAACAGCTATTACAATTTTTTACTAACCGACGAGTTTGAGCATGAGCTAGAGTTCAGTGAAGTGATTGAAGAAGCAACCGTACATGTTGTAGGAGAAGGTACCGGGCAGGAGTGTCTGGTTGGAAATGACAAGTCAAGTGAGGCCGAGCCCAAGGCAACGTTTTTCTTCGGTCAACCTGGATGTTTGAAGCTGAGCCCTGTAAAAAATCAACCGAAAAACGAACAAAGTGAAAGGACTAACGACAACGACAATGATGGGGCACACCCAGAGGAGGAGACTAAAAAAGTTCCTGAGCCAGCAAATGGTGAAAGTCATTCCGATGAGGTTGAGCAAAAACCTGCAACAGTTGTGGAGAAGAAAGAAGAAAAAGAATCAAAAAACGACGGCGGCGAGGAGGCGAAAAAACCGCTTCTACAAATCGTAATCAGCCGCAAACGTCGTTTAAGTGACGAGAAGCCAGGAAAACTTGTGCGTCACTCATCCGACAGTGAGACTGACCCCAAATCTGAAATTCTGGAAGATCAAGCTCCTGAATTGGAAGAAGAGGAGGAGGACATCGGGGGCAAGCGCCCTAAAATGCGAAACAAAAATCTAATGACCACTGAGGTTCGAAAAAAAGTTGAGGCCCAGAGAAAGATTGCAGCCGTAGAGGAGACAACCAGCAGCAGTGGAGAAGAAGAGGTGCCACTCAAAAAGATTCCTATTAAGAAGGTTGAGAAGGAAATTAATAAAATACTACCTTTGAAGGCAAAGTTGAAGCAGGCTGCCGCAATAGCTTTAAAAGAGAAAGAGGAACAAGAAGCTGCAGCTGCTGTCGTAAGGGAAGAGCATGATTTGGCCAAGGAAGTGCCGCCCAAAGAAGGAAAGCAGCACGACTTGCCGGAATCAGAAGGACGACCGGGCAAAGATTCAATTCTACCACCAAAGCCTGTAGAAGTCATCGAAGAGGAGACTTCAAGAAAGCGATCAGTCGAACCTGAGTCGCCTCCTAGTAACCTCCTTAGCAAACAACCGAAGAAGCCAAACACTCAAGAGCCGACCGAGGAAGTGGATAGTGAAATTCCAAAGAAAAAGCAATTACCCGAACAGGATTCTAGGCAAAGTCCAATCGAAAACGATAAAACGCTAAAGAGTATTGAGGAAGAGAACAATTCCGAAGGTGAGATCAAAAAAACTCCGGAAAAATGTGTAGAACTGCCTGTAGAGGAGCACACAACGTCGGAGAATCAGAGAAAGCGTCGAAGCAGTGCAGATGACTCACGTCTGAACGAAGCAACTTGTCCCAAATCAAGTTCGGCGCCGGCAGTAGTTGTGAAAACCCGATCGGGTCGGCGAGGTGGTCCGCCTGAGCTCGTGGGAGAGTTGCCACAGCCGAAACGTACCAGGGTAAAGGCTGCCGAGAAGCCCAAATTGGAAAAAGACGTTCCTGAAGCTGGTGCTGAAGTTGCTAAAACCAAGGTCAAGACTGCACCCCGCGTCACAGCGAACAAGTCTGCAGTAAAGAAGCAGGTTATGGAGGAACAGAAGGTGGAAGTAGTTAAGGAGGAAAAGACGGCGACGGAGATTTCAGTTAAAGAAGAGCCCCAAGCTGAAGCAGATACCAAACCATCGAAATCGACGCCGAAACCTATTGCACTTACTCGTCCACAGCAGCAGGCTGCCCAAAAACAACCCGCCTCCGCTCAGCGGCGGAAGAACCATGACGACGTCGATACGAAGAACATCCTCGACTTGGAATCTGACTGTACTCCAGTGCGGCAGTCCCGTCGAATCGCTCAGCTGAAGATCCGCGAAGAGGCAGACCGACGCAAGATGGAAGAGGTTGCCCTGCGGAACATGAAGGCAGAGCTGAAGAAGAAGAAGAAGGCTGAAATGGCGGAAGATCCGACCGTAAGCGAGCCTTCTGAACATTCCTCCGACCATGCGGACAGTGAAGTTGAGGTCAAGAAGAAAGCTGAGAAGAAGAAGAAGTGCCCGGGCAAGGGCGGTTGGAGTTCCGGCTCGGAAGAACCAGAAGAGGAAGAGGAGGAGCAATATGAGTCGGATCCAGGGAGTCCACTGTTCCGATCTGACCACGAATTCTCCCCCGAGTCGGAAATGGAGGACGAATCCCAAGTAGTTCCTTTAAAAAGAGCGAGAACGGCCAGAAAGGAGGGAGAAGAGGTTGTGGAGGCAGTTGAAGTAGACGAGTCTTGCCAAAAGTGCGGCAAGTCTGACCACCCCGAGTGGATTCTCTTGTGTGATAAGTGTGATAGAGGATACCATTGCTCTTGCCTGTCGCCCGTAATATTTTACATTCCCGAAGGGGACTGGTTTTGTCCGCCGTGTCAGCAGGAGGAACTGATAGTTGCTTTGGAGAATCATCTCAAGGATTTTGATGATTTGGTTCAGCGTAAAAAGGAGGAAGAGGAGGAGAAAGTGCGCACTGATGAGCTGGACCGTTTGGAACAGGAGCGTGTCGCTCAGGTGAAGGATGAAAAAAAGAACAAGCGGAAACAGGGTCGCAAGAAGAAAGTGCGATCAGACAAGAACCGGGCGTATCGGAGGGCACTGCTGTCGGACGACGATGATGACGGTGATGAAAGCGAAGAGAACGGAACAGGGACTGATGCTACCAACTCATCCAGGTCATCGTATTCGAACAGCAGGTCGAGCAAGAGTAAGAGCGACTCCGCCTCAGACTCGGACGACGAACCGATCTACAAGCTACGGAAGCGTCGTCAAATCAACGTCAGCTATCGGCTGAACGAGTACGACGATATGATAAAGTCGGCGCTGAAAGAGGAGGAAGATGAAATTGCTGGGGCGGGTAACCTTGGTCGAGGGAAGGACATTTCCACCATCATCGAAGCGGATAAGGAAGAAAAGCTACGTCAACAACAGCGAACCGCTGGCGAAAATGGCGACGAGACGGAGGGGGTCGAGAAGCCTCAGGAAGGTAATGCTCCAGCGTTGGACGATTCTGGAAGTGACTTTGAGCCCCTCAAACGCAAATCAAAAGCTGGGCGTCATATCAAAAAGAAACCGCGGAAACTAACAACACTGGACATCAGCTCCGAGGGGGACAACGATTCGGACGAGGACTTCAAGACCAGTTCGATGGACGATGAAGAAGACGACGACGAAGAAGAGGACGAGGGCACGCAATCGTCGGACAGTAGCTTGGAGATGTATCGTCGCCGGCGTGGTGGAAAAAAGAAGAAGACCCGGAGAGCTGCGCGCCGTGCGGCTCGCGAACGCCGCAAGGATAGAAAATTTATTGTCGATGATTCGGATGGGTCAGACGCTGTAGAACGCAAACAGTCAAAGAAAAAGCGCAAAAAGGACTCTGATTACACGGAGTCCGAGACCAACGACGACGAGGACGAAGAATTGTCGGAAAACATCGACAGCGACGATTTGTGCGACGATTCGACGGAAAACGAGGCCAGCGACGGTGCATGGCGTCCATCTGCCCGCAAGAAGCAGCATTCAAACGCGATTGCGCGAAAATCCCCCAAACTAAAACCAAAAGCTACTTCCAAGGCAAAGAAAACGAAGCGTGTCGACGACAATAATCGCAGTTTCAAGGCCGGCATTTCCAAGAACCGTATGGTGCGCGATGACAGCGAAGATGATAGCGACGACAGTGTGGATAGTTCCCGCAAGACCCGAGGCAAGAGGTGTACTTACTTGGAGGACTACGAGGACGATAGCTCCGACGGAGGCATAAAGCCGGGAGTGAAGAGGCCCGACACTCCTCCAGAGGAGCGAGAGCAATTCATAAAGAAACAAGAAGAGATAAAGCGAATGTTGGCCGAAAAGAATGCCGAAGGGGCTAAACTGGCAGCTACACCACGACTAGTTCCTATCAAGGCGGGAGCGCAAAGGTCCCCAGCAAAGCTAGACTCTTTGTCTACTGTTCCGCTCTCTGTAATCCGTCAGGCAAAGGTGCTGGACATTGATTATTTGCAGCGCAAGGGCGAGTCGATCAGTGAGGGAGACCTCGATGAGTCGGAATTCGATGACGACGATCTGCCAGATGACTTTAATCCCGAGGATATGGACGAGGAAGCAATTGCACGGATGGTTGAGGAGGAGGACTTTGCGCAGCAGCAGCAGCTGAAACTTCCGCCTCCAAATGAAGTGCTCCGAAGAAAGTCCGTCAAGGAAGCCGAATCTGCTTACAAACCGATTTCGTCTGCTATGACTCCACAGCAGGCGCTACAATCCACCTCTAGTTCGGCGTCCGGGCTTCAGGAGCCGGTGCGCAAGAAACTGCCAATGCCGACGATGCACCCACCATTACTAAGGCACGGCTATGGACCTCCATTACAACACATGCTGCAACACAACCGCTCACAGCAGCCACACTTGCCGCTGCTTCAGAACGCTTTGAGTGCACCGCTCAACCATCCTCGCAGCTTTCCACCCACGACTCAGGCAATACCTGCAACGACACAGGGGATGGGCTCCTCCCAGCCGCCAGGCGGTGATCCCAACAAGCCTCGAGGAAGGCGAAAAAAGATAACCCCCTTGCGGGATCCGCTGCAGAAACAACAGGCAGCCGCTGCCGCTTCTGCTGCTGCGGCCGCAGCATCCAAACCAAGAGCTGATGACCAACCGCAGGGAAAAGCCGATGCTGGCAAACCCCCCGTGAGTGGTGCAGTTGCTACGCCGAGTGTGATCAAGTCGGCGCTATCCATAGCCCAGCCGCCGCAGTTGTACAAGCCGCCGCCAGCGAATTCTCAACCGTCAGTTATCACTCGAATGCCTCATCTCCAGGGAAGACCGCCAATGATGCCGCCTGTTGGTGGACCACCGTTCGGTGAGCAAAGTAATCCGATAAAAGTCAAGTTTTCTTTTTCATTTCAATTAGTCATTTTCATTCATTTGCAGACTCCCGCTTTTACGGTCCACCGCAGTCGCAGCAGCCACATCAGCAGCAGAGTCCAGGTCAGCCGCCACCGAATGCTTTGCTCTCGCCCGGCGGCAGGCCTCCGATGAGGCATCGTGGTCCTCCGATGTCACAAATGCCGTCACATCACACACTAAGGCCATCGTACGTGGGCGGGCCACCACCTCTGCGGCCATCAAGTGGTCCCCCAATCAGCCTGGCCAACGATATTCGTGAGCAAGGGCCGCCGCCAAGGCCACAATATTCTGGACCAAATCAGCAGTTTGGGCCGCCCCCAGCAAGACACTCAGCACCTCCGCATTTGAGTCCGTACCGGTGAGTGGCAAATATTTTATTTTTAACTTTAAACGAGTTGCAACGTAACTTTCTCTTTTGAAGGCCGCAAATGTTTGGCAATCCCGGTTTTCCGCAGCGAGGACCTCCACCGAATCCATCACAGTCGGGCGGTATACGACCCCCTGGTGCACCTCCCGAATACTCATCACGTAAGAGTACAACTACCCACCTCTCCAATTCGCTTTCTAATCAAATCACACTTTCCCTGATATTTTAGCTGGCTCCTACGTCGGAGGCTACGGTTACTATCCGCCACCACCATTGTCGGTCCCACATTCAGCCCCACCACCTCCAACAGCATCCGCAGTACCCAGCTCCGTCATAGTATCTGCATCGTCGCTTGCCGCTGCCACATGCGCTTCGGCAGTGCCATCAACGGCTCAGCCCATTGCTGCGGCGTCATCTCGTCCACCAGTATCGTCACCATCGCTTATTGAGAAATCGTGCGCTCCAATTGCGACAAAATCTACCGCTCCGTCTGTAATAGAGCTTTCACGAAAAAAACTCACCACTTTGGAAACATTCAACACATCAAAAACCGCAACTCCTCCACCCTTAATAGAGTCTTCCGAGTCACGCAGTCCGTATTCATCCAATCCTCCAACAGCAGGCGGGATCGATGAAATCCCAGACGACGGCAACAGCGGTTCGCCGCCTGCATCTTCACAATCCACAAGCGAATTCAGTGGTCTGGTGAGCTACTTCAGCTCTCAACACGACGACCTTAACACATAGCAAACGAATTTAAGCAAAAGAAAGTATTTTCGCCTATTCCTTAAGGATATCCATACAAACTCATTTACATTTCTTTCTTTAAACTTAATTTATTTAATATAAGCGCGAGTTCGGTCCCAGAGTATTGAAAATAACACTCCAGAAAATATTGTACATACAGAAACAGAAAAAAAAAATCAAATACTTGTTGAGAGCTGAAGAGCGCAGAGAACTACTCCTATAGGTGGAATGGAGAATCCTACATGAGAAAATTGTAGAAAAAATAACCCTTTAGGCATAAATATTGCAAAGTTCTAAGAAAATATGCAAATATATATTAAACGTTTTAGACTTGAAAATTAAATGCATATTTGTAGCAAAAAGATAGACAAACAAACGCATCAAGGATACTATTCTTGTTTTGCCGCCTGTCCTTTAAATAGTTGACAGCACTAGTACTGTTTTTATTTACTCACGAACAAATTTTCTTCCTTACAGATTGACTTTTGTTTTAATTTCGTTTGTAGGAAAAGATGTTTAAAATCGTAACAAATAGAACACCGATTAAGTATATTATGTTTAGTTAAAGAAAAAAGAGAATACAAAGTAGAAACAATCCGTAGATTATGTAAGACGAATTAAAATTTGTTGTTTGTTTATTTGTTCCTTTTTTTTTTGTATGTTGAGCTTTCATTTTTACTTAAACAAAAAAAGTATGTATAACAAATTCCCCCTGCAAGATGCAATAAAATGATGTAAAACAAAATGGTCTTTGTAAAATTTATAAAAGATTGTAGTAATATATTATAATATGGAAATATATATTGTTTATATATAAAAACAGTAGCAATTGGTGGTTTCAGTAAGAACTCCTTTTAGTCTACAACAAATGTAAGCAGTACAGGAAGATGCAGTGCAAAAATGTCGAATTCGAAGCGGTTTCATTTCATGGGACGTTCGTCCGTGGCCGAAAAAATGTGAAATCGAAAGTGCTGCGGAAAATCGGCATAAAATACCAGGCGAACAGCAATAAGTCGAGGTAGGCGTAAACGACAAAAATTCTGCCAGTCCATATACCTCTGCATGTGCCCACAGGTGCAGACGTATTTGATTTTCCCTGAGAGTATGCAATACTTTTCTTGGTGGACATGATGTATGAACGTTCCTGCATACTCTCCGCTGTTTGTCGCTTAGTGAATTAGCACGTAAGCGGAGATTCGAACCTCATTTGGAGAGTTTGAAATATTTTTTCTTGTTCTTGAGTGGTGACGGTGAGTGCTCGCTTTGAACACTTTCGTTAAATCTTACGATTCACCATTTTCGTTCACACGCCAAGGCGAGATACTGTAAAATGTCTCAGACTCGAATACAAAAAATACATATACCTACCAGACAAAGGAAGCGAGTCGAAATGTGAGGGAAGAAATAACATTCAAAAGCCATGAGTTTGTTGTCTTCCATTCACTGTCAATATAACTAACAGAAAAAAAAAACAGATTTAACGAAATGCTAAAACCAAACAATAAATTCATTTCCAACCACAAAACTAAAGGCGAAACCCTCCTTCAGCAATGTTCGCAATAAGTTTGGTCACGGCCTATGACACACATTTACAAAAAAAAAAAAAACACTAGTAAAAGAAAGTTAATTTGAAACAACAAAGAACAGTTCTTGACCAAAAGCTAAGATTGCCTTTTTCCACCTGTGCGTCCAAAGGCACAGTCCAGTCTATGCCAGTTTTGGCACATAACGACAAGGCTTACGTACTAATTAGATTCACAGCAAAACTCATTCACCGGAACCACCGCCATCTACGTACACAAGGCGACACTTAAAGCCTGAAGAAGCACCTACCATAAGTACAAACAAAATATAGTAACGCGTTGAACCAATCAATTGGTGTACAAATATGATGTCCACCGTTATCGGGCCTAAATGCAAATAGCTACCATACCTTCTTTCAATTGTCCATGCATCATATTGTGGATTCAACAAGTCGAAGACATTCCATATAGCATTTGATGTACCATAGGCACAGAGATAGATGGAAACACTCTTAATTAGATGCACAATTCATCGCACACACCCATTGGCGGAGTATAAGAAGAAGCGCCCAGAGCCAGACGACACGAACAGTTAATAAACATTGTACCATCAACGAACCAGCTATATTCTACCTGTTGACCCATTTATTCACACACAATGTTTTTTTTTTTGTTCATCGCACGGGACAAGTTTGTGTAGTATTTCTGTTTTCCTGTCAGGAAATTGAACAATACACACAAACAGAAACTGGAAAGTGGGTTTATAAGCCAGTAAGTGGCTATATGGAGAGTGCATCCAATTATTAGGTAATTAGTCTCCCATTTGTGCGTTACGAACGAGCCTGGTGGTTGATTATCCAGGATGGAATAGTGTCGGGCACGCTGCAAGTATATATTATATAACTTGTTTTCAAATGAACCTAACTTCGTTCAAGTTGAATCGGGCAATCCATTTAGGAGAATTCCTCACACCAATGATAGGTGTCCGAAGATCAAAAAATAAATAGTTGGGTCGAAAAATGAGCAGTGCGGCTATTAGACCTCTTACTGCCACAAGCGTGAGTGCCAATTTACAAAAAAAAAAAAGGATACTAGGTACCTCAATACGGGTTTTAAGGTCTTCGCCATATTGCCCAAAAGACCCCGAGCAAGCCGAACAATAGCTTCATCATTAAGAAAAATTTTAATTACCACTCTGCCCTATCCAACAATTTAAGAAACACCCAGTGTGAAGTTGGGCGCTGCATAGTCTTGTGCAGATCGATATTTTTTTACTTAAAGCGCTGCTACCAAAAATGCATTACCCCTACTTCCTTTTGCATTAACTCAACACGAAGTAGAAACAAACGTTGAAACGAGTTTTTCGGCAGTTATATCTGTCTTAAAGCTTCTTTTGCCAAAGGCAAGACAAGATAGCCACTCGAAGATGGTTGTATTACTCATGGCTATGGGTTTTAGGTAAAACTTGTGGAATGCAATACTCAGGCTCGGGCTCGGCATACGGCCATACGATTGGTATGTGTGTGTCAGTTTCGTGTGTGTAGCCAATTTTGTTACTCCCATTTGCTGGGGGCACCTTTTGCGGGTGCTTTACATTTTGATAGGGAAATTTGTAGTCAGTGAAGGAATACGAAACACCTTTTGGAAGAGGTACACATTTTGGGCATTCTATCAATGAGAATGGAACACGAATGGCTGGGAGAAGTCATATCAACAGAGGTTTTTATTGTCAAGGGGTCAAGTGTAAGGTATTAAGTGGGCTTAGGTAAGGGGCAAACATGTATGAAAATAAATGTCAAAAGTTGGAAATTCCGCTAAAGCTGTTTTATTTCAGTTCTCTTTAAAGCCGTAAATATCAATTCAGTTATTCACCCTTTGATTAGGATCCCAATTTGATGTATCCTTCCTCAATTGTGTTCATTTTCGAATGCTTCAATTGCTAAATTCTGAATCTCGAGCAAGTCACAGAATACCGTTGTAATTGGTGACTAAAACCCGATTTGTCTCTACAAGTTGCGACTGTGAAAAAAACGTTTCACACCCCTGCTAAAAACAGCTAATCAACCAGTTACCTTTATAAAGTAATGAGACAAAACATAATCGGCTTCTTTTTGAGCAACTATTCTCCGTTCGTATTCAAAGTGATCAGGTATAGGTGTAGGTACAAACGAAAATTTATTTACACAGGCCACATAAATCCAAAAATAGCTGTCAAGAACAACGTAACAGAAGAAGCAAAGAATCTAAACTATTCTATAATATTGGCCAAGAATATTCACAAATGGCATGTCTATCCAAACTTTACCACGAAATTCTATATAAAACGAAGGATACGACATAAGACATGAGACAGCACCACCGCAAGTGGAGGAAAAATGGCAGAATGACTGCAGATATAGAATATAGACTAAGGCAGCACACTGCAAAAGTACCGACTAAGGCACGCGCACACACGGCTTATAATCGTTTGCCACACATAAGACATAACGTACTATTATGATGACGGTGTAGTATGAAACAGAGACGAGCGAGTCAGAACGTAAGACGTCAAAGTTGTACTGCTCGTAGCTCAGGTTTAGAATTGAATTATTTGAAAAAAGCTGTTACTTTGAGAACGGCCATATTATGCACTCCGGGTGTAAATTAGGTTTAAGTTCATTTTACACTCGAACATTTAATCCGATTTTTTTAAGCCCGCCAGTTTAAATCTGTATCCATAACATTCACTCAAAAACATGCATTAAACGCGCTGGATGAAAGATGACTTTTAACCAGAGTTAAAGTACTTAAACTGGTCTCAATCGGATTCAACGCCGTCAAGCTTAAACAAACTGGGCCTATGTTCGGGTTTAACAACTGAATATTATGGACTTGGATCAAATTTTTGGGTTAAACTTACTTGAATCCGGGTGTAAACTGTAACCCGGATTAAAGTGAGTGAATAATATGGCCGAAAGCTTCTAAAAATTAAACCCAGTTCAAATGTTATATAAGAAATCTATTTCGACAAGGATATTATAGTTGTGATCAGTCGTTATTTTTCCGTGTAAGTAATAAGGAAAAAGAAGGAACTAAAGTTAAAAGGAATAAATATTACAACAACTATAAACTAATTGAAGTAAAGGTTTTTATAGTTCCAGAGCTTACATACAACTCACATATCTAGATGACAGCAGAGCAACAGAAGGAGTAAAGCTACGATTACACGTGTCATTTTTCGTGGCAAATTTTGACATGGTGACGCCGAAAAAATAAATTCGGCCATTCGGTGGTGGTCACTTGTGTGTCTTTCGTGAGAGTGACACGTAGTGAAAAATTTAGGACAAATATTTACGTCATAACAGATTTTGAGATATATATAAAAAGCTACGGCTCGGGCTTTATGTCTCCGAAATCTATACCACTTTTGTGCATACATTTTCTGTACATTTAATGCTTTTATTTAAAATCACTTCTGCAATGGATCAGAGAAAAAGCACAAATATTTGATTTACTTTCGTCCTTACCTGCGATCGAAATCGGGCCTCTTTTATTCGAGTCCAAAAAGTCGCTGCCAAACCTTTTTGTTTGCCGGCAAGACACGCAGACGCAGCATAAACTCATGGTCACTCTTTTGACATGAGCAGCTCAGATATCTATACAAAAATTTGATGATTTTCCAAATTGACTTATTCTAGCGGCGCAAGTTTGTAAAAAAAAGTCTGCCGATTGTTTTCTAAAATTTCTCATTCTTCCGGTCGTAAATCTTTGACAACAGTTTTGAATTGCCTTGGGATAATCCGTGTACTTCTGTTGTAAACACACCCTCACTGGAAACAGAAAAAAAAAAAAATAATTTCCAACTAAGTATAACGCACAATATCTGACAAGTGAATTTCACCTGAACTTATACCAGCACATACGTTTCTTACGGTTTCCCCCAATACCTGTGGATTGTGACTGTGAGATGTGAGTACCTGTCCATACAGGTAGCAGAAAACTGGCTGCGTTACTTGCCTTTACTGCTCTTTGCTTCTTCTTCGTGGTAGATGTTGAATGCAAAAGATGCTAACTATACAGACGGCAGCGAAATAGACAACGTCAACGTCGCCAGCGACCAAGTGTGCTGTGGCTGGTTTAAAAAAAATATCTTAAGCAAGTTTAGTGAGTGTTTGGCCTTCGAGTGGTAAAGTGTGAAACGTAAAATTGATCTCTTTTAAATATTTTTTCAAGCTTCCATAGATATTTTTTTTCTTTCAATTTAAAAAAAAAATCAATCGGTATACGAGACGAACAAAGTGAAAGGATACAAACAGCAGCATATTTAATTTTAAATTCATTTGCGTTACCGTAAATAAAAATTAATACTTGCAGTGCAGTGAAACATGTGAAGAAGAAGAAGAAGAATATGAAAAAGAAAAATTAAAATAATAATTTATGAGTGCTAGTTGCAATTGAACGGATTCGTGTGCAACAAGAATTATAGAAATTAAGAAATGGTTCTCAAGTCGCGCTCCCTTAACCACAAACTTTATCTCTCTCACAGCACAGTTGGTGTTACTTGTTACATTATGCTTCATGGCTGAAAAAGCAATCCGGTATATTATAAGTTATAGCCTCCTTGCGCACATTCGCTAATAAATATGTTATAATTTCTTTCTTTTGCATCGTCATTTTCGCGGTTGTTTTTACTTCGATTGGATCACACGATGAAGCGATTTTTAACCACAGTGCATTCGTTTTAGTCACCTGCCACTGATAGGGTAAAGTTGTGCTCTCCTTGAAAACAGCAATTTTCTCAGGTTGGTTTTTCGAACAGCATACCAACCGATCAAGTTTTCACATAAACTCTTTCGTTTCGGAATGTTGTACGCGCGCTGTCATAAAACTGTTCAATAGAGTGGTTCAATAGCCACATATGCCACATATTTCGCTGTGAGTGGTGCGACTGGAATGTAAACGATACAAACTTAATGGAAGTCGTATGAAGAAGAATTGGAGAATTTGCGTTTTACGCTCTCAATGGTCCTAAGAACGGATGGCTTTAAAATGAATAATTCATCACTTGCTTCTTTAAGAATATCGCCGATTACCATCAATGTGAGAGAGAAAATTTTACTTTTTTTTTTTTAATGCACGACCAACCTCTTGAGACAAACAAATTTAAAAAAATATGATAAATTTCACCATTGCTATACATCTCGATGCACACACATTTGTTCAGCAAACCCAATTTTAATATTCCAGTTTTACATGGGATGGCCCAAGTGTTTTATTAAATAATTTCCAAAGTGCACTGTTTAAAGTCGACGTAAGTGCGTACAAACTGTGACTCAGAAAGGGCGGGGAAAAAGGAATACCTCAACGATTACCGACAGAAAATCTTTTTCGGATTAAAATAGAATCGACATACATTTTGGATTATAGATCCGGCCAGACAGGCATACCTCTCCATTTATCTACTTCAAAAAAAGGTGAGTTGAAATTTTAACAGTGCTCTCTCTGTTTACTCCTTGGGATGGTAATTGTTGCGCAGCGAAGGGTGTGGGCGCGAAGATGATTTATCAAACACAATAGGTAAAAGGAAAAAATGCCCTTCACGGACAGGACTGCAGTTTATCCTTTCCATCTGATCCCTGGGTGAAGTAGCCTGCTAGATTTGTTTTATTTATGGTGTCCATTAGGTGTTTTACGATTTACCCAAACCAGCCCTTATGAGGGTAAACAAACAAAATACGCAAAGAGCTTAGTTTTTATGGAGAAAGGAAAACTGATTACTCCCCGAGACAAGAACAACAAGTGTAAGGGCTCTCTACCTACCTATAGGGTTCCAAAAAAACAGCTGAACACAATCGGCTGTCACTGGACAAAGATTGCTTTCCACTGTGAACAAAGTGGCGCACTGAAAACGAAACCATCAGCAGGCCACTGGCGAATAAACATACAGCGCGATACTAATAATCATATCAAGTGTCCAGGCTAGATTTTGCGAACTCACAATGGTGAAATTTTCCATATAAAATTACCCATTGTGACCTACAAAATATTTGGTGTGAAGGTTAAAAATGATTATTAGGAAGGCCCAGTAAATAAGACCCGGCACCCGCAACGTCGATTTTAGCGCGGCACTAAAACACATTCTAGTACTTTAAATTCACAGAAAGTCACAATAGCGAAATGTGTAAGAAAAATAGAAGTTGACAATTGCGAAAATTGTTCGGAAAATAGAGCAGTTGTGAACTCCTTAAGTTTTAAGGCGAAACTGAAACGAATATGAACAGTGAGCGACACTAAAAGCCGCTAAGTCCAGGATGTATTTACCAAAATCACAATGGCAACAGTTTTCATACAAAAATGCCAATTGTGATCTACAAAATATTGAAGGTGAAGGTTAGAAATGAATACAGTCTACACCTTTTACTGAAAAACCAAATTGCGACAGTTATTTTTTTTCTTATTTTCTCTTAATCAAACTTCGGATAACGGAAAACAAATGTCCGTGACAAATTTTCAGTGTAAGTCATTTTTCAGTAGTTGAGATAAGCGGAGTCGACTGTATTAGTAAAGGCCGATATCTTATGTCTGTTATATGCTTTGTTTGTCGGTTGTGCCGCGGACAATAAGCCCATCGTCAATTGCACAATTTCTGGACTCCTTAAAGTAGTTACACACATAAATATTCTGTCAACTGATAAGTGCGGGAACGAATTGAGTTGTTAACTGAACAATGCGATTAACTTTTCGGTACACTCGCTGCTTCCGAGATAACGAATTTCACTTCCTAATGAAACAATAAAACACTGATTTCCATACACATAGATAGTTCCACCAAAAACAACAAGAAATCAATAAAAAAAAAATGGTGATTTACCTTTGTAAGGTAACTAAAATGAGAAATAAAGAAGAAAAGAAAACAGAAAGCGTAGACAAATTCTATTATTCTTTCATTCCCTGTAAATGGCTAGCACTTTCGTTTGAGGCGATTAACTTTTAGAAAACGAGAGAAAAATTGAAATCAAAGCTAATTAGACGTAGCTACCTACAATTGGATCTGCAATTCGGGTCGATTTACGAATTCCATTCACAGCCATTGCACTCTTTTAATGGAATCGGCAGACGGTTCTCCGATTTAACAATAATTGTAATCTGTATTTGATGCTATAATAAGTCGCTGTATGTTCTTGTTTTGTCGGTGCGAACTTTCTAGCTGGAGATGACAAACTGAGCGGGTCACGGTCGTCAAAGTAATTAAATTCTTTAAATACAAAAAGCAGCGAAGAACCAAAGACCCGAATTGAAAGATTCAAGAGATTAGAACTGATTTCGATTCTATGGATGTTGCGCCAATTCCTGTCTTTTTATTTGTGAACAAGAAAGGAATGAGATCATCCCTACGCGGATGTGAATTGTTTGATCTACCTGCAGAATGTTAAATGTGGAAACCCGGGCTATTGTTAAGCACACGAAAATGGCTGTCAGAAGAATGGTTTCGGGGGAATATATTATGTCTGCGTCGGAATATTCTGTGAACAAGAAATTGTAGAAAAAAAATTGTTGTGCGATCAAGTGACATCTGAGTAAAAATAGGGTTCCTTCCGACTTGATATTTAGCACCGTTCATAGTTCAACTCGGAGAAATTTGGACCTTCATCTCTAAATTACTTATGTGGCGCTACAGTCCGCGGTGGAACTGGACAACTGTGGTTGGGTACTCCAAGTGGTTAAAGTCCTTTGCTTGCCTTATATATTCAGTATTCACCACACTAACACCCAGAGTCTAATATTTATAACAAGCAGTAGCAGGCTATCGAACACGTACATTTTTTTAATGCTGAGCGGTATTGGCGCATTCCTCACGACACCAATAGTTACACACGGACAGTGTTTTGCAAGAGCGTATGATGGCCCACTAGTCGGCTGCTGTCTTCTCACTAGTGACAACAAAAAAAAGGGGACTTTAACCAGACATATTCTGAGAAATCTTCTCCACAAATCGCATCATGGGCAAAAATACTGGCTCTTCGAAAACTGAAAAGCTTTCCCACTTTTACTATGACGAATGAAATACGATTAAATGCGCCAGATCTCTGCTTGCACCTAATAAAGTAATCACGAGTCTGGATCTTAATTGATAACCAAGCCAAACCAAACATTCCTCACTAATATTATCATCTTACGCCATCAGGCAAACCGACTGAGAAAAAATACCGAATGATTACTCGTCCTCTAAAGTGTGTACTTGAAAACCTTTTTCTGTCACAGCTGACTGAAAAACTTAATCACACAGTACGGAGTTAAAATGTCAAGTGACTTTAACGCTAAATGGAATGATATCACGTTTATAAACTCCAATTGAAACTCTACTATAAAAGGAAAAAAAAAAATACATCTACACTGACCTCAATGGCGGGAAAAAAAAATTATCACATTCATTTTTTTATGTTTAATCTGACATGAAAACCTCAAAAATGTTTCGCCTCGATATTCTTCTTTTGAAAATAAATACCCATTTATAGGTATGGTTGAGAAAAAAGAATTTTTGGTCAAATATGCTAATCAACTATGGAAAGACGTTTTTACTTGTATTGCTTTTTTTATGCTTTTTAGTGAATCAGAAATGTGGTTAACGATTTTTATTTTATTTTCGGCAGACTTATTGGTTTCGTGCATCACTGCGATCTTGGGTTTATCATTCGCCTATACATAATAGTACTGTATACGGAATACTCTATACACACTAGAGATACCTTGTAAAACCTGATTTAAGTTTTTTCCTGCGGCGGACTTAGCGTTGACTTTTGCAATTTCAATGTTTGGTGTTGGTATGAAACCAACTACCTTGAGGCGAATTTTTGTTCAAGAATTAGCAAATGATTTAGTAATAAAATACTTTCATCATTTACTCCTACTTGGGAATAGATTGGAATCGTCAAAAGTGGCTTTCAAAGAATTCTTTAAGTGTCATTATACGGGAAACATAAAAGCGAGCAGGTTTGCTTAAAAGTTACTTTACTTCTATTTATGTAAGTAAAACCAGAAACAGTTTTCTTGTGGTATGCACTCGAATAAATATTCGTGCGAGTTTATAATTGTTTCACTCGGATGAATGTCACAGACTTGAGCATTTGAGCGAGTGATTTTCTCTCCCGAATTTGAGTTTCAAAAGAAGCTGATTGAAGTTGTTTTCCGTAAATCGATCGCAATCGCATATTTTCCATCACAAAATATGCGAAAATAGAAAATTAACAAAGTAACGAGTAACGAGTAACATAAAAAGAAGGCTAATAATAGAAGCAAATGCAAAATGTGGACGTGGAGTCTACTCGTCAATAGTTAGTTAGTCTTAGTAAAAAAATAGGAAAAGATTTCAAATGTAGACACAAAAAAATGTTTCAACGACAGCACTGCCAGTTGTTTCAAAATTCCATTCAATTAACCTTTCGTTTGCAAAAATGTTTCGAGGTGGCGTCAACCAAAACTAAAAAAAGGAACAGTCTTGTGTCATTAACATACCTGAACAACCGACGATCTGAGCGATGTTCGTGCTCGAGTTCTGTTTGCTTTATAAACTGAACGAAAGAAAACCTTCTTTGTTGAAAGTTAAGGACCTGGACATTCTATTTATGCGAAATTAGATTTTTTGCGCGCTAAATTTCTGTTACAGACTGCTGATTTTTACGTTACTTTTATTTTACCAAATTTCAAGTAACATACAAAGTCCGAAGTAAACCTATGAGCTTGAGTTAGACAACAGAATGCGACATCTAAATTCAATTGAAATGTAAAACAAGGGAATTTGCGGCCTAAATCTGAACATTTTCTAAACCAAAATATACGTCCAACATGTAAACCGCGCAACACAATAGAATTTTTGTTTCTGTTGTTTCCTTCTCCACCCATTGTTTTATTATTCATTGCAATTTTGCGCTTGATTGTGTTGTATATTTTAAGCAGCCAAAGAAGGAACAAAAATAGACAGCGGGCGTCCAACCAAACACGCTAAAGCGAGTCCAAATTACGCAACTCTGCCACACAGCATTAAAAAAAAACAAAAACCTTATGCGGATTAGAGATGCAGACGAAAAAAAAAAATTAAAGATCTCAACCCACAAGCACGCTCCCAAGCGGTTGTGGCTGAATGTACACTGAAAAATTCCATCCAACCAGAGCTGTTATGCTGCAATCCATTCCGCACTGTACCACTCTACCTCGGATTACAATTCAAATCCAAAACCAAATCCAAGTGCCATCAGTGGTAATAAATTTAGACCACAATCTGCATTTTTTCCAATCTTCTTATGAGGCTTTCCTCGAATTTTGTTGTTGCCATAATATGTATAGATTGGCCTCAGTTGAGACTTGAGACAGTTGCGATGAGCGCTTCTTTACTCCATTTGAACTTGATCTATAATTTTGTAACACAAATTTTCCTTAAGCCAACGGCTGTTGTGCGGTTTACTTTTTGCCGCAATTGTCGAGGATCGTCGCGCGGAAGTTTGGTTATGTTTCGTAATAATAAAAGATCTCATTTCTGCTGTTTGACAAGTTAGTGTGGTATTAGTGGGCTTTTTATGGAACGGATAATAAGTTGTCACAAAAACAAAACCGGAAGAATGGCACATTACCCTATATACGAGTATTGCTCTCGCCAACGCTTTGTGTCGCAGCCCACTCAATCGAATGTGGGTTGTACAAAGTGGCTTGTTTTTTATAGAAGCAAATTCAGAGTGGATACCTTTTACTATTTTGTTGATAAATAAGTGAAGGTGACTACTTGGAACTAAGTTAAACATAATTATAGATCTTCAGAATGAGTTGGAATGAACTAGCAGTCACTGCCTATATGTGGCTTCTATTTTTAAATGATTTTTATGGTATGGTAAATGGTAAAAATTGGTGAACTATTAAGTTCGAATGAGTGGGGACAAATCTTATATGCGAAAAGTTAGTCAAAAAGTTCGGAAATGGTTTGGACAACGACTTTCAGAAAGTTTTTTAATAAAGGACGGGAAAACCTTAACGTGCGCATATTTCCTGCGCTCTTCAATGGAAATTTACCTCCCGAAGTTTCTTGGGTAGAAATTGGGAAGATTATCGAAATTGCCCTTTGGGTTCATTTCTCTTGAACCAAGTTTGACTTTAACAAAATTTATCAACTATAAAGTTCCGTAAAATTTGTAACATTTATCGTGTACGGGAACGGACCTTACATGTCTTAAGTATCAACCGACATTCAGAGCTGAAATTCCGATCTGTCAACTGTCACACGAATTAGTACTTGTTTAACGAGTAGCCGTCGATCGAATTATCGAGTAGCATCGATTATTGACGATTCTAGTAGGACCCTCCATTTTCAGTAAATTTATTTCTACGGCTCTGTGAGTGCTTTTTAAACAACCGGATACACATCACACAAACCGTTTTAAGGCCACCACACTCAGATTCGTCAGTAAAGGCTGTAAATAACCCTTCCAGCAGTTAGTCACTTTGAATCATCAACAAGTTTAGAAAAATCAAATTGAATTGCTAATAACTCACCGGGGTATTTATATTCCATACCCAACAATGAAATCATCAAATACGAGTCACAACTCATCTTTATCAACGGAATTCTCTTCAGCAAATCACGTTCCCTGCCAAGAACAAGCTTTATTATAACCTAGCCGCAATACTTGAAATGCTCTCCGCAATACACAAACAAAATTTAGAGGCCGGTATCGACACATTCACTTCGTCTGCACATACCGCCACAGCGATCATCGCTTAAGACTTTGACATTTAACGACTGAATCATCTTCATTGATTACTGGCTGGGTAACCTACCGGTTGCTGATGATGGCATTTTGAAATCAAGTCTCTTTATGTTGTGTGGACCTACCTTAAACTTTCACTGGTGCTCGCAGTGCCACAAAATATTCGAAAATGTAAATTTAACACGCAAACTGATCATATTCATTTTGCCTTGCAATGGGGATAGTCGTTTTCGGAAAATGTCACCACAACCAGTCGCAGTTTGTCATCGCTCATCTGGTTTCACCTAGATTTACAAACGCGCACTTTAGTGCAAATATGAGAAGATTTTGAAACTGCCTCAAGTCTATGTAAACATTTTTGGCAGTGCAGAGCTGCAGCATTTTTCCATCCGAATGGAGAAACTCGCCAAATACTTTTCCCTCGCATAAGAGATTCCGACTCGCGCGTACACAATGTTTATGTTCGTTCCATGCACTGCACGGTTGTTTGCGGTACCACTCGTCTGGGTCGCCTCTCTGCCACGATGGCTGCTTTTGGGCCAAGAACTGGAAAACCTAAACCGATCGCTGGTTAATATTCCAAACAGGTATCTGTATTTGTGCGGCATTTTCTTCTCTTTCCATTTTCATTGTATAGCCCGCATTGAAATGTATTTTTCGTCGGTGGAGACGGACTGGTTTGTACGAGTATGTTGGAATTCAGCGCTGGCTGGTAGCAACTTTCAACGGTGCATTGTATGTTATTGTACACACATCTGGGCTGATAGGGACTTTCATATTCATTTGTTCAATATTGACTTCGCATCGAGAAATTCGCTGTGATGTATGCAGCTGTTTGTATGTTTTCTCGGCTTAATAAGTGCTCAAGCCAACAAAAAATGACTAATAGTAGTAACAGAAAGTGTGGTGAAACAAAAAGCAAATACGTATATAGAGAGAAAAAGTGTAATTGACATATAATGTGAAAGCCATTAGCGAAGTGATCGATTTTAGGTACGGATTTGATTTGCTTTTCGCTGACGTTGCTGGAATTTTAGCGCATTAGTTTCTCCTCCCAAATGATGATGGGACCATTTTAAACTTTTAAACAGCAATACAAACATTCTTACAAGATGGAAGTTGATATCAGATAATAAACCATTTTTTAAATGATCACACGTTCAATTTAGTTAATATAGAAAAGTGGCAACAGCTAAAACAAACTGACAAGTAGCCATTGAAGAGGTAGGTTGACGAACCTGTTTGATGGTAATTTTTACAAAGTCTGAGAATAGGTGGAGTTTTAAACTGTCCCATAAATTTATTTACTTTTTCTCCAATTAATATTGAGAATATACAAACTATACACACAAATTCCGCTAAGTAGCAATTACAACTGAAGTCCATTTAAAAAGCTTTCGAAATTCCTGCGAAGATCTCTTTGGAACTATACGTCTAAAAAATCAAACATGTTTGCTTGTCTTAATAAAGCCGTCATTACTCTTGTCAGTATGCACAGTAACTGGGAAAGTTCAAAAGTCAAAACTCAAGTTTGACAGCGCAGAGATTATTTATTTCCCCAGATTGAATATATGAATAGGATTTATTTTTGCCACCATTTCTACTCACGAACTTCTCGCCCAAGCACTAAGTTGACTTATTGATTTTATGTCTGACGCAAGAACGCAAGAAGCAGCAACTAAAACTGACGTCTGTTTAAAGTGTACTGTAAATTTGATCAGTTTCACAGCTTCTGACATTCCTGCGAAGATTTCCTTTGAACTATATAATTTCTCTTCCCGTCTAAAGCTACTCGCCATTGCCGAAATCAGTTTCCACTGTAACACGGGAAGCTTAAAACTCTAATTTGATAACTGAAGCCCTCGTATTTTATTGGCCCAGATTCAACACGTGAACAGATATTTCAGTTAATTTTCATGGCAGGGTTACTCGCTAAGTACTAAGTTGACATTTGGATTGTAGGACTGACGCAAGAACTTGTATTCTTGTTTACTATTACGCAGATTTATGATTGACATTTCATATTCACAGCGTCTTTTCTGGACTTTGTCAGCTCTTAAAAAGTAGAGGAAACGACTCCCTCTCGTTCGTTCGAGTCAATTCCTAATATTGCACATCCCAACTTTGCTGCGCAAAGTAATAATAATTTCGCATTCCATCATTTTATTTACACCTCAGAAAGTGTGAATACAATTTCCTAATGGCAATGAACTAGCTTCAGCAAGACACTAAGCTATCTAATAACAAAACAATATTAATTGTGCTGCCGAGGTGCGAACAGGTCCAACCATACATTTATATATCGATAACCTTCGTTGTATATTTTCGTTACACCAGATGATGTACGGTGATAAAATGCAAAAGATATACTGTTTCCACGTAGATGTGTGTTGAGCTAGCACCATACGTAATAATGCAAAAATGAGAAAACAATAATAAACAAGCAAAAAGAAAAAAAAACACCCGTCACCGTATATTGTCAGTTGTCACTTTGAGCAAATGAAATGCTATACGAAATCTCAATGCTGTTTGAAGAGTCTGGCTAAGTGTGTGCAAAGTTTATTCAAAGTATGTATATGTAAGTGTTGTCTGGTGTGGACGTTAAGTGCACTTCACGTTGCAATTTTTTTATTTAAGGAAATCTAATTAAAAGACTAGAGGGCTTAAAAACAGTGCTTAGCGTTAATGACACATAGTTGTGCAAAAATCCGCATGTGTGTGGAAAACAAATGAATTGCATAATTCAAAATCACAGTTATCTAAGATGGAAAACAATTTCGTTGCATTATTTGTAAAATTCGCTCCGATACACACGAGATGATGGACAATAACTCAAAGCCCATTGCCGCCTAATCAAAATCAGTTTGTTAATTTTTAAGCAACACATACCAAAGCATAAACAAAGTAGAAAAAAACCACATCACTTTCTAATGTTGTGAGTGAAAACATTTACACTCCCATCTAATTTGTGTTTTGGTTTTGGTAACACTTTTTGGTTATTATCGCAAATGACAGTCCAATGTTGGCGTTACATAATCTCGTCGCGTCGTCACTTACTTTTCCACTCACCGCACTAAATTATACATTTTCAGTGAATTAATTTTCTTCTCCTATTGTTTTGCAGGGTGTCTAAACGTGTAACAACCATAGAGATTCGAAAAAGCGAAACGCAATGGGGAGGATTACGGCGGCCAGTATCATATGGCTGTCCGCATTTATTACATCGGTTATATCAGAAGTAAGTTTAATTTAGTGAACAATTTTGAAAGGAGGCTGGGTACGAATATATCGTGACACAACTAATGATATATTTTGCGAGAAATATCAAGTTCGCGAGTCAACTCTTTTGTTTTGAACCGACATTCATAAACGCTTGTTAGTTATTGAAAACTATTTGAACAATCGATGCCCACAATATGGATCACGCTTACGCAATCTCCTTTCGAATTGCCCCCTCTCTTCCAATGTCTAACCCGTTTTCTGTTCATTGCTTTCAGGATTTATTTTCGTGTCCGAATGGTGAGTAAACACAACAACATGGAAACACGGAATTACGTATTTTAGCGGTTTGTGGTTAAACGGTAGCATTTCCGGGGATTTCCTACAGCAAAACTTTGAACAAATTTCCACCTGATGTCCAGCAAAGCGAGACTAATAGCCTCTAAACCAACACCCATAAGTTACATGTTCAAACAATTAACTCAGCACAGGTTCACTAACCCGTAAGCTTATTTAAGCGTTGGTTCAGTTTGCCATCTTCCACTATGCTTGGCGTGGAGATAGACTTTGTCACCTGTCGATAAAGAACTAAAGAGAGACCCCTCTCTTCACTCCTGCGGCAAAGAAGAGACTACGCAAAATGAAAAATTGTGTACGGCTTTGGCACTCTATTAGCCCATTTAACAGTAGCACATACAGCATAATGCTAGGCATTTTTCAGTTACTTTTAGCAGTTATTTTTAGGGTGCGCGCGGTGGATGAGTTTTTTTTTTATTGGTACACTTGCTTGCGCATACTTTGCACGGATTCTCTTGTGATGAATGCTAATGACAATCGCCAACAAATCGCTTTTGATAAAATATATTTCGACCCGGATTGGTTCATTGATTCATCCAATTAGACAAAGAATTTGAGACTCGGTCTTACCCGCTCTCGGTGCGATACGATCTCGATTATCAATCACTTAGCCGAGGAACCGGTATATTGGTATTTTTTTTACCGCAATAATTACAATTACCTATACAATGGAATGTCAATTGATAGTTTATGCTAATGTGGGTATACTTCTGTGTGGGGATAGAAAATAGGTACATTAACTGCAATTCGACTTCAATCGTTTGTGTCTAATTCAAGGACGCCAAGTGTCAGACATATGAGTAGTTGCTGATCAACTTTACAAACACAAAGAAGAAGTATACCTACAATATAAATTGAACAAGAAATTCCATTTGAAAGTGCTAGACGAATGACGTTATGTACTCGTTTAAAAGACAAAGGTAGCTGCAAGCTTTCATTGGGCAGGCGTATGTCAAACCTAAAATTCCATTTCGAGCTGCTTTTACTGAGCTATGACAAATGCTTACATTCCAAGTGAGGCGGTTGCATTTAAGCAGAAAATTGGTCGTGCAACTTTGTCTGAAAGTACCTTTTTTAGCGACCTTTCTGTGAGGAGCATGGCGGAGCAATAAATCTCTTTTATCTGCAGCTGGACGTATTAAGAACTGACCGGTTTGTAAATTAGTTGAAGAATTCTGTGAACTGCTTCCTCAACTTGAGACAGCTGTAATGCTTTCCCCATTCTCCTAAAGTTCCAAAATTCAAACCAATTGACGTCTCGAAAGCATGTGTCATCGTATCATAGAAAATTTCAAATCGGCAGTCACTTTTGCCGATTTCAACCCAACTTCTTTCAGTTTTCCCACACTTAGAAGGAAAAAAAAGAGACCCGCTCATTAAGCATTATATTTTCGCCTCAAAAATTACGAAACCATGTGTACAGGCCCTCGGTATACAGTCACCTTAACTGATCATTAAATTATACGTCACATATTCGCACAGTTTCCATTCAGCACCTCGAAAACCAGCCCACGAACAAAAAGAAACAACGAAATTACAATTTTTTACTGTGGGAACATTTAGTTAGTTTTTCTCAAGCTTCTTTCAGGTCTTGTCAAACACAAAAAAGAAGAAAAACAAAAGAAACAGTCTGACGTGCATGAATACATTAAAGAGCGCATTGTGCATGGGTATTAAATAATGAAATGGTATGCGCTACGCGAGGTTGTATGTCATAAGCTCCTGATGACATCTCTGACCCAGATTGTGATCGATTGGACGAACGATCAAGTAATCAGAAACAGGGATGCCAATGCTACGTTCCACATTCTTGCAGTGGCAGAAAAACGACAACACTGCGATTGCCCACGTCGATCTTGTAATTAGCACAATTACGGCCATCCCGTGGGCAGTGTTACCGACTTTTTTTCCTGTTGTTTTATTTGATTCGCCAGAATATAGAAAAAATAAATAAATACCAGCAGCTAATTTCAAAACCTAGCTATGCATAACGGCGGCAGCACTACTGAAACCGAGAAGGAAGATATAGAACCACAAACAAATTTCCCATAGACGGTTGCACGTCGTCGTCGCCCAATTCAAAAGAAATAGTATACCAACCGCAGCATTGTGCTATAATAGGTCCGAAAAAAATGGTATAAAACCGGAGAAGCTGAAAAACCGTTGAATCTGCTAAATGTGCGCGCTGCCACCAGCTTTACCGTAACGGTACGTCAACTTACAGCTGTTACCGCGTCGCCGCACCCCACCTCGTACTTGCTTTTTCTGCCACCGAGCCTATCGGGTTCTTATTTCATTTTGCTGTCTTCTGCATTTGTTCTCTCTTTGGGGGTTTCTTTCGTCTTGTTGCCTCTATTGCTCCGTTGCGATGGGGCAGCGACAACAGACGAGTTTTTCCTCTGTATATGTGCAGATAAATATTTTCCCGAGGTTATTTAGCGGTAAGATAAGACCGCCAACCAAACAACAGACTTCGCATGTACGTGGATGTACATGCACCAGTAGGTGCTGCTGCAGAAGGTATATCGTGGTGGAAAATGTGTGCCATCGCCACAATAGAGAATCATTTTAGGCAGCTGTAGGAACTGCAAAGTCAATCGCGGAGCAGTGCTGATAAAGTTATCAAGTAGCGATCGAGAACCAGACGCAAAACTGGCCAATGTGAATGGCATTCTAATTGATTTGGCTTCTTCGTTGGCCGCCCGAAGTTGGCGCACACTCTACCCATTATGTCAATTACGGTCAGGTATCTTCCTATGGTGTTACCAGCTCTGCATAAAGTGTTTCTATATTGGGTCATGTGCATCCGTTGGATTTTCTTTCAACCGACTCGACGACAACGCGGTGAAATTGGGAGTGGCAGGAACTATGTATATTTATAATCAAACTTTATCCGATGACTAATATTAAATGTGTATCGGCAGTGAATTTCGAATTAGAAATTCAACCAACCTGTCCGACTGCTTCTGCGTCTGAAACTGGTATTTTTAGTTGCGCGGACATTTGGTATTAAGACAACGCGTGCTTTAATAAATACCTTCATCATTTTTGTTTTTGCGATAGAAAATCACAGGTGTGGTTCATATAATCAAACGACTGACAAGCGTATAGGTACCAGTTTGGAGATTATGAAATCATTTTCAGAGCTTCATGAATTCAGCATGTGGCCGTTCGATCTCACCATTAATCGCCGGATGTGTTGACATTCTGTTTTTTGATTATAAATAAAATAAAATCAAGAAATGCCTACCAGTCTCTTGGTGAATGTTTGAATAATTGCAATCAACTGCATTGTGCACCTGGCAGCGACTTTCGAAATACAGTGGGTTCGTTTCTTGTAGCCCATAGTGCACCGCATTAATTGGTCTGAGAAAAAATAAATAAAAAAGTCCTATAAGTAGGCAAGAATTTTCGAGTCATTACAGTCGGCAACTTGACAGGCGAATTTAAGAAAAGTATACTTATGACTTATGAGTATACTAATAGAACAGAGGGATAAAACGTCAATAAATAATCAAAGTAACAACCAAAGATAAAATCCAAGTCCAGTGGGGTCCGCAAGACACTTTACTGATTTTAGATCGAATAAGGTTAGGGTGGGCGTTGCCAAATATACTATAGAAAAATGTACTAATAGATCAGACGGGTAAGACGTCAATAAGTAATATAAGTAAAGACTGAAGAAGAAATCCAAGTCGAGTGCGGTCCGCAAGAGACTTTTCTGACAGCGAAAAACATATAAATGTACTACAGCAGAACGTACCAGATTTTTATTTTCTGTACACAGTTTTTTTTTTAATTTTTTTACGGGTCTTAAATCAAACTTGGTTAGTGTGGGCGTAGTGGCTATTGTGCTAGACTTACGTGAGGAAAAACACGAAATAAATTCTAAGACTACGCTATGCGGCCATAGCTTTTAACAAAAACATAGGTTCGTTCGACCATTCCAACAGTAACTCCAAACATAGACACAATATACCCAAATTAGTTGGACACGACACAATTGTCTGTATAAGGCAAAGTTTACCTAGTCAAATGGCCTTACCAATAATAATTTTTGACCTTATTTTGTACTTCACAATATGCAATTTTGTACGGAAAATGTTGCCACTGTGAGCTCGAAAACTTAGACTAAAAATGATTATTAGTATCGCGATAAAGCTGGTCATTTTCTTAGAGGACTTCAACTACGTTCTTTGTCACAAAAGTATTTCCAAATTTAAGTCCAAACAAATTCGGGCTGTTTAATACCAAAAAGTATTTTGGATTACAAGGCAGCAGATGACCTCACCTCTTTACAATATTGGCTACGGAAATTGTTCAACAAGTACGAGTCTACCCAACTTCCTGACCACAACCACTTTCCTTTGAAGTCGACCCTTTCAAATGGCTCTCTGGCTTCCACAATGGGCCACCGCAAGAAGATTCTGCAACTCAAAGCTATCACCTTCAAATGCCACTCAAACTGAGGCACTAATTTCCGTGGAAAAGAAAGCAAATCATCGCCGCATCATCATCAACAACTAAAAATAAAACCAAATACCTATATCTAAACGAAATGCGAGGGGAAAATGCTTTCGCGATCATCTTTTTCCCTGCTTCAGCTATTTCTTTTCCAGCTGCTAGTTAGCCATTATGGTTTGGTGGAGCGATGATGGTCATCAGTAAATGCGTTTTCATCAAGGAAAGTTTTGTCAAATGTGATGTACGCACCGCAACGAGTATGAGCGCGCATCAGTCTTGACTGGCAGCTTTCCATTAATTCCTCATCAAGTCTCGCCGCGTTAACCATTTTTTTCATCGATGGGTTGAGTAGGAAAAGGAAGAAAGCATCTTGTCTGTACAGCGTATATACGAAACATAAAAAGGTACTGATGGATGAACAATCTGTTTTGATGACCATTATGGGAAAGAAAGATGAGGAACCGCTTTTTGATCGGGCAAAAGTACTTTCTCAGGTTCTCAGAAAAAAAGAAGAAGTAAATCCACAACCAAGAGACAATTTAATGTATTTTACTTGTTCGATTGTGTTTTAGACCTTTTATGGGACGTATTTTCTAGTAGGGGCACAAAATCTCCCAGAGGGAGAGAGTGCATTCGGTTTTGGATCTCGGATTGGATTGGATTTTCCGGTTCTCGACTAATCATATTTTTCTGGAAAGTTAATCGCGCAAACCACCAGCTTGCGAGTAGATATAGTGCGGACGAAAGTGTTGTGGAGAAATTTATAATTTTTTTTCTCTCCTCTTCTTCTGGTTCTCCTTGGTTGGTGTGTTTTATTTTTTCAGTGGAAATTGGGCAACGTTTTTTCTGGGGCCTTGGTTAATTCAAATTAGTCTCGTTTAAGCCATGACCATGACTAAGTTTATAAACTCAAAATGCATTTGAATATTTTCGTTCACAGGCTGGGAACTCAGAGGACTTAACTGCTACAAATACTTCAACATAAAGCATTCCTGGGAAAAGAGCGCAGAACTATGTAGAAGGTGAGTCATTTTTTTCCGTTTGCATATTTAATGGAAACCAGTCTGCACGTGGCTGAATATGGCAAAATCTCTTTCACAAATATTGCCAAACAGCATTCCATTCCAAGTATAAAGTCGATTTCCTTGAAATTCATTTTCCTAGTGTGTAGGCTTTTGCGCCGACTGCCTACTCATTCGGTGTTGTCTTGTAAACATGCAGAGGTACGCGTTTCGTTAGTCTATTTTCTTTGTGTTAACCTAAATCCGACGACTTGCAGTCATATCAAAGAGCACGGGCTAAATATGGGATTAAACGAAATCCAGATCCAGAGCAACAGGCAAATTAAAATTGAAGTATTATTAAATTTTCTTCGCTAAGATTAAGGCCAGATGATAAGACACGAATACGAACAGCAGGTAAACATAAACAAAACATGTATCTGTATTTAGATTAATTAGGCTCAAGCGTTGGTCGATTTACTGCAAAAGAGAGAACGAACTGCAAAAGAAGATTCATCTTGTCTTATTTTGAGCAGTTATTTAACTAGCGTGGCCTAAAAGATGATCAATGGAAACGCGTTCTTTCGATGGACGTGATTGAATGGGGAGTGGAAAATTCTTTTCACACTCTAGTTCTAGTGGGATTACTTACTGATAAACTAGGTCTAGTTAAAATACTTTAGTCCAAATGACAAGTGACAGAAATGACCAAGGGAAGTGTAGAGTAATATTTTCCCTAAAAAGAAGTACTATTTAGTCTTGTCTTTGTTTTACAATGGACTTTTAGGTTAGATTCGACGCAGGATTGTGAGGAGAACCGTCACAAGACACTAGACACCTTTCCGTCAAAGTAGCTGACAACTATTATTAAAATTTAGTAGTCCTACTTGCAAAATATCAGATTTGGAAAGAGTTTTCTCCGCGAATGGAAAAACTAAAAAAAAATACGGGAACAGTATTAAAAACATTCAAATATAAAGACAGAACATGTAAACGTCAGCGTATTTGTTCCACTTGACAGATTACGCAATTTATCAAGAGAAACCTTTTGGGTAAGAGGCTGATTTTACGCAACTGTGCCCTTTGGGGAAACGTTGCCAACAACACGTGGGAAAACATGATTTGTAAACAAAAGTCACTTTGACTTAGAACTGCAGACCTTAATCTGTTAAATTTTAATACACGATTAGAAGTTACATTAAGAAACATCGGTGCAGTAGTTTTACAGCGGGCAGCCGCAGAATCACTTGACGCTGCCAGATATCAGTTTCCATGGTGAAGCGACATCTGTTGCTTTTTGTAATATTTTACCAAATATCCGTATTTATATACCATCCTCGTTAAGTTCGTTAAGTAACTACAGAAACGATTTGCAGCGAATCTAAGAGCAGCTTAAATTATTCCGCGCATTCAACTAATGTGTATGTGTACGTGGTATTCGATTTGGCGCTCTCAGAGCAAAACAAAGTGCAGTTTTATGTTCGTTTGGTACAAAAAAAAGCAATCTTTTTCAGATTTCAGAATTCATAGCACTTTTGAGAATTTGGATTTTTTCACAGATTTGCTTTAGATTTACCAACATAAGTACGTTTGCGTTTGACAACTAGTGTAGTTTGTTTACATTTTCGTGCAATTTTTAAACTGAAAAGAAACGAACTGCATCGGGTTGATCTATTTTTTGTTAATTATGTATGTACAAATGTTTAGAAACCAATCTGGGCGAGCATTTTGAATGGAAAACGCTTAGAAAAGTGTCAAAGGCTACACATATTCCAATCGCACAAATATCAACACAAAAAAGAGCAAGTGAGGTTTTTATGTTCGATTAGACACACAAAATTTGAAATCTGAGAGCGAATCTGAAGAAGCCCAATCAAATACCACTTAAAAAACATCTCAGAAAAGTTGAAGGATAGGTATATAAAAAATATGACTACCTATAAACTTTAAGGGAATCATGCCAATTTTACATAACAAAAAACCGCTCATTCATAATAATTCACAAAACGTTTCGTACCCAGATTTCTGAAAAAAAAGAAAAAAAAATTGTAATAGATTTTCCATAAAATCCACACTTGTTTTTAAACAGAATAAACATGAGGAAATAGGAAGTTTGAAGTACTTTATCACAGCCAAATATCAGATGGAATGAAAAAGAATTCAAAGCCCCGTCAAAGGGATGGAGTTTTTTTTTTACTACAAATTGATGTAATTGACGGCCATGGTCAGCAATTTCCCACCCATATCTACCTTGTGAACGAGTTTTCTTCACCTTGAACTAGGTAAACCAATAAATCTACTCTCATGCTGAGAGATGTTTTCGAAAGTCTGTCATCATGACAGGATCCAACCAAGGCATCATCCCATTTATCACGCGCTGTTAATTTGGATATCAATATTGCCCTACGGGACTCGCCAAATCTCGGACAACTCCTATTCGCTTACGCTATTGATTTATGAACGTGTGATTGCGAATTCCAATCGAAGAAATATATATTTAAGTGTATGTGTATACGTTTTGGTCTGCTAAAAAAATGGGCATAGAAAAGTGGCAAATCCGTTTCGTTCACCCGTCGGATCTTCATTGGCCATTTAAATCACGTGCGCTACTGCCCAAATACGTCTCCGTAACCTGTGCTGCGTGCGTTAGATTAAGGCGGCGCGTCGTCGCTCGTCGCCGGGGTCAACGTTTCGAAGAAACGTGAGTTTTCTATTTGAAAAATAAAAATCTAAGTCGCTGCCCTCCAAGTGAAAACTTGAAAACTCACTGGCTTTGCAGTGAGTAATCGATTCTTTTCGATAACTCAACGTTGCCTGTTGCACGCCGCGCAGCAGTGATGGCCATTGTCACTGCCAAAAAGAAAGAAAGTGCTATGATTCAATGCCAATATATTTCTCTGGGCAATTGTCCTCATTTTCAGATTACTTGGCTCTCATGCGGACGGGCAACAGGTGTTGGCGTCATAACTCTGCACATTCTTTGCAAAGCCAATACACACAAGCCACCACTAACCATCAGTGGCATAAATTAACACAGCTAATGGAAGGCCGCAGCGGAGTGGTGCCACGGCGGAAGGCAATCAAAATAAACACCACCAGAACATGGGTCGAGAGAAATTTCCATCAAGCTATACATATTGGCTTGGAGCTTGGACTGGTTAGCGTTTGTGAATTGTGATGTGTAAATTGACCGTACACACACAGTCGATCGAAGGTGATGGAATTCTTGTCGAAAGAAAAACAACGAAGCGTAGACTACAAAAATCAAAGAGAGAACAAAACAGAATCGTTAAAATATTCTCATTCACATATTTTGGGTGTGTTCCGCTGGCTCCTCCTGAACTGGCCTACTTCGGCTGCCAAACGCACACACTACTTATGCAACCCAGTTACTGGAACGCGATGCCATTTGATGTTTTTTGTTGTTGTTCTCTTGTTAATCCATAATTTCTTATTCTTATTGAACTGTAATAAGAATGCGAAGAGAAAACACGACTGAGGAAATAAAAGACGCGCAGGCTTTCTAATACCAGAAACCTATTTAACATTCGATTCTTTAAGTTGAGCGACCTTTGCGTCGGTTGCCAAATTTTGAGCTGTCAGTTCTCGTCTAAAGTGTTACTCAAGATTTCGTTTTCTTGTTTGCTTGTGGTCTCACAGCAAGAGTTGACCTAGTTTTCGGTTTCTTTTACAAACGAACCGCTTCATAAGACGCAGACGCGGTGGCTTCTTGGTACCCTTTCCGGTCCTATGTGCTCTTTGACAGCAAATGAACTTGGTAATGAATCACTTTGAACTGTCACAAAACATGTGAGATGCGGATTCGGGCCACCGAAGGTACCTAACTTGTGGCCAGTGGCCTCGATTAGGAGACGGCTTTCTGTGCGGGCAGTGCCGGACGTTGATCGGACTGACCGAACTTATTTGCCGAGAAGTTTGGTGCGAGGGGGCGGAAATTGGATAAGTGGAGTAGGTAGCCCGCGTACGACTGTGTGGCTCTATTGCGTAGCTTTTAAGGAAACATTTCGTAAGCTGTCAAATATGGCGGCTGTTACTTTAGTGACTGAAATAAAAATAGTTCGAATAGGCACCACCTAAGAATGGAATGGAATAAGTTTGGCATAAGGAAAGTGGACAATGAACAGTTAACCGACATATTTTCCGCGTTCAATTGACGGCCGTGACTGGCGACACGTCAAACTTCGTACAAAACACAGTTAGACGTCAATTTAAATGGTTAGATGGGACTTTGCTTGTAAATAGAGTTTCACATTAATCTGACATATCGCTTGTCACCTGGGATTCGACTGAAACTGATCAATTTACTCCTTCTTTCAGATACGGGGCCGATTTAGTGGCCATCGACAACTACGCGGAAAACAATGACACGATCTCCATTGCAAAGCTGGGTGATCCGAATCGCCGTGCTTCTGACAAGTACTGGCTGGGTTTGGCATCACTGGACGACCTACGTACGAATACCCTGGAATCAGCGTCGGGTGCCCTTATTTCGCAATACTCGGGCTTCTGGTCTCTCAACCAGCCCGATCCGTTGTCAGGTGAATGCGTAGCCGCATCGTCGCAATCGCGAATGCAGTCCTGGGAGCTGGGAACCTGCGAGAGCTTACTGCCCTTCATGTGTCGAGCACCGGCTTGCCCGCAGGACTCAATCCACTGTTCGAACGGCCTCTGCGTGAATCAAGCATTCAAGTGCGACGGCAACGATGACTGCGGCGATGGCTCCGACGAACTGGACTGTCCCGCTTTGTGCAATTTTCACATGCAGTCCGGGGGCGATGTGATCGAGTCGCCCAACTATCCGCACAAGTACGGAGCCTTGAGCAAGTGCAAGTGGACGCTGGAGGGTCCGCAAGGCAGCAACATCATATTACAGTTCCAAGATTTCGATACAGAGAAGACCTTTGATACGGTTCAGATTTTGGTCGGGGGCCGGACGGAGGACAAGTCGGTGTCGCTGGCCACTTTGTCGGGCAAACAGGACCTGACGATGAAGCCTCTGGTGACTGCGTCGAATTTCATGATTATCAAATTCACAACCGACGGCAGTGTGGAGCGAAAGGGCTTCCGAGCGACGTGGAAGACGGAGGCCAAGAGTTGTGGCGGAACTTTGAGGGCTACGGCACAGGGACAAGTACTGACAAGCACAGGGTATCCTAAACCGTATCCTGGAGGCTTGGAATGCTTGTACGTTATAAAGGCGCAGCCTGGACGCATTATTTCTATCGAAATCCAGGACTTGGATGTCACCGCTGGAAGGGACTACATGCTGATAAGGGATGGGGATAGTCCCATGAGCCGACCGATCGCCCGACTATCCGGAAGTGCCAAGGACAACGACAAGGTTGTCATTTCGACGGGGAATAAGCTGTATCTGTATTTCAAGTCGAGTCTGGGAGACTCTGGAAGGGGTTTCAGCCTGAGATATACTCAGGGCTGTAAGGCAACCATCACGGCGCGAAACGGAACTGTCACATCGCCTGCTTACGGGCTTGAGGATTACCCAACCAACCAGGAGTGTTATTTCGTCATCAAGAACAGTTTGGGATCGCCTTTGTCGCTGAAGTTCGACAAGTTCATGGTGCACAAGAGCGACTTCGTGCAGGTGTACGATGGCTCGTCGACGTCTGGACTGAGACTGCACTCTGGAGTGGGATTCACGGGAACTGCGGCGCCCAAATTGACCCTAACAGCTTCCTCGGGAGAGATGCTGATCAAGTTCACATCGGATGCTCTGCACAATGCTGCAGGCTGGTCTGCGACATTTTCCGCAGATTGCCCCAATTTGCAGCCCGGCATCGGAGCTCTGGCCTCGAGCCGGGATACCGCGTTTGGAACTGTCGTGACTTTCACATGCCCAATTGGGCAGGAGTTCGCAACCGGGAAGAACAAACTTGTAACCGAATGCCTGAAGGGCGGCAACTGGAGCGTCGAATACATTCCCAAGTGTCAAGGTAGGTTCGACTTTTTTTTAACACGCGCCTTCCTAATTTCTCTTCTTTCAGAGGTCTACTGCGGCCCGGTGCCTCAGATCGACAACGGATTTTCTATTGGTTCGTCAAATGTGACATACCGCGGTGTGGCCATGTACCAGTGCTACGCTGGATTCGCATTCCCATCGAGCCAGCCGATCGAGAAGATCTCTTGCCTGCCGGACGGCAGGTGGGAACGAAAGCCCGCTTGCATGGCCTCACAATGCGCCCCCCTTCCCGAAGTTCCTCACGCGAATGTGACCCTTCTGAACGGCGGCGGACGCAGCTACGGAACAATTGTGAAGTTCGACTGCGAAGCCGGCTACGAGCGGACCGGCTATCCAGTTCTCATTTGTATGTCCAATGGCACCTGGAGCGGTGAGGTTCCAAAGTGCGCCCGAAAACGCTGCCACAAGTTCCCGCAGATCGAGAGCGGTTTTGTTGTCGATGCCGCACGGCCGTACTTCTTCGGAGATGAGGCGCGCGTTCAGTGCTTCAAGGGCTACAAGCTGCTGGGCCAGAACATAATTCGCTGCAGCGCTGATCAGGTCTTTGAAAACCCGCCCACTTGCGAGGACATCAACGAGTGCACATCGACTCAGTGCGACTTGGCCACAACGGAGTGCATGAACACCAACGGCTCGTTCCACTGTGAGTGCCGTAAGGGCTTCGCACCGACCACCGAATGCCGGCCAGTTGGAGACCTCGGACTGGCCAATGGAGGCATCCCCGACGAGAGTATAATGTCTTCCATCAGCGAGGAGGGATACTCGAAGGGAATGGTTCGCTTGAACTCGGCCGGATGGTGTGGAAGTTCAGTGGAGCCTGGTGCCAACTGGATCCTGATCGACTTGAGGGCCCCGACAATTTTGCGCGGCTTCCGGACCATGTCCGTTCAGAGGTTCGATGGCAACGTCGCATTCACGTCGGCCGTGAGGCTTCAGTACACCAACAACCTGACCGACGTCTTCAAGGACTACGCCAACCCCGACGGAACTGCGGTGGAATTCAGGATTTTGGAACCCACCCTGTCGATTCTAAATCTACCCATGCCCATCGAAGCTCGGTACATCCGATTTAGGATTCAAGACTACGTCGGAGCACCGTGCCTGAAAATGGAAGCGATGGGCTGCACCCGCTTGGACTGTGTGGACATCAACGAGTGCACGAAGAACAACGGTGGCTGTGACCAAAAGTGCATCAACTCTCCCGGGAGCTATGCGTGCTCCTGCAACAACGGCTTCCAGCTGTACACGGCGAACGGAACGGCTGGTTATTACGTGGAGAGGTCCGAGACTGGAAATCGCGATGGAGACACCTACCAAAAGGACAAGTCGTGTGTCCCGGTAATGTGCCCGCCTCTGCTGGCTCCTGAGAATGGCAAGCTTCTGTCAAACAAGAACGAACACCACTTCGGGGACGTAGTGAAGTTCCAATGCGAGTTTGGATACATCATGTCCGGCAGCTCGGCAGTCCTGTGCTTGTCCAGTGGACAGTGGAACTCCTCGGTGCCGGAGTGCAACTGTAAGTATTCCGACGTCAAAATGTCGCCCAAATAATAACTAATCTGTTTCTTTTCCAGATGCCAAGTGCGTGTCTCTGCCCGACGACAAGCTAGAAGGCCTCGCGGTGGTGCGACCCGATCCGGATAGCGTTCTGGTGCCGTTCCGCGATAATGTGACAATTGCCTGCAATAGTCCCGGTCGTCGGTTGCGCGGAAGTGCAACGTCTGGCTTCAGGCAGTGTGTGTATGACCCCAAACCAGGTCTGCCGGACTACTGGCTATCAGGCACGCCGCCGTCTTGCCCGCGTGTGGAGTGCGGCATGCCCATGCCAACTCCCGGAGCCGAGTACGGTCAGTTCGTCGACACCCGCTTCCAGAGCTCGTTCTTCTTCGGCTGCCAGAATACCTTCAAGCTGGCCGGCCAAACTTCGAAGCACGACAACGTGGTTCGTTGCCAGGGCAACGGCATCTGGGATTTCGGTGACCTCCGCTGTGAGGGACCCGTTTGCGAAGATCCGGGCAGACCCAGCGACGGCCTGCAGGTCGCCCGAAGCTACGAGCAGGGCTCCGAGGTTTTCTTCGGCTGCCAGCGTCCAGGTTACATTCTGATCAATCCACGGCCAATAACATGCTTACGTGAGCCCGAGTGCAAGGTTATCAAGCCCTTGGGCTTGACGTCCGGACGCATCCCCGACTCTGCCATCAATGCGACTTCGGAGCGGCCCAACTACGAGGCCAAGAACATCCGCCTGAACTCTGTGACTGGCTGGTGCGGCAAGCAAGAGGCCTTCACCTACGTAAGCGTCGACCTGGGACAAGTCTACCGCGTGAAAGCCATCCTCGTAAAGGGTGTGGTGACAAACGACATCGTTGGACGACCCACCGAGATCCGTTTCTTCTACAAGCAGGCGGAAAATGAAAACTACGTCGTGTACTTCCCCAACTTCAACCTAACCATGAGAGACCCCGGAAACTACGGAGAGCTTGCGATGATTACGCTGCCCAAATACGTGCAGGCCAGGTTCGTTATCTTGGGAATCGTAAGCTACATGGACAACGCCTGTCTGAAGTTCGAGCTTATGGGCTGCGAAGAGCCCAAGAAGGAACCACTGCTTGGCTACGACTACGGCTACAGCCCCTGCGTTGACAATGAGCCACCGATCTTCCAGAACTGCCCCCAGCAGCCGATTATCGTGAGGAGAGATGAAAACGGAGCTGTCATTGCTGTCAACTTCACCGAGCCCACTGCCGTGGACAACTCGGGATCGATTGCTCGCCTCGAGGTGAAACCGCAGAACTTCAAGACTCCGTCGCACATTTTCAAGGACACGGTGGTGAAATACGTCGCCTTCGACTACGACGGAAATGTGGCCATTTGCGAAATAAATATTACCGTTCCGGACGTCACTCCGCCACTGCTTTCGTGCCCGCAGAGCTATGTCATCGAGTTGGTCGACAAACAGGAGAGCTACAACGTCAACTTTAACGACACCCGGAAGAGAATCAAGACCTCGGACGACTCTGGAGATGTGCTGATCACATTCACACCCGACAGGGCTGTCATCCCCATAAGAGGATTCGAGAACGTAACCGTAACGGCCACTGACAAGTTCAACAACCGGGCAACGTGCCACTTCCAGGTGTCGGTACAGGCCTCGCCGTGTGTCGATTGGGAGCTGCAACCCCCTGCGAACGGTGCCATCAACTGCCTGCCCGGGGACCGTGGAGTTGAGTGCATTGCTACATGCAAGCCAGGCTTCCGCTTCACCGATGGCGATCCAATCAAGACGTTCACCTGCGAGACGTCTCGCCTGTGGAAACCCACCTCAGTGGTGCCCGACTGCGTGTCAGAGAACACCGAACAGGCCGACTATCAAGTGACAGCAACTGTTACGTACCGCGCCAACGGAGCCGTAGCTCAATCGTGCCTCGGCCAGTACCAAGACCTCTTGTCGCAGTACTACGGAGGGCTGAACAACATTCTGTCCCAACGCTGCTCAGCGGTCAACGTTAACATGAACGTGTCCTTCATCCGCGCCGTGCCCAGTTTGCTGGAGGAGAACGTCGTCAAGATGGATTTCATTCTGTCGATCCTGCCAGCGATCCGCCAGCCGCAGCTGTACGACCTCTGCGGCTCAACGCTGAACCTTATCTTCGACTTGAGCGTCCCCTACGCAAGTGCGGTGATCGAGTCGCTGCTAAACGTGTCCAACATTGGCAACCAGTGTCCACCACTGAGGGCTCTGAAGAGCAACATCTCGCGCGGATTCACGTGCAGCGTTGGCGAAGTGCTGAACATGGACACCAGCGACGTTCCCAGATGCCTCCACTGCCCGGCAGGAACTTATGTCGGCTCTGGCCAAAGCATCTGCACATACTGCCCTCGGGGATACTACCAGAACCGAGAGAGACAAGGAACATGTATGCGCTGCCCCGCTGGCACCTACACCAAGGAGGAGGGCTCCAAATCGCTGTCCGACTGCATCCCAGTCTGCGGTTTCGGAACCTATTCCCCAACTGGCTTGGTTCCCTGCTTGGAGTGCCCGCGGAACTCCTTCACCGTGGAGCCACCCAACGGAGGATTCAAGGACTGCCAGGCGTGTCAATCTGGGACGTTCACCTTCCAACCGGCCGCGTCTAGAAAGGACCTGTGCAGAGCCAAGTGTGGCGCAGGATTCTACTCTTCCACTGGACTGGCGCCATGCTCGCCATGCCCCATCAACTACTACCAAGGAATCCCCGGATCGCAGACATGCAACGAATGTCCCACCAACATGAGGACAGACGGCCCTAGCTCAAAGGGCCGCGAGGAATGCAAGCCCGTGGTGTGTGGAGAGGGCGCCTGTCAGCACGGCGGCCTCTGTGTTCCCATGGGACATGGAATTCAATGTTTCTGTCCGGCAGGCTTCTCGGGGCGCCGCTGCGAGGTCGATATCGACGAATGTGCTTCGCAGCCGTGCTACAACGGCGGCACCTGTACCGACCTTCCTCAGGGATACAGATGTGAATGCCAGCCCGGGTACTCGGGAATCAACTGCCAAGAAGAAGTGAGCGACTGCAGGAACGACACTTGCCCGGCCAGGGCCATGTGCAAGAACGAGCCCGGATACAAGAACTACACCTGCCTCTGCCGCAGTGGATACACCGGAGCTGACTGCGACATCACGATCGATCCGTGCACGGCTAATGGCAACCCCTGCAGCAACGGAGCCAGCTGCCAGGCCCTTCAACAAGGTCGCTACAAGTGCGACTGCTTGCCCGGGTGGGAGGGAGTGCACTGTCAGACGAACATCGATGACTGCGCCGAGAATCCCTGCCTACTGGGCGCCAACTGCACAGACTTGGTAAACGACTTCAGCTGCTCGTGCGCCCCCGGATTCACCGGAAAACGCTGCGAGGAGAAGATCGACCTCTGCCTGTCGGAACCATGCAAGCACGGAACATGCGTCGACCGACTCTTCGACCACGAATGCGTCTGCCACCCGGGATGGTCCGGCCCGGCGTGCGACACCAATATCAACGACTGCGCCGAGAACCCTTGCAGCAACGACGGCACCTGCGTCGACCTAGTCGATGGATACACCTGCAACTGCGAGCCAGGCTACAGCGGCAAAAACTGTCAGCACCCGATCGACGATTGCGAATCGAATCCTTGCCAGAACGGGGCCACTTGTGTCGACCAGCTCGATGGTTTCCTCTGCAAGTGCCGGCCCGGCTATGTGGGTCTCTCTTGCGAAGCCGAGATCGATGAATGCCTCTCCGACCCCTGCAACCCAGTGGGCACCGAACGGTGCCTCGACTTGGACAACAAGTTCGAGTGCGTCTGCCGCGAAGGCTTCGCTGGAGCTCTTTGCGAAACTGACGTCGACGACTGCGAGACTAACCCCTGCATGAATGGCGGCGACTGTCGGGACAGAATCGGCGGCTTCGACTGCATCTGCTTGGAAGGCTGGGCCGGAGCTCGCTGCGAGGATCAGGTGACGACGTGCGACATCCAGAAACCATGCCAAAACGACGCCAACTGCATTGACCTCTTCGAGGACTACTTCTGCTCCTGCCCGAGTGGAACCGATGGGAAGAACTGCGAGACCGCGCCGGAACGCTGCATCGGGAACCCGTGCATGCACGGCGGCAAGTGCCAAGACTTCGGTTCCGGGTTGAACTGCTCGTGTGCCGAGGACTACGCCGGTGTTGGCTGCCAGTACGAGTTCGACGCTTGTGAGGCGAACATCTGTCAAAACGGCGCTAGCTGTGTGGACCATGGCGCCGGCTACACCTGCCTCTGCCCGAAGGGTTACAAGGGACAAAAGTGCGAGGAGGACATCGTGGACTGCAAGGACAACTCCTGCCCACCCGGGGCGTCGTGCATTGACTTGGTGAACGGATTCTACTGCCAGTGTCCGTTCAACATGACCGGAGACGACTGCAGGAAGGGTGAGTATTCTGGAGCGGAGCGGAGGTAGGAAAAGTTCCTAAACCCATTTCTGTCGTTTCAGTTATCCAAGTGGACTACGATCTGTACTTCAGTGATGCCACTCGGTCCACTGCTGCGCAGGTTGTGCCATTCTACACCGGGGAGTCGCCCAGCCTAACTATCGCCATGTGGGTGCAGTTCGCCCAAAAGGACGACTCTGGAATATTCTTCACTTTGTACGGTGTCGAGTCGGCTCACGTGGCGAACAACCGTCGTCTCCTGATTCAAGCGCACTCCAGCGGCGTTCAGGTTTCCCTGTTCCCCGACCTGCAAGACGCGTTCCTCTCGTTCCGCGAATACACGACTGTTAACGACGGCCAGTGGCATCACATCGCCATCCTCTGGGACGGCACGACTGGCCAACTGCAACTCATCACCGAAGGCCTGATAGCCAGCAAGACTGAGTATGCCGGCGGACGCACGATGCCCAAATTCGCCTGGGCCGTTCTCGGACGCCCACAACCGGACGAGGGCAACTTGGCAACATATGCCGAGGCAGGCTTCCAGGGAAAGATCACCAAGGCGCAGGTCTGGGGACGAGCACTGGACGTGACCTCTGAAATTCAGAAGCAAGTCAGGGACTGCCGCAGCGAGCCCGTGCTGTACAGCGGCCTGATTTTGAACTGGGCCGGCTATGAAGTGACCTCGGGCGGAGTGGAGCGGTCAGTTCCATCTGTGTGCGGTCAGCGCAGGTGCCCCAACGGATACACCGGCCAGAATTGCCAGCAACTGCAAGTCGACAAGGAGCCGCCGCGTGTTGAACATTGTCCAGGGGACCTGTGGGTCATTGCCAAGAACGGCTCCGCCGTTGTGTCATGGGACGAGCCGCACTTCAGTGATAACATCGCCGTTACCAAGATTATGGAGAGGAATGGCCACAGGCCCGGAACGACACTGCTGTGGGGTTCCTACGACATCACCTACGTGGCCTTTGACGCGGCCGGCAACAGCGCTTCTTGCAGCTTCAAGGTTTCACTCCTCTGTAAGTGGGACGAATCCGCCAGATTTTGCACACACACTGACGGTTGTTTCTTCCCCAGCTGAGTTCTGTCCACCACTTGCTGACCCAGTAGGCGGAAACCAGGTTTGTAAGGACTGGGGTGCTGGAGGCCAATTCAAGGTAAGTTCACCTTTCACCGAAACACAAGCACAAAAGTAACATACGCCCTCGTCAGGTCTGTGAGATTGCCTGCCACCCTGGGCTGCGCTTCTCTGAACTGGTTCCGGAGTTCTACACATGCGGAGCCGAAGGTTTCTGGCGCCCAGCGAGGGAGCCCAAGATGCCATTGGTCTACCCATCTTGCTCACGTAAGTTCTGAATCCGGTTCACGCTTCAGCAACGAAGCTACACCGCCACCTTTTTGTTCTTGCAGCGGCAAAGCCAGCTCAACGAGTGTTCCGAATCAAGATGCTCTTCCCGTCGGACGTCCTCTGCAACAAGGCCGGTCAAGGTGTGCTTCGGCAAAAGGTATCGAACTCTGTTAACGCCCTGAATCGCGATTGGAACTTCTGCTCGTACTCCGTCGAGGGATCTCGGTATGTCTGGCCACGGTGCTTACAATGAAGCCTTACTAACTCTAACCCGACTTTTAGCGAATGCAAGGACCTGCAAATCGACGTCAAGTGCGACCACTATCGCGGAGGACAAAACAACCGGGCCCGCCGCAATGCACAGAACGAGGAGGGCGGCACCTACGTCCTGGACGCAGTTATTCCAGTTGAAAAGTAAGTAAAGACTCGAAGACCGACTTCAGAGCGAAGGGCTCCACAGGTTTAACAAAAAAAAAAATCAAAACCTAATGAAACTTTGTAGAGATACAGCCGACGACGAGGAACTGCGAGGACGCCAGGGCAGACAGCAGGCCGGCGACACGTACACCTTGGAGATTGCATTCCCCGCAGTAAAGTAGGTCTAATTTTTCGCTATGAAGACGCCTAAATCCACGCTTGGCGGGCCTAAGACCGTTTTCGTCTTAACCCTCTAGTTTATGCTTTAACCCCCTAACCTAACGCACTTCTAATCTAACCGGGATGGTATGCACGCAATACGCCTCTAAACACAGCTTTCACTTAACCCTGGATCGCCCCCTTATATGGATCTTCAGAACCTATTCAATTTTGCGCTTCGCTTTCTTTTCAGTGATCCGGTCATCCACTCGTCGACGGGAGAACGCTCGGACGTGAAGGCCCTGCTGCAGAAGCTCATCCTTGAAGACGATCAGTTTGCGGTGCATGAAATTCTACCGAATACCGTCCCCGATCCGGCCTCGTTGGACCTCACATCAGAGTACGCTTGCCCTGTGGGACAAGTCGTTATGGTGCCTGATTGTGTGCCCTGTGCCATCGGCACCTTCTACGACACTGCCAACAAGACGTGTGTTGCGTGTGCCCGTGGAACCTACCAGTCGGAGGCGGGACAACTGCAATGCTCCAAGTGCCCAACGATAGCAGGAAGACCTGGAGTGACATCTGGGCCGGGAGCCCGATCAGCAGGCGACTGTAAGGAACGCTGCCCGGCGGGCAAGTTCCTCGACTCAGACACCGGCCTCTGCCGTCCATGTGGTCACGGATTCTATCAACCACGCGAAGGTTCGTTTGGATGCGAACTGTGCGGCCTGGGACAGACTACCCGATCTGCCGAAGCAACCTCACGCAAAGAATGCCGCGACGAGTGCAGTTCTGGGCAACAGCTCGGAGTCGACGGGCAGTGTGAACCATGCCCGAGAGGCACTTACCGACTACAAGGCGTTCAACCGTCGTGCCAGTCGTGTCCTCTGGGCCGAACCACGCCAAAAGTTGGTTCGTCCTCAGTCGAAGAGTGCACCATACCCGTGTGCGCGCCCGGAACATACCTCAACGGCACAATGAACATGTGTGTAGAGTGCCGCAAGGGCTTCTACCAATCCGAGTCCCAACAAACCTCCTGCATTCAATGTGCACCGAACCACAGTACAAAGAACAGTGGAGCCACCAGCAAATCCGAATGCACAAACCCTTGCGAACACATCGCCGAGGGCAAGCCGCACTGCGACGCGAACGCCTACTGCATTCTCGTCCCGGAAACGTCCGACTTCAAGTGCGAATGCAAGCCCGGATTCAACGGCACCGGTATGGAATGTACCGATGTCTGTGACGACTACTGCGAGAATTCCGGCACTTGCGTCAAAGACCTCAAGGGAACGCCATCGTGCCGTTGCGTGGGCTCATTCACCGGACCGCACTGCGCGGAACGATCCGAGTTCGCGTACATCGCCGGCGGCATTGCCGGCGCTGTCATCTTCATCATTGTGATAGTCCTGCTGATTTGGATGATCTGCGTCAGATCGACAAAGCGGCGGGATCCAAAGAAAATGCTAACGCCCGCCATTGATCAGACCGGGTCACAAGTGAACTTCTACTATGGTGCCCATACGCCATATGCCGAGTCAATAGCGCCGTCACACCACAGCACGTACGCGCACTATTACGACGACGAAGAGGATGGCTGGGAGATGCCAAATTTCTACAACGAAACCTACATGAAAGACGGTACGTACCCCAAAAGTGCGAGAGAGACGCGCCCCCATTCTAAACTTCTCTTGTTTTGCAGGCCTCCACGGAGGTAAAATGAGTACATTGGCGAGGTCGAATGCTTCGCTTTATGGAACTAAAGAAGACTTATATGATCGACTGAAAAGGCACGCTTACACCGGAAAGAAGGGTTAGTTACCAGGATTCACATTAAGCCACCCGGCGGCCTTTTAAGATTTGCCCTTTATTTTCAGAGAAGAGTGACAGTGATAGCGAGGTCCAGTAAACATTTCTTAACAAATTAACACACATTTTTCATGGTCATATCGAGGGCGAAAGCTTTTTCAAAACAAAAACAAAAAACAAGAAAAACAAACGAATTAAACTAGAAAAAAACACACATACACACAAATCAGAGATCACAGCGAGCTAAGAACGAACGGACGGTTTATAGGAATCTTTGAAAATAAGTTTGTAACAAGAGCTTAGACCCGATTGAAAATCACTGCCCCTTACATTAGGAAACAAAGAAAGAGAATACTCAATTTTTTTTTAATTTAGTGCTGATGGTTTAAATTAAATTTGATTGCCAAAGTTTTGTTTTTTTCCCAAATTATGTAAAAGTGTAGGCCCCAAAGAAATTCTAGCTCCGCACTTCCCATTGAATGTGTGAAATTTGACATTTTGTACATTTAAACAAGAAACCGCTTTTAATTTTAATAACTGTCAAAATTGTATCTCTTTTTCTTTCTTATATTTTTATGTAAATTTCCACACTTAATGTGAAGTGCAAAAAAAGGTTTTTCTACACTTTAATTAAACAAAACAAAACAAAAATATATTTATACATAAAGAGATGCGATTTTTACAAATTTAATCAATAAGAACGCAACGAACAAGAAAACTTCCCGAGTCCATTTCTGTTGTTCAATAGTTAGAGATTTAGTCCGCAACTAGCAAAAGCAAGTACATAATAATAAATAAACTTTGAAAGTGTTCGTCTGATTTTTAAGGCGTCGATTTAAGAAAAACAAATTGAAACAAATTTATATATTAAACGTATGGAATAGTTTAAATAACTTTAAAAAACAAAATCAATTCCATTTTATTTAATAAACGAAAATATATTTTATATGTAGTATTTTTAAATTAAATCATAATTAATAGTCGTTATTATTATATTTTTTTTGTACCATACTTAAAACGAAACAACGAGAATTAAATTAAAAACAAATTGTTTTATTTACTGTGGGGGGGGGGGGGGGGGCGGATGCGGATCCAAAGTTAATGGCGAAGGCGGTACAAGCAGCTTGAGCTGTGTTTTTTTTTTTTTTGCTTTTCCGAAGACCTAAATTTCTTAAAAATAATCGAAATAGCCCCTTTTTCAGTTTAAGTAAGATTTTAAACTTTATCGATCGAAAAAGGAGCAACAAATTAAAAAAAACTATTTGTAATGAATGCATTTGTAATAAATAAATAAATATTTTTGCCGCAGTTTTTTATTCTATACAAGTATTTTATGTGGGGCCCCCTTTATTTGGCTCCGGACACTTTTTATTCCACTTTTCCTGCTTTTAACCCTTTTAACATTTTTAAGCGGCAACGCTGTACTATAAGTAATGGAAATTTAAATTTCTTAGTTTTAAGCAGCCGACCAAGTTCAACTGGCTGTACTAAATGTGGGGACGGGTGCAACGAGTCTCGACCGAACTTCTCAAACTTCTCACCGTTTAAATAAATCTCTGTTGCTCCTAATTGAATCGATTACACGCGGAAAGATTATTCAATACGTTTGTTTAAAATCACCATGAATTGAGCGTTATCCGGCGGTGCAAAACATAAGCCTAATATTTTCAGGGCTTTCGTCAAGTTTGAGAACGTTTGAAAACGCTTGACACGAAATTGACTATACGAATCTAGTACCTACACAAAAAGACTGCTTGCTGCCGAAGAAAAAAAAGGAATGGAACCTTTGCACTGTCCAAAGAATCTGGGGCCCTACTCTCTATTTCGTTCCGAAAGCCAAATCTAATTTAAGTAGGTACTCTGTAATACTTTCGAAATGCAAAAAAATAATATCAAGTAATATTAATTCCACTTTCGGAATTCTAAATCCGACAGTAGTACATTTTGTTCCGCTTTCCAAATATAGAGGGAGTGCAAAACGCTCGTTTTCGAAAAATTTACTTTCGGAACGCTATACAGAGTTGGGCTCCTGTTCTACAAAAAAGATGCTCAAACTTACGAAGGACTGACAATCGCAATCTGAATGAAGAGCTGGCGTATATTTTATTTAGAGACTCGCTTTGCTTGAATGCTCAAACTTAGCGACAATCTTCTCGAATGAGCCGGCTAATTTTTCTATACTTCCGCCATCTTTAAAAAAAAAAAACTTTTAAATAGTAGATCTTCCGAACGTGTTGGTCGATTATCGTCAAATAAAAATTAAATGCTGCTCCAATAAGCCCCGTGTTGCGTCTGATCAATGCATTTGGATTGGGTGAATTGTTTTAAGGTAGTGCGTTAACAAATACACATCTCCAATAAGACAAAGTGAAGAATTGATAATGTGAAGTGAATAGAGTTCAGTGGCTAGCTTTTTGAACTACTTGACGAGAGGTTCGAAGACCGAAAAATACAAATATTTCTCCTTGACCCTCATTTAGCGCAATTAATAATAAATAGGAAGGAAAATTAAAAATAGGTCATCGTTCGCGCTGGAAATCATTCAATCGCGAGCCGGCATTTCATCATTGAACATTGCTTCAGCTTGTTATTGAATGACATAAAGCCCAGGTGTAGTATGTAATGTTAGCATTTTTTCTTCTATTCTTTATTTCTCCCCTTTCGCAAGCGTTTGTTTCGAAAGGTGGCGTAATTATCATAAACAGATTGAAGCACGCCCAAAACAACAAAGTCCTAAAAAAACTTCTTCAGTCATTTCGCATAGGTAGACTCTATCGAACTGAAGGAACGCCGCCATTTGTGTCAATCATTTTATTTACTAAAAGGCGTTTTGGACAACTTGCAAAATAAAACACATATTCGAAGCACCGGCATGAAGTCAAACTCGAAGTAAACTTTCAAGCTCGGTTTGATGCCGTCATCTACGGTTCTCCTCTGTCACTCTAGACCAGCCAGCAGTTTCAACTCACAGCTTGACACCAGGATTTAAAAAAAAAAAAATATACGTCCCAATTTAGCCAGCACATAGAAAAAAAATTCAAAAGTTCACACCCAAAGGAATGTATTTGTATAAGTCCTTTCATTAGAGCAGATCCTTCATAAGTACTTTCGTGATAGTGAAACTGAAACCCACCCAGCCCTCAAGTTGCTTTGTCAATTTCCAACCTTCCGCTAAGTGCGAAACACAAAACTCTCAATTCTCATTCCCAAGTAAAACAAAACACTTGTGTGTGCTGATGTGTTTTCAATAACAACAGTTGAATAAAATGAAAAAACAAAAGAATAAATTGCGGTTGTGAATGCCAAGGAAGATTGTCACTTTCTGGGGAGAATTGGGGACAGCAGATGTTTGACTACCGCAGTAACAAAGGCACAAAAATAAGCGAAACATTTTCATTGAAATATGGACACCCGGTAATAGCATCGCAATAAACTTGTAAATAGGCCTGTCCCGCCCGTTCGAGTCTCAGTTGGTCGGCCGAAAACATGACGAGCAGAGGTAGGCTGTATACGATTTGTGTTGTGGCGTTTATAGCGAGCGGTGGATATGGCCAACAATTCACGATTCAAATTCCGCTTCAACGCGGCAGCTACCAGGACAATCCGAACTTTTCCGCAAACGAAATACGCACGGGCTTCGTGAAGCGCCTACTCTACTATCCGTACAACGCCACAGGTGCGCATCCCTGCGACCGAAAGTGCTCCTTCAATCAGCCCTTCATTTGCTACTATCAGCTGTTTGTGGAGGAAAACGAAAGCTACAGCGACCAGGCCTGTGGCCCAGAGTGCCTCAGCAATCCAACGCGCATCACCTGTCCTGGCTGCATTCTGACTGACGGCGTGAAGACTCGACTCTTGTCGGTTAGTGGACAGATGCCAGGCCCGCCATTGAGCGTGTGCCGTGGCGATTTGATAATCGCGGACGTTGTCAATGGGATGACGCAGGAAGCGACCTCCATTCACTGGCATGGGATAGATCAGTCTCGGACTCCATATATGGATGGAATGCCATTTATAACCCAGGCGGAGATTCCACCGGGACAGATTTTCCGGTACAAATTCACTGCGAGCAACCACGGAACGAACTTCTATCACAGTCACAGCCACTTTCAGCGCGGCCAAGGTGTCATCGGAGCTTTGGTCGTCAAGCTGCCACCGCGGACCAATCCGCACTGGTACCAGTACGACTCGGACTTGAAGGAGCACTGCATTATCATTTCGGATTGGGGATATAATCTGCAACGGCGAGCCAACGCGTTGCTGATCCATGGCAGAGGTCGGTCCGCCTTTCAAGGCGGCTTTCGCGGCGCACCCGCCGTCTACTTCGTGCGTCCTCGTTACCGATACCGTTTTCGACTCATCTACAACGGAGCGAACAATGTCCCGCTTGAATTTTCCATTGACGGCCATGATTTGGTCCTCATTGCCGCCGATGGAAGCGAAATAGAACCCGTTCCGGTCAGTTCCATCGTCTTAAACTCCGGAGAACGCTTCGACTTTGTGCTGGTGCCAAATCAGCCCATTGGCAACTACTGGATGAAGGTGTGCAATCCGCTGAATCGCACCCTCTCGCAAGTGGCCATCGTTCGCTACGCGGGGGCAGCGGTGGAGCACCCAGCCCTGGCCCCTGACTTCAGTCAACGCCCCCAAGGCCTGCAAGTCAACACGCTCAATGTGGGACCCGGCACCCTGGGAAGCATTGTGGTCTCGGAGCTGCGCAGCTTGAACAGGAACCCACTGCCGCCCCAAGACAGATGGAGGACTACATACCTCGAAATTGGCGTAAACCTAAGGGCTCTAAACTTCGAAATCGATAAGATTTCCATGGTCTTGCCGCGGACACCCCTGCTTCTTGAAAAGGACCGCGCTGACGACCGCACGTATTGCAACAGGACCACCTTGGAACGCCAGGGAGTAGACTGCTCGCTGGGCACCTGCAGATGCACGCATGTGATCCAATTCGAGCTCAACACATTCGTAGAGATCATTTTGTACGCCGAGTCCCTGCACCCGGCCCATCTGCACGGATTCTTGTTCTATGTCGTGGGAATGGGAGTCGTCTCGCAGCCAATGACACGCGAACTGGTAAGCATTCAATCACAGCCACAAGGCTTATGCTAACCACTTGTCTTTGAACAGATCATTGAGATGGACCGGCGCGGTCAACTGCGGAGGAACAGATTCTCTCCCGTTCTGAAGGACACTGTCCAGGTGCCTGCGGGGGGCTATACCATAATTCAATTCGTCGCATCTAATGCCGGATATTGGCTTCTGCACTGCCACATTGAGACACATGCCATACTGGGCATGTCAGCCATCCTTCAGGTAGGTCGGCCCAAACAAATGCTGCCGCAGCCCAGGGCTTTCCAGCCCTATCCCCTCGCTTAAGTTGCATATAATTAAACGGTATTCAAAGCGAATCAGTCGTCGACGACGTGTGTACGTATTGTTATGCTAATCCCCGAGAAGACGCACACTTCATCCCCGGGGAAAAGTTTGCACCCCCCCCCCGCATCCACTGCGCCTTCTCAGTTGAAAAGGCAGCGCGCTCTCTATGATAAATAAATAATCTTCGCAAAAGTCTGTTATGCATATTTGCAGTTTTCAACAAGTTCACCTCTCGCAACTTTCTTGCTCTCTACCTCTCGGCGCCTTCACTTCAAACACACTGAAAGCCCTCTTGACGACGTTGTTCATTTCCACAGTCTATATTCCGGCTATCACTACTGATTCAGCTTCAGATAAATCAGACATCGCGTTACTACGAGTTGCTGCTGGTTTCGTGTGAGTCGATGGGAAAGGATTCCGCAGGGATAAGCTCAACTGTTGTTGTTTGGCAGTTGGCTTGGAACCTCTTCACAAGGTGGACGGGGAGAAAAAACTACCCAAACGAGTGGGGGTAGTTTCTCGAACATTCACTCATTTGGAGGGGTTTTGCTTTTAAATTCATTCGTCGTGTTTCTTTCGCTCACTCCAACTAAAGGGCGCTTGTAATGTGCACCCTTTTCCTTTGTTTGACGTGCGGATAGTGACGAGAGTTAACCCCATTTATGGGAGCTGGTGGATATTGTTTCTAATTAGCTTCGGTGGCTTTGTTTGGGTTTATTTCGTGCTGGTACATATTTTGGGGAAAAGGTTCAACCTGGGCTGACGTGCCGAATGGTTTTATGGTCGAGTATTATGACAGCTGGGTTGTCTTAAGAGACTTACAGGTAATTGAGGCATCGGGATATGTTGCTTTTAAAGGGTTTTCAGGTGCATTTGTCTGAGATTATCGGTATGGAGTACGGATAAGCCTTTGGGGGACGAAGACGTGTGGCTTTGTCTGGGTTGAGACTTGAGAAATAAACGAGATCAGACTTTGGGACTTGTGAGTCGAGTTGTTCGGTGGGGAAACGTTGAGCTCTGAGGGTACTCATGTTCTACTGATGAGAAGGAGCGGACTCGGTCTCAAATATGTTTGCCTTTAGCAAGAAGTTACTATTGGGTTTGTTTTGACTGGAAAACGGTTTCCGGTTGCCAGGGAAACTGTTTTATAGGCGAGTCCCACAACTGTGCCCAATTTTTAATATTTTCCGGGTGGAACCATATTTTTTTTTGCACTCTTCTAAAGGGTGTCCAATAATTCACACAAAATCTGAATTTTGCGCCAATTAATAGTGATGCCAAAGGAAATAAAATTAAAACAGTGACAGCTGACAGTTTGGGGTTAGTAAAAATTGGGCGCTGTACGAAAGAACAACGCATTTTCTTTGTAGAGCAAAATTTTAAAAATAATGAAGTTTTGTCAGCTATAGTCCGCACAATTCGTTAAAAAAATGGCTGTCATAGTGATTTAAAACAGGGAGACTGGATCAATTAGTGATCTTAAACACTGTGGGTGTCCTGTCACAAGTCGTTCAACGGAAAACTTCGAAGCAGTTCGCGAGAGTATTGCTGTCAGTCCAGGAACATAATTTCGGCACCGTAGTCAAGAATTGGGCATTTCGAGAAGTTCTCTACAGCGAATTCTCACGAAAGACTTGAAACTTCATGCGTACAAAGTTCAATTGACTCAAGAACTGAAGACTACTGACCATGCAGTGCGAAGAGAGTTCGTTGAATGGATTTTGGAACAACAACATGTGGATGCTGATTTTCTGAACAAAATCATCCTCAGTGTTTCATTTTCATCCAGATCTTGTGATTTAAAGCCATTGGACTTTTTCTTTAAGGTTTTTTGAAGTCAGAGGTCAACGCAAAGAAGCCCGAGACCACCAACGCCTTGAAAGAGGAAATTGGGAGGTGTATTAATGAAATTCAGCCACTTTTATGCGAAACGGTCATAGAAAATTCCAACAAAAGAGTACGTACCGGCCAGCAAAACCGTGGCGGTCATTTATCCGATGTGCTATTCCATCCATAACCTCAATTTTTATACTATAACTCTAGATTTCAGCTTTCTAGTTAAAATTCTGTTTGTGTTTTCTATGAAAATTACATTTTGCGTGAATTATGGAACACCCCTTACAAGGACAACAACTTTAAGTGAGGCTACCAAAGAACTATAGGATTACCCCAACTCCCTTCGATCAATCCTGTGCCTCACATACTTTCGCGGTCCCTGTTTCTATTCGTATGAAAAAGAAAATTAATTCGAAAGCAGAAAAGCCTTCAGCTGCAATAAAAACCCACCACAACTACATGCACACACGGTTTTTCATTTTTTTTTTACGGAAATGCATTTTCACGATTTATAGACAATCGAACTTCAATGGCTCGGAAGCGCAAAAAGGAAACAAAGAACCCACAGAGAGATATGCCCTCCTCCCTCTCCTTTCCCCACACACCTACTGTGCGCGACTGCTTCTTCCGATTTGGAATACCGTACACTGCTAGCTCATGTGAAATATGTGTGTTTAAAAGCTAACCAAGCTATGAATAAGGGGATTTATATCTTCGCACTTGAACCCATAGCCCATTGGCATTCTGCTGAGCCCCGTATCGCATCCCGACGAACTGACCCAATTCTATGTGGACATGAAAATGTCGATCCTTTGCACGAGTGTATGGCACTTAATCATCATCACGCAAATGGCTACATTATTTTATGAAGCCCCACAGAAGAGATGTAATGAAAATGTGAACTGCCGTCTTCGTTCAATCTCCATAATGAAATTGGGGGGTAATGTTAGAAAAGGGTTTTCTTTTCTGTTTTAAGGCGGGCGGGGCGGTGGTTACCACATCAACGAGAAAACAAATACCATTGAGTCGAATATATGTGAAGATAATGGCGAAGCTGCAAAACGACAGGGAAGACACAGATAGACCTCAAGAACTGGAGGCCCTATCAAATGATATTCTGCCCCTATTCGCATATACGAGTACGCACCCTGCACAAAATTGTCGTTGGGGTGTTTGCTATCTGTATGCTCTCGGTTCATTTGCAATTCCTTTTGACGACGATGATTGTAGTCGATTTATGTTGGCAGCATCTGTACGACAGCAGACCTGTTTCTGATTAGCATTATTGACCACAATTCTTGCGAGAGCTTGTGGGTGAGTTGGAGTTGTTCTCGGACACAATTTTCGATATTTCCCTCAATTTTTCTTTTCTGATTGAATTTGTGTGGGAACTGAATTGAATTGTGTTATCTTCCGTAAGGTGGGGGCATGTTGGTCATGAGTGCAACTGGTGCTCTACATTTGAATTTCCACAATGAATTTTGATGGGAATGTTGAAGGAATTTTTGTTCTGCTTTAGAGCGGACGCGGACGAGCGGATTGTGTGTTTCTATCCAACGTTTCGAAGGTAGGTGGCTTACTGATCAAGGAGTTCGCGATTTTTATTGTTCATAATCGGGGCAAATTGTGCAAATTGTGACATCAGAGCAAAAATCAAGCGAAGAGAGTTACACGACTTCTGCAGAAACGAAGAAGAAACAGAAACATCTCCTGTGTCACTGTTCAGCCCTCCAAGAACGGCGCTACCTATGCATGGTTCTTGAAGACTTAGCAACGATACTTCTATCAGATTAAAGAAGATTAATCAATAGATCCGAATGGTTTTGATAGTCGCATGTCATGCCATCTACAATAAAAGGGTAACCCCAATGGGCCTCAATGGCTTCTGGGTGATAATTGCATATAATGCAAACTGCCCCTCCTAACCTAACCTGCCCTTGCCAATCGCTGTTACTCTGTCAAAAGAAATGGATTCGTAAGGACTTGTCGAGAAACACTAGGGAGACCGCTCATAGTCTCCTTATAAATAGAAGACCCTCTTCATCCCAGTCCTGGTTTATGGCACAGAAGCATGGAAGTTAGCGAAGGCGAATGAAAATCACCTTCGACATGCAAAATTCTCCGAGTGATTGTCGGTCACACTTATTTTGGAGGAGGAGATTTAACAGCGACCTCTACGAGTGATATCGAACTGGTCAAAAACGTATACATCAGTCGTCTAAGCTGGCCGGGACATGTAGAGTGAATGGAAACGAATGCACCGGCCCGAAGAGTCTTCGAGTCTAACGTGGGGGGACAACGCAGTAGAGGAAGATCTCAACCAACTTGGAATGTGCAACTGAAGGCTGCTAGACAGTTAGTTAGCCGGCGATTACTGGAGGGGCAGATTTATAAAAAAACCCCGGAGTGTAGCGCCGCCTAACCAAGTATTTTCTTCGAAAAGGAAGTGTCAACCGCGTTTTTTTTTTTTTTTTTAAATTCGCCGTTTTAGGAGAGACGAGGCGGTTTTGTTTGCAAATATGTTCTACATCCAATTTTTGTACAGTAATCCGAATACCAGACAAACTGTAAAGAGACTAGGCGCGCACATACGGTTATCGTCGCACAACTATTCAGTGGCGCAACTCATTTGAAACGTATCTTCGACATAAGAACTGAATTGTCCTAAATTTGAATATCTATAAAAAAATATTGTCCAATGCTGAGACTTGGTTGGAAGGGTCTGGCAAAGGAGTTTTGAGTTTACCGGGACTAAACTTACTTGCACTAAAATTTGGTACTCAAATAGACAAAATTTTCAATTTAAAATGGCCCCTTTCGCGAAACCCCACAAAGTAAGACACTTCTCAAACTCAAGTTCACTCTAGCAAACTATAACCAAGTTCAAAGAGCCAATATAAATTTCTTTCAGTGTGTACCCCTGTTGACAGCGCATGCCTCGACTAGAGATGCCTCAGCATCACCATCACTAATCATCCACGCTCTCTCTCTCTGGGCCATCTTCCTATATTAATGGACGATCACAGTCCTACCCGCTTCAGACAGTGAAAAGCTCTTCGGGCTCCTGGTATTCAGCTCCGTGGTCGCCGATAGTCGGATACTCCTTACTCCATCGAAAGCATCAGTTTTGTGTCATTCGTAAGCGGAAGAAAAACAAGAAAAAAAAAAGCCATCAGAAAATATGTATCCTTCTGATGCTCAACAAATTGTTTGAAAAGTGTTCAAGTAAATGCAATTCGGTTCGTCGTTCGAGTAGTTCTCAAGTGCTTAAGTGCAACGCGATTTTGCTTTGACGAAAAAAAAAGAAAAAAATTTGAATACCTTCCAACCCCGACCCAGTGAATATTTCTTTTTTGTGTGTACACGAGTTGGAGTGGAGTTCACATGGACATTCCGATTGAATAGTCAAAGTTAGTCGTGGATTAGATGGCGAATTAATATTTCATAAATGGCTTTGTGATGTACAAATAAAAGTGAGACAGAAAAGTGCGATGCCCATTTGGCTATGTATGCAACATATGAGTAGTCCTTTGCCACCTAAATCCATTCAGTGTTCACGACTCCTTATTAGAAATTAGAAAGGATTTCCCCCTTTCGCAGCCCAAATCTACTCGTACCCGCAACTCATTTCGGGCGCAGATTGGCTTGTGTGGGAATATGTGTGTCTGTGTGTAGAAATGCCTTCTTTTTTTATTTATTCTTATCCTTGCTGGTACTGTGGGTTACTTTGGCTCACATTTTTATTCTCCTCTTCCGTTCGCATTTCTGGAAGGCAGAAAATGAAATTTATTTTGATATTCCTCGTGCGGTTGTCAGTTGAATAAAAATGTAGCCACAACGAGGTAGGTATATATAATCCGATTGCCAATTTAGGCATTCGTATTAAATTGGAAAAAAAAAATGCCAATCTGGGAAATAAGGTTAGAGCTTAATACAATTTGCACCCATCCACCCGTCGCCCCCTGAAGCGCACTTACTCCACAAGTCCCAGATGCGGTTTATACATGCATAGGAAGAGTCAGGACTCTGTTTTCGATGGCGACCACGCGCCGACGACCGACTGTGATGTCTTAACGGATTACTTCCTCATCATAGTCATAATCAAACTCATTAACATTATTTTGCACTTTGGCAGCAAATAAATAGGTACAGGCATAACGACGACGTGGAGCTACACCAGGGCACAACGAAAACAACTACACAGAGAGCAACAAAAAGGGGTAATGGAAATTTAGAGCCCTCCTGGGTGCCTCAGCCTCACCAATCTGCTTTCATTAATCGAGGCTGTGGCAAGGGTTTTAACAGAAATTTTTTTAAATTAACAAAGGGCTACGAACATGGCACCGAGTTCTCCTTTTTGGCCTCGACGAAAGAGGCGGGGAAACATGTACGCCATGTGTGTGTGGAAATTAACTTTTGCTTAATGTTTATGCCACAAAATCAATCTTTGCAGAGTAGGATCTGCACGTTTACCACTTGGAGCAGAGATTTGACGATGCGAATGTGTCGGAAAAAGTTCACCTTGAGTTTGGGGGAAATTTGAAAAATATTTTCATGTAACCGAAGGATGGGTTCAGCCCGCCATGGGCTAACTCACGTAGATGTAATTTTATGCTGTAAAATCTGGGAAAAGAAATCGAAAAGAAATCGTTTTAAATGTCGCCTATTTTGGGTCGTTATGTGCCTGAGGTTGGTGCATTTTTTAAGGGGCGTTGTCAAACGTATTAACTAAATTTCGATGACGGAACTCGGAACTGATACTGATGAATATAATTGTTTAATGTTTTAAAATTAATCATCAGATGAGGTTCGCAAAAGGTTCACTAACCCTAAGTCTACAATGACAGCCTTCCGCGTTATTTCCACTTGCTAAATCGAAATAAGGCCCAAAATAAAATGCTGTTTCCCACCAAGACATCCTTCGACGTTATTTCCACTTGCTAAATCGAAATAAGGCCCAAATAAAATGCTGTTTCCCACCAAGACGTCCTTCGACGATATTTCCACTTGCTAAACCGAAATAAGGCCCAAAATAAAATGCTGTTTCCCCCGAAGACATCCTTCGACGACATTTCCACTTGATAAATCGAAATAAGGCTCAAATTAAAATGCTGTTTCCACTTGGTAGAAGGGGGGTAGCTCCCAAGGCAACCTTCGGCGTTATTTCCACTGGGTAAATGGTGAGCCATGTTCGCAGCAAAGTTGTAGGTGTCCGCGTTTGCGTGAAATGTACCTCTGAATACGGCTTACAGGTTGGGATTCAGTATTTGACTGTTTACGAAACTCGTCAAGCCACGCTCGGTTTTCTTGAGAGTCTCTTGCTATCCGGTTGGCCAACAAGTACTCTGTGTGCGTTCTTCTCGTTACTTGCCACCTGTAGCTTAGAAGCACTTAGTCCCGCGGAAGTTCTTCCAGCTCTCGGTTGTGTAGTTTTATCAATTCGCTCCAACAATCCAGATTGACAAGTAGGACTGCCTTGCCTTCTTTATAAAATTTGGCTTGGCGAATCCCCTCGGACTACGGCCTGAATTTGTGCAATATTCTCGTTTAATTTTGCGTCTCACAAGTTGATATGAATACCCTTATAAAGAGGTACACAATTTTCTTTTTTCTTCGGCTTTTCGTTTGTGAAGCTATTAAGCTTTTGTCTACGGCCGGTTTAGAAGCAATCTACAAAGGGGAAATAAGTTCTTTTGTGCCTTTGTTCTGTTCTTGAAAGCCCACCCATCGACCTAAGCTAACAAGCCCACTTTGAATAGATTACAGCAAAGCAAACTTGTTAAGTAGAAATCTGAATATACACTTCAACTCATCTAAACCTTTTTGCGGCTCACCCATTTGCCACCCCAACCCCCGTTTTCTTACCATATTCGTATGTTCTCCGGGTTATCTATTAAACATGCGAAAGCCGAAAAACTGATGATGTAAAATTCAACTGACAAGCTTTCTAATGTGCCAAACTTTTTGTGAAACTTCTTCACAGTTGTGCAACTTTTAACAACACATCAGGAAATCAATTCGGAATAGTTTTCCATTTTTAATAGAGAGAGAGAGAGAGAGAGACAATAATAACTTTTCAGTGTTTTTGCGATCAATATTTTCGAGAAGAAACTTTTCATGTGTCCCATTAGTCCGGAGGATTAACGTTATTAAAAGTTGTTTCGAATTTTTCAAAAGCCAAGTGAAAAACACACCACAATACACTTAGCCGAAAGGACAAGTGAGGGATTTTAATTTCTTTTATTAAAATGCTGAAAAGCCAACAGCCATAATAGAGCCGAAGTGTACTTGCTGAGGAAACGAAGCACAAAGTGGGTTTGCACGCCCATCTAAGCATGTTTAAATTGTAACTGCGTAGGTATTTGAAATACGTGTTATAAAGGGTGTCCCATAATTCACGCAAAATGTCATTTTTAAATACAGATTTTAAATTAGAAAGCTTAAATTTAGAGTTTTAGTATAAAAATTGAGGTTATGTATGGAAAGCACATCGGATAAATGGCCGCCACTGCTTTGCTGGCATTACGTACTCTTTTATGGAAATTTTCTATGACCGTTTCGCATAAATGTGGCTGAATTTCATTAATATACTTCCCAATTTCCTCTTTCAAGGCGTTGGTGGTCGTGGGCTTATTTGCATAGACCTTTGACTTCATAAAACCCCAAAGAAAAAAGTCCAATAGCGTTAAATCCCTAGATCTGGATGAAAATGAGCTTCATCACTGAGGATTATTGTTTGAAAAATCAGCATCCTCTTGTTGTTGTTCCAAAATCCATTCATCGAACTCTCTTCGCACTGCATGGTCAGTAGTCTTCAGTTCTTGAGTCAATTGAACTTTGTACGCATGCAGTTTCAAGTCTTTCGTGAGAATTCGCTGTAGAGAAGTTCTAGAAATGCCCAATTCTTGACTACGGTGCCGATTTTATGATTCTGGACTGTCAGCAGTACTCTCGTGAACGACTTGTGACCGGACACCCAGAGTGTTTAAGATCCAGTCTCCCTGAATTATTCTCTCCACAGTTGATGGTTTTAAATCTCTATGACGGGCATTTTTTGAACGAAAATTGCGGACTGTAGCTGACAAACCTTCATTATTTTTAAAATGTTGCTCAACAATGAAAATGCGTTGTTCTTTCGTTTAGCGCTCAATTTTTACTAGCCCCGAACTGTCAGCCGTCACTTTGTTATCTTTTTTTCGTGGCCATCACTGTACTATTAAATGGCGCGAAGTTCAAATTCTGCGTGAATTATGGGACACCCTTTAGAAGCAGTTGGAAGCAATTACGAACGTTTAAATCAAAAGTAGCTTGCAGGTCCTTTTCATAATGAGGTGCAAGGTGGTTACGAGTATGTATGGTTTTTTTTTACATCCTGTCACGACCACGTTCTGTATGAACTTGTAATTCAGTGGAGTGAGATTTAGTGATGCGGAAAGAGCAAAGGGTCTGGAGTTGGAAAACCTTCCATGTGTTACTAATAAATTGGAAAGAGGTGCCTACCCTACCCCCTGGGGCAAAACCCCCTTAAGCAAAAGACGGCGGAAACTTTGCTCTTCCCAAACCCCCCTTTACAAAATGACGGACGTTTATTACTTTTTTGGTTGATCGAACGAATACGATGGCGGCGCTTTTGACGTTCCCGTAGATCACTGAATATGCTCGCCGCCAAGTTACTCACAGGCACTTTCCGACGACTTCATGCCGATGTGTCCATCATTGCGCCAGCGACAAAATCTGTCTATTAAAATCGTTTCCGTAAAATTGATTTATATACTTTCATCACAAAGTCCAGGATATTATACAATTTTAACTACGAAATATTCCCCAGGGACGTGCTGAACGTCCGTTCAACTATGCTTGTCTTTGGCATCGGATTCTGATAGATAAAATCATAAATTTTCTGCGCTTTTATGTAAATCGAAACCAACCCACAATAACGTTTCACTCCTCGCTGTGAAAACAGGAAAAGACCACCTCGTTTGCAGAGAGCCTAATAGCAAAGGTAAACTGTTTGCATTTACCATCCCTAAGTCATTTAGTGTTTGTTAAGCTTGAAATATTGTAAACCGAGTCTGTATACACGGACTATGTCGATTTTATATAATAACTCGTTTGCAAACTGGCCAGCTCAGCCCGCACCGCACTCCGCTCGGACAACAATAAATCGTCGGTCGGTCGCATCTCCCTATAATCACTATCACTGGTGCAGAACAGTGTCCACGTCTGCTATCGATAAATTATTAAACACCAAACACTTTATCGGACCTCAATATGTGCGGTGGAACAGAAATTGGTTAAATTTATTATCTTGTTTCATATTCACAACAGCGTCGGCCGTCCCCTATACAGCAGTTCCCCGCACGTCTGTTATCAATTTAATTAGGAGCATAAATAACTCATCTCCGATGGGAACACACCCACACACAGAGTAGAGGGGGCGAACAAACAAAAAACACCAAAAAGAATTTAGTCCTCTTATCTTCATTCATATTTACACGTGTTGTATGCGAGGAGGTATAATGCGTGTAGCGCGGTGAAGCCGTGTGCAGCATATGGGCTAAAAGTGTTCGTCGGCGGCTCTGGCCTTCCCGTGCGCCCTCACTTTCAATCCGTATTTATGTACTCTTTAATGATTACCATGAAACTGGCGCGGATGGTGATGAGAACAAAAGCAGAGAAGGGAAGGATGCTTAGGAATGTGCATAGGAATGTGGAGGCCTAACACAGCCTGCCCTTTGCGCCCTCTCCTGCTGCCCATGCAACTTCGCTGAGTGATTCCATTTTTAGCCATTTGAAATCATACTGACACCCATTCAAATTTGCACGTATCCTGGCGCTTGTCCATGGTTCACATGACTCCCGCACACGACTGGAACAATTACAGCTGTGATGAAGGGTTGCGCGCGGATTTTTTCGGTTTTTTTTTTTTGTTATTTTTTTGTTCACCCCCAACGAACTGAGGAGAAAATACGTAAAAAATCAACTCACTCGAAATGATACGGTGGAAGGTGGAACAAATAACGAAAGCGGGCGATACACGAGCTCGCTCAGTGAGTGTGGGTGATGAGATTAACTCTGCCTGGTACCGAGTGCCAGTCCCACCTGTGCGAAAGTATGATCCGCGGGAATTGATTTTTTCTTTCGCAATTTATTTGCACTCTCCTGTGGAAGTTGACACACTGTGCGTGGATATTGGACAAGGGACTGTAACCTAAACGAGAATGTCACATGTCGGAGGTTTGGAATTTTCGGGGGGATAATTTGTCATTTAACATTTGAACTCAAAATGAGGGTACGCCCATCCATTTGAATTACTGATGGGGTTGTTTAAATGGTTTGTGATTTGTTAATTAAATTCTCGTTTACATCTGTAGTTATTTGATTTGCCCAGTTATCAGACAGCCACAAGCTTCGCCCTCCTTTCCCTGATCCTCACAACTAAAACTTTGTGGATTGACTTAATTTGCTGTCAATTAAAAAGTGTGTTGTTACATGAGATTAACTTGAAAATGTAATCTAAACTTTGACTTCTATTTAGGCGGCGCAAAATGCCAGCAGGAGAATTGGGATTAAATTGTTAACTATCCAGGCTTTCCAATTGTGTAGGTTCATGACTGTCGTACGCAACTTACAAATTGGATAAATACAAATACATCGCCACTTCATTCAACCAACGGCAGATATATATTGAACACACCCACAAGCGAAACACGGGTAAACCCAGCAAACAATGAAAGTCTTATATAAGCCTTATTTCAATATAGCTTATTCCTTAGACGGTAAGGCTTGTTATTAATAAGGAATGCTGCATTGCATTTAAGATTCCTTATTTTGTCCCTTATTTTTCTACGGCCATGTCCTACGGAATCAGGTATACGGTTCCATACCTTATATTTCGCTTCAATAAGTATTATATAAGATCTTATTTAACACTTATTATAAGTTAAACATAAGCATTATATAAGATCTTATTTAACACTTATTATAAGTTTATCATAAGCATTATATAAGATCTTATTTGATACTTATTATAAGTTTAACGTAAGCATTATATAAGATCTTACTTAATACTTATTATAAGTTTAACATAAGCATTATGTAATATCTTATTTTACACTTATTTTCTGTGAAACATAAACATTGCATAAAATATATAATACGTTTAAGAAAAGACGTGTTTTATTTTCCCGTTATAATCGTAATTTGTTTATTTATTATAATACAAAAAAGAAAGTAGGTAAGCACAAGTAAAAAATTAAATAAATTTTAGGAACATAAAAAAATAAAACTTGTGCTTGCGTTGGTCCATTCGGTTTTTCCCTTTCGAATGGCGTCTTTGATGTCTTTTTCATATTCGTCATATGACGAATAAAATCTGTTAATGCATCCTATATTGAAAAATAAAAAAAAAGTTTTATAATTTATAATTAAATAAAAAATATGGATATAAACTTACCGTACAGCGTTGATTGGAAAAATTTAAATCTGTTTATCGGCTTCATATTTTTACGGTCATTCCAATTTATCTCTATTAAGAGACTGTCAGCTACTATAACGCTAAAGTTGGAACTGACTTTACCGCTCAGTTTAGTTCCAATTAACAATTTCCGCAATGATTTTAAATTTGTTTTAATAAGCAAGAACCAAATTAAAACATAGACTGATACTACATCTGCCTCGAAATTTGGCTCTAACTGCAGTCTCTTTGTTTTTTTTGCGACCAATCTGTTTGGTTGTTAGCACAATAATGACTCGTCAGAACAAATATTCCTTATGAATGTCTTAAGATAAGGCGTTCGTCAGGATTATTAAGGAATATAGTACCGTTGATCTGAAATCGTGTTCTTTCCTGTTGTAAACCTGAATATAAGGCTTAACTCAGAATTTTTATGGGTGATCAATAAGATTTTCCATTTTGTCTATGCTTTATTTAAACCTTAGCCTGATATACCTGACACGATTTTTTGCTGGGAAGGAATACTTTGTGTTTTGTGTATCACGAAAGTGAGAGACGAGACGAGAAAACAAATCCCAGAATCCCATTTCTCATTATAGCCGTCAATCATTTGTATTGTCAGGACGTAGGTAGGATATGTTTTCAAAATCGCTTTCAATCAGAGATCTTTTATGAAAAACAAAAATCCTTTCTGGTATTTCCCATCTCATCCAATCGGGGGATTGGTTTAATTAGATGGAGTCATTTGTAACTGATGTGTATGTAGCTAGACATAAACCTAGAGCTTGAGCTGTAAATTGGAATGGACTGTGGTTGTGGTATTGGAAGAAGATTTGTTTTTCAACATACACACCATATCAAGGGGGGTGAAACGGCAGCAATGACAGATTCACATTCAAGGGTTTTTGATATTTCAAATTTACGAAAGGAACATTTTTACTACTAGGGCTTTAAAAAACGATCAAGGAACTGCAACATTAAATGTATGTCGTATTTTTGACGTTTAAACAAAAAAGATGGCTCATCTTGAAAGACTTGGGCTCGGCGGACTGCTCTTTTTTAAGATTTCATCGCGCCTTAGGTACCAATAAACATTTTAAGCTTCGACTTTAAATTTCAGTAGTTCACAGTGGCTAAATTTTCCATACAAATTTCGCAATTGTGAGCTTCCGTCGAGACTAAAATTTGTGATTATTACGGCGCAGTAAGTATATCGTTGCCAACACACTCCGCGATACTAATTTAGTGTCTAGACTAAATTTTTCAAACTCACAATGGCAAAATTTTCCATACAAAATTGCATATTGTGACCAAGAAAATATTTAATGTGAAGGTTAATAAATTAAGCCCATTGCTTTCAGCGGTAGTTTTATTGCACCCAATCAAATGTGGATTTTGATTGTACATTTTTTGTCTGCTACTGTCAACTTATTTTTTATAAATGCAACCATCTATTCGTGCATCCATTGACGACTTTTAGCAAATCAATCGATTAAGTGATGTTTCCCCATTAACCACTGAATTCATTTTAAATAATTAAATCTACTACAAATTACTGTCATAAAATACTCGTCAATACTCATCGGCGCCCACACTTGGTTTTTGTAATAGATTTTAGATTGGAAAATATGTATAAAAAATATACGAGTTTGCAATAATTTGTGTTTGGTCTTTTATTTTACGACCTGGTGTAAAAACTGACAGTCAGGTTTTTTTTTTGTAATAGAAATCGTCCGCAGTCTTTTAAATAAAAATTAAAAAGCCTACACCACAATTAATTGCAAAGAAATTCACAGTAAAAGAAGTGCCACGCAGTTGACTAAAACCCTTTCATAAATTGCTATGTTCGCCACATTCAAATGCGAAAGAGTGTTTAACATTTTGTATTCAATCGCTTTTTATTCTTCTCCAAATTACCAAATGACTTGGCAACACTGCAGGAGATACCCGTCCTCGTATCTCGTATGGCCCATACCACAATAATACAAAATGTCAACTGCATTTGCTTTTGGCAGTCAAGTTGGCTGTAAACTGCATTTCTCTTCCATTCGCACAGAATTGGTTAATGGAATGAAAAACAGAATCAAATGTGAGTTTTGCAACAAAAATGAAATATTACAGCAATAAAAAGTCATAAAGATAAGTGCCACCATTTTTATGTAGTGAAATGTACTGAACATCAGCATTTTTTGTAGGGAATAGCAATAGCGATATTTATTTTCCATAGCTGGCCCTAAAATGTAACTTTTGTGGTGGGTTTTATAAAGGATGGTTCAAAACCGATTGAACTAGTAAAAAATAGTACAAGAAAATATTTTATTTGAAAGAATTATAAATGACATTCGCATTTGCAAATGATTTTGGGTATAAGTCATGACTTCTGTCAAAATAATAATACAAAACAAATCATTAGTTTTTTTTCAAAGTCAGTGGTTAAAATACACGACCTGAATTCCTTCTTAAGATCTGAATGAGACTTTGAAAGTAAAGAAAAAACGCTTAAGAAGAAGCTTGAATGAGTGCGGCCATTTTGTTTTTGACCATTAGGTGTACATCAACCATTTGTGACTTGGAATATGCTTGGTTTTACCAATTAAATTTTAATTCAAACTTGTCCAGCAAAAACCTTAGCCAGAGCTCCTTCCAATGACATAAAACTTGTACTTAAAATCGTAAAACAGGGATACATACAGAACTTGGCAAAGTAGTAATCGTCTGTCACTTTTCATCAGCAAATTAGGACACGTTTGGGTGTTATACACTGCGATTTGGAGCGCAAGAAATGCAAAATTGTACCAACACCCACCATGAGTAAGGATTCGTACCTACTCATTTAAGCTGAAAATCACTATCTGTGTACGAACACAGCTCTCAGCACGTAACTACGATTTCCCCCCCTCAAAGGATCCAAGCATTCCAAATCGTATCCCGTTTTTCTTAACTGCTGTTTGCAGTTGCCCGCCCCCTGACAATTATTTTCCTAAGGACGTTTGGTCCTATTTGTTGCTTGTTTCGTATCTTTTTCTGTCGGTATTGTAACAATTTTTGATCATTCTTCCGCATGCACTTATTCGGTTGTCTGTACGCTGTGCTGCTTTCGCTCTGAACAGCCAGGGAATTTCCACTCGAATTAAAGCCATGCACTCAACTCTCAATCTCTGAATGCACGTTCCACCACCTTTCAACTACAGCTGCAATGTTCTTATGCATGACTGCAGCGAAACGCAAACTGTGGCGAGCAGCAGAGAAAGCGCAGAGCGAGGGCGGTGTGCAGATTATTTTATTCCATTGCACACTTTTGAGCAACAGTAAAGACGCGATTTTAACGATTTTCCCGTCCTCCCCCAATGATTATCAGTGGCAGTTTACCACAATAGTCGTTTACGGGACGGCCCAGTTCGAAGGACAGTGCATAATAACGAAAATAACACTCACGTATAAACGGGCTATGCCAGCACCAGCTGACATTTTGAGTTGTCGCTGCCGAAAATTTCGTTGATTGTCCTTTCTCGTTTTGAATTCGTTCCCCCCTTCACAGCAGTGGTTACATGCCCCTTGGCCGTTGTCCCCAAGCAATAATTGCTTCATAGCTTCACTTTGCGCCCGCAACTGAAACTAGTATTGAAGGCGGCGAGCAGAATAAAGTGGGACAGAAATAGAGTCACAACCGTATCACTTTAGCTCTCCAATTGTACGGCAATGATGTCGAAATGAAACTGAGACTCAGAGATGTGTTAATTTTAAATTGCGGTACAGCAGCAATGGCAGACCAGTGCGGGAACAAAATGGAATCTGAATAAATTATGCATTTCGCATTTCCCAGTATGATTACTCTGACCCATTACTGATGTCGCCGCCAATCGCCAAAAGTGTCATTATTTTTCTCCATCTCCCCCTAGCAGAGTTTCCATTCCAGAGCTGTACTTGGAGGTAACAGAGTGGTGCGTTTAACAAATTAAATGCGGGGTTGGGGGCACGAGTTCCCAGCTGCTTTCAAATGATCGCTAGAATATGGAAATAGAATTACTTAGGAGACCACAGGCTTTGGCTGTACTTTTAATTTCCGTGGCGCTAATTTTATTAAGTGCTGGTGCCGAGACGCAGAAGAACAAGAAGTCGCATTATTTTTTTTTATGGACAGGCTGTTAATGGAAACAGCAGGTCTAAGGCGCTCGATTCTGTACATGGGGGCTGGGCTCATTAATGAATCACCATAGTGAAAGACAGAGGTTCTCGATTCTCATCATGGGGGATTAACTTTAAGCAGTGCACTTGACATGTGTCCTTTCGTGATGAAAAGAAATTGAAATGTCTTCGCACTTCAGACTTCAGAGTGATGGACTATGCTTGATGGTTGGCGATTTTTGTGTGATTTAAATTGAGACAGACTGAGGGGGGAAGGATGGATCTTGTAACTCGGAAATCACTAATCTTAATTGCATGCCTTTTTTCATTTGTTGAAGGATGTCAGTTCATATTTTGTTATTGCGCACACATTTGCGCAAAATGAACTGAAGACGAATAAAGAAATAAAAAATCGCTCCCCGCATTTGATTTTTCTACCCCAGCTTGAATGGATTTATTTTCTATAATTTACTGAAGCCATCCTTCTGCACCGTCCACGAGCTGAGCTACAATAAGTCCGAAACAGATATCATTTGATCGAAATTGTGACAGGCATATATTCCCTTCCGACAAACCCTGCTTTTATATGGCCTGCTAGTAAAATGTCAAGCTCCGCCCAAAAAATTACGCCCACATAACTAGCGCACTTCGTTCAAAGCGAATAAAAAGTGTAACAAAATGCCAACCATCTTGGATTTCTTCTCCATAGAATGCTAGCGCCACTTATTGGGTGTTAGTTTTGCAACATCTCTTTTGCATATATTTCAATCAACAAAATATTCTGTACAGTTTTAAAATGTTCAAATGATATTTTGGATAGATTCACAGCTCCCGTAGATGTATAGTGAAGGCCAAAATCATCTAAAAGATAGAAAAGCTGCAGAATTGGATGGAATTCCCTCCAAATTTTACAAATAAAGGGCAGGGGAGCTATTGAATAAGCTTAGTCCCTTGTTCATCTTATAAAACGAAATGTATTCCAAGCTTTTTTTGTCTTCAATGGGTCTCACAAATAATCATTTATATATTTTGTACATCACAATATGCAATTTTGTTGCCATTGTGAGCTCAAAAATTTAGCCTGGACACTAAAAATGATTATTAGTTTCGCGGAATGTATTTTAAAAAAGTAATTTTTAAATTCCTCATACTAAAAATTAAGACCATAAAACCTACCCTATTTCTGTGTCTTATATTTTGTTTCCAATTTATTCCGCTCTGAGGAGCGCTAGCGCTACTGTTGGAACCAACGCGAAGTTGGCTACTAGCAGTCCATATAAAATAAGTTTATTCCACGAACACTGTGGGCATTACTAATAATCATTTTCAAACTTCGCACTAAATACTTTGTAGGTCACAATATGCAATTTTGTATAGAAAATTTCGCCATTTTGAGTTCGAAAAATTTCGATTGGATACTAAAAGTGAATATTGGTATAGCGGTCGGTGTGTGTCGTTTTCCCATTTGGCACGGAACGAAAAATTAATGTCGCTTCTGACTGAGCTACCTACAGTTTTTTTGAGGACACATACAGAGGATATAAAAGGAGACTTATGATTTCACCAGGATTGTATTTTTTTCAGGGAAGACTTTTTTTGAGTGAAATTTTTTTAAAATGAAAATGTATGCAATGAAACTCTGAGCCGAGCAAAAAAAAAACAATTTCCCAATTCAGCCTTACCCAACAAGTCTGAAGTTAGTCACTGTTGGTCGCGACTTTCGGGTAGAATGTTACAAATCTCAAAGAAAAACTCCCTTGAGCTGTTTTCTTAAAATCCTTACACATGTTGCTGACGGTGTGCTTTCCAAAGAATTACACAACTTTATAATAATGTGCACATCACTTCCCGGCGCCTTAGCGAATGTCTCAAACAGTTCAGTTTCCTAAGAAAAACGAACAAGCCCGCCGCGTCCAATCCCCAAAGACGAAGAGAACTTTCTTCTCTCTTATACAGTCACAAACACCTCCATGCGGTATATACGGTGAAGTGTGCGGCCATGCGGAAACTTCCAAGGAAAAAGCAAAAAGCACTTTGTGACCGATTTTATGCTCTAGGCATTGACTACCTATATGTACTTGTATATTGTTTGGTTATTTCACTTTACAAACTCTTTCTCGTACGTAAGCATTTTCACCGCATATATCTGTGTATGCATTGCTGCGACAGAAGGAACTCTTAGCGATGGAAGGACGCACTGTCGGTTAGGAGCAGCAACTAAAATTCTTGTCATAAAAATAAAAGCGAACTACACACATTCCTTGCTTCAATACACTCGGCTCGCACACAAACAGCATCACCAGCAGTCCTTTTGTATATACGGAATGGTATTTTCGTTAAAGAATGTCCTGTCCCATTTCCAATGAAAGGACTAAGTCAGCCATAAAAATACTACCAACGATTCTGTACAGAGCCCACACAACAGCAAGTGAAGAGAGAAACCCTTTTAAAAAAAAAACAAGACCTATAGAACTGAAAACCGCAATTCACCCGACCCCGAAGCGGCTCTAAGTGTCAATTTCCAAATAAAAACGGGTGCCGTTGGGCGCCACTTTCTATTCAACATTACTGCCGGGCTTAACGATCGGAAATTTGTTATTGATATTCGCAGTTAACCATTGCTGTCAGGACCAGGATATGTCGTAAATCATGCGCCTTTCTGTGGTCAAACGAAGGTAATTGGCGAAAATTGATAAACCATTTGTTTTGTTTAATATTTGAGGCTTGTCTGTGTCTGGGGCAATTTATCATTCACAGCGATAGAGGGTTTTTCTTACCGTAACACGCACACAACCCTCGGGTTCACCCACACAAGCCAATGGACCAAATCAGCATCTGTAAGTCGCAAATCTGTCAACAAACAACACACAGTATGATCGGTGGCTCGAAGGACGTTACGACCATCATATCGAGAGATGTGAAGTCGATTTGTTGACATATGGAAGTGACTTCCAAGAGAGATGCGATTATGGGGCGTTCCGACTGATGATTACTGAGTTGTGGGGTCTTATGTAAATAGTAGCAGTCCCTTCTAGGTACTTGTCTGAATGGATATAGCGTATTTTATATATAGAGAGTTTGTGTTGAATTGAATTTTGATGATGCTCAAGTGTGTTCCCTGTGAGAGCTCTCGGAAATAATATGAAACGATTGTGCTGCAGAAATATTTAGATTGTGCGTGTGTACGGCTATTACTTTGCTATGGCTATGGCATTTGATGAACGAGCAGCTTGGTGAAACTGGATGTGCAGACGTCATCATCATCATCATGGATGGCGAGAATCGGATTATCCTCAATGTTGGTGGAATAAGGTGAGTTGCAAACAAATATTTATTGTAAAAAAATGCCGCAAACGTGTTTCTGTCAATTTCGCGAACTTGTTTTCAATCCTGTGCTACAGAATGCAGTCACAGATCGTTGGGGTAAAAACTTTCCATCTGCTGAAACTTTTGAAACGTGGCTTCCATTCCTCGATATACCTCCAAATAATCAAAACACTCTCCGACGTTGAGCCCGAGAGTAAATTGCTTCCAAACAATATCATTTGAAATCCATTTGGCGATGTCATTCGATAAACTTGATATCCTGTCGTGCACTTTGTAGAATATCCTCTAGAACCGCGCCCAGACTGTACCATCTGTAGAGAGGATTTGCAGAAATCCCGTCGGCATCCCGTGGGGGGCCGGCTCCCACGGTGCGCCACGAAACTATCGCAATTGCACAAAAGTTTCTGCGTTAACTTTTTTTATTGTTAAAATGCAAGCAAAGATTTAACTTTGTCCACCTAGATAAAGGGTGTTTGGTGTTATGCGCTTTCTCGTCGCTTTTCAAAGTAGTACAGTCAGGAGAGGGGGTTTTTTTTTTGTCCTGTGCTCGCAAAATCGAATTTATCACGACTACGTGACTTTTTGATCAAAAGTTCTCACAGAAAGGTGGGGGGATGGCAAATTGTTGTGCTAGTTTCTAGTCTGAAGCAGTACCCGTAGTTGTTCAACCACCACAGAGGATCAATAGCGGAAGTTATATTCTTGTCGGTTCATCTATAGAGAAGTGCATTCGTGCTGTGGCTGAACAGCGCGACGCGGGTGCTTACACGTAATCGTATAGACGCCATGGTGACACAGAAAGGAGAGGTTTTTTTTTCCCACAAATATACACATACACATTATGCCATTCTGGATGTTTTTTTTATGTGTGTGTTTCTTTTTTTGCGTCAATAATATCTCGCGTATGATGTTTTCATTTGTCGTTTCCGGAATCCTACTTCCAGTTCAATTGTGCCAGTTATACTCACTACTCAGTTTGGTATTGCCGCCCAACTCTGTTTGCTGTTTGAAATATGTCCGTGTTCTGTTGAAAGTGCATCCCATGCTGCGGGGGATGAAATCACAGGCAACAGCAGAGAAAAAGTTTGATGACATGAAAAGTATAAAATCTGCAAAAGGATTCAGATAAATCGTTGTTGATGATGCTTGTCTGGGATTTTTTTGAATGGTCAATCGTTAACTTTGGAGCGATAAAAAACTTTTTCAAATGTTTTACCAAGGCAAAGGGGTGTGAGTTAGATTGGCATGTTCAAGGCGGAGTCACATCTCGGGTATTTGTATTTTTGTTATACTTTTTTTTCAGAAATAAATAGAATTTAAAAATAAAGTCCACCGGAATGAACTGTGGACATTTGTTGAGTAAGTGTGTGAACATAAAAAGTAATGCCAGCTCGAACAAATAGCTGGAAAAGAAAGGAAAATATGGTTAGAGGGGCTGTTTGCAATTTCACCCAGGAACCATTGAGGCCCATTGCGATGAAAGAAAAGATGGCAAGTGAAATAACGCTTAGATTTTAATTTTATTTGTAATATGATGGTTGGGTCTTTCTCGACCCCTTCTTTTTTCACAAGCAACATTTAACATGAAGTTAGCAACGACTACTTCATTCTTTACGAACCGAAGTTGGCTCTGTTTTCTTATTTTTTTTATCTTAATCTATTTACAAGGAGAATGACTAGGTGGCGCTGCCCGAGACAAAGAGGCTGATTGCGTTCACTAAATATGCTACTATTAAATAAACTTACACAAGAAATGATTTTTTGGAGCTTCTTTTCCCTGGCGATGAACTGCGTTAACTTTGAGAAGAAGTCAGTAAGAATTGCGTTTACATTTCCAGAAGCTATCTGATTTATTAGCACCGGTAGCACTTTTCAATTAAACACTTAACTCTGTGTCGACTATGGCAACTTTTAATGAAATGTCCGTTGTAAAAATAAATGAAAAAAAGATAATCAATTGAATAGCAGACAGATATTCAATATCAACCACAAAAAAAAAAAACACAACCGCTCCATAACCAAACACGAGTCAATTGGGAGCAGATTTTTCATAACGAGTTACGAGACCCTTCTGCCCACACGGTTGTCATAAAAAAAAAACACCTCAACGGATCCACCTAAATCAGAATCCATACCAAATCGGTGATGCCAGAGATTACAAGAGCAAAGAAAACCCCCAAAACCGGAACAAACTCATCTTTTACAAATATTTTCATGGAATCCTAGAAGCATTAGGAAATTACATTCATTCTGTTGTTTCTCGACCATAAAACCGACGTAGGAACCTCTATTGAAACACGAAAGTAAGGGATACACATAAGTACATCAGTACATCAGACCAAGGGCACACGGAATGGGGGCAAACGCAAGAATAAAAAACCCATTATGTATTATCACGAGTACACAAATGTAGTGCAATCTTTTCAGCACATCTTCTCCCTTCAGTGGCTTCTTCGAACATTGGTCCTTGGACTTTATGTATAATTTTCATTATGGAACTGTTTCGCAGTCAATGAATTTGTAAATAGTCGTCGCCCACACAGCCCCATTTGTATGTCGGAGATATCGCCAAAGGACACACATCCTTTTATCCGTAAATATTCCTTTGTATAGGTATGGCAAATGTTCAATCGACAGCTGCGTAGCCAAAAGCTAGGAAAAGGCTAAAATCCTGAATGAATTTTAAAAGCCGGCCGGTTTTTGTTTCAGGAAAGATTTTTTTTTTATTGCTCCATAAGGGCGAAAGAGAAGAAAAGGGAGAAAAAAATAAACAATTCTTCCGAAAAGCAATTGATCAGTCAGAAATTCCTTTGGGACTGTCACCTGTCAGGTGGGGGGCTTGAGTTTTTGTGTTGCCACAAATCATGAAGCTGGCGCGGTAATCATTTTTAATGGAGGTTAGGTAACTTTTATTTTATCACGATTGGATAATGTTCGATGAGGCATAAAGTCGTGTCAGCTTCGGGAGCGTGTGTGAGGGGCCTTCAGTTACGGTTCACAAATAGACGCTGGTAAATGTGGCACATTTTAAATTGGAACATCGTCGTCAGTGAAAGGGAACAATGCGAGAGGGGACACACAGATGATTTATTTTAAGGACACATATGCGACAAAATAAGGGCATATTTTCGGATAGACCTTGACCTTGCTTTGGCGGAAAAATGGCTCAGTTTGAGTTTGATATTTATTCAAACGGCGACTGCTGGGAACTACGAGGAACGTGAGGGGACTTGAATTCTTGTCTGATTTTAAATTTAAAACAAAGGGATTGTTGAATCCTGGCACGATTTTAGTTGTTAATCGATCGAAATTGCTGCGCAATCATTTGCATCGTACACAAGCTCTAGCGGACAAGTTGAGCTCTGTTTTCAAAAAGACAGACTTTGTAGACTCGTCCCCAAACTTCAACGAGACCTTTTCATTCACTGGCATTTGTTCAAAGGCTTTTCTCTTTGTCAATACCTTAGTTTTAATTAAACCGAAACTTTTGAAACTTTTCCCACAGCAAAGCAACCTAATACTTTTGTTCCGTGGTTTTCCCAAGTCGATTTAACTTGACAATAACTTTTAATTCCAATCTATTCATCAATAATTGCTGGAAAAAGAAATAACAAGTTAAAAAGGCCAAGTCCCTATGGCAGAGCTTAAAGTCTCGCAATTTATTTGCACAGGCCGCACCCCTCCTCGATTTCATTCAATCAAGCTGCATGAAAAACGAAACCCCACTACGGAACGATTGCAATCAATCAACGCCCGACTTGGGGTGAGACCTTCGTGTCGGATGTTGAAATAGTTAAATTATTGGGGTTTCGCGATTTTCCTTCCCTCGCACTGGGGTTCGTTTTTATTTTTATTTTTTTTACTGGCGAAATTAATTATAAATTGAATTGTCCTTGATTGGCTTTCGACTTCTCGAGTGATTTGATTCGACTGTGACTTTTCAGAAGTTACCCCAAGGAGTCAGTCATATTTAGCCGGCGAGTTGTTGTTTAATTTCGGCTTGTGCCAGGCCGGATTTCAAAAGTGTTTACGTCTTCATGTGTTTATCCATTACGTAGTTCATTAAGCCCCGTTTGCGAAGGGGGTCAATCCAGAAGGTTGTATAGAGCAAATAACGAGAGTGCCGTCACTGACATGCGGTTTGTTAATTGTGATATATTCAAAGCCAATTGGCTATGAGATTTCATTAAAAGATCAAATTCCGTTGCCAAGAATCAATGAAAACTTGGTAAAACTTTGACACAGACAAAATGCTAACCAATGAGCTCTAATCTGTTGCCATATACAAAGTGGGGATGTGCTGTTTTAGTGTTTATGTTTTACGTCGCTTAGCATGCCGACCACGTTCTGCTATGGTGTGGTTGGCTTTTAGACGCACATACCCGACTAAAACTTGTTGCGGAGGTCCTTAGGCGTCCAATCAATTGCGAAAAATAACAAGATAAGTAGCTTTGGAGTGTAGTCAATGAAACGCACTTTGAGCTGTCAATTGGCTTCAAATCCAACTTTGCAAAGACAAGCGGGATTTTTTTAAGACGGACATTAAAAAAGGTATAAATTTGAAAGTAGGTGATTGCCGACTATTCCCAGCGGGATTGAGCAATAGCGAACTTTTTTAGTGCCCACCCCCGCTGAGTTATGGCAATTATTCAGTTCAGCATCGCATCGTAATTTTATTTTATGACCAGTGGGATAAGCACAGTCTGTCGAGGTTGTCGGAAATCGCAAATTCATTAGTTGGAGATGGATGATGTTTCGAATGAGTTGCTTCCAAGATGCAATCTTTCTTTCCCACGACCTTCCGCTTCTTAAACCCATAACTACAGGGGTCAGATTCTGTAAGGCGAAACGATCAAATTTCTTCGTGCAAACGAAAACGTTTGAACGTTTCGCCTTACAGAATGCCGACCCAGGTCTTCTTGAGTCAGTCCGGGCCGTGAAAACGGAAGGGTGACCTAGCTCGAAGGATATGGGGGATTCTTGCTGAAGACACCACGGACTGATGTTACGTTCTTTCATGCTGAATTTTTTGGGAAAAGGTGTTGTTTTTCCAATATTAAAATTTGTTGAGGCCAGAATTATCTAATGATGTCTTAACATTTTCTATAACGATATTGATTCCTTTTAGGGTGGCAAGCGAACATTTTGCATGCTTGCCCAGAGTGAGCAAGTACAACTTAAGGACACTTCCTTGCTAACAATTAACTCTGTATTTCTAATTTTATAGTAGCCCCAAAATATTAGTATCATCATGATTCTCCAAAGCCCTGTCACATCTACCAATGAATGAATTTAGTAAACCATTTTCTTTCTTTCCAAATCTCTAATATTCTTAAATCGTAAAAATTTATATGTAAACAGTGACAATATTTATTGTTTAACAAATTAACTAAAATTAAGTTTGATCATATTTTAATTGTAAATTAATAATCAGAGGTATCTCAAAGTTCAAATTAAATTAACTAAAAAATAATGATAATGTGAAATGTTAGAAAAGAGCAATTATTAAAATTTTAAAATGGATCGTTATCTATCGGAATTATGAAATTTGAATAATTAAAATAAAATCATTCACCATTAACTAAGTTTCCCGGGGTGAAGAGGATATTTTGCACAACAGTCGCTGCGCGTGGTAATTTTTTTATTTTGGTTACAAATTCCATAATTTTGTTTTTAAACAAATTTTAATTTAATTAATCAGAATATTTAACTATTGATATAATAATAATGTTCACTCAGCTCTTGTTTTTTTTTGTTTTTTAGCCTCTGTTAAATCTTGATATTGTATTTAATTCTTTCATCTCGTTCTCAAAATTTATCCTGTTATACGCATTTATTTATTTTATTTATTCTTTTTTAACTTAATTTGAATTTATATAATTTTCTCCTCTATCTTCTATTTATTTTATTTAATTTCATTTCCTCATGAGTTGGCTGCCCTAAATGCAAAATTCAGGAATTTTTTAGCCTGGTTGTAAGTCTTCTCCTTGTAATTTGCTCAAAATTTCTTGGTAATGAACGATTTTTTGTCCTTATTTATTTTTTTAAAAGATAAGATAATCTATTGTGTACCAAAACTCGGCAGTCAGCTTTTCTTAAAAACCAACTATGTTGTATATTTATTTTTTCTTCTGACATTAATTTTTGTTTTCTAAAATTTATTTTTGCTTAATATTCTTCTTCTTTTTTTGTACAGTACTATTTTTTAAAATATTAAAGTGTATAGTAACGAGTTACATGCCTAATATTATCATTTATTCGCTCATGTCGTTCCCTACAGTTCCGACTCGGCATAGAATTGGAGGTCCCTTTCATTAGGTCGAAAAATAGAAAACTCAAACAAGCGATTTATCGCGAGCGGACTGACCTGTTGCCGCCATCTTTTTATTTATTGAATTGCAAGCGAAGACTCTTTCAAGAGTATGTAGATACTTAGCAGGTCTACGAAACGACCCCAGCTCTGTGCAGATATTTCTGTTGATTAAAAATGAATACGAAAACATGAATCAAGCGACAGCGACTTTGCAGCATGAGTGCGCACATTCAAACATTCTTTTGAATTTGAAAAGTCCCATCAAAGGAATTTAAGACAGAAAATCCACAGAAGAAATAGAAATGTATTTAGCAAAGTTTAACCCTTTTCCGCACTTAGTGGCGAAATTGATGTATGCACAGGACATGTTCGAGGCTCTTATCCCACATCTCTTAAAATGTAGAAGTAGCTCTTCAGCTTCGAATCTATTCCTGGCAAAAGAATGGGCATAATCTTCTCCTCTAAACAGGAGTATAAAGAGTACACAGAAAGGATACGCAATGTCAAAAGTGACTCGTAATCCTGGTTACCGTATCTCTGCTATCGATATCTCAAACACCCAAATCACTAGAGATAATGCTTCAAAGGATATTTAATAGAGGATCCCATTACAAACAATTTCCGGTCCGCACATCAAAGAACTAATACAGATTATCGTTGAAGTAAATTTAATATTTCACGTCCATTAGTCCTCCATTAAGGCTGCCTTGCTAAGCTTTCCTAATGCAATCATTATTTCGGTCCATATAAGTCCTCAATAATTGAATGGCACCCTTTCACGCATTATCCCCGTAAATAAGTAGCAAACAGTCGACCCATTTTGGCAAAACATAACCATTCGTGGTAATTACTAGTATCCTAGTAGGATCTGTTTATGAAGCATCTATCATCTATCCAAAAACTACAACTACAATTATCGAGGGTGGCCCTGGCAGGAGTTGTAACTTAGCTCCGATGAGGTGAGCTCATTAATTGTATACCCTGGTGAACGAGGAACTTTTCGTCGCTAACTGATGGCGCTAATTAAAACACTTGGTTCTTACTTTTAAAATTAAACAATATTTATTTGGAACTATGTCCTTTATTATTGAAATACTTTTTACTAATTCTAAAAGGAGCTTAAGGCTACTATGTAGTTACAATAAGACTATCGATAAATTCATCATACAGTCGTATTTATATACTTTTCTTATCTATCTACAAGGAGACCCAAGCGTACAATCGTCTTGCTTGATAATGAAGAAGAGATAATATTCCAACATTGTATACAAACGATATTATCTCTTTTACATATGTTATCATTGTAGCGTTGTGTGCAAGACTGTACTAGAGACTAAAGATATCATTGAATACAAATAATGTTATCTTTTTTCTCAATATGCTTTGCTATGGATACTTAACTCCCCCCCTTGTTAAACGAAATCGTCCCGATTTTTCGACGCTATTTTTAACATCTCTCTTTCATAAGTTTTGTTATATGCGTCAATCTTTTTTTGTTTTTGACGATCTGTTATACATTGTATAGTTTTTATCATTACGTACGTAAATGCTAAAATAACAATCAGTGTTACAATTGTGTATATAGTTGATAATATCGGTTTTTCTTCAAAAGGAATAATTAGTTTTTTTAAAGTATCTATGTTATCGAATTTGTATATTGTATCTTCTTTAATTATTTGGTCGATGTAAGACTCTGAATTATGATTTCTTAATATAACTTCTTTAATTTGCTTATGCATGTTTTTGTATATTTTATCATCTAGATTTATAGTATTTTCATAAGTAACTAAGTTTATACCATTAATTGTTTGATTATTTAGCTTATGCTTACCGCTTAATAACATAACACCGGATTCAATTTCTAAGTCGTAATCGTATTCTTGTTTAATGTTGCATTTTGAAGTTATATTCTTTAAAAGTGGAATAAGACAATTTTCTTCTTCAAAGTTAATTTCACAAATGTTTTTACTTAGATGATTTTGACAATTTCTTGTTCTTAAATAAGTTTGGTTACATAAGGCAATTGTTTTATCTGTAATGATTTTTCCATGTTTTGAATTTAAGGGTGTTACTTTATACAATTTACATGATTTAATTAGAACTGGATATTTATATATTGTGATGAAGAATTCATCAGTTCTAGCTAATAATATTTTAGAGTACTCAAGTATATTTATTATGGGTACTTGAATTATTTCATGTTGAATAATATTTTTAATGTCATCTAAGTCTAGGCTTTCTGATAAATATTCATTATTTTTTGCTGCATTAATTGTTCTGGTCAATAATAATAATTGTTCGTACACTTGTTCTATTACTAAATGTTCTTTAAGGCTCTGACCTTCGAATTGTTGCAAAATTTGTTCGAATCTAGAATTTATAGTTTTTTGTTTATTATTGTTTTCTATGAGATTATTTATACTCGTTTCTATGTTAACTAAGTCATAATGGTCAGGATTACCAAACACATATTTGAAAGCTGTTCCTAAAAAGTTAATTGATCTAGTATGCCTAGTATGTTCTTGTAATTGGTCTGCTAAATTCTTAATTTTACTTAACCAAATTTTTTCTTCTTGTGTAGGTTGATAGTTACTAGTTACGATATTTACGTAAGGTTGAAATATCGAAGTCAGGTTGGTGGCATGTAACAAATAAGTTTGTTCTTTGAATAAATACACGTCATCTGTTTGCGTAAGTATAAACTTCTTGTTTAGTAACTCAGTTATTTGAACGTTTCCTTGCCCTTCTTGACTCTGTACAATTCCTAGTAATGTTAGGAATATTAATATTTTCGTCATCTAAAAAATGATAATTCTTTATGTTATCCTTGTGAATTTTTATTCCCTCTTTAGAGATTACAGTGTCTCCTTTATCTTCTTCTACTATTCTTGTTATGTATCTGGCGTTAGATTTCTTTCTAAGACCTGTGATTCTTACCATTATCTTATCTCCTTTTTTATATTCTCTGTGTCGAGTTCCTTTATTTAGACGTTCGATCACTTTTTTGGATGCTGAGTTTAGTTTATTTATTATAATTTCACTATTGCTATATTTATTTTGATTAAAGAAAATGTCTCTAGGTTTCAAACCGGTAACTGAGTGTATGGAATTATTTAATTCACGCACTGTTCTAAATATTTCTTCGATAAGTCTTGTTTTATTCTGAATTGTGAATATTCTAGACAGTTCAGTTATTGTACCGTTTACACGTTCTACCTGACCGTTCGCTGTCGATCTGTATACTGGAGTTTCTACTTTAGTTATGTTGTATTTCAAACACATTTGGTTCACCATTTCTGTTTTGAATCCCTTCTCGTTATCTGTCATGAGTCGTTCACATTTTGGGAAATAATTAGATAAGACCTCTTCCATAACGTCGTACAGTCTGTTTCGAGTTTCGATTTCCCGAAGGATTGTATATTTAGAATACTTATCTACTGTTACAAGGAAAGTATACTTGTCGTTGAAGTATATGTCCATATGAATGTGTGTTCCCACATGTGTTGGTATTTCTGAATTATTCAGGGGTTCTCTGATAGGTTTTCTTTCATATTTTCCAAATAGACATGCTATGCATTTTTTGTTGAAACTCTTTGCTTGTTTATTTAGATCGGGCCAGTAATATTTCTCTGAGATTTCTTGTATATTGTTACGTAACCCTCGGTGTGCTCTTTCGTGAGTTACCCTTACAAGTTTTAGTTGTTCCTCCAAATTTGTCACGTCTTGAAGTTTTCTTGGTGTGAATATAAATCTTACTAGTGGGAATTCTTTTTTTATGTTTTCACCATATTTGTATATGTTTTCAAATTTCGTATGCAAAGCTACAATCTTTTGGGGTTGTATAGCTTCTTTCATCTGCCTTAGTAAAGAGTCTTTGTCCTTAAACTTTATTATGAGTCTTATTTTGTTACCAAAATAGATTTGTGTTTCGATATTATTTGTTATATCTTCAATAAGTTCGAACTGTGCAGTGTATGCATTAAAAGGCTGATTCACAGTTTTTATTATATCATTAGAAGAACTTTCAGCTGAATGTGCTGTTTCTATGGTAGAAGTATTTATGCGTTGACGTGATAATGCGTCAGCTACAAGATTTAGGTTTCCTGGTTTATAAACTAATTTTGCTCCAAAGTCTTCAATGATTCCCTTCCAACGTTTCAGCTTTGTGTTGGGATTTTTTTCTGATACCGAATATATAAGGCTCTGGTGATCGGTATATATGGTTAAGTCTGCTATACCATATATGTAGTTTCTGAGTTTTTGTAAGGACCATATGATCGCTAATAGCTCTTTCTCGTTTGTGCTATAGTTCTCTTCTGTCTTACTCAGTGTTCTTGACAAGAAGTGTATAGGTTGCTTATTCTGACTTAGTACGGCTCCAATAGCTATGTTGGATGCATCTGTAGTAAGCTCGAATGGTTTACTATAATCCGGTTGAAAAAGTTCGACTTGTTCTTTCAAATAATTTTTTAAAATTCTAATCGCTTCTAATGCTGAATCATTCAGATTTAACTTAATATTTTTACTTTGTTTTTTGTTTACTTTACCGTTATCTCCTCGTAAATATAATGTCAGGGGCTTGGCTATGCTTGCGTATCCTTTTATAAACTTACGATAGTAACCTGTAAGACCTAAAAATCCTCTCAAATCCTTTACCGTTTGTGGGACTGGAAAATTTTCTATAGCTGCTATTTTCTCAGGGTTCGTAGTGATTCTACCATGTCTGATTATGTGACCTAAGTATTCTACTTCTTCTTGAAAAAACTTACTTTTCTCATCAGATATTTTTAATGTGGCTTTATTGAGTACGTCGAATACTTGACTTATGTGCTGTATATGTTCTTCCTCAGATGAAGAATATATCAATACGTCATCAATGTAAACGTGTACGAATTTACCTACAAAGTCTCTCAAAATGTCGTCCACGCATCTCTGAAATATGCTTGGTGCATTTTTGAGCCCGAAAGGCATTCGTTTAAAATGATATTTTGCGCCATTTATAGCAAAAGCTGTTTTTTCTTTATCATCTGTTTTGATTTTAATTTGGTGGAAACCTGACTCCAAATCTAACGTTGTAAAGTACTTGGCTTTACCTAAATTTTGAATTGTCATGTTGACATCCGGAATGGGGTATCTGTCTGTTACAGTGTGAGCGTTAAGTTTTTGGAAATCAACAACCATGCGCCGTTTTGGTTTTCCTTTTTCGTCCAAACCTTTTTTAGGTACTGTCCATATGGGACTGTTATAAGGACTATGGCTTTTTTCTATTATATTGTCATGTAAGAGTTTCTGTATTTCTTTGTTTACGAATTCGTTATCTGCTATGGGATATGGATATTGTTTAACATAAACCGGATTATCATTGGTCGTCCTAATGCTTGCTTCTATAGTATCTGTAAAGGGTAACGGTCCTATGCTGTTATTAATCTTCATCAGTCTATCTATGTCTGCTTTATAAATATTATTTTCCCCAATTATGTAATTAATTTTCTGAATAGATTCGACACTGCTTATGGTAGTTAGAGTCATATTACTGAAATTTATTTCCGCGTTTAGAACTTTAAGTCCTTCATATCCTAATATCATATCAAAAGACTGAATATCCTCTAATTCAAAAAATGTTAAATTTTTCTTTAATATCCTAACTACTTTCTTTGTATCTACCATAGAATAACCATGCATTGTTTTTATTTTTATAGGTTTAATTTTAATTTTTTCGCTAGAATCGCATTTTCTATTAATGTAATTATGGGTTGCACCAGTATCAATAAGAATTTTATAAATTTTCTTAGAAATAGTACTAGTTAAATTTAAGCAGGGCAACCCGTCTACTAGTTTAAATGATCTATTCTTATGTTATTATTTACCATACATTCCGTTTCATCTGCTTCTGCATATGTACTGCTGACATCGTCTCTGCGTTGTTGTCGGGAGTTATTTACTCTCTGCTGCTTGAAGTTCTGCTGATAAGATCGTTGCGGTCTGTTGTGTGTGTTGAAACTCCCGCTGTGTTCACGTTTCGCTGGTGGATTATATACATCGGGTTTGTATTGATTCCAATTTTGTCGCTGTGCATGTACAATTTGTCTCGAGTTTATCTCCATCGGCTGTGGTCCGTCATTTCTCTTGGAAGGGTTTAGGCGTGGTCCTTGATTGTGTTGCTGCATATTATCGTATTGCTTCTGGGGTTGATAATTCGTTGTTTGGCTCGAATAGTTTGGTCTTCTTTCGTTTCTGTGTTCATGTGGCATATTTTTGTGGTGCTTATCTTGAGTGAGATGTAAATGCCTGTGCACATTATCATGTTCTATTCTGCGAGCAATTGCGAATGCGTGTTCTAGATCATTTATTGTAGCTGAATATAATGATCCTCTTGTAAAGTTGTCACTCATACCATCAATGAATATACGAACTGCGTCGTCGTTAGCATTTTTAATTAGTCTGTCGATTATATTCGGCGGATCACCTGACATAGTGATTTTTGATATTATTAAATTGAGATTTTTATTTATCTCGTCGTGGTATTCAGACAGTGTGCTTCTTTTTTGCGTGATGGCTTTCATCATGTCTTGTAGCACGTATAGAGGTTCTTGATTAGAGTACGTATAATCTAATCTGTTACGTATCGCCTCAAAATTAAAAATTGTGTTATAATTAGTTAACACATTCGCGGCTGCTCCCTGTATTTTACTTTTCACTATAGTCAATGCTGCTGCGTACTTACTGTGTGTTTTGAGGTTTTTAATGCTGTCCATTAATCTGGATGCTTCTTCGCGCCACGACCGATAATTTGATTGATCGCCGTTGAAAATAGGTAGGCTTTTAAATGCGTCTAACTGTATTTCACTACCATCTGTATATGTGGTTCTTATTTCCTCTAGCACAGGTATGTTTGGTACTATGCCTAATCCAGATTTTACTTCATTTAGTTTTGTTTCTAAATTAGTGTTTATTTGATTTTGGTTAGTTATTATTGCTGCTAACCTTGCATTCTCTGTGCGTGTGTGCTCTAGGGTTTGTGTTACTGTGTTGCACCTGGTTTCTAAAGCTTCTAATCTTGCCATTAATACTGCGAGTTGTTCCATTTTGAACTCGTGTCTGTTGTCGTCGAATTTGTGTGTTTTTTTTTTTTTTTTTTTTCCACATATACACTTTCACTGAATTGCTTTGCTGCTTCGTACGAAGGAGCTATATTTGTACCTGCTATGCTAGGTAATTCTTGTAACCGGTAACGCGAGTGTTCTGTTTATACTAGATTTCACTACTTGTTCCCGAGGTCCGCTCGATTGAAGTTAAAAAGTATATTTAACCTCCTGGCAGGATCGCCAATTAAAACACTTGGTTCTTACTTTTAAAATTAAACAATATTTATTTGGAACTATGTCCTTTATTATTGAAATACTTTTTACTAATTCTAAAAGGAGCTTAAGGCTACTATGTAGTTACAATAAGACTATCGATAAATTCATCATACAGTCGTATTTATATACTTTTCTTATCTATCTACAAGGAGACCCAAGCGTACAATCGTCTTGCTTGATAATGAAGAAGAGATAATATTCCAACATTGTATACAAACGATATTATCTCTTTTACATATGTTATCATTGTAGCGTTGTGTGCAAGACTGTACTAGAGACTAAAGATATCATTGAATACAAATAATGTTATCTTTTTTCTCAATATGCTTTGCTATGGATACTTAACTCGCTCTCAATTTGAGCTCCTTAGCACAACCACCATGCTGCCACTTTATGAAAAGGTGACGACAAAACTTTTCGCTTTTCGCTTTTGTTTCTTTTTTATTTCCTGCCAAAAGGCTGCGCGCTCTGGCAAAACAATGACGCAGTCGAGTCGTCTTTGTTGTTTATACGTCTGTGACCTTTTTTCTCGTTAAAATTTTTGTTTTATTCCAATTTTCAAGGGGTGAATGAAAGAGCTCTGTGCACTCAGAGTGAGCATCATCATACAAAGTTGTAGTCACTTTTCGGAAAATGTATCTTCCCTTCCGTTTTATTCTAAGCCAGTCTATACCGACAGCGTGTGTGTGTGCCCGCAAGTGATTCAATTCTCTTTCTATTTTCAATGTTGGTAATCTGTCATTCATATACTTCACTGGGTTGCGAATGCATGACAAATATGTGCCGCGAGCTCTGACGCTCTCCCCCCACCATTGGTTGTGTTGATAAGCCACCGGCACACCTGGCGAACTAACCGAATGGAGTCGAGGTTGGGATGAGAATTTTCCATTTATCGTCCGCCCAAGGACCCCCAGGGTTGCTGGGTCTTGTTGTTTTACCTTGCAAACAGTGCAGCCTAACAAAAAAGACGTTTCATCGAATTATGTGTTGCTTTTCACGTGCGCCACGAACGAGACTGGGAGGATGCGAAATAATTTTATTTTTCCTTCTCCCTCTTGGACAAATACTCCGACTGAGTTAATTAGTTCAAGCACGATTTGCTCTTTTATATTTATTAGTTGTTTTTTTTTTTTTTTTGCAACTGGGCCAAGACCAACTTGAACTAATTAAATGAAGAAGTAAATTAAAAGCGTGTACTCGTATGCTGTGCGTAGAAGAGTTTAATTTTGTTTCTGGTGCAAAAAAAAGACGAAGAAACTTCTTTATTAGATTCGACACAGAGACGGAAAACTTCGCCCTCACAAGGCAGAGCTTTGACGAAAGTAATCCGAAGACAATTAGATCAGAGGCGGCTGTTTGTGTACCCTTTTTGTTTGCCTGCTCTAGGAGCACATGAAAAGGTTGCTTCGATACAAATTTATGTTAGTTAATCCTGGCCCCCAATCAGAAAGAGTGAAAGTGAAATTTCGCGTCAGACGTAGTTAATTAAATATTAGATCTTGTGCTTTTAGGTCTTTAGGTTTAGGTTTATGTAGGCACAACAAAAATGTGGCAGACATTTACATATAAATAAATCCCTTACTTTTTGTTTTTTGAGTGAAAATTAAATGAGTCCATGGAATAAGGATATAAAACTCCTTGAATACCGGCATAAAATTTAAGGAATCTTATTCAGAATTTCAATTTAGCAAATTAAAAAGAATGCTGTGCGTACTTGGCCGCAGGGTTGAAAAACAACAATTCGGGTAAAAAAGGAGTCTCAATCTCTAAATAATAAATATTCAATGACCCATCACCCGTGTAACAAACGGTATTCAAAAATGAGCGTGCTTGTGTATGCTTTTAATTATAAATATTATACTTTTTTAAATTTAGATTGGAGTTGTTTTTCAGGGGAACAACAATTTTACAAAACGACGAAAGTCCCTACATCCATGGGGTTCGTGGGCGTTTTTGTTTTACATCATTCATGGCCAAAGCCGTCCGTTTTACTCAAAAAAAAAACCCATCAACATCAATTAAACTCTGAACAGAGATGGTAAAGGAAAGTGAGTGGGGAAAATAAGTCTAACCCCAATCCAACTTGCTTTGGGGAAAAATTATTCATAATCGAAACAATTTTACAAATAGATGAATAAGTGATATAAGAAATCGCAGAAAGTTCGGAAACCGAAAACAAAAACGAACACTTGCCACTTTTATAGCCAATTCCAATAACTTCTTTCATCAATTCGGCTTGCAAATGCGATTTCGTCCCTCTTCGTTCATTTAATATGTTGAAAAATTCTCAAATAGAGTGTCTATTTAAGAATAACACTCGTATTCATGTATTCATTTCTCTGTCGGCGCATGAATAATTCATTGGCAGTAAATATTCCTATTCCTGCCATGAAATCATACGGCATGGAAAAGCCATACGTATACGAGGTGGCATGGTCATAAATTGGTCGAGTTCTATGCCTACCAACCGCTGCTAAAGCAATATTGCGTTTTTCTGTTCCGAGTTTGATCTGTTTGATATCAAAAAGAACATTTGATACTATGAGTTAAATAAGGTCCATTTGAACACTCCCGCCCAAGGGATGTAGCCGTAGTGGAATGGAATTTTCCCCTCGTTCTTTTGTGTAAACTTTTATTAAGTTATTTTGATTCGATAGTGGTTGAATGAAAATGCCGCAAATACAAAAAAAAATGTATCTGTCGATGACGATGGCCGGGAAAAAAGGAGCCCCGCTATAAATTGATCACTTAATTGGTGGTTTTTTTAAGTTAAAATTACGTTAAAATATTTATACGCATTGCGGTTAAGAGTATGTGGAATTGCGACACTTTGAATGTAATATATTCGGTTGGCAAGGTTGATTATTGGCAGGTCGCTGACATTAAAGCGGCATTCGGTCACTATAAACACGAATGCGTTGAACCAAAATGGATACATTGCGCTCTCTGTGTGCGAGCGGCCTTAGGTTGTACTCCCCCTTGATGTACGAAAAATCCTATAATGACGTTTGGAATAAATAAATCAAACATCTGGGCCACTTTTAAATATTTTAATCTATTACAATCGACTTATCAATGCCCCAAACAACAACCCATCAAATACTCTACACATGGGCAGCGATTTTAGTGCCCAAATTACCATCACGAGCACGAGACAATTGATTTTATATTCCAAATCAAATAAGTCCCCATTTGTTAAGACCTTAGTGAATATAGAAGAAGCTTGTTACGAGGCACATCCGATATTGACAATGTCTCCTTTGTTGGCATCCTCCCGAACAGGATACAATCTTTGCACAGAATACCCCAAAATGAGCTCAAGAGAAATCGCATTTGGCAGCTTTTCAAGAACATTTTAGCCCACTTCAGGAAGGCGCGCCGATACACACATATGAACGCGGGCGAATAGTAAAATGGCAACAGCTCACAGGATAATCAGGAAATTAATAGCAGAACTAAAAATGTCCAGGAAATTGCACTCGAATTGAGTACAAGATCCTGCAATTTGCCAAAAGAAATAACCCCCAATTTACCTGCCGTATATAATATACACATACCTGAAGCAAGTCGCATGTGAGCTGCCAAAAGAACAGACATACTCTTTCATCGCGGAGCTTCCTTCCTTCCCGGAAATGGAAACTTTATTGAATGCAAATACTACATAACATTCGTGACATCAGTATTCGTTGTTCCTGTTTATCACCGTCTGAAACTCTAGCCCATATTTTGATATTTTCATCTACATTTTCCAATTCGTTTTATTAAATCTGCGGATGGGTGTTTGCCACCCTCCTTTGCTCCATTTTTTTCTGTACTCCCTGTCTATAGGGGTTGTCTTTCGAATTCAGTAAACTGCCAATTGAGAGAGCGGTTGAGTTGGTCGGGCCAGAATGCTGTGGGAGTGTTTCCACCCGCCTGGCCATAGAAAACCTGAAACGGAAGTGAAAAGTATGCTTGTGGAAGAAAAAAACCGACGATAGACGTAGAAAAAACCATCGGGATAGTAGAACTGGAAATCTTGAATGGTGTACTTTCAGCGAGAGTACACAAAGTGTGAAACTGACTATGTCCGTTGTCATGGATTTTCCTGCCTTTGTTATGGTCGGGACGGGACGTTCTGGTAGGCTATTTGAATCATTCACTTGTACCTTTGTGTGTATGTGTGAGTGTCAACCAGCGAAGATTTCAAAAAGTGGCGCAAGGATGGATATTTAATTTAATTTGAAAAAATAAATTGAATATTCTTCCAAGTGCTGTAAATGAAGGTTTATAACCGCAGTCTGGGTAGACTCGAGGTAGTTATGAGAAAACTTTCCTAAGTTATGGCTATGGTTTGGTGGGAACGGGTGGAAACGGGTGGAAACGGGCTGGAGTACACCGGTACAACAGGGATGGCGATGCAAAGGGTTGGATTGGAAGGCGAAATGTGTGAAGGAAGATTTATCGTTTCGATTAGGGGTTTTAATTTAATTAAACTGTGGGTTACTGTGTTGGGTTTGGTGCCCGAAGAGGTCCCTGGTCCATTTTTTTGTGTCCATTGGCAGAGAGTACAACAGCGGATTTCGTACAAAATTGCAGGTCCCCTTATTTGTCCGAAAATGCAGTCTTTTACCAAAGAATGTCCCAAAAATCAATCTTTCACCAACGAACGGTTGTTAGAAGCTTAAATTGTGTCTACAAACGGACAAGTTGCAAATAAAAAGTTCGCGCAACAGGTTCGCCATAATCCTTTTCAATGTCCCGCTTAGAAAAGTTTTCGCGTCCCGTTTAAAGTCAGTGCAGGTATCAATCGTAGGTATTTTCATAGCTCGTTTTATTTGGAGCCTGTACAAAACTGTCTGTACAACTTACAACTTTCGCCAGCAAGGCGAAAAATAATTCTTTTTGAAGAGGCAAAGGGTGTCCTCCCTTTTCGCTCACACATACCAAATACCAAATAGCAAATACCAAATCTCTACTCGGCAGGCAATCGCAAATCTTGGGCATAAAAAAACTTCTTCTCCTTTAAAATATGTGTTACATCAAGGACAGCATGAACAATCTCACATGTTCGTCGCGTCATAAAAGTTAATTCCAGCCCACACTCGTAAGTGTTGTGTGCACTCTCTCTTCAGGTAATTAAGACCATAATTACATACCTAAATGGGTAAGCCATGGAACCACTCCAGGACCCATATCGGTGCACCAGTTCTTTCGTACCTCGTGAAACTCTTTCCACACCATTGAATTATTTATCGCTCCTTTGTTTTTGCAGATATGAAACGTACAAAGCAACACTCAAGAAAATTCCTGCCACCCGACTCTCCAGACTAACAGAGGCCCTAGCCAATTACGATCCTGTGCTTAATGAGTACTTCTTTGACAGGCATCCGGGTGTATTTACGCAAATCCTCAACTACTACAGGTGAGTGAAACATTCTCTCAAACTTTTATTGCGAATTATTATTAATTTTTTTATATGTATTCCCTCGGGTAACAGGTTCCTATTAGCTAATTAGAGTTAAGATGCGCCAACAAGTAACTAATTACTGAAATTAATTACACGATGACATTTCGCTTTCATATCACACTCATTTCGCGACAATTTGTCGTTCACCCATTCGAAAGGATGTACGAGTATTTGCGCTCTTGAGATCCGTACGAAGTTGGCAACATGCGACAAATGAAAGAAAAACAACATAAAAAGCGACAACGAGTGAAAAGTTCTTAAGCTGGTTTTATGCTTTCACCAGCTTCCCTATTTGAGAGCGTACTTAATTCAAATTATAGACTTTCAAATTAAATTTAAAACTGTAATAGCTTTAAGAGCTTCCAGCTGTGGCGCATGGGGGACACTCTGTTACAAGGGGAGGAGTTCTGATTGCTATCGATAAAATCGCTCTGACAGTTAGCGTAGTCATGATTGTTTTTCTTTCTCCTCGATTGATGAATGACTACTGATTCACACACAAACGCACAGAGAGTCGCATAAATGACAATCAAACGGAACCACAGGGATGGTTTCGAATTTTTTTTCCTCAAACTATTCCTTCAGGGATTAATATTAATGGCTTGGCAAATACATTCATACGACACAATGGCGGGAAATTATTTTCAGTTTTTTTTTCTCTTTCGATGCCTTCAGCTTTGACGGATGGCTCAAGGGGAGCTGACAAATTTCCCAACCATAGTTTAAGTGAATAGCAGCAAGTAAATAATTTAGAATTCAGATCTATTGAGACGTTAAGGCTGGTACGAGAAATTGGGGACGTTCACGTATTTAGTTTAGTAAGTCTGACAGCTGTCTGACAAGATGTGTCTCGGTTTGATTGGCTGAAATCGGTCATAATGAGCAGCTGTTTCAGTTGACATTTATGGAGGGGTGGCCGACGAATTTAGTCAAGAAATTCGAAATTCGTGACTGAGAACTAAGTTGACAGTTCGCATACGTGGCTGACGTAGATCTTATCCAGACCATTCTAGTCGACTTAAGATAACTAGATTCTTGAATGTGTCATTGCCTACCAATTTAATTTTGATTGAGGACTGATTACTCAGTAATGATTTCAAATAATTCTCCTAGATCCTAGAAAAATTAGCTGATTATTGAAACAGAAATACATAGCCATCCTTTGGTGACACTAGTGCAGTAGATGGGTCTCTTAAGCCGAACATTTTTTGTACTTATGTGCCATAAGTTTAAGCGAAATTTTTGAATTTATGAATATTATTGAATACATACAAATAAAATTTTATTTCCTATTCCATATAACGGCACTACTTTTGGAAGGGATAAATCGGAGCATTCTCAAAATTCGCTCCACAGACATTGATATAAATGTCAATCTCTTGCAAAAATGGACAAAGCCCCACTTTCCCGCAGTCAAATGCTTGAATTGGATCCATAAATTCCACTACCATGGTCCACTCACAAGCAATCATACGGCGATTAGTTTTTGATTCTGTTAATACCCTCGTAGCTCAACTTCTCCGGCACGAGCAAAACACTAACAAGAACAATTCATTCCAGTACTTGATTCGTTTAACCCCTTTCAGCTGTCACTTGTAAGTCATCTAATCAGTGACATATCAGTAACATATTACGGACCGAAGCCACACAAAATGTCTGCCTCAAATTGCCTCCTTTTGTCAATAGGTACCACTTTTGCATTTGTGCAAATGCAAACGTAATTAATGCATTCTGAAAACAGAGCAGTAAGTTACAGTTAATGTTCCATATGACAAGTGCTTGACACATTACTGGATACTTTTAAAGTAAATCTCTGTCAAGGCTTCAGGTAATGACGCTCGGAGAATATTAAATTGTTCACAACGAACGAAAGGGTTTACAGCTGGTGGGAGTACACAAAAAGCAAGCACATCTACTTGATTCCCGATCCACTTCATTCTAATGACTCTCTAGGGTGAACAGGGGATACATTTCGCATACGGAGTAGTGTTCAGTTTCGGTATATGTAGTCAGAGTAAGTACCTGAGAAACCAACGCGCGAGGCAATAAATATAAACTTATCCTAAATGCTATTGCCGTGCTCAAGTGATACTGATAGTTTTAGGTTTACGTCACATTGTGTCCATGAACTTTTTTTTGGTGCAGCTTTTCATTTGGGTAAAGCTGGTAGATTTTGTTTTCAATTCCGGCGAACTCTGAAATTAATAGAGAGACGACCGATCGCTTCGGTTTTAAATTAAGCTCTAAACTTTATTCACATAATGAGTATGAGGAACGTCAAGAAAGAAGAATACAAAATATGAATGTAGTAGATTTTTGTGATTTAAATGATAGAGAAGTGACTTTCTCTAAACGTTATTAACATAATGAGAAACGTCAAGAAAGAAAAATACAAAATATGAATGTAGCAGATTGGTGTGACTTGAGTGATAGACTTTAAAAATGACTTATAGAAAAAAGACAAAGTTATAATAATTATGATATAGGTTTTCTTAACAAAAGCTTTTTTACACATAAAATCAAAATGGAAGCACAGAAAGCGTGAGACTGATTTTGAGATCAAGGCATTTAGAGTTTTTGTTTTTTCCAGGGTTAGGTCAAGGTAGAAGGTTACAACAAGGCCAGAGTAGGCCCAAGATTAAATGATCTCAAAACTGCCCGTTGAACCAACAGGAGCTAGGAATACTGAGACAATTGATGCCGCTTCGAATGACAACAAAAATGAATCATTTCAATCTCCTTTAACTTTAACCTTTGAATTCTGACAGCCAATTAGTATCAACTTACTGCCCCTTAACACCGATATAACAAAAAGGATGACAACGTAAATCCATTCTGTTTTGGCTTTCAAATTATTCAAATTTTTAACTCCGTGGCTTTAAAAAAAACAAAATGTTGTCCAATGTACCCCAGTTTGCACTGCATAAACTTCCCATCACATTCTCTTTCTGTCCCTACATCAAATCATTGCATGTTATTCTTCGGAATGTCAATTACTTACATATTCCACATGAGACGGATTTCGATTTGCGAAAAGAGATTCCAAAGCATTTCGTCGCAAGTAAATGAAATCTCGTAGAGTTACTTCTTTAAAGGTTGCCTACCCTGCTACATATAGTCCCTACATCCCCTCAAAGAAGACGACATACAAATACAATACCTCTGTCTGTCTGTTTATTTTATATAAATTTTTTTTTGTAAGAACATTCCCATTTAATGCTTTAAAGAAAAAGGAATGTATACGCGCACAGCAAACGAAATGTGACTCAAATGCGTGACAGCTGTAGAAAGGAGCCATTCCAAGTAATTTTATTTCACATCTGCGTGTGGATACATACAAACACATATACGGTGAGCATTTTCGAAATATATTTACCGTTTACGCAAACAATGAGATGTGTAATACAAATATCAATAATCATAACGATGAATGCGAGCAAATGGCAACGGGCGAGGAGGTTTAACGGGGGACACAAGGATACGCTCGTACTTTAAGCAATGAAAAGTGAACAGCATGAAGTGATGAACGCTTTTACAACTGCAGGGAGCGGGATACTGAGCTGATTTTGCTTCCCTTATTTATTTATTTATCTTGGTTTCTTTTTTTTATTCAATTGTCAAGGACTCGGTTTCATGTGATATTTATGTCCATACTTACGACTATACTCAGTGTGCATGCATATGGCATTTCATTTTAAGAACACTTTTTCGCACTTACAGAATACAGGCAGAAACAACAACTGCCGAGAGAGAGAGAGAGAGAGAAAAATCTCCAATATAAAGCGAATTTCCCGATGTCACTGTCAGAAGAAGAAGCGTAATTTTCCATTTCTCTGTCGTGGCTATACCAATACGTGTTTCCTGACGCACAGTGGTAGATTAACTTAATTTGGGGGCTTTAGGCACCAGATGGATTTACCTGTCTGAGAGGGCACTTCACTTCATGAACACACCCAAACGTTGAGTTAGCTTTGGCGTCACAAGAGTTGAATTTAGTGGTTTGAATTTCAGTGAAAGGTGGTCGATGAACAGGTACATGCAAACAGATTTTATTTAGTGGACAAAAATGTGGAAAAGTACGCAATTACAATGAGTGTGGGGAATTGCTTTTAATACCCTTCACATAAGATTGCCTGGCTTCTTATTATAATTGAAATAATTACGCAGGAGGTAACTTATTACCCAAATCAGTGTAGATTACCTCTCATTTATATCAGCCAACACTTTCATACATGCTTGACCGAAACTACTCCATCTTGAGGCCTTTTTCGGGGATGATTTCGTTTGACAGGTTAAGTCGAAAGTGATAGCACTCGACCAAAGCGGAGCTTTTATGTGCAAATTCTTCAAGGGATTACCATATAAGGATCAACACAATAAATTAGGCCATCACATGATAAATGAATCGAAAATTGTCTCGTACGAAAACCAAGGGGAGATTCGTGATAAGATTGCATGGGAGTGATCCAGCTTAAGCCTGATTTGTTGTGAGAAAATTACACGCTACTTTCCATTAAATTAAAGGGCCGTGGTCATGGTCACACATGGAAGCAATTAGAGAAGGATGCATTCACATTTCAATTGTCTGACAACGGCTGGCAGCAGTGTGACCAATTTAGCGTATTTCCTGCAGGATTATTATATTATCAGGCTCTTTTTTTCAAATCATGCCAGCATTTTTTTAGCATGATTTCATGCTGTAGGAGGAAAAATTAGCAGCATTTTGGTTTAGCCAAATTATGAATTAAAATAATAAAACAAAATCAAAGCAGACAGCCCTTAAAGTGAACAAGCCATTACAATTCTCATTTGACAGTGAACACTGAACACAGCCATTCAACGTATTCAGCTAATAATAATAATTCATTTTTATTCAATCAATAGAGACTAAACTTAATTGAATTAAAATATTTATTTATGTAGTGCTTAGTAAGCGTCACGAAGTAATTTTTATTTAATAACATTTTAGTAAAATATATCATATTTCCTGAAAAAAGAGCTTTTTTGTTAATTTTTTTCTGTTTTTAGCAGGTTTTGATTTCACAAAAATATTTAGCGTGATTTTTAGCACTTTTTTCTACAAAAAATGCTATACTACTGAACTTTGCATGATTTCAAATATTGAATTGGTCACACTGGCTGGCAGTTTTTACAAATCTAGTCCAGACAAATCTGGACGACAACTTGGGGGCTCTGAATGTTTCCGCAGTTTCTGCCGCCTGTGACTGCGTAGACTTTTATAAATGAATGTAGTTGATTTACTGGTAGTGAACGTACTAGTCCAAGTCAAACTCGCTGGATGCTAATGGTACGCTCTTTGACCTCAGAGAATTATCTTGTCAATGTAAATTACACTTCGTTTGTTCATGTGGATGTGCAGCATGCATAAAGCAAGTGTCATGTTTTAATTTGCATGCGCCGCAATCTCCGCCCATTTCCCACCGCTGGCTAGCTGGCAGGCTGGTTGGATGTACAAAGGCTCTGCGTCCAACTGGGGTAAGGACTTTTATCCTCTCTATTTATTGCCAACGAAAAGAGATGTATAAAAGAAAAACATTACCAGGACGACAGAGTAAAGGATAAGGGTGAGCAAACGGGGTCTTTGCGGGCGCAAGAGAAAGAAAATTTAAACTAAATTATTTGCAACTTGGTCTTGCAACAAAAAAAGGCTTGATTAGTTTCTCATGCTCGGCTTGTGTGTGTCATGTGTCTCTTTACAGGACAGGGAAGCTGCACTACCCAACAGATGTCTGTGGACCATTATTTGAGGAGGAGTTGGAGTTCTGGGGACTGGACTCAAATCAGGTAGAACCATGCTGTTGGTCCACATATAGTATACATCGAGATACACAAGTGAGTCACATATACAGACGAAGATTATTTGCGCTTTCTAAATATTTGTGCTTCGCAGAATACTTTAGCAATTTTAGATAAATTAGATATTGAAAATGAAAAACCATCAGAGGAACAAATTGCTCGACTTTTTGGTTTCGAAGAAGCCCTCAGCAATGGCGAGCTGAATTGCTGGCAACGAATAAAGCCGAAAATATGGGCACTGTTCGATGAGCCGTCGAGCTCGACCGCAGCGAAGGTGAGTTTCGTTTTGTGAAAACTCCTTTTCAGACATCTATACAGGGACTTTCCATTTCAGATCGTAGCTAGCATGTCGGTGTTCTTCATATTCGTTTCTGTGATATCATTCTGCTTGAAAACACATCCGGGGTTTCGGGTCGACTTCCCAGATGACCCGTCGCTAGCGTCATCGGTGGCCCCATCGAACTCACCATCAGCATTCAATACGACATTTGCCAATAGCCAGGTAAATGGAAACAACTCTAGAAAAGCGGACTTCACTGCCGGACAATTTAGCAGTATTTTCGACCCGTCCAATCTCACGTACAAAAGTTCCAATCGAAAGCGATTAAAACGCTCCATTCTCAACGGCAGCGATTTAAACCAGTTTTTCGAGCAGAAAATTCTGGGCGGCACACGCCACCATCACGGGTGGCACGAGTCCTATGGCCAGCCGCATGGAGCCTTCTTTTACGTCGAACTGGTGTGCAACGTTTGGTTCTTCATTGAGGTTATCATAAGACTAATTGTGAGTGTGGCGATCTTGACAGATCAATGAGAGATAGTCACGATTTGATTTCGAGCAGGTTTCCCCCAACATCTGGCAGTTTGTAAAGTCACCGGTGAATATAATCGACTTCACAGCCACGCTGAGCTTCTACACGGACGTTATGCAAAGAATGGGAGAGCATACCGGACTGTTGGAGGCATTCTCAATAGTGCGGATCATGAGGCTCTTCAAGCTGACCCGACACTCGCCGGGACTGAGAATTCTGATACACACTTTCAAAGCGTCGGCCAAGGAGCTCACGCTTCTGGTGTTCTTCTTGGTGCTGGGCATAGTCTTTTTCGCTAGCTTGGCCTATTATGCGGAGAAGTTGCAGGTATGTACAAAATTTGAGACCGAAAATGGGACATTTGGTGAACATTCATTTTTTTTTTTTTTTTTTGACAGGACAACCCCGAGAACCAGTTCAAGAGCATTCCTCTGGGTCTCTGGTGGGCCATCGTCACGATGACAACCGTGGGCTATGGAGATGTGGCGCCTAAAACCTATCCGGGGATGTTTGTAGGCGCTTTGTGCGCCTTAGCCGGTGTATTGACGATAGCACTACCAGTACCTGTTATTGTTAGCAACTTCTCCATGTTCTACTCGCACACTCAGGTTAGACTATACGCAGACAGAAGTCTCCATTCCATTCATTTGAAACTGCTTTTCATTGACAGGCCCGTTCGAAGCTTCCGAAGAAACGCCGCCGGGTGCTGCCGGTCGAACAGCCGCGTCGAAAACGCGAACAAGGCCCGCCGCCGCGCCGCACAAACGCCATCAAGCAGCAGCATCATGCACATCAACCGTCAACGGTTGCCGCCCAGCCTCCCATGTTCAAGGACCCCTTCGGGAGTGCAAAAATAGGTAAAGCTTGTCCCATCTATCCCAAAGAACTCCACGAAAACACACAACATATATGAATAGCTATAGCCTTAGGAAGATACTACATTTCAATATACATAAATATATATATATATCAAATTTCTGTGTATTCTTTTGTAAATGTGAATGCCAAACCTGTCAAACTTTTGTTGATTTATTACAAATCGAACACACCCACGTCAAAAAATAATAAAATAAATAAAAAAATTAAATAAAACACAAACAAATTACAAAATCCCACTCGCGCGTGCCTAGGTACTGTGAATGGAGTTAATGTTATAGGATTAAGTATTCAAGGGCCATCAGTGCCTCTGCCCGCTGTTCTAAAATCACCACCTGGAATATCGCCGCACTGTAAGTTTTCAACTATCCCTCCATTCCTCCCGTATACTCCACCACTCACAGTTCATCTCACCGATACTACCACAATCAGTGCTCTAGCCAACCGAAACCGCCGCCATTATCAACTTCCACTCGCCTCCCACCCCAACCAACAAAAAAAAATCCCACAAAAAAAAAAGAGTCAAACAAACTATACAAATAGTAATTTGCATTTTTTATTAGTGAATAGATAGACAATTTATTTTTTAATTTTTTTTCCTTGTAAATATCCTCATCTATTTGGGGCCCGGGGAGTCCCTTCGGGCGGCTTTCTTCTCGTGTCCACTTTGGTTCCTGAAAAGCACACAGTTCCCCTGAAGACGAGCATCGCGAATTATTTTCTTCTACTTCATTTCGGTTCATCATTCATGAAAGTCAAATTCTTACTCTTTCTACTCATCGCGCTTAAAAACACACACACCAACACAGACCCGGATGAGAAGAACTCGGAAGAGAAGAACAAAAAAAAAATCCTGAAATTATGTAAATAAAAATCCCCGCCTCTCGGTTGCCTGTCGAATTGATTTGGTAGTCAAAGTGGAAGAGCACCGCCACCGCTCCGCAGGTCCTTATGCATGATAATGAATTTTCCAGATGCTTTGTTGTCTGTAGTAGAACAAAGGACACGAGTTGTGCAGAAGTTTTTTCCCAATGGTATTTGTTGTTTTGAGGCAATTAAATGGTGAATATATGCATTCCGAGAATGGTCCCAAACCCAGCGAGAAATCGATAGCAATTGATAGCAATTGTTTCAACAGTAATGGCAATTTGTCGAAACCCAAAAACCTAAGTGGTTTCGGTGCTGCGAGCAAAAGGGAAATATCGTATACAAATTTAAATAAGCGATTCGGGTGCCTAATGGTCCATGACTGCGCAGTGTCTTTTGTGTTGGCCATTTGATTAGCATATTACAAATTACAATATGAAAATGTGCCTAAGCAGACACCACGAGAATCGTTAATTGCCTTTGAAGTATTGTCATTTCAATGAGCTGCTACAAGATGGACCTGGTTAATTTTGGATGGAAAAGTTGTCCTATTAGGCTAACAATCAGAACATTAGATGTCGTTGTGTTGCCCATGAAATTGCTCATCTCCTGTCACCCTTGTAACTTTACACGGTTGGTGTGCAATCGCCTAAAACAATGGACGCTACTAGCAGTCGTTCTTAACCATGAAGTGAAGTGAAGTAGGTCACAAAAACTAGTTTGAACCGTAACATTTCGCCATTGTTACCGAAAATTTTTTAATTTTCTCCCATAAAGCTCCAATAAAGAACTTTGCCCCAGAAGAAGTTGTAAAAAACCAACGAAACGTAGGGTGGAAAATAATGGAATAGTTTTAATATTCGCATTTTTAGAAGAATCGGTCAAAAAAAAAACATACAGAAAATTTTTTAAGTTTTTTTCTTTTCCTTGAATGGCTTTGCGGCAGCACTTTTTAAAGCACTTTCAACCTCCTATACAAAATTAAACGAAAAGTTTTTTCGCATTTAAAAAGAAAACGGAGAAGTCGCATGCGCAAGCGGGAACGTCAACGTCAAAGCCTTAAATCAAATGAAAATTTCTGTCAATTTGCAAGCTACATGCATCAAAACGTTCGACAACGAATATCCACAGAATTGCATCGGCAAGATTCCAGTGACAATTTTCGTTTACACATGCATTAGAACTTGAATTAGTAGGCGCTTACACATCATGATAAGTCTTATCTTTCCATTTCATCAGCGCGGACACTTTCATTCAAACGTACTCAAGCTTAAAGTGCTCGTTCTTCGAGGGTCTCTCAAGGGTCTGCTATAAACTTCTTATCAAATTCTTGTACACTTCATTTTAAAAATAAAAAAAATATATTTCAACTATACGTTTCTACTCGTAAATTAATGTATCTCTGTAAATATCGATTCCTTTAATCTGAAAACTCAAACCCTACCACACTTGGCCGGTAACTACACCAAATTTTCACATGCATGTGCAATGGGATTGGATTTCCAACATTTGCATTCATTCAAAAACGATAAATTGAAATAATTCTGTAACACATATTTGAGCAAAAAAAAAACCGCATCTATCTCTTTATCAGTGAACACAAACACGATAGCATGCCCACAACTTATAAGCCTGCATAATCCCTTTCCAACAGTGCACCGTGGTGCATGACTGATTTATTCAAAGTGTTAAAAGCATCAAAATAGTCCGCTCGTCCATTTTTAAATTGTTCACACTGCATCCCGCTACTATGTGAATGTGCAACCCTATACCTAACTGTACATATAGCCGCCCATTTTCACCTAACCACCTGCCACAAATAAAATAAAACTTAAGAAATAAAACTACATATACATAGTTAGATCAAATAAACTCAACACCTTTAATTGAAACTGATTTTCCTGGTGTTTGCCATCGCATCACTTTTTCCCTCTCTCTCTCTCTCTCTCTTTCTCTCTCTGTCTTTCTCACGTTTTCCATTCCCTGGTGGGAATATCTCTTTGGTTGTTATTTTATTTTCACAGCTGACTACTTGAGTGTGCCACCAGTGCAAAGCCTTCAACCCCGTGCGGCAACGACCGGACACGACTTTATGCTGCCACTGCAACCGAAGCTGCTAGCACCCTTGGGTAAGATGTATTTTCCAATTAAAAAAAGAAAAAGTTTACCTTTCAGAGGGTGGCTGTAGATTTAATGTCATAAAATAATAAAATATATAGAAAGCGACTGGGCGCTGGGGTTTGTCCTTTTTTTGTTTTTTTTTTCTTTTGATTATTTTTAGTAGTTGGGTATACTTCTGACAGCATGTGGAGCGAACGCGACTGATATGACAGTCGGATGCAATTGGAAAACTTTTTCCATTGTAATAATGTTGGCTCCTTTTTTTTGGAAAAGGATTAAAATTTGGTTCGATTACAGAGTGGTTCGCAATAAGCGACTGTGAACAATTCACTGGCAGTCACCACGCTTTCTTGAACTGCCAAATTTATTGTCATAAGGAAGTAACAAATTCATTTAAACGAAACTAAATCTATTTCCCTACTTAAAACGAACAAACTGTCATTGGAATTTTGCATTGTGTCGGGTTTTTCGAAGACGTCCGCCTTCGCATATGCATTTTTCTTTTTTGCTGTTTCTCACGTCAAACTCGTAGGAGTACGAGTGCGGAAATAGTTTGACGCCAACCAGCTTCGCATACTGACAGTGATTTGAATTTTTTATTTGAAACACCCTGTCACTCTAAATTGTGAGTAATGCATGCGCGACACTTGAAAAATTTCGTTTCCCAAATTAAATCCATATGAATGTCTTAAAAATGCTACCAAAAAATAAACACACCACTTTTTTTCTGTTGTTGTTTTGTTTACTTTAATGATATATCTCTCCGCAGAGCGTAAAGACCATCCCTTGCAGCTGTCACCACTACAAATGGCGGCGGACAACCGAGGCGATTATATGCAGCAACAAGTTCACAGCGCCAGCAACAACAAGTCACATTTAAATGCACCCAGCTCTGGGGAAAGGCAACCTCCATTCTGTGGATCAATGGGTGGTTGCGCCATTAACGGGGGCAATACAACCATTGGCTATTCTTCGATGTTGACGCGAACACCAAACTTAAGCACACGACCGACAAGTGTCGGTTGTAGCATCACTATCGCTGTCAATTCAGCGACACCGGAAAAAATCAATCCAGTGGACCAGCAGCCAAAGGTTACCTTAAGAAAGGACAGTGAATGCGACCTGCAAGAACAGGCTGACAGTTCACCGAATGATTGATTATGGAAAGTGGAAATTTTGAAGCGAGCGCGCACTCTCTCTTTCTCTCTCTCTCTCTCTCTAGCTATATATCACATTTATCAGCCTCGCTTGAGGGGGAATGGAAATGATGAAAGAATTTGACAGACAAACAAAAAAAAAAAACATTGTAGGTCAAGAGTTGTATTCCATAGAAAAATTTTAAATAAAACATTTGTACACAAATTTAGAGGCGTAAAATGAAGAATTTAATATTTAAATTTGACAACATAACATTCTAGACAGCCGTTATGTTTTTGGTCCAATTTGAGAGAACACACAAAATTAATAACGTAATAGAGAATTATTTTTTAAAGAGACACAATATCTTTGTAAAAAAATAAGAAAAAAAATTGATTGCTAAGATGGATGTACTCAAATGTTAATAATTAAAAAAAAAAATCTATATTTACGAAAAAATTATCTTTTAATTATTTTTTTTGTTTCTTTCAACCATAAACTGACGTATGTACCTATGTATATTAAAATGAATTAAAATAAAATGTCTGATAATGAAGTAAATAAATTGATGGAGTTGGCGGTTTCTTTGTGAGAAAGAGCACAGCACAGCTGGAGATCTTTTACATGAGAAGGTATACTTCGTAGAATAAAGCCGTTTCAGTAATAAAAGAGTTCATTTAAGCGTCTAATAGAAATGAAAATACAAAAAAAAAACAAATTAAAAGACAAGAAATCTGGTTTTTGACTCAAACAAACTTTAGCCACAATCGGAAAGGGAAAACTTCATTGGCTGGTGGGTTGGTTCAACAAACAAGAATCCACTGAATGACAATAGAAACAGACAGCGGGTAGCGGGTACGGATCGACTGGTTTATTTTGCAGCACTGTGACAAGTAGGAATCAATTTTCAAGAAAAAGGATCCACAAGTTCAGAAAGTTGCATGAAAAATGATATCAATTGCTAACTAAGTTTTTACGTCGAAACTTATCACGAATCCTCGCCAGCCCACTGATCTAAGTCGAAACGAAAAAAAAATTTATTGGTAAAGGCGATTCCTAATTTTATCTGTGTGTTGAACATGCAGTATCTTGGCTAGCAGCTAAATATAGGAACTACTGGTCCACTTTGCCCTTTCATTTGTATTATATTACTAAGGAACTTACGGTAAAAACTTGAAAATTGCATCGGCTTCCCTGAAAAGTAAGGAGAACTTACTTTTTTTAATGAAATTCAATTGTATTGACAGATAATTTTATACACATATGAACTACCCGCCGTTTTAAATAGTTGAATTGTAAATATGACCCCATAATCAACGTTGCAATGTACAGCACATCGCAGAATGACGATTATGCTTTACTCTCGTCTAGCAGTAAATAAATTGAGAGAGTCGGTGGAGTATTGCCAGCACTTAAATCAGTGTAGATGACAACGCATACCAGTCAGTGAAACAAGCACATCTAGTGAAAGGGAAATATGACAGCTGTAGGAATTTCCGGCATCACTTTCATTTTCTGTATTGTCTAACTAGACTATTTCATAAGTGAGAAACATTGTTTCACATTTTAAACTGACCAATTATAAGCGAACTGTGCAATTGGAACTCTAAGGCATTCCGGATCACATGCACAGCACATCCCGATCATGTCGCCGTCTAGTTTGTAAATTTTCTTGAATCAATTAGAATACCCATTCATGAGCACAAACGAGTCATGAATCGAGACGGATATCAGCACATTGGGAAATTTCAAAATCTTAAACAAACATGATGTAGAAACTGTTTCACTTGAACTGAATTAATTTGTTTGATTCAGTATTGAAGAGCACGCTTCCAGTTCAATATTCATGTCACGTTCCACGCCGTTGGCTTGTAGAGGTTATTTATTACAACACCAAATGACAGGAGAAAAGCAGTAGTAAAGTGATAAATGGCCAGAAGAAAAGAAGAGCATGGATTAAATTTTTTTTAATAAATATAGTACAATATATTCGGCCGAAAGCCATGGTAGCTAGTGCTGTAATATTTTGTTTTGTATATTTCATATACTTGCAATAAATAATGATAATAATAAATATAGTAATTTACTCGTCTTATTAATATCAGTGGCGATCTTTATAGCGGGCTGAAGTGGCTTTTTCTCACGTAGTTTCTTTTCGAAAAATGAACACGAGTGCAAGATAAATATACGCCGCGTGTGGCGTCCTAATAACTAGCGAAAAAAATCCCAGAATTGTTGTAGTTGAATTCACAAAGTGAACGTTACTTATCGCTAATCTTGCGCTGGACTTCCTAATCATTTTATTTAAAGGAAAACTTGTTCAACGCGAAAAATTAAATGTGCAAAAAATATGCGCAGTACTTTTTTGAATAAAGCGTCAACCTTGTAGCAAATTCTTAAACTCCAAACAGACGTATTTAGAAGATTCCCTTACGACGCCTCTACGATGTTGTTAAGTTAAACATCGCGTACAAATTTACGCAGCCTCTCTGTGGCTTTCCTGAAATTGTTATCTCTAAACATTTTTCTGCGGCAACTTACTAAACGGGGTTTGTGTCTAAAAAGGTTAGAATTTCGATAAACTATTACAGAAAATACTGAAATCTATTACTTTTTGCTCTGACATCAGCTGTTTTTGACAGATTAGCTTCGTAAGTCAATTCATTTTACATAATAAAAAGTCGGCTGTTGCCACTCGCACGTCCGTTCGGGAAACGGCAACGTAACGAAATGTCAAAGTTAAATAGCTGCAAATAGGGGTAATGTGGCTTGTCTCGCTCGCAAAAACGACTCTAAACTCCAGTATTTCATTTTCGGGCACGTTTTAGAGCCCAACTTATTTCTGAAAACAATATTTTTAATGAAAATACAATTACGTTACGTTCAAAAATAATAGCCAGTTCGTGCAAAGTCAAGTGATCTGGCACAATGCCGAAATTTCTTTGGAGGGACTGCTGAACTTTTTGGTTTTGTTTACAACTCGACTCTCACCAAATGACATTTGCTGCAAAAACATATTAACGTAAGCTCTACGCAAGCTGTAAACGCAAATTCTCGCGTTTAAACTTAGCAGCCCTAAAGTAACGTTGCTTAAGTCCGGACATTTTTTATAAATCACATTTTAGAGGGTGCGTAAACTAAAGCCGACTCTACACTGGTTTTATAAATAAGGCTGATGTGCTCTCCAGCCTCAAAACCAGTATTGTCCTTCATCGAATTCAGATGATGTTCAGATCGACCGGACAAATGAACTTCCATCGGAATGCGATTTCTGGTCTCTGAGTTCGACGTGGAGGAATGGATGACTCGCACAGTGTTGTTATATCGTGGGATTTATCCCTTTTTGTGGGAATTTCGATGTCCGAAAAGCCTTCCGTGGGATAAAGGGAAAAAGAACCAAATCGTGAGATTTTCAGAAATCGAGCAAAAAAACATTCAAACCCTAAATTTTTGGAGAAATTCTATAAAAACACCTGTATTTCAAAACGATTATCAATACACTGAATGTCCATAAAAAACAGCTCATGAAATCGTCTTTAATCAAAATTTTCTAGTACCAAAAAATAATCATAGCAGTGTTACAAACTGCGGTTTTTATACTAAAGGTTAATTTAACGTGATTTTCTTTCCATGTAATACAAATTTTACTTAAGAAAACTGGATTTTGACGAAAAAAAGTATCGTGGGATTTTGAAAGGGAATTTGAGTACGGTGAAAAGGGAAAAATGACCACGCTTCGTGAGACAAATGAAGAGCGAGTGCTACAACACTGGACTCGCATATAGACAAACAAAACAACACGAAACGAAAAACGTCTGCAGAAATGATCCAAGCTTTGCTGTTGTCTCCCAGGAAGCAAAATCAAATAACTTCTGAACTGAGTTGGAACAATGTTCTATATTTGTCGACGCAGCGACGCAGCGACCGCACTACTGACTGGCGACAGTGTCGCTTAAATTAATGTTGCCTCCTTATCGCGGCGCTTTCGTTGTGTAAACAAACGAATAGTTACCCACGTTGCGTTTCCTCTTGTGCACTATGTCGAAGCGAGACCGACATTCAGTGAACTGTCGTTCACATCAAAGCCAAAACTCGTAAAATACATTTCAGTAATTGGCGATCGATTGCCAGACAATGCTTTTGTTATCTTTGGAGATAGGGGATTTCTTTCAGATTAGAAACGACACATCTGTAGGTATTTCAAGGGCAAATACAAAGTTTCAGTTTATCAGGGATTAGTGGATAGTTGCATCATTCATTCAGTTTGACTTTGGTGTTGTTTATTCTTCCAACGTTCTATGTTTCTCATTCTTTCTTCGGTTGCAGTACAGAACCGGAAGCCTTAGCTGAGCAGGAAGAACTCCTCGCAAGTAATTACGCATTTAAACACAATCACTCCCAAATTAGCCTGTAATGACTGCGCTGAAGTGCACACACACTCGTCGCATTTTATCTACACCATGGGAGACGTTATTTCGGCCGACATTGGTTCTTCCTCGAACCAAAACGTGATACAGCTGCCAAATTGAGCACTTCCGTCTATTCACCATCAGCAACACATTTGGGCCTACTGATTCAATCTTAACAGGCCTTGCAATGTATGTATGCCATTTGCACCCTAATTCGAGTGTAAAATCTCAAAGTTACACTCGTTCAGTGCACGCCCTCATTTGTTGCTGAATCCCTTTTAGCTTTTTCCTTTAAGAATCAAGTACGTGTGACATTATCCCTTTTTATACAATTTGCAGGATTTTTCTCATTCCTAGGAAGAAACGAGATCCCTTTTCGCCTAAGCTCATCAAAGTAGGTATAAAGTTTTTCCAGTTTCCCAGCTTTTGAATGGGGAATGGGTGATTGTAACACCTTTGTATAGGTGAACCAAATGATTTAAATGTGTGCCGTCATTTACACAAAACGGATACAAAATAATCATGAGGCCACAGTTCTCAAAGAGCAGTTGTAGCACATGTGTGTGATTTTGCAATAATTCTATGCGGACAGTAGAGTTTATGGAAAGCTGTAAAAATATACACCCATAAAGAACTTGAGGATTAACTACATCAAGGTTATGATGACACGGCGAATCTATGGCAAACAATGGGACTATCTCGAAATATGGATCGAGTGTATTATGGGCACCATTTAGCTTGAAGGATGTTAATGACTGTGAGGCCGGGTATACAAATACCATAAATCAACAGTCATCGTTATGATAAATAGCAGTTGACAGTGACTTGTTGTGGGGCTCAGCGATGTGCGAATGGCCAATAAATGTAGACACGTTATGGCTACGCCTAAACTGTGTACAGCCCAGGCAGGCATTCAGATTTGTGGAACAGAGTTCAGCCTACAGATGTCAAATAACGAGGCATTCGAATGTGGCAAAGCGAGCCTCTCATTTCACTTATAGAGCGCCCCCTACCATTGCTATTGGGAAACGTTTGCCTATTTTCAACTCATTTGAGGAAACAACAACTTTCAAACAACAAAAGGTTCCCGAATAGCACACTTGGGTTTTAATATGGTACATACAACTCTAATAAACCTAGCAAGTTATTTCCTAAGTATTGCAGTAACATTGTCACATCCCACATTGTAACCAAAATAGCCTCATTTCCCCTTATATTTTGCAAAAACTTTGTAGTATTTGTGTTTTATTGAGGTTATTTTTTGTTAAATAGTTGTTTTCATTACGTTGTTTCAACGAAGACATGTTGCATTTGAGTAACTGTTGAGTTGTCCTGTTGTTTATGCAAATCAGTTTGAATTACATGTTGGATACAAAAATAGGTGGACACTCTGTTAAAAATTTCGAAACCAAAGCGTCGCTGAACTTTTAATAGAAGTATGAGAAATGTTTCTGTAAACATTCCAGAAGTTTTAAATAAGTTATTATTAGAATGCTTTTTGAGTCCACATGTATAGACAAACAAATTATGAGGTATTAAGGGAAAGGTAAACATATTTGATCTGAAAGGTATTAGTATCTAAAACAGTTCAAGTTTGCTGCGATTTTCGACCAAAATCTTTAAACGAATACTACTTTTGTCATGAACATTAATGTCTTGGGTCCGGAAAATGCACGCGCCTCCAAAAAAGGGTTAAATAAAAGAATAGTTTGAAAATCAGAAAATATTAAAATTTGTATTTAAGCTTCAAAATCCCAAAAGACTTGTAGAAACAAATTTTAATGTACCATATTCATTAGTTTCTATACAAATGAATTGTAGAAGCTATGTTATATATTGGGAAAATTGAAATCTATTTTTCACATCTTAAGACCTATGGTTAAACAGGTATATAAAATGGTGAACAATATGGCGGTTGTTACATGAGACATCATTAAAACATGAACCATAATATTATAACTAAAAATTTCCTTGAAATGCTATTGAAATGAAGTTACAACAAAATAACAAGTGAATGCTAGCAAACTGTTGTTTCCATATCTATGAGATGTAACAACAACAAGTATGTAAGATAAGTATATATCTGACATTTTAGTTTTCTTCAAAATAGTAAATCAACATTATTATAACATCATTATACCTAATTGAAAATAAGCAATAGCACTATAACTTCTTTATAACTAACTTTTGCTTGTTGACATTATAGTCAGTGTTGCCAAACATTTTTAGAAGCTTGTTTTAAAAATGTTCATCGGTGATTTTTATAGTAATTGTTTTCCGTATAACTTCAACTTAAGCTTTTCAGCTTTTACAAACACTTTTGATAAATGTAGAATTTCAGCTCTGCAATGTTTTCTTTTTCCTATAATTTGCACATTACAATATTTGTATCAACAACATTCCAATAAAATACTGCTCTGACCAAATAGGCTTGCAAGTTTTCAGCTGACATTTGGTTTTTTCTCCTTTTTTCCTTTTTTCGTGAAGATCGTAGGCAATATTTTTCCCAAAATCCGAAGTTACATTTAACTTTTTAACTTACATTTGATTGCTGACTTACATTTTGAGTTTTCAAATAATAAAACTACAAATCAGTGCTATTATTCCTTTTCGACGAAAGAAATCGTGATCTCACTTTTACAACATATTTTTGAATTGCGGATCGTCTGCGTGGAACAATATTACATTCGAGGTTATATATTTTTTTTGTGCATTGAAGTAACATTTTCTGCAATACAGAATAATTGCGGAAATCTGATTTGGCAACGCTGACTACAACTACTTGATTATGTGGAGGATGTTAAGTTATAATGAAGCTACAATAACGTCATGAAACTTGACACTGACATTTTGATTTTCTCATCAACATTATATTATTATGATTTCACTAATCAGCAGTGATTGACGACGTCTAAAGCTAATAATTCCAAATGACGTTAGAATAGTTGCCATATAATGAAACTCAATTATTAGCATTGCTTCACATTTTAATGTTTCCTTTAATTTTTTTAACTGAATTGCAAAAATATCGCAGATGACTTGTTAATATACGATTCATTGTAGAAACATATAAAAAAGTTAGCAATGACTTTTTCTGTAAACGTAATTTGTACATATTAGAAACTTAACCACTTTTGATTGTAATTAAGTTACTTCGTTGTTAAGTTTCTGCTATACAAACGTTTCAATGTGTTTTAGTTACAAGTAACCAAAATGAAAATTTACTAAACGTTTCTGTATCTTATTACCAACCTTTTCAGAACTCTGACTTACGAACTTTTATAAAACTATTTTCAAACATCCCCCCCTCTTTGTGAACAAGCTTAAAACTTTAAAAAACGTATTTATAACATTTCGAATGACAAAGTTACAAATAGTCCCGCGTGAACATGAATATAACTGATATAGAACGGATTTTGTTACAGATTACTTAAATATAACAGAAATACAATGGAAGTTTTGTTGTAAATCACAATCTGTGCTATTCGGGCGCCCTCATGGTATTGAATAAAAATCGCGAAACCGAGTGATAAACGTTCCGGAAATAAGTAGGTGTACATTGTAAGTGTCGCATGTTCCCTAATGGAATGCCTTTGTTCTGTTGTTTCTGAAGTTTCACCACGAAATTCCATTAAGCAAGCCACAGTACACAGTTTAGGAAACGCCGCAAAATTATCGCATGTAGAACATGAAAAACAAACACAAATATAGACATTTTGGAAAGCATTACGAACCGGACTCAATATTTGGTATTTCATGATATGAACCTACGGCACAGCTGCTGACATCATACGGGGACCACACTTGTATCATACTTGCAAAAGTCCAAGTGGCCGTTTGACTCATAACAACATAACAACGAGATCCAGGTGTTTCCCAGTGATTAAATCAGTTCAACCCATTTCGTTTATAAATATATGCAAAGCGAAAGAACATCATCGACGGGGAATCCACAAGATTCTCCGACGCATGTAAGCCCCTACAAGAGAAGATCTCGCTCGATCGTTAATTAGTTACACATTGGCAAAGCCTAACCACACGTCAATCACCTAGATTAGGGCCTTTGCGTTCTTTTTTCAATGACAGAGCTGTAAGCCCACAGTATGCTTTGCTATTCAGGCGGGAAAAGCTTTCCCCTATTCCGGTAGAAAAAAAAGCTCGCCCGTGACCACATCTCTGTGTGTGCATAAGAGTGACATTCAGCAATGGTGGTCGCATCGTTGCGTTGGCCTAAAGAGATCCGATCGAATTCGAAATCCACCTGCCGTGGGTCCGCACCGAATTCGATTGTGTATATCTCTCAGTTTGTTTATTATTTTCAACAGCTGACTAACGAAAGGCTAGTCGGTGTTTAATCGGCGTCGAGTTCAGATCGTGTTGCGCGCCAGCACAGTGTAATGAACATTACTTGAGTATTCGTGTACACTCTCAGAAAAGGAGGTGATCGTGTTTAAGGATCGTGTAGCTTTTCTGAAACGCTATAGCTGGCTAACTTTTGATTAGAAATTTTATCAAAGCTAGGTAATTACGTCGTTTTTTTTCCCGTTTTATGTGTGATACTTATCTACTGAAAATGTTAATCCCGATAAGGTGTAGTGTTCTTAGTGATCTGGTTATCTTTGATCTGGTTATATTTAGAAGAATAAATCTCGGTTGCGGCAATGGGAAGTTAAATTTTTTTTGACAAAAATTGCATTTTTCTAGTCCACATTTTGAATAGTGCATTGAACTACGGATACGGACTGGTATGGCCAGAGAGGGAAGTGGGAATGTCATCGGAATGTTCTGTAACCGAGATCGGTGGCGTGTCTTTAGTGGTAAAACCTGTCCAGTGATTGCGGGCTTTTGCAACATCTTTGTCGTTTTTTTGTTTTTTTTTTTTTTTTTCCATTCTGAAGGACGTTCGAACATGAAAGAAAAATCAGCTTTAACGTGTTTGCAGTGCGGGTTTAGTAATTACTGAGCTGGCTTTAGAAACGATGGAACATTAGCTAAAATAAGATAATCAATGTCTTTTTGACCTTAAATCCAGTAATTACACATAATATGAGGTGAACGTGGTGTTCTTGAATATGCTATTATTGTACGGCTGATGGATAGGGTGCCAAGCGATAGCTAGCTGCGCCTAATCTGGCGACTTTTATTGCAATGTTGATGAGATTCGAAATTTAATCGGATTTTGGAATCTTTAGCAGCGTGAAAACGATGTTGTTTATTACAGTGATATGCAGTTTCATGATATTTGCGCGTGATATTCAAATGAATTTATATCGAATTTGGATTTCGAAAACTCGATGTTTTTTAACTTCACGTTTGGTCTGCTTCAGGTGGGTTTGCATGGATTTTTCGACTCTGCACTCCGAATAAGTATATTACAAACAACCGACAGGAAATTGCAAATTCGAATGTTATATTTGAACGATATTGATCACAGGGCAGGACTGAACGCCTAATCTAGCGATTTTTATTGCAATGTTGATGAGATCCAAAATTTAATCGAATTTTGGGGACTTTAGCCGCTTGGAAACGATATCGTTTATTACTGTGATATGCAGTTGGTTTTATGACATTCGCGCGTGATATTTGAATGAATTACTATCGAATTTCGATTTCAAAAACTCGATGCTTTCAGTTTCGCGTTTGCTCTGCTTCAGATTAGTTTGCTTGGATTTTTCGACTCTGCAGGATTGAACCGCGTGGAATAGCAGTATAGGCTGGTAACCTTTATCGATTTTCACGCAGTATAGGTCTGTTCCCAAACGATAATGCGTATTGGAAAACATTAGTCAAACTTCGTTCCCTTATGCAAAAGTTGTGCAGAGCGAAACTAAGTTCGACTAAATTCGAATAATGTGTTCGAATGCATAATCGTTAGCGAACAGACCTTATATGTTTGGAATTGAACAAATTTATATTTTATTTATATTTTTTAATGGATATATAAAAAAGAAGCGCTGCGGTGCTAATTTTTTTAAGGTACCTGGCCACTGTCAGAACTATTGTTGCAGTTTCCTGCGAAAAACTCTAAGAATTGTGTACGATGAACGCTTTGCGCGTTTGACTAGTACTAACAAAATTGATTTACCTTATAAAAAAGCCCTAGTTAATCGGTAGAGTGAGGTAAAATTTGCAAAAATATCGAAAATAGTACGAAACTTTTATCATTTCTAACAGTGCTGTCACTTTTCTCAATAAAGGGAAAGTTTAGTTTTCAACGTCTGACCGTATTTGTGGAGAAATACCTCTCTTTTTGGATTTTGTTGGCTTACATACTCGTATATCGATGTAGACGTACCGCTAATGTGTTGGGGTCCCAAGTTCAATCCCCAGAACTACTTCTCATGGATTTTTTTTTCTCTGCGCCAACTCTTTCGAACGTCTGACAAACATCCAAGAGCATAAATGTCATGAAAGAGCTTCTCAATTAGCCGTTCGGACTCGGCATATATATCGATAATAAGAAAATGTTTGCCATTAGACGTTGGAGGGGCTGTCAAGAAATATAGTCAAAAAAAATCGTGCATGAATCCCCAATTGACAATTTCGGTTTATTTTGAATTTTAACACGAAATATCAGCTGTCAACATGTCAACTCAGTATGCTGGCAGGATTGGGGACGTTCAAGTATCTAGTTTAGTAAGTCTGACAGCTCTCTCACTAGATGAAACTCGGCTCTGATTGGGGGAAATCGGTCGTGAGAGCAGATGTTTCAGTTGACGTTTATGGAGGGGTAGCCGACGAATCTAGTCGAGAAATTCGTGACTGAGTACTAAGTTGATAGTTCTGATATGTGGCTGACGTAGAAAAAGTGACGTTCCCGACCAATCTAGTTTTTGTGTTCAGGTTACATCTCATCCAGACCAATCTAGTCGACTTAAGATAACTAGATTCTTGAATGTGGCCATTTTCTTAACTGGAATTGACGGCTTCCCCTCCATAAACGTCATCTGTAAAAAACTATTCACGTGATCAATCGAGGCCAATAAGATATAAAATTAATCAAGCCAGTCTGTCAAAAATGGCAGCTGTCAGACTTTCTAAACTAGAAATCCGAACGTCCCCATTAAATAAATCAAATTCCCATCTCGTATTCTAAAAAAAATTCAAAATCGAGGCGTCCACAAGATTGAACACTTCGTTCCAGCACGAATGGGGCCTTGTGTCTGCTTTTGGCGGCCCTGTCTTCACACAGAAAGAACACATCAGGCATTTCGCTAATTGCCCTTTGTTTTCTTGTTAATTTATTAACCTTGGACAAGAACATATTGACTGATGGAATTAGGAACCAGTTATTTTTCGTTGGATTTAAAATTCATCTCATCATAACTATCAATAGCCTTATGTAAAACAATCTGCGCCCGATCGGTAGGTACTTGTAGAGTGTTTAGCTTGAACTTTGATTCCGCATATTCCCTCATTAAGAAAACAAACAAACAATGAAAAAGATTTCTCCAAATTTGACTGCAGTCCCCTCGATACCCATCACCAACGCGCACATACTCAGCTTCAAGCCACTTACTATTCCCCGGCCAAACGAAATCAGAATTGGACACTTAAAACTGAATGAAATTAAAGGAAAACCTATTCACATCACATGACATCACTATTTGAAGTGAACTGCAAAATTAGGTGGTGACTTTACGCTTCCCTACCCGAAGAAACAAGTATTTACAGTCATATCCGCCTTTGGCTAAAAATTTGTATTTGCCTTTGGCTTCTTCTTCTTCAATTGAATGACGTTTTCTAAAATAAAACAAATTAAGCAACGTTTTATTTGCCACGTATTGTTTTCCGATATTTTTATTTATTTTTTGATTTTATCTTGGCCATTGTATTAGCATAATGACAGCTAACTGCACATGCGGTACAAAGCATTTAAAGATTCGCGTATAAAAAGCGAATAACCTTTTCGGGAATAGCAAAAAAATTAGTAAATAAAATAAAATGGTACACTTAGCGATTGCGTAAAATGTACACAGTTTTGGAGGGCGGTATAAATGGGTAAAAAAAAAAGTTCTTTTGTGATTGTTGTAAAATTAATATTAACTTTTATTGTTTTGTGGTTAAGGCATGCCATCAAGACGAAAGATTTTTGTTTAGACAATTTGGAACTTTATTATTGGTTGCTAATTTAACAACATCTGGTTAGCAAATCCTCCCGAACTGTCATTCAAAAAGTATCCATTTCGCATTTGCTCAACACCTACCAATGTGCATTATAAAGCCTGCGACAAATGTTTTTATTGTTTATTGCAATTTTATACTACGCAGTATGTCACTGCCACGATCTTCGACTAGACGTCGCCCGCAGATAAAGGAATTATTGCTGTTGAGGGTACGAACGCCTATCTTCTGTATGAAGTGGTTTTGCGTTGCGGAAAGGGATTGTTGTGGGGAATGCAACCGAATGGAACTGCGTAGAGCTGTGCGAGAGGACAAATGAAGAGAAGAATTTTGTGAGCTGCAGTCCGGCAGGAGAAACAAAAACCACCGATAACTTGAATTCTGGGTATACCCACTGACGTTGGCTGGAAAATATTCTGTCGCAGAACGTAGAGTAAACAACTTTAGTTGCTCAAGCGGATACTCCTAAAGTGCGTTCAAAGTTTGAAATAAGCTCACACTATTCACCTGTATTCCATCGTCTGTCTAATTTAAAGCCACTAGGAACCTGTAGGGCCTACGCAGCAGAAATGAAAAAGAGGTAGGTATAGATCGTGTGGCCAAGACTGTATGTTAAATGTAACGCAAATTCTTCGCTGGTATGACTTACGAATGAATTTCTACATAAATGTTACGCGCTGCTTTGTGTGTAGCATAAACTGAGTATAGTGTTACTTAAATCGCCACGGGGAGAAGTGGCTCCAAACGATTTCTTCCCTATCAGGGAATGATAAGCACAGTTGTGGTTAGGTTTTTTTTTTAAGTATGTAGACTGCTTTTCCAGTGGCTTAGCCACCGTCTACCGCCGAACTAGAATAAGCGAAGTTCAACCCGGACACAAGTCACACCTTCAGGTTATTTTCCACTGGGCCCCCATCCAACGCAAAGTTAATCCATGCGTATTAAAATATAAAACCAACCAAAAGCAACAACCAACAACATCCACAATAATCTGCAATTTCATCGCAGCGCATTTATTTTATGAAACCACGAAAAGCAAACCATAAAAGAAAAGAAAAAATAATAAAAATTAAAACAGCCCATTATAAATCTATAAAACATGAGTTTTTATTATTGCAAATTACTACCGACAAAAATACACACAAATGCACATTAATCGGATTGCGATGAATGGCGCTTGATAATTTATGAACGTCACCACCGCGCTGATTATGTTTTTGTGAATATTACTCGATAATCGAGTGAATACGGGACACGGGGGCGTATGTGTAACATTTATCCGTTCAAAATCATCCGCTTATGAGTAGACAATCGTGTTGGCAATATGGGAACGGCCAAAGCTGTTGTATGTTCAGAATACAAATTTCGAGTGTGATTGTCGTCAAAGTGCACAAGATGTGCAGCAATTCTGTATGAAATTTGTTAAATTTATAAATTATTCACGTGTACTATTTACGAACCGAGAGGAGTGACGCGTTGAAAGTTGGATGCGGGGCATTCCAATGAAGAAATGTTGAAAAGCTCATAGTTAATTCTTGCCCAGCAGCAGAAAAGGGTCGTTCGCACTTTGTGTGTGTCATTTGAAGTGGCAACACAAGTAGTTTAATATTGATCGTCTTTAGACAGTAAAATAAATAAAAAGTTCGAGCAACACGTTTGTGTACTCTAGACCTAAGCTCTCGCAACCATTTGTTTTGTGTGTGGTTGGACGAATGGAAGGGTCATACTCTCGGATGTTTGTCAGACGTTCACGAGGGGTGGCGGAGTGAAAAAAATGTAATTTGTTTCTTTTTTTTTCCGGGAATCGAAACTCCTAGTCCTCGTTTAGCACACTAACCACTGTGCCCACGGCTTTAGACAGCAGTCCTTAGAAATAACCATGTTAAGCCTGAAAAATTGTACAAAATCATCAGAAGGCAAGTTCAGACAACTCTTTATTAACATGCACTTCAGTAGTTGCTTCAAATTAAATCTGTCCAATAACTCACAAGCTGTTTAATTGCCAACAATCACTTAGACCATTAACCAGATCAAGCACTGGTTTGAGAATTAAATTCTACCAAACAAACCACTTTATATTAAAAATAAAAAATGCCTCACAAGCATAAGGAACTTTAAATTATTCATTAACTACCCTAACCCCAAAGCCTTCACCGCCAACCAGTTGTAATAACTTCGAGGGCAATAAATTAACCAACTTCGTTGCTCAGATCCAGGGATGATGTTAATGACTTGACCTAAAACGAAATTCATTTGATTGCGTTAACAGCAGAACCGCATTAAAGTCGCTTCATACAGAATCAGAATTTGCGTTCATGATTTGCGCGGAACGTGTTTCAATGAAGATACTGCAACACGTTTTCCAAACACTCATCAAACAAGCGATCACACTGACAGACAACGTCAGTGTCGTTAAAAATTCAACATCTATTCAATTTCCCTCGAAAATCCTCAACTAACAAAGTCAATAATTCAGCGGATGTAATGAGAACCCCCCGCAAAGGTGAAATAACCGGTCTGCGACTTACGGAGTATGTTTTCGGGTACACAAGTTGACCTTTGGTGGTGGAAAAAGAGAAACAGACATGCCCATTAATTTTGTGTATTCATGCCAACATTTACATCATTATTTATGTAACTGTGTTGTTTTTCTACGCAATTACAGGTCATCCTTCGAAATTGACAAACGAAATACCAGCGGAGTGAACTTGATGTACCCAAGTGCAGCCGGTAATAGAAACCTGTGTATCCAAGCATATTTAATGGAGGCCCGACGATTTGCATACCTGACCCTGCTGGTGTTCAGCGCGGCTGTCGCTAACGCTGGGACCATTATAACTGCAGGTGAGTTAATAGTAATTTTAGAAAATCCATAAATTCGCAAAGTGTGAACTGATGCACCTGGGATGACGGGGATTCTATTAACTTTAAAACACGTCGTGCTGCTCCGTGTTAGTAGAACGAGTGACCAATTAATTAACTCGCATGCTCGTTACAATTATACACTGGATCATAACTCACCACCTGATGGCTGCAGCATGCGGCGAGGTGAACTTTGTTCGGTTATGCTGCTGCGGTGGGATATTCATTTCAAACGCGCTCGTCATACTGGGCCGAATGTCTATCGTGAAACCGGATGAAATTAAAGCCACTTATGAGACGCTTCACAACTTATCGACTTGCTAATTGCGCTGACTGTTCATTAACTACAAACACACATGTGGATTTGAGTAATGGGTGAATTACAAGTTCATCAATCATTGGACTCTGCGATTCGAATTGCTGGCGCGCAAAGGTATGCGGGGCGACACGGAAATTGGTTTTATGTAAAGGATTAATCCGCAAATGGGAAAGTATTCACCCGGGGACGTGAAAAGAAATATGACTGATGTCGGAGGTGGGTGAACTTTTTTTTCCAAACATGATAGCTTTTTGAGTACACAAATTGGATAAACAGAAAAACCCTAGGGGGATATTCTGGTTGGGGTATTCCTAAACCAGAAACTAGATTTTTTCAGGCCAATAAATGCGGATGTCCGACAAAGGTGATTCACTAAAAATTCACATTTTTCAGCCACTTTGTGCAGATTGTGACAGATCGTTCGGAGAAACTTTTTACATCAACAAGAGTTAGGGGAAAGCCTTGTTTTGTATGTGAAATCTGTTAGTGATGATCATTTAACAAATGGCGCTTCTGTGTTAGTACAAAATACAATACAACATGACAGACTATGGGCAGGAATGCTGGAACTACACGTTTACCCGTAGATCTGTACAACTCGTCTCTATGAATTCTCTGCTTCGGCGAGAGTGGATATTAATACCCTCTTCACACCGCACGGGAAACCGTGTTCTTCGATGCATTGGTGACGTTCAAGTATCTAGTTTAGTAAGTCTGACAGCTCTCTGACTAGTATCTCAGTTTTGACTGGGGGGAATCGGTCATGAGAGCAGCTGTTTCAGTTGACGTTTATGGAGGGGTGGCCGACGATCTAGTCAAGAAATTCGTGACTTTGTCCTAAGTTGACAGTTCGTATGTGGCCGACCAATCTAGTTTTTGCGTTCAGGCTACATCTTATCCAGACCAATCTAGTCGACTTAAGATAAATAGATTCTTGAATGTGCCCATTCACTTCGAACACCAAGTCACGTTTGACGTTTCAATCAATTACGTTTCTGTGTAAACTATTTTAGTTACAAATTTCGATCGCATTAGTTAACAAATTAAATTAATTCAGAGCATCTAAAAATAGTATTAGCCTATCAATTAAGTGTGGGTAATTTTAAGTTATGTGTTGTGATTTGTGACTTCTGTTCGGTCAGCTGTTCTGCTCAATTTGCTAATTAGAATATTGCAAAAGGTGTGTTTGTTTCAACAACCCAACGATTGGAAGTCGTTTTCTTTGTGTTTTCGTGGAAAACGACTTTGAACGACTCGTTTTGAAAACTGAAATAATACATATATCTTCTTCTTCTGTTTTCGATGAAGTTTTCGACTTTTTTCGCGAAAACCCGGTTTTCGGCTCGGTGTAAATAGGGTATACATTATTACTAGAGTTCGCCCAGTGGTAGATATTCTACAATTATAGTGACCGGGCTTATACACAACAGATTGGAAAACAGGTTAAAAAGAACATTGCATCCCTGCACAATCTTCCCAATAACAAAATAAAATAAATCACGCGTATATGTTCCGCGATACCATTTTTAGTGTCCAGGCTAAATTTTTCGAACTCACAATAGCGAAATTTTCCATCCGAAATTGCATATTGTGACCTACAAAATATTTAGTGTCCCATTTTTCGTGGAAAATTTTGACATGCTAACGTCACAAAAATTCGGCCATTGCGTTGGTCACTCGTGTGTCTTTCGTGAGAGTGCGTCCAGAGTTTTAACAGGCGATTAGACGTAGTGAAAAATTTAGTACAAATGTCATAATGACGTCGGCATCTCAAAATTTGTCATAAAAAGTGGCATGTGTAATCGTAGCCTTAACTATTTAAATTGGCCTATTTATTTATAGAATCAAGTCGATTGCTAACCAATTCGATTGCATTTACGAATGATTTTGAACGATTTTCAGGGCAAAAGATGTTGCACAGTTTTTTGTCTGAAATCAGTGCAATTGCCCAACCAATTGAATGTGAGTTCCACGAAATCAAAGGACAAATCCACAATTATGCAAATGGCAAACTTATCGTGTGTTTAAAGTTCTTAAAGTGAACTCAACGTTCTCAATGCCGAAGTTGGCATCGGTTAAATGCAAGCCAAAGCCACATCAAATATACAAGTATCGGTTGCACATCCATTACCAGAACTGCATCGACGTAGTACATTCACGGCAAAAGACTTCCAAATGGCACATACGTGATCTGTGTGTGTTAGAAAACTTCTGGTGGTCTTTTCGCCTGATTTGCTTCCGATATGTGGTCAGTGGTGAGGACACAAATCGGAACGTTAAGGGACCATTTCCGGCGATTAGTGCCCGGGGCCATTTATTGTGGCGGCACCAAAAGAATTCCCTCACCGCATTCGAGTGGAGGGGTTTTTGTTTTTCCATTTGTGGCTTAAAGAAGTCGCAATAAAGATAAAAATAGTTTAAACTTTATTATCTGTTTGTTCGCCTTTAAGACGGTAAATAGCCTCAGTTCCGCTTGAATATATTCTCATTGACCCAGTGCATGACATTGGCACATAATTACGAAGCGAGAACAATTGTCGCTATCAAGGTTACGAGTGGATTGTTGATTTTACGATTAATAGAATTCACGTGGGAGGTTTTGACTCGAAAGTAGCTCGGTTTTATGTGTACCTACCGTACCTTCATATCTTTGTAGGTGTAGCGCAAACAAATTGTAACAATATTGAAGGAAACCAAAGGCTTTAATACTTTATTTGGATTGTAAACGTTTGATTAGAACACGCGTCGAGCTTGGAAATTTGTGCCAGTTGCAGGCGTTCGTGACCTACCATCCTTCGCACCTCAATTTGTTTCGCATTACTGTAGCTGTATAGTAAAAATAAACAACAACATCTGCAACAGTTTAAAATCTCATTTGAAATCGAATTACAGATACCAAACCACTGCAGTGTGTGGTTGCAATCGACAGTCTCGCAGTAATCAAGGACGTGGGGTCCACTTGGCAGACAAACAATTCGTGCGTCCGTCATTCGTGTGTGCTGGACGACGATGGCAATCCACACGAGAAGCTCGAGGAAGAGACATGTGTTGTGAATTGCAAGGAGGTGAGCAACTAAACATAAACTTACTTTACTATTGTAACGATTTCTAACCTAAATTAAATTTTTCGTAGGAGTACGAGTACCGCTCCGACCCGAGCCAGTGCTGTGGAAAATGTGTTAAAACGAAATGTCTGTACGAGTCAAAGCTGTATTCCGTTGGCGAAATGTGGCACAATAAGGACGACTGCATCATCCTTGAGTGCACGTTGCATAACGGCGATGCGATGATAGCCGCATACGAAAAAGCCTGCCCTGCAGTGCCAGTGGATTGTCCACAATCGGATTTGTACCAAGAAGATTGTTGTACGCATTGCCGCCGAGCCAGTGGACCAACAATGGTGCGGACGAACGCAGCTGATGGTGGTAGCATTGCTTCTGACGATGAATTCGGAGACAAGGAATACTACAGGCATCACCCATGCGTCAGGGACTGCACTCTGGGGGAGAAGCCCATGGTTTGCAAGTACACTTTTGTGGTCGAGTGGTATGAAACACTAAGCAAGGCTTGTTATGATTGTCCGCACAATGTGACCGACTGTGCGCGACCGCACTGCATTGCAGGGGACGGCGTCAGGCGTAGTGTAACCGTGGTGAATAGAATGATGCCGGGGCCCGCCATTGATGTCTGCGTGAATGATACTATCGTGGTGGACGTTAAGAATCGCTTGCTTGGCGAAAGCACGACATTGCATTGGCATGGGATGCACCAGCTAGAGAACCCATATATGGACGGCGTTCCGCATGTGTCTCAGTGTCCCATTATGCCCCACTCCACGTTCAGGTACAATTTCAAAGCGGCTATTGTGGGAACCCACTTCTGGCACTCGCACACGGGAATGCAAAGGGGGGACGGCTGCTTTGGAGCATTGATCATTCGACAGCCTTTCGAAAATGAGCACCATAAAAATGCCTATGACTATGACTTCCCAGAACACACGATTATTGTCCAAGACTGGGCCCATCAGCCGGGGGTGGCCATGTTCGCGTCGCACCATCACTCGATTGGGGATAATAAGCCACCAAATATTTTGGTAAACGGCCGCGGAAGGTACTACCCGAATATTTTCAAGAAAGACGAAAAGGAGGTAGCAACCACCAGCTTGCCAGTCAACACCGACAGGATTACTACTACAACTGAAGGACCGATTGATGAAAGCACAACTTTGGACCCTCCAAGTGAGTTCGATGAAACAACTTTCCCTGCCGATGCGGACTTGCATCAACATAAAACCGAGGAAAACATGAAAATGGTGAAAAGTCGGTCAAGGCGTTCGGCGGATGTTCCGCTTGAGAGTATTCCCCTGGAGCAATTCAATGTAGCCAAAGGATCTAGGTACCGTTTCCGCATTATTAACGCCGAGTTCCTCAACTGCCCGATAGCCATATCTGTTGACAACCACACCCTGTCGGTGATCAGCTCCGATGGCTTTGACGTCGAGCCATTGAATGTAACGGCGGTGGTGACATATGCCGGCGAACGTTTCGACTTCGTAATACACGCCGACCAACCAGTCGGCAACTACTGGATTCGATTCAAAGGGCTCATGGACTGTGACGAACGATTCACTTCTGCCTTCCAAGTGGCCATCCTCCATTATGAGACTGCCGAAGAGAGTGAGCCCGACGGAGTTCCACACTATGACTTCAGTCCCGGCGGCGTGGAACTCAACTCCTTGAATGTCGGACCTGGCTACGATGAATTTTTGACTATTACTCAACTTAAATCTGTGCAAAGTGACGAGCAGGATGACGAGCTTTTGAAAAATAATGCAGACTACAAGTTCTTCGTTTACTATGACTTTTACCCGAAGGATAATCCCGACTTCCATCCGTCCAACTTGTACGGCTTCAACCAAATGCAGAAGATTGACAACAAGCTTTTCACACCGCAGCTGAATCATATCACAATGCAAATGCCATCGACGCCGCTCATGCCGGGAAAAGATCTACTCGACGATTCGGCGTTTTGTAACGAGACGACCTTCAAGGAACAGGGCATTGACTGCCGGCAAGAGTTCTGTAAGTGCCATCACGTTCTGCAGGTGCCTTTAGACGCAATCGTGGAGCTGATTCTGGTCGACGAAGGGGTGGCGTACGATGCCAATCATCCGTTCCACTTGCACGGCAATGCTTTTCGCGTGATCGGCTTGGATCGCCTTGGAAGCAACGTCACAATTGAAACGGTAAGACAGTGAACTCACCCAACATTGAGTTGGTTACCCTGGCTAAATCATTAATTTTTTACAGATCAGGAAAATGGACGAGAATGGACAGTTGCTTCGAAACTTCGATCGACCGCCGATAAAGGACACGGTGACAGTGCCGGACGGCGGGTACACTATAATTCGATTCAAGGCCTACAATCCCGGATACTGGTTGCTGCATTGCCATATTGAATTCCATGCGGAAATTGGAATGGCTTTGGTTATCAAGGTCGGCGAACATAACGAGATGGTGCCGGTGCCGAAGGACTTTCCACAGTGCTCGGATTATATTCCGGACTTGGACAACCAATCCGAAGGCACCCAACGAGGCAGTAGCGTCATGCATGGGTTTTCGTGGCTTGTCCCTCTGGCAGTTGTCTTGAGTTTGAGTAATTATCTGTAGCAGTATGTAGGAAGAAAGGGGTAACCACTATACGACTGAGATATTAGTTAAGGAACAAATTTGTAAATATAGTTGTCGTTAAGCGAGATGAGGGTGTTTTGTTTTTGTTTGGAAATACACGAAACCATGCTGATACTACTTACTGCAGTGGCGCTACAGTCCGGGGTGAACCTGGGTCACCTTCTTTCAGATCTAATGCGTTGTCTCTCTAGGTAGGAGTCGAAGTGCCGGTGCGTCAGTGCCTATTTGCGCAACATGTCTTGTCTAGCCATGTTAGACGACTGATTCGCACTTTTCTGGGCAGACTATAGCGGTCCAGTGAAACACAGAGCTTCTTGGCATCGACGTCTTTGCCACTTGACGCTGGGTGCGAAAATTGAGTGCACCACAGACAATCATATATGGTTAGTTCAACTTTGAATCTCCTCACTGTGTGTAGCCGATGATTTGTCGCCTGACGCACGTTGGCAACAACAAGCTAGTGGAATGTCAGGACATCTAAAGCACTGAACGAGTGCGTCGCATCAATCATAAATGAAAGATAGGTATCTTTTCAAAAAATAACCTCAATAAATAAATCATTCAAACTGGTTTTATTCAATTTAACTAATAAACATTATTAACAAATAAGTCTTATGCTGACATTCAACATGAACTGTGAACTGAAACACAAAATGGAGAAAACACAAATAAATTCAAATACCTACAAATAAATTTCAATTGAGAGATTGTCTTTCGAGTTATCACAAAAGCAATATAATATTCTAAACGAAAATAATATCAATCTTTGTCCTAGTTTGATGGCATTCACGCGAAAGAATCGCTTCTACAACCGACACTTGGTAGTCTTGATATCCTGTTGCAGCATATCCTCAAACTGCTGCTCTGTAAAGTTTGTATTGCGCAGCAGTAATGCATCCAGCACACTTGCTTGACATTTGCCCACAGCCATAATGGAATGCCAATCGGAGTGTTGCATGGATGTCCTCATTGGCGGAAATTGCAACCGATTACCGCAGTCGTAGTGCTTTCCATTGGCTATCGAGTGAAAGTTCTGCTCATGAATTCGATTACAGATGTAGCACTCGAAGAGGTCGAAAAAATTGTCCGACTCAAAGTCTCTTTCAATTAGGGTGTTCTTCAGAAGGTCGTTGGTTACTGCATGCTTAAAGGAGTACTTGTGGTCCAGGTATGTATTATACTCATAGTCGTTAGCATCAAGTCGTTTTAAAAACGCCGCCAGAGCTTTAGGACTGGGAAAGTCCGAAATGTAGATGACTGATTTGTTTGTTGGCTGCCACTCCTGCAAAGAAGGTGCATTAGATAGAGCCTTTGGGCAAACCTAAGAACATTGTGAATAATGAGACACATCTTGCGCACCCTAATAGTGGGAGATCCAAAATATATCGGAATAGAGCCCATGACTAGTGGCCGCCAGAACTTTTCGGAAATATAATCGTTGCATACGCCATTCTCGTATGCAATGATAAATTTGTAGCGAGCGAAGAACTTATAAAACGTATCCGATTGTATGGTGTTTAGGTAGTCGTCTGTCAGCCTATAAAAGAAAATGGAAATATGTATTCATCTGCCACTAGTTGCGATTTCTGAATGTAACTCACTCGCTCGGCAGATCCCTGTTATGCAAACACTTGCCGTAGGAGTCCACGTCGATGTGCTGCATCAACTCTTTCATGTACTCGTCCCTGCCGGAGGGTGTATCACATATGGATTGAACGAAAGCAACTGGCGCAAGTTTGCTACGAAGCATCGACTTGGTACCAATGGCCACAAGGTATTTCCGATCGGTGAGTTCTCTATCGGTTTTAATGTATTGTGTGGTGAGTGGGAAGTCGGAGTAACGGCTAAATGTCGACGTAATGTTGAAATGTCTGAGCACGTTCTCATATTGAATGTATGGAAGGTTCTTTGGGGATTCTTCATGAAAAAGCGCCCACAAGTGATTACCTGGGCGCGGTAAAGGAAGGTTCGTCTTATTGATATCGGAACCATAAAACGCTATCACCTACATGGATTTCAAATGAATTTCAAATTAATCACCCTCATCACCCCGTGAGCTACATATGTTAACTCTTATCTGGTTTCCAATTCTGATAAGATACCATAGATGGCGACCACATGGTGGCAGTGAAACGTTGTGCAACACTTCAAATTGAAGAAACTCACCCTTGTGTTATTATCGTACAACAGCCCTCTGTCGACAGTGAAAGTGCATTGATTAAATCCACACTGTCTCGAGCGATGATAATCTGGCATCAACTTAGTCCACCACAACACAATCGGTGGCGGGGTGCGGTTTTTTCTCACAATATGCTTGGCTATGTCCAGCGTTTGACCCTGATTCCCCTTAGGTATAAAAATGTTTCGGAATAACTTAGAAATGCATTTGCAGAGTTCACTTACCTTTTTCAACCATGCCACCAAAGTAACAGTTAGGATAATCACTATTATCACGAAAATTATCTTAAATATTGCGAAAAGCCGCATCTTTGGTTTACACTTTAATACAAAACAACTCCCTAACTGTGGATTAAAGTGCGATTTACATGACTAAAGTGAGTGCCGTCTCATTACCCTAATCTATATGTGAAAGATATTTCAATTGTTTTCAACGTGATAAGGCGAGCGCCCAGTAGAGCTACATTCGAAAAGTACGATATGCCGTTGAGAGCATTGTTTCTGTTTTTTCTTCTACAACAAAGATTGTTTTAAGTTATTACTTTGCTATCAGCACCCAGCATGCAGTTTAATTAAAAAAAAAAAGCTGCTGTGAAAAATGTCAAAACACCCGACCACCGTCAGGGGCGGTATAAGTTGTTGAACGTCAAAAACGCATTCGGTCTAAATCGAAATAGGGATGGACTTTTTTTCGACTCAGTAATAGAGGAAAGGCATTCTAAGGTAGTAGATTGGTGGGTCTTTATGCTTTATCGGAAGTATAATAAAATCGCAAGGAAATTCGATTCGATTATATATTTATATCCCGACGATTACAGCTTGCGTTATAATTTCAACGGTAGTTGAAAGTCTTTTGTTACAGAAAATTGCCATTTTTGAAGCAATGATCTAATGGCTATTAGTCAACCTGAAATATACAGTTTGGTACTGTCCATAGACTAGTAACGTGACACCATCAAAACATTTTTTTCTATTAGATCTCGGCCAATATTTTCCTAAAACTAAATCAATGAAAAACTAGTTAGAAAACTATTCGCCTGGCTACGTCCATTCGTTGCAAGAGAATCTACTACTGTGGTCTATTTATTTTCCAAAGTTGATGACATTTCACTTTCAATTTCAACGCAAACCCCATATTTGACAGTTCACCTGTTTTGTCAGAGGTGGAAAAAAGAAATAAATTTTTTCTTCGACTTCTTCGTACGATGTTTGTCGTAATTCAAAGTTTTCGCTTGATTTGAGTTTTGCATTCCCGATTTAACAAGTTATGTGCGATAAAATACACCATCAGCGTTTGAAGTAAGCTTGCAACAAGTATTCACTGCAAAGAGAGTATGTGATGGCCCATCCGACCACTGAAAACGACATCAAAAAGGATCCACAATTACAATCACCACCAGCTTGGGAGTCATGCTACTACTGCCCCATGGAATCGTTTAAGAGTTCATCGGATTTCGTCAAGTAAATGGCATTCATTTCAATGAACGACCAACTCATTAGCGCTTATTTTCTTTACTAGGCATTTGAGAGACCGCCACTGCACGAAGGAAGGTGGCTCGTTTGTTTGTCGCTATGGCTTCAATGGCGTTTGTCCATCGTTACCGCTGGATGGAGTCTCTGATCGGGATTATGAATCGCATGTGGCACGATATCACGTTAACCAGCCGAGCAAAGAACCAGCACCGGAATGGTCGGTTTTTTCGGCCGCACAGAATCTTCCCGCCGTGCTGAACGATCCTGGTCGTGGCAAGCAGGTGAACCTGTTTACAAAAAAATGGGGCGATAGTTTTGTGGAGAAAGTGCATATAGCACCATCGCCGCATTTGGATGACATTCAGTACGACGATTTTGACGGCTATTTGAAGAAGATTGGCAAACGATATCGACGGCATGTCAGGATGGGAGCCCAGCAGCTTCAGCAGCAGAAGGAGGATTCTAGTCAACCAAATTACCGAAGTCCTACGAGAGAGGGCAGTCTCAATGAGATACCAGATATCTTCATGAAGGGATCACTCGATCTGAACAACGCAGCTAGTTTCGCTTCGGTATTCCCAGGAATTGGTCAGGCAAACGAAGAAAGTAAACAATCAGGTCGGCTGCTGCAGGAGAAGCTGAGTCACTACCTGGACATTGTCGAGGTGAAGATTGCAAGACAAGTGTCTCAGAAATCGGCGGCATTCTTTCACGCAATGACATCTCAGGACGCTATCATGGAACAGATGAGAGAGGCTGCCCAAAATGTGCGCACGTTGCGAGAAAGTCTCAAAACCCTGAGCAAGACTGAGGTGGTGGATTCACTGCAAATCGTTCAGTATGCACAGAGACGGAAAAATCACGAGCAGACGCTCGATAAGCTCTGTCTGATGGCGACGGTACACAAAACACAGCCCATGCTTCAGTTGTTGCTGGGCACACAGGACTACGTGGCAGCTTTGGATTTGATTGGTGAGTACCACCACGTACTACTGGAAAACTGAAACAACTGCTTTTTCTTATTCTAGGCACGACCCAGGAAATCCTCACCCAGGAGCTTGTCGGCATCCACTGCTTCAAGCATCTACCAATGCAGCTAACCGAAATGGAAAAACTAATTGACAAAATGCTTACCACAGAGTTTGAACGTTTTGCTACCGCCGATCTGAATCGACCACTTTCTTCTACCGACGGAGAGGAATTTGATAAAATCCTCGCCGAGGACAAACTCATCTGCATCGTGATGGGTTTGTTGCGGAAAAACAATTACTCCTTCATCGACACCTACAAGGAGGAGAGCATCGTGACCATCAGGGCGATCATCAAGCAGCTGGTGATTGAGGTGATAGCGTCATCTGACGCTGAACTCTGTCTTACGGGCGCTGGCGAGGAGGCTCAAAGTCTGTCGATCACCGAGTGGATCGCACTACTTCAGCGCGCCACTGTAGCTTTGCTAGAGGTCCTCGGTAGAGTGAAAGCTGTAACTACGATAATGCTGCAGACTGCGAACGCTGCCGCAGGCAGGTTTGACGGTGCGGTTAACCTTATGGACTCGGAAGCATTCCTTATCGAGACAGACTATGATAATGTGCAGGAAAAATTAGGCGAACTGCTGCAGTCTGTGTGCAACTATTGCCATGAACGCTGTGCGAATCTGGTATCGAGCCAGAGCTTAGAGAAGAGCGTAGCTACCGCTGACGAGGTCGAGAGGCTGACCGCCATTGTGGATGAGTTCAGCGCCGGCACGGAAGCAATATCCGGATCGCAAAGTGTGCCTCTAAAGGTGGCCGTCAAGGTGCAGGCATCACGGTTCGCAAATCGATTCCATTCCGAGAGAAAACAGAAAATGGCCCTGCTTCTCGACTCAGAACGCTGGCGTCAAGTGGACATTCCAAATGAATTCCAAAAAATCATCGATCGCATCGCAGAAAACGAATTCAGCTTCAGCAAGTCGCTGGACTACTCCACGTCATCGATTCAATGCAACGGAAGTAGCCCCGCAAGTCCGGTGTTACTAGTCGAAGGCAAACCATTCGCCCTAGTTGGAGCCGCTCTCCTACTAGTCCAAATGATTAGCGAGTACTGCAAGTGCGCACTACGACTTCCAATCGTAGCCGGATACCTCTCCCGGAACGTAGTCGACCTGCTGCGCACCTTCAACTCACGCTCGTGTCAATTAATTATCGGCGCTGGAGCTCTCCGAGTTGCTGGCCTCAAAACCATCACCAGCGGGAATTTAGCTCTCGTCTCACGAGCCCTTCAACTAGTTCTATGGTTGTTACCCAAGGTAAAGGAGCACTTTCGCAGCCTTGATTCCACCTCAGTGTCTAGTTTTGACACCATCGAAAAGGACTTTATTGGCCACATAAAGGAAATTGAAAACAAAATCTACGGAATTGTCACAGATCGCGTTGCGGCACAGCTGGCTGGCTGGGACTCCAGGCCGCCCGTGCCCTCGCAATCATTTCGAAATATCTCACGTCATCTGGTGAAGTTGCACGAAGCCATTGCTCCGATACTACCCGAGCAACAAATTCACGCCATCTATCGGATCGTTCATAAGAATTTCAAAGACAAACTGAGGGAGCAACTGCTACGGAACAACATCATCAACAACGGCGGCCCGCAGCATGGAGTTGTCACGTCTGAGCTGACTTTCTACATGGAGACCATCAGGACACTTAAGGCATTGCCACTCGCCGAGATGGGCGAAGACTCCATGGATGATATTTGGATTTTTTAGCAACTTGTAGACTAAACTCTGAAAATTCTCCTTTCACCTTTCACCGTTCAATCCCTTTATTGTTTTGTAGCTTACGACTGCCAAATATTCAGTTTCGATGAGAGGCCCACCTGTGAGGGGTCAACACTCTGGATTGAAGTAAAATTCTAACCTTGTACTGTTTTTGTTTCGCTCTGTCTTTCGGTCTATTTCACCTCTTTTGTTTGTTGTCGAATTTTAGTTCATAGAATATTGAAGTATTAATAATTAAAATGATTGCTTAAATAATTTGTAAAATATTTTATAAAATAAAGTTTAAGTCGGAAGAGAACGGAAGTAATTTGAAAATGGCGATCAATGCCGTTTGTTTATATACAGAATTTAAAAAAAGGTTAAAAACAAATCAACCAATGGAACATTTACAAAGAGATCGAGCGCGTTGCAAAATTGTAAAGAAATTAACTAAATAAATGTTTCCCTGTTGAAGAATTAAAGACGCAAGAGTTCTTTCACTTCGACAATGTTACGTTACATAATACGTAATTATTAAGTGGATCAGCGGAAACGGGTAAGCGAACGAGATTTCGAAAGACAGATATAGGTAGTCGTGGAAAAGAAAATGTTTGGTTAGAAACGAAGCGAATTGAAACGCTCGCCTGCTTGAGCTATGTTCTGCTCTTTATTGACAGAATTTCTTAAAAATGTAAGCGAGACATATCATTTGTAAAGACCGTATTTCGTTTACGACTCGGCACAGTTTGAACACCTTTACACAACCATTCAAATGAATAAACTCCCCACACACATGAATCACTAAAAAACTGAATCCAAACTGACTGTCATGGCAACGAAATGACACAACAATAGCACCAAACCAAACATCTTCGCAACTGATTCACATTAATATCGCGGCATAATACACCACAATGCTGATCGGCCAACAGAATACCGAAAAGTTAGACTCAATTCAGGACATTGCCATCAAACTCCTGGAAGAGCAGATGCGAGTCTTGAATATCGCAAACGATCCGAGAGAAAGTACAGTATTCGTCCTCGGCAGCAAGGCAGTTGTAAGTTATCTACCCATCATTCATCAATAATAGAAACACCCAAAAATACGTATAACATTTTCAGGGCAAATCAACGGCAATAAACAAATTCCTCGAAAAAGACGATACCGCTCGACCAACCCTGGCGCTGGAATATTCCCATGGACGGCGCACCAGCTCATCGCAAGGAATTCAAAAGCAAATTCTAAATGTCTGGGAGCTGGGTTCGCTAGACAACTCCGAGCAACTAGTTGAAGTGCCGCTAAAGTTTCATGGAGCGCAACACTTTTCGGTTATCCTGTTCGTGGACCTATCGCAACCGAAGAGAATATGGTTAGATGTGGAGAGCACCTACAAAGGCCTTAAAAGTACCTATATGAACCAGCTCAGTGAAGCGGAGTTGGCATTGTTCAGCGAAAAAGCTGGCGAACGAGTTGGAAAGGAGCACGCGGATCTGCCTACGATGGATGTTTTTCCCTTTCCGCTCATATTCGTGGGCGGGAAATACGATGTTTTCATGGATTTCGGTAGGTTCTGCTTGAATGGTATCGTATATTTCATTTTAAATCTTTCAAATCAGATCCGGAAATCAAAAAGCACGTTTGCAGATGCCTTCGGTCTGTGGCGCACACGTTGGGAGCCAGCTTGTTATTCTACTCTAATCAGATACCAAAGCTTTCCAAAACACTGAGGGATACTATTAGCCATCTGGGGTTTGGGAGTCCGTCGCAGCCTTTTCGGACCTTTAATGTGGATTACAATGGACCGCTTTCGGTTTGGTTTGGCTCAGACACATGGGATCAAATTGGTCTGAATCCCATTCCGATGGACCGTATTGGGATGGCGTTTTGCCAAGATGTTCCACAATTGAAAGCGCACAATACCACGCTGCCCGATGATCCAGCAAAGGATCCTGGTTTCCGTGAGAGTATTATTGACGAAATGCGAGCTCAGAAAAACGAAGAATTGGCCACGCTCATAAAAGAGAACGCCATGCGGGGCAAATTCGAAACTGTCATTCTGTAGTGTGAAGTCACACTATAGATTAAATAGCAAAAATAAATCTTTTTTCCCTAACGTTTTGTTTCCTTCAAAGTTGTGCAGGTATAAACCGACAGAATGCCAGTGGAACCCCAAAAATCCACGCGAAATAACAAAATGCAAGCATTAGGCGAAGATTATGCGAATGTGGAGGATAATGCAAACGATATACTAATTCAAGGGGTTTTTGCAAGCTCAAAAAAGTATTATGCGCAACATTCCCTTCCCTTTGTTACCAATTCGCAATAACTGATCATGTGCACTGAAAGATAAAATTATCCGCAGTTTGTGATTTCAATTAAAAATCTTTTATTCCTTCGACAGCACTGCTCGACAGTTTATTTTCGTTCATTATCGTCATGTTTGGTTCATTCTATGCTGTTGATATCCGAATTCCGAGCCTCTCGCTTGCTTCCATATTCCAGTAAATTGACCGTTGTTCATTTCAGCGTCCGACTGCGAGAGTACCTACATCTACACACAAAACGTCAGCTTTGCTTGCTCCATCCTCCATGTTTCCATGCCCAACCAAACACAGAATCTTCCCATTTGAGAGTGTCATTTTGGCAAACTTCACAGCACACCCACTCCTCCTCCTCCAGTACCAGTTACTTACCTTACTCCGTCCAACCCCTTGCATCGGCATCCTCTTATTGGAAAGCAAATTCGAATGTGCCACAGCTACACGCTTTGTTTTATCACCCATATTCATCATGTCCCACTTTATCGAAGCACTGCGACGCCTCCCCGCCCTCCCACACCGTGTCCATGCCCACAACCTTCGACCACGCATGGTTAGAAACAATTTTCGCCGAATTCGCACAACAATCTCGCTCTCGCTCTGGCTCTCTGCATCTGTGTATAATAATACCTCGGTTTGGTGAGTTTTCTGGTGACTTCAACTTTGAGTCTTTGCTTTCTTCTTGTGCCGTCGTGGTGTTTGGTTTGGTTGCTCTGTTACTTTACTCTGCCACACCAAAAGAAAACGCCAAATAAAAAAAGAAAGAAAATAAATTAAAAAAAAAAAAAATTAAATTCTCTCGGGCGCCGCAGCAGCAGCAGTGTGTTTTCTTTTGAATGAAAAAAAAAATTCTCGTTGTTGTTTTGATATTCGCACAGATTTTCAGTTGTATTCATATGTCATTGGATTACTGTTAAACGAAAAGTTAACAACGGTCTGTCGACGAACGCGCGCGGTAAATCGTGTGAAATCCTTTATGAGAGGTGAGCTTTTCATCTCCCAACTCCCTTTGCTCCACTCCGCGATTGTGTAATCGGTTTCGATGATCCGCTTTTGCTGTGACCTATAACAGTCGGCCAAAAATTGACGAAAATTTTCCCTTTTCCTGCGTGCAGTGGAAAATACAAATTAAACAGGGATACACAGCTCCAATCGCCCCCTATCACAGAAGGTAACATTCAAAATTCTTGTTTTTTCAATCAATCTATAATTGCGTGTTGTCGTTGGACCGTTAACTCCGGCAGGGGTATATTTTTGTTATTTTTTTCCATCCCAACCTTCGAACATACAACCTACCTACCTACTTCTCGCAAATAAAGAGAAATATCGATTTTTCCGTTTTCATCCAGAAAAAAAAAAAAACAAAATCAACCACCCACCAAATAACTTCGAAGCTGGTTTTGTATTCTAGTACTAAGGAACACTTGCTCCCTGACAGTCCTTGAAACTGGATGAAAGCAATTTCCATTCACACTCTGAAACAGGGACAACACCGCAAGGTGAATGAGTGGAAAATGTGGACCCTGGCCTTGATATTGCCATCCATGACGGAGCAGTGGCGGCTGTCGCAGCTTAATTTAATCGCTAAAATTAAATTAAACTGCGGCAATCAAATCAGGACGATGTTTTCAATTGTTTTGTCAATTAATCTGCTCACAGCCACACTGTTTCGGACTGCTTAAATGAATTGGACGGAAAAGCGTGATTAGTTATTTTTTTGTTACCAGTGGCAGCCCTGGTTTCAATTAAATCGGTCTCACTTGTTTGTATACCTATTTCGATTTGCCTCCCTAATTTGAATTGAAGGCACAAATCGTTCGATTTTTTCGTCAACAAAAAACTATTTCAAGTTCTGATTAATTAAAAAGTCGACACGATCGTGAGCATTATAATTTTGTCAGTGATTCTTACCAGTTTTCTTTGAATACAACTTTGAGAATGGCGTGCAAATTCAACCTTGATGGACTTGAGCAGACCCAGAAGATCATTAAGAGTGTTTAAAATCCCAGTGACACATCACCGTACCACATGAACTCACATACGACTGAAAACCGGTTAATGATCCAAGCTACAGGTACTCCCATAATTGAAGTGCCATTATTAGATACAAGTATAAAAAACACCAGTTACCTAAATATTTGAAAAGTAAATTTGTTCAACTTTTGGTTGCGTCGATTGTAGTGACCCCGATTCAGTCAAAATGTGAACAAACAAAACAAAGAGGCACCGCACAAGCTCACAGATAGAACAATCATCAATCATTGTTGAACTTCACTTTGAAAGTTAATTTTTTTCATTTTTTTTCCTTGCCAGTTCTGGCAAGTGTATCATTAGCAGAAATGAAGCTGGCTAATAAAATCCATCCAGTAGGTATTTTCCATTGGCAAATCTCCTTTCGCTAACATCTCCCATCAGGTGTCGTTTAACTTTACGTGGCGAAGCTATCCTGCTGTGGACAATAATTTCTATTAATCCTTGAGAAGGAGGGAGGAGTTATGTTATGTGCACTCTGTGATGCAATGCAGGAGCAATATCCTTTCAACGGGTGGCTGTGTTTTGTTGTTGCTCTTTCAGCGTTATGCGATGCCTCGATGCCTCGATGTGCAAGGCAAAGACGTCGTTGCGTCAATTTTATAGTTTTCATTTTAGCGAAAGCTGGGTGGCACGGAGTATGCATTTATATGCATCCTAGTTTCCTAGTGGGCGCTATAAACAGGGGAATAAACACTAATAGCTCTGTTGGTACAGTACTAATGGGATGAAGAGATTTCGAAATTAATTTAAATGAATTTTCCAGAAACATTTTTAATTAAAGTAGGTTGCCCGAGGTCCTTTAAGTCAGTGATATACAGAAGTAAAAGGAAAATGGTCGCAGACGAAATGTTTGCGTGACAATCCGCATGGCAGTCTCAAACTCATTCGCAAAATTAGATATTTATTTCACATAACTTCTTTCACCAGAATTCGTGGGGAATATGTCAAGGGCTTTCAACTTTGTTTCATAATTTGTTTATATTTTCGCACGTCGAACTTTTATGCAAACAATTAAATTTTTGATGAAATGGCATTTCAGAAATACATGCCTCGCTTGGGATTCGCAGATGAATGCGCTGGCGAAAAAAATATTCCTCATCGAAACTCAAAGCGAACGAAATGCGAATCGCCTGGTATCGTATTTGTGTTTGGATATTCCTAAAGGAGAGTTAGGGAATTTGTTTTTGGATATTAGTAAAAGGAGAGTTAATATCCAACCAGGCGATTCGCATTTCATTCGCTTTGAGTTTCCCTGGAGAATATTTTGTTCTGCGGTTAGTTTGTTAAAGTAAAACTACTTATATTCAACTAAATGCAGGCTTACCAATTTTTAATAAGTTTGACAGAACACGTGTGCATAAATATGGAGTATTGCGCTCAGTGTGACCGTTGCAGAATTCTGAAAAGTCGCAAGAAAAAGGACCAATGAGAAGAGCTGATTTCTAGTTTTTTTTAAAGATATTTACCAAGTATTGGTTCGCTAAACACTTTATTAGTGTCGTGATAGGTAACTGCGTTTCATTTAAAAGGTTTTTATTTGGAAATAACAGCATTGGACATTTTTTTGAAGCGCGCCTTCTCCAACTAAAAAAGGGCCAAAAGAGCAAAAAATTGTGGCAGGCTCTCGGAAAAAGTGTCAAATTGCAACTTTAGTCGCACAACGGTCACGCTGATTTCGCGCTTACCTGCAATGAAACAAAATAAAAATAAATAATTTTATTTGGTAAGTTGGAAGTTTTTTTATAAAATAGAGTTATACTCTCGATTGTTTGTCGGCGCAGTGGAAACAACTTCAACTGCAGACCTTACACTCAGTAGTCCAGCACACCAACCACACAGAGCCCAGAAGCAACATCACTCTATCTCTAGAGCGGGCTTATGCAAGATCGAAGAAAGGAACAACCCAACACTGGGCCTTAACTATACCTTCAGGTATACGCTTTTAAAGTCTGCTTTTGGAAATGAAGTCATGTTTTTAATAAGACGCCTCAATGTTCCCAAAATTTAGGATGTAGCACCAAAATCACATCACAGGCGTCAACCTGTCTGTTGTATTCAAGAATTGGTGGTGGACAATTGCCTGGGAATAGAATTGCCGGTTCACTTCCCAAGAGAAATCTATTCGAAGAATTGACTGCATCAGAAAGCAACTGCTCAAACAAATCACTCAAAGGAATCTAAATGTGACGATGGTTAACGAATCAATCCAACCAATACCAACAACAAACGTTCTAATAAAATAAAATAAAAAAGTCCTAATAAAATTGCCGCATCGCAAAGCGACATCCATCGGTGAAAGTATCGCCCTTGAATTTTGGTCTAAACCGCATCTCACTTCATTTCCTCTATCCTTGCCTAACTTTATGTGCAATCAAACGGAAAGGCAAATCCTACGCATCAACGTAGCGAGAGCGAGAGAGATACTCGCCTTTGATCGGATTACACTACGAAACCTTTCAAATTGACTGCAGATGGGCCGATGGGGATAAGCTGTTTATGTGATAAATTGCAGAGGTTGGTTCGCATTGCAATTGCAAGTAGGTTTTCGACGTCAAAGCCCCTACACCGCCAATCTGACATACACCAGCAATTAGGCGTATATCCAATTAATATTAAAACACACAAACACACCTCAAACCGGCTGCATAACCAAACGAGCTATAACGACAACCGCAAACCAAGGTACCGCATGTATCATACAAACGGTATATACGTAGGAATAAGTCTGACTAAAGCTGGATTTTGAAAAAAGATACTTGCAATCGGCACATCACTCCGCATGGGGTCACAAAGAAACTTGCAAAAAAAAAATATAGAAAAGCCAGACAGTTGCGAATTCTATTTAAAGGAAGACTAATGGAGCCCATGATGGAGATCTGCTGGGTATAGATATAATGTACATAGGGGAAATTCAGCTTCAAATCTAGTGCAAACAATTAAGATATTTTTGTTCTTGTTTTTTGTCGTTCTGTTCAGTTTCAAATAATCGAACCGCTGAAGTGCACTGTTGGAAGCAACCCATTAAAACGCGCTTACTTTTGTACTCGAGGCCGAGAGATGCTGCCAGATGTAGATGTCGATCGCTGGTTACATTCTCTTTTGCTCGGTGAGATAAAGAAGTGAATGGACAAACCTAACAATGGAGAACTTGATAGATGGACCAGCAGCACCAGCAGACTGAACATCCATTGTGCTATTGTAATTTGAAAAATTGCTCTCTACTCTATTATTAGAGACGAGGATTGGATGTAGCAGCGAAATCGATTGGAGCTTTGCAGTTGTTTTGATACAATTGCCAGTGTATTGCTTTCACTCAAGGGATGATTAAACAGTTACATAAGTAGCTAATATTTCGTGCCTTACGAAATTGATTTGAATCGAAACCGAAATCCACTTTTACTGCATTTATGAACTGACAAAAGCTTCGTGAAAATGAGTGCTTTATGCTATACCCAATTGCTTGCAAGGAGGGTTGCCATTTAGTCCTTCAACAACAGCAGCTCTGGTTTTTTTTCACTTTGCTCTCTAATGCACTATAATGCGGAACACAACATTCACATCTCTAATGACAAAAGTGTGACAAGGTTCGTTACACTTTTGGCATCACACTAAAGACTTAAGGATCAGCTTGAGACGTTTCCCTCAGCATCAATAAATTGTGCAAAGGGAACGGATTCAATTGAATGGCTTTTTACGTTTCAACTCGACTCGACCTCTCTGTCTGTACCGTCGTCTACGCGGTAGTACACTTTAGTTTTTACAAGAGCCAAGAAAAAGCGACAGCCAGAGAAAGAAAAAGCAAAAAAAAATCTTCCATAGTGCCCCGTTACATGAGGCAATTTTTATTTGTTCACTACACGCAGCTACATACACCGTGTGTTGGTATATGCTCTTGCTATAAATGTCGCGTCCCCACAAAGGGGTTCCCCGTGGCATATACACACATCCAACGCGTCGATAAAAGGGGGCATTATAAACCCGCCGCTGCACATGCATTTATGCATGAACCCTGGACGTGTTAAGTGCACCTTATGCATTCATGAAGATGTCAACCTTATAATTGGTAAATGTATTTTAAGCAAACTCTATTATCACTTGTCGCTGTTGCATAAAGGACGATAAAGGACAAAGAAGACAAACTCAATCAAAACTAATCGATGAGAAACGCTTAAACTGTTTAAAAAAACAACCGCCACTTTGTTGAATTACTTACAGCGCAGCGATTCGCATACGATGAGATTAAATGAAAGGGATGATTATTATTCAAGTTATTTTCGTCCATGCATGCATTAGGAGCTTATTGCATAGAACTGGGACCTCTTTTACTGCATAGGCCTATTTATGGCATGAACGCGACGTATGCCACTATAACAAGGGTGAGAACATGCAAACGCCCACGGCCACCGCACCACCCTCGAAACAGGGGTTGATAGAGACCCCAACTATACTTGTTTACAATTTATATCACTGAAGGTTCTCATAAAAACGAGTAATCCGCATTTCACAATACTTGTACTGCAGAACTCTTTGAGAGTCTGCTCTATATTCTCTGTCTTTATGCGATAAACGGAGTGTGTAACGGATATAAAATTGCTTGTGACGCGTGTTTGTCTGTTCACATCCGGACTGCGGCCTGGCGTATATATAATTCGCATAATTAGAGCCGAGATTAGAAACGTCACCAGCAGTTTGTTTGCTCTCCGTCGCGTTCCCGGCACGTTTTCTGTGATTCCGGTCGCACTTTTTGGCGGTCGTATCGTTGCCGTGTTGAATATTTACTTGGATGGTGGTGGGGTGGGTGGTTGCCTGTCATCTGTTCTTGTGTGCATGCCATTAGCTAAGCCACTTTTATGGGGCTTTCGTGGGAATCTTTTCCCTTTGATCAGATTGCAGAGTTTGCAGAAGTATCTTATCTTAGGTAATTTTATTTAACTTTGCTGGGTAAGTTTACATAATTTATTCACCAAATCAAGAGGAATAACTTTATCGAAGGACTGATGGATCTTCTCAAACTGTGATGTTTCTTTTACATTAATGGTTAGCGTCAGTCGTTTGGCGGGTAAATTATAAGAAAAGGACTTGCATACCATTAAACTTATTTTGAAAATCGGTCTTCAGTTAGTAAAAAACACGATTTTTTAACCAGAAAAAAACTAATCATGGAGCACCATACCTACCTTCAAGAATAAAATGCTTGATATGGTTGAGTGAGCGTTGAATTTATATTAACTTTGTCCCACGATAGAACTGTACATCTCCCATTTTCGTTTATGGTATTCCACATGTGCGCTTACTAACAAATTCTTGGTTCCTCTTGACTGCTCAGATATGACCACGGCCATAGAGCACCATAGCAAATCTATTACTCTCTCTCTATCCACATGTAATGGTGCTCAGCAAAGCGAGTCCTTTGCATATTTCAACTGTTTTTTCCCTTTTATATTATAGTACCTAAAAGTGCACCACATGTCAACAAAACCCAGATGAACCTCGAGTGCCAATTTGTCCCAAGAGTTGCCTATTTGTTAAACAAATAAACACATCCAATCGCTATGTATAGTAATTAAATTATAACACAAAACTGTTAACCCTTATAGAGAGTGGAAAAAAAAAAATGCGTGTTCATAAAAAACAACACAACTATCCTATCGATAACAATGGCAGTGTAAGATTAATTGTGACCAATATCAGAACGAGTGCATCACACCCTAACCTACCCTTGTTTGAAGTACATTTCTTTATGCCCCTATATAGATCTGTAATTCATTTTGTACAATTTCTCACCCTTAATTGGGCTCCTTGCACTATGGCTGTGGTGTTCAAGTTGTAAAAATATTTATTTTGTCATCGAAACGAGGGGAACCGATAAAAAATAAAAGTCCGACGTGAGACAGTACCCATCTATATTTTTGTTTGGGAAACACCATTCGGGAAAACGTCCAGATTGGGTTTAAAACAGGTACACCTTAGACCGATTGCATTCCATAAATCAACTGACCAGAACAAACTTAATATTAGATTACTAGTTTATTGTTTGTCGATTATGAAATGAGTGAGTCGAGAAAAATTACAGACTAGAAAGTTTGATCCAGATTTATCCATGGACATCTTACGTCTAAAGAAGCTATCTACGAGACAGTTGAACTATACGTTAGAAGCGACTTAAATGTAACAATCCATTTTTAACTGAAAATAATGCCAATTTCTGATCAATGGAGACGTTCAAGTATCTAGTTTAGTAAATCTGACAGCTGACTGACTTTATGTATCTCAGTCTTGATTGGATTTGGTTGGATTCGGTTGTCAAGAAACTAGTAACTGGAATACTAAGTTGACAGTTCGGATATGCGGCTGACGTAGATTCAGGTTACATCACTAGACCAGATCAATTAAGTCGACTTAAGATAACTAGATTTGTGCCCAATTGTACCCAATGACAATGAGCATAGCATGACAACATAACAAACCTTTCGGCAAGTGCTAACCCCATAAATTCGCAGTGACTTTATTGGGCCATTTCATCTTTTGACATATCTGTGGCAACAAGGAAGAACAGCATAAGTCGACTTATGTCAAAATTGAGTTAATGTTACTATCGGATGCACTGTACCCTGTTCTATACGTCATATTTTTTTCATTCAAATATCGTTTACGGTTGCAGTGTTATGGATCAGGAAAAAACGCATAAGATATGGGAAGGCATATCTGAGTTCAAACTTTTAACCTTCGCTCCTGAAAAGTGGCTAAAAATGACTTATGCTGTTTTTTTTCCTTGTTACCACAGATATAGGCACAGAGCTACAACAAAACCCCACTTTCGGTCATCTGACATATAAGAGCTAATTAGGTTAGGTTATTTATCTGTTTACACGTACAGCTACCTGACAAATGAGTGCATCGCAATTCTCGATAACTAGCTTGTCCTACATAATCAAATGTCAAACATGTTCGGATGATTACGAACATTTAAAAAGAAATTGTGCATGCTACTTGTAAAGCCCCTTTCATGATAAGAAACAATTACTTGAAAGTCCAAAGAGAAAAAGTACACCGCTTAGTCACCCTGTTGCAAAATTTACATCTCCATTACACGCTCGCTCCACATCCGACATCCCTGTATATCTCTCCAATCGAGTTCGGCTCAATCCACAGCCACACAACCAAAATCGCTCTTGAGGCTCTTCGCTCTTTTTCCAATTCAATTGATTATCTCAAACACAAGCTCATAATCCGCAGTCCGCACTCTGCACAAGAAACTCAACTCCACATCAATAGAACACATCAAAGCCAATTAGAGTAGGGGAGGGTGATTCACGTTTACCCTATGGTGAGGTGAATCTCTCGCATGACTGAGTGGTCGAAGCTTGTGTGTATGGTATGGTTTGAACTCCGAATACCGTGAAAAGAGTTCACATCATGCGATGAAAGTGTGGGAATTACGGTTAAAGATATACTTTTCACATTCTCCTTCTGCCAACGGTTTATCATTATGTTTGCCTTGCCCACTCCTACTGGTTACGTTAGTGTTGCATTTTATTGTAGTGTAAGTGAAGAAGACCCATCATTGCCAGAGCTAGATGAAACTTGGGCACGTGACTTTTATACCAATTTGTGAGGTATATCTCTACCTTGGACTTGTTATTTTTCCCAGATATTGAGTCAAGGTAAAAATGCCGCGAGTCGTGACGTTTTGAGTGCTAATAAATCAAAAGGGATCGACTGCGATGACATTATATACACTGTTTCGAATGTCATCCTGAATTAACTTGATGTAAACACACAACCAAAGCCATGCGAATGAAGGACTGCGCTGAGTTCAAATTGTTCAAGTCTCTTAAACAACATTTTTCTTTTCTTTTAATTCCAGGTTAGGATGCTGTTGCAGCACAACTAGCGTCAGACGTGAGTATCTACTTAATACCTTCAATCATTTATTTTTGATAGGGTAAATTATCAAGTCGCGTCCCCAATCCACTGTGGTAAAACCAAATATGTGGTGCTAAACCAAATATTTTATTGCAGCAGGGTATGAAAAGCACGAGCGTTCGACATCATAAGACCACAGAACTAACATTTTAGCGCGTTTTATTTATAACCTTGCTACGAGATGAAACAATCAAGGAGAATCTGACTAAAAATACTCATCATCAGACAGCAAACAGCTGATTGTGGTTCAACTTGAATATTTTACCTATCCACATAAACAGATCTGATTTTCGTATATTTTGTTGTGTGAAAAATGAAAATATACAGCCCAACTGGCCAATTTAGGTGTGCAACAAACGCAATGCAGATCCAAATGCTCAACGAGTACAGTTCTTTACACTGTTTGTGGATTAATCAGACGTGACTGTATTTACTTGTAGGTATTCGCTTCTCTCTGTGACGACAGCAAGAATAGTGAATTATGACAAAGCATCGAGTGCACATAATACTTTGTTGCTTCTTGTGGTATGCGCTCGATTCCACCTTTCACTGTTTCACAATTCACACACTTCATTTTCAGCGATTTTTTTTAATCAAATCTTATCTAAGAAATTATATCAACGATTTACGGTGCCTAGAGTGATTTTTTAGCCCCATGCAGTATATTCGCTGTCACTGGTTTACCTGTGTTAAATTTTTTTTTTTTCTAAATGTGCTGAGTATCTCTTTCTTTATCGCAGTAATAAAATGTGAAAAACAAATATCAATTTGTTTATACCATTTAGATGCAAAAATAAACAAGAGATGGTGTGTATGTGGTGTGGGTTGGGTTTATCTTTTTCGTGCAACACGGTTGTGTGCAAAGAATGTTTAATGCCACGAAGCACGAATGTGTGCGAAGTTTTGGTGTTGCCAGAATAGAAAGGCGAAAATTTCCCTGACAATGATTGATCGAGTGGATTTGAAGTACCTAGGTACATTATCTTTTTCGGTGGAGATAAACTGAGCTGTTAGTCGCAAATAGGCACATGGACATAGATATACTTGAACAGAAATTGATTTTTGTCCATGCAGAACTGGCGTATCATCATTCAAATTCTGTCGTGCCTTTTAAGTGGGTATGCGTAATATTGGCACGAAATGGACATATGGCTTGGTTATAGAAAACTTAGTTTAGAGATTCTATCGAATTGTAAACGTACACCCCAATAAATCATCATAATTAAGTCTTGCCGCAAATAAGTAATTTATCGTGTCCCGGCGCCCGTATTTAAATACTAAGATGGCGGCACAGTTCTGGGCGAGCTTTTCAAGTTAGCCCAATCCTTAGCCAACGGATTCCATTTGCGTTGGTTGAAGTCTATTTTTACTTGCGTAGGCAATTCATACTGAGACGCCCAACTGGCACACTGGTCCCCTCAACATTTCTAATTTCTAATTTCTAATTCCGCCATTTTGTTTTCCTATTGGTCTTATGTCAAGTAGAATCCGTGTGACATGCTAAAAAAAGTATGGTTTGTCTATGCTTACTTGCACAGTCACAACAAACGGCGCAAAATATACTACTCTACGTAATTGCAATGGAAATTACTAAAAGGAGACAAAGTCCTTTAGGTTAGGTTGAGTAGGGCTGTGGAGATTGTCATGAAAGGCCAGGTGCTATAGAGGGCCCATCACCACCCCAGAAGACCATTACGGTTAAACCTAAATCAAGTAGTTCAAACGTTCAATTTTCTTACAGAATCTAAGCATGGTCTAAATTTTGTATGAGAAGACAACCTCCTCTAAATTATAAAATAAGTACCTGTCGAGGACGAAGTGCTTTCTTCCTACCCTGAAAGTTTTAACTGCTGTCTTTTGTGACTTCGTTGTCGGTTCGTTGATGTTTGGTCTCCTTTCTTGTTGCCTTGGCTTTGGCCTCGTTGACCCATTTGAACCGCTTCTTCTTCTCTATCTATTATTATTTAAACTACTAACTAACCACAAATTAAAAGTAAATAATAAAAAAAAAATGTTTGGCGCTAGGTACCAGGACTTTCGGCTAATTCTCTCTATCTAAAATTGTATGCCAATCACGGTATTGACATAGCATAGTTACTGAAAAGTGATCCAATACGTTTCAGTTTCAGATTCTCTAAGATCGTTTTTAATTCCCCCCCCTGCCCTAACACTACAATTCAATATTTCTCACCTTTTGAAAGGAAAACAGAAAACAGATTCACCTACACGCATACGGCTGCAATCTGCACTATATATCGATATCCGTAGCCGTACGCCATATCTGTGTGTGTGCAGCAACTCAGCGCTGATGACGACGGTTATAAATTTTCAAATATCCGCCGCATTGGTATAAAGAATCGCCACAGCTAAATGGGATAGCTGCACCAGCGTAGCCACGCGGAAGACAGAGATGCCAACTGGTGGTTGAAGTACTTTCTGTTGTTCTTCCCTTTGCACGTTAAATATTCGTGTGAATAGTGAGGCTCAGCAAAGCCACCACCAGCTGGCTATTAGCTAGAGTAACTTGAACTGCTGGAACGTAGAGTTGTAATAAAAGAGGTTTGTCGCGTCTCGGCTGTTGTGTCTGTGTTCGTCTGCTATTTCGTGATATTTTTTTTTTAATCGGGTGGGAAAACTAAATCCGTGCTTCTCTAATATTTCGCGTTCTTATCGTCTTTCGCGTTAGTTTCCAAAAACAATCTTCAATCCGCGCGCGAGTGATACATTTGAAAGTTCAAAAATCTGTCCAGTGTCCCAGTCTTTTGTTAAACTGTGCAAAATTTGTGGATATTTTTGCAACAAAATAAATAAATTGCCATCGTCATCAGTAGTTCTGTTCAATAACACTAACCGCATTACACAAAAAAAAAAAAAACTGCTGCCTAAACAACAATACAGCGAAAGCGATTTTTAATTCGGAATTTACCCAACTCTTTCCCTCCACAACTAGAAACGGTAAAGAAAACTCCACACATTGCAATAAATATAAATACATAAAACAAAAATACTAAACGAGTTCTTAGGAAAATTACTATGCTCAGAAATTCATTTACATTCCACCAAGGTTGCTGTTGCTCTTTGAATAAGAAATTGGACAAAAATTTCTACACAAAAACAAACCGAAGAAGACGACACTCATGCCTACTGTTTGTGTTAACGCTTTTATGCAAATTTAGTTGGGTTTAGCGCGAATGCAAAATATATTGCGCAACTAGCTGCACGGTTATGTGACATATCTACCAGGTCGAGTGTATCTAGAATCGTTAAATGATCACGATATTCGTATTAAGTATGTTTTCTACGAGTCCATGCTTGCCAGTCGAACCTACTTCATGCTATGTAGTATGTACCTGAACGTGGTTGCATTTGAATGTGTTTTTATACCGCCTGAATGCATCCTGCTTGTCATACTAATGATTTTTTTTCGGATTTGCCTTTAATTACTGCATTGTCGTAAAATCATCATAGTCATAGTCATAGTCATAGTCATAGTCGAACGATGATGAGTCGCATTTTTACCTGAGTAAGTGAAGTCTGATGATTTTATGGTTAGGTATTTGAATTTGTTTGTTGTTAGCGATTTTCCAAGACGTTACGGATGAGTGAAGTTTTTTACAAACCCGCAGATGACGCAGAGTAGAAAGCTTGGTTTGATTGATTGATGTTTATGACAGATGGGCTTGCGGCTTGGATATAGGAGCGGAGATTCTGCTGAAGTTGGTAGCACAACTACTGCTACCATTTTAATATTATGGGGACGTTCAAGACTCGAGTTTACTAAGGCTGACAGCAGGTGGAACTTTGTTTGTCCCAAATTGATCACGTAAACAGAGTTTTGTTTTCAGTTGACGTATATGAAGTGGTACCTAGCCGACGAATCTACACAAGAAATTCATGACTGAGTACTAAGTTGACAGATTGTATATGTGGCTGACGTAGAAATCGACATATCCAGTTTTTGCGTTCAGATTCGGAGTACATCTAGTACAGACAAATCTAGTCGACTTAACATTTTTGATTGTGTCCAATTTTTCGACTGAGTACTTAGCTGTCATTTTGACTCGTTGGGTAATATAGAATACCGTTACCGACGTTTTTACGTTCAGGAAATCGGATGTAACCCAGTCAAATCTGATCGATTTAAGACGAGTAAAGTTTTTAATCGCCTAAAAGGTCAATCAACCGAAATGCCCACCAAAACGACTATTGTGTCTCGTTTAAGTGCAGTTTAATGGTAATAGTCATTAAAAACAAATTTAAATATTCAGAAAAAGATAAAATTAACAACCGACCAAGACTAATTTTATGACTGCTGTTGCATTGAATGGTGGCGAGTTTTGTGCATAGCCGGCTAAGGTTTTATAAAAAAAAAGAAGTAATAGGCATCTTGCTATTTGACATTTATTCAAAATAAACCATATTATACCTAGCAAGATATTTTTTTTTATCGGTAGGTACTTAGTACACACTTGAAGAAAATGTGTCAAAAAAAAATGTTCGACGTCCAGTTAGGAAAAATTCCACAGCTTTAGAAAATATTAAAACACATTGAATGTCAGAAGACACAATTTTAACATTTCTGTGCCAAATGACAGTTTTCGCCAGGTATGCTTTCTTGTTCGGTTGCGTTTCTAGGGCTTCATTATCAATTTAAGCCAGCACCGCCTAAAATATCTATAAAGCTCCACAGACCTCTTTAATATTATACGCGAATGGTTCGTTTATTAAAAACTATTAAATACAACAAACTTAATGGCTGCTTTAAAATGTTAATTTTTAGTCAAAACATGGGAACTTTATACTGCTTTCGTTAAATATGATTCACGCTGTGTTTGTCAAGTTTCCTATACAAACAAAAATCCCTCCTTGTTATAACTAATTGGATATCCCTAAGATTATAAAAGGAGACAGGTGCCTACACGGACGATTAATTATTTAAATTGCCTATCTCCGGAATAAACTAATTGCCTTAATCATGTTTATGATTATGTAGATAATCGCTCATCTCAGCACAAAGCAAGCCTTGTCCCGCGTTGCGACAGGCGACAAATCTTTTAACATCCCTGCTCAAATCCGTCCTTAACGATCAACCCAATTAGGCACGTATTTAGATGTCAGTTCAACTCTCAACAATGACGTAATAGCTTACAGAAAACACAGAGCATTGTGATTTGTGCCAAACAAACAACAGGATGGCCATTTAAAAACCAAATGCCATGGTTGGCTCCTCATTTCCCTTTATATTATGTATTTATTTACATTTGCATAAAATATGCGCACTTTAATTCGATTTGGTTTAAGGCGCACATTTCACATCGATGAGGTCGACGAATTGCCGTCCAATGCGATGATGGAGATCGGAGATGACTAGTCCGAAATTCTTAGGAATTTCATTTCACACCTACCAACGAATTTATACAAATAAACAAAGCCTTAATGAGAAAACGTAAATTATGACTAAGGGTTAGCTATGGTAATATAATCAGCAACCTCCCGTGTAATAGCACCAGTTCCCGGTTTGAGGATTCAACAAAACCGAGGAGTATATGCAATTTACCCCAGTAACCCAATATGGCTTCCTACTTCATTATTGAAATCGATACACGGCAAGTTTTTGACCCGAAAAAAGGTATTTCTCGAACTTCCAATGAAAAAACAACTACAAATTTATGCTTGTGCGTGTTTTCACTCACACACAATGATTTTGAAGCTTTGCTGGCAGAACGGAGAACAAGAATTTTTAACACAAAAGAGTTAGCTTCGTAAACGGGTTTTCCATGCGATAGGTGTGTGTATTTCTGTAGATATGGTCTGTGGTGTTTATCGGTTCTCCTTCTCTTTACACAGATCTCAGACTCAGTCTCAGCTCTCAGGTTTCTTAACTGCTCTGTTACTGTCTAAGTGTCTGCTGCTGGCCAAAGTTGGGAGAGAAGAAACAGAAAAAAAACCTGAAAAAGCGAAACTTGACAGAGGTCATTAGAGAGAGAGTCAGAGTCTGCGACTGAACACAATTTTACAAAGCCTCTGGTAAACTGGAACTGGAATTACGAAAATAAAAAACCGATTGAATGTGGATTGGTCTTGTATAGTTTATAACACAAGAGACAAGACCTGTTCTGCAGGTATTTTTTCTATTATTCTCGTCGGCGGATTATCTTGTTTTGAGCATTGCCATTGAAGAAGGAGAAGAATAAGATGTAAAGTTGACTTTTGGCTGCGCTCTCAAGATTCCTTATGGAATTGGAAAGACTGTGCGAAAAAAATAACTCGACTGACTCACGATCCTCATCATCTGTGGTGCATCGCTAAGCAGAGATGAAGAATTTGACATGCAGTGATTTTAATGAGTTACCTGTTTTGCTGTGGGAACCAGTGGTTGGGGTCGATAATGCAGTCGCTTCTAGTTTGAGGGCAAATAAAGGATTTTGCAGAACTTTCTGACATTTGTTGTCAATCGTAAAACACGAATATTTCTTTAAATTTGCTACATCAAATCAATGAAATTACATCAACCAACTGGATAATTTATTACCCATTCTCTCTTGACTGGTTTGAGCATCCCGGGTACTGTCAGAAAATGCCCGCAATGAACATAATGAACATCCTAAGACATCCTGTCGGCGGAGCGCGTTTAATAGCTCATTATTGCACGCACACACAAATCACACTTAGAGCTTGTATATATGTAAACAGATGATGAGACTATAAATCACAACTGGATTCAAGATATTAAAAAACACTGTTCCTACCTCTCACTCTGAGAGCAACAGTCGCTCTTGCGGAGTCTATAATTATCGCTGATGTCTGTTATTTGGAAAACAAAACTCCGAACACTGTTCTAAGTTAGTCACCATCACACACCACCGGAGGCAAATGCAGCTAGCTAATTCTGTTGGAGACTTTGTTTTGTAACCTATATCGCTGGGGATGCATATTTTGCAAATTGGGCTCTGATTATACTTTCGCAGATGTTTTTGTCTCCTCAATTTCACTTATTAATATTCAACTACAGGAAAACAAACAAAAATAACATTCACGCTTGAATAATTAATGGCGAATCTGATAAAGGCATTCGTGGTGGTTTTATTTTCGGATCCTACTCTACTCTGTGTGGGTACGTTGCTTAGCTGTCACCTACGCACGCGAAAATTGCCGTAAATCAAAAGGAAACCTTAAACGGCAACTGGTTTGCGATTGGCTTGCTCTGAAGCCAGTGTTTTTGTTGATTTGTCAAACGATTCCCCAAACTATACTCAAGTCTATTTACATTCGAGTGTTTCATTTGGGTTGACAAGTGAAAAGCGACTGCGAGCGAAGTCGACTTTTAACATTCTGTCATTAGCACTGAATAACTGAATAATTTAATCGGCAAATATTATTTATAGAATATACAATGGTTGTCATGTGTGGGCAAATAAATACCTTGCATGATAATGTAGGTAGTGGAAATCCTGGCATGTGGATGCCCCTTTGTTTTGTTTGCCATTCGGCATTGTTTTGACAGTTGTGCGTTTTCGCATGAAGTAGAAACGAGAAATTTTGACAGTTGTACTTAAATTCCATTTTATTCAGGCAGTTACAGTGTTTGCCTGCTTAAAGGTTTAGACAGTTGTCCGTTTTCGCATGAAGTAGAAACGAGAAATTTTGACAGTTGTACTTAAATTCCATTTTATTCAGGCAGTTACAGTGTTTGCCTGCTCAAAGTTTCTCCCTACGAATTGATAAAGTGCGAGCATAGGCGTAGCTACCCTGCTACGATTCCCTGAGGTACAATCTTCTACCGCTGATTTTCAAAGGCATATTGTAGTACATCGCATCCTGATAATTAAACGCGCCACCCACCTCATACGTGTTCATAAGGTCTATATTTGGGTGCAAATTCCACCAGAAGCCGACACGCGCTGTTTGGCTGCGAAAAACAAAAATAAATAAAACAAGTTGCACACAACGGTGAAGAGCAGACGTCAAGAATCTATCACAGTGTTAGACATTAGCTGCAAAAACATAAAAAAAAAAACCGTCAAATTCTTCTGCAATCATCCACAAGAAGCCAACAATATTTACCCTTCAGAAAAACGTTCCGTCAACAAGAGCTTTGCCAAGAACACATTGTCAATCTCTCTTATCGTGACACCATCACAAAGCTTAAGCAAATTAGGTATACCTATGGCTTTAGCCCGCTGTGTAAATAAGTTTATAACTCGGCTGTATTGCTAATTCAAAGAAAGCCATTTTGTACAAATTCATCTTGTGATAAAAGGATTAGATGGGTTGCATGGCGCGTAGTCATAACGTCTTTGTTGGGCTTTGGAAAAAAACAACAAAATACGCGTGTGTGTAACAACAAAATCCCGGAAACCGATGTCGAACACTGCCGTGGCTTAGCTGTTGCCATTACACCAACGGCAACGGATCAACTCAGAAGCCATTGAAATTGTCGTTCTGTCACACTTGTGCAGTCAAGCGTTCCAAATCAAAAACGACACAATGGCTGTTAGGGCCGACGTGTGTGCCATTTTATGCCGTTGAAACATAAAGTCGGCTTAACAAAATGCGAGCATGCACATAAGAGCCAGTGACGATTATAACCATTCGAATTATTCGCTGTCGCACAGAGTAATGTGCTAGTGAAATGCTCCCACTAATTTGGGTAATTTTCTTTCTAATTAATATAGAATTACCCGCGCCACCATCAGAAATAAATTTAATCTTGGTATAATATTTTTGTTTTCACTTCTTTATGACACAGGGCAATTAATCATCTTGCATGGCGATTGTTTACACACACAAATACATGCTGATGCTGATCCCTCCATCCCTGATTCGGTCGAACCAATGTTTGGAAAAAAAAACCCATAAACATCACCAGAGCGACCACCAGACTCATCTGTATGGCAGCCAATAATTCGAACCAATTAACACCAACACTCTAAATGAGTATGAACAGAGAATTATACAATGATCGGCTATTGGATTTTGGATTTGTCCGCATGCGAGCCAAGGGGTGGCAGGCGACTTGATTTTAATTCAATTATGAAGCTAGCGTGTTCACAAATTAAAAAGGAATAAGTACATAAAACTGAAAATTGTGGGCCACATAAAATTGACTTCAAAGTTACGAGTTACGAGTCTCTCTACATGCATATCGATGGGGGGAATGCGTGCAGAAAAGTGTGAATTGTTCATGAGTTGCTCGTTAGCAAGTGTCCGTGTTCACGATAGAGATATGTGTGTAACATAATTTGTGGCAAAGTACAGAAACAAATACTTCGTAAGATAAAAAAAATCCTCGTCACAGATGGCCATTAGCCATCCCGATCTGCAGTCACAATTGTATAGAAAGAAATACAATTTCCGCCCCCTATTTCAATTTCGATTTCATCTGGGGCTCTCTCTGTGTTGACTCATGGCGGTATTCATAATCACAATCGATTTCCACTCAGACATTCAGTTCAATCAGTTGATTTGCTCGTATTAAGAGGCATTCCCATCTATCCCTATACCTGCACACCAGATGGTCAGACAGAGTTGACGTTGCTCTGTGCACAATGACAGGAAACGCTCAGCTTGTTTCCTTTTGGCTGGGGAACGATGTCCAACGTAGGTACATATAAAAGCTTTCAAATCTATAGACAGTCGAGAGGCGTACGCGTACTGATAATGAGTTTATCTGTCAGTCTCGTGACGCAGTGTGATGTAATCGACTAGGGCCCATCGACTTATCGACAACGTAACGAAACAAGATTTTGCGAAGCAGATTATCTAGGTCCCTTCTGTCATTCAATATGCGAGTTACTTGATATTAGAAGTGTCACTACAGGCGGAAGTTGTCCTCTTACAATTACAATTAAAATAGTTTCAACAGTGAAAGTAATTATTGAAATGCTATGAATACGATTGTGTTGTGAGGGGATGCTTCGTTATTTAATGGCTTTCCAATTAATATGTTAATAACGACACAGTTAGGACCAGGCACTGATTACGTTGGACCTGTCGCCGTTCTGTTGCCACACGCTTCTCCGAAAATCAACGATCCTTCTTACAAAAATTGTTCTCGAAGTGGGCTTTAAATATGTACTACCGGTTAGGTACCAAAATGCTGTGTTCTGGGACAGATCCAGATCACTACCGAACCGATTCGGATGGTGGTAGTTTTGACTGTGTGAGTTTTTTTTTACTTTTGGGACGAAAGGAAGCTTCATAGTGTTTTTTTAAGTCGAAATCATAGCACCTGGTGAGGATGACTGAAAAAAATCGACTTCGAAGTAGACTTTTTCTAAAACAGATCACTACCGATCTTTGCGGGAGTCTTACAAGAGCTCCCAAAGACGTAGGGCTGTGGGGCCTTTCAAGGTATCCTATCCTTCATTGCAAGAATTGTAGTGTTTTTCCCGCCGAATTTACATCAGCATTCGCCAAGCCTTGTATCACTTTGTGACGATGATCGTGTGGGACAGTTTTCAAAAGGCCCGAAAGGCGGATCATTCTCCATTGAGCTAAGGCAGGAGACTTACAGGGAAACCTATAAATGCGTATAACTTACTACAAACTAAATTGTATCCCATAATTTCCCCAAAATTTGAATTTTCCGTCATTTAATAGTACAGTGATGCCAACGGAAAAAAAGATAACAATGTGACAGCTGACAGTTCGACGTCAGTAAAAATGGAAACTCCAACGCATTTTCACTGTCGAGCAATATTTTAAAAGTAATAAGGTTTGACAGCTTTTTCGAACAAAATCATCTTCAGTAATGAAGCTAATTTTGATCTTGATGGCTTCGTTAATCGTCAAAATTGTCGCATTTGGGGTTCAGAAAACCCACGAGTAATTGGTGAGAAACAAATGCATCCACAACTAGTGACTGTTTGGTGCGGATTTCGATCTTGCGATTTACCGCCATTTTACTTTTTTCTTTAAGGTTTTTGGAAGTCCGAGGTCTATGCATAGATGCCCGAGACCACCAAAGATGAAATTGGGAAGTGTATTAATGAAATTCAGCCACATTTATGCGAAACGGTCATAAAAAATTTCAATAAAAGAGTATGTACTGGCCAGCAAAGCCGTGGCGGCCATTTATCGGATGTGCTACTCCATACATAACCCCAATCTGTATTCTCTATGAATCAATAAAAAATGTAAACTTTCTAATTAAAAATCTGTATTTTCTATCAAAATTTCATTTTGCATGAATTATGGGACACCCTTTACAATAGTCCCGACTGATCTCCTCTGATTTGTCGAATCATTTTGAACAGCTCTAATTGTTTTTAACCACGCACACTCATCAGCCGCAAATATGCACATGGAAAACAGCTCATGTACGCAGTGACATTTTCATTTACACATCAAACAGCTATTGGTCACCTACAAGCTACAACGTCAGCGAATCGACAACGAAGCCGGGTTAAACCTTATATCTGTAAAGCTTTATCAATTCAAGACACTTGTTAAACATTTATCTTACTGCTCTTGCAAATAACTTTATTTTCTTTCACATGAGTGATAGAGTCAGCGAGTTTTTCTTCATTTAAAAAAAAATCTCTGCATCTTATCAGCTCAGCAAAAAAAAAATTACTAGGTACCTACATCTACGTCTTATCAAAGGACGTAGATGTTTCTTGTATGCCGTATCTTTGAAAAAAAAATCCAAACAAATAGACGTAACTATAGTGGTTACCATACACTTGACAAAAAGAAGAAAAAAACAAATAAATAATTCAGAGGGCAATTATGTATGCTCTCTCTCTCTCTCTCTTGTTACCTGGCTGACTGCTGTTGTTTGTGGCGTGTGATTACTGACACTGTGTGATTACTTCACTTTGTATAGCCGGAGTGGCATAATTTATAAAAGTCTGACGGTCGTGAGCTTAATGCGAAAATTTGCTTGGTTAAACAACTTGACAGGTTTGTTGATGGTTCATATATACAGTATACACCCGACGGCAGGTGTAAATCAGTTTGTGGAACTTTTTGTTCTTCCTTTTAGAATTTAGCGAGCTGTTTAATTTCCGAGAATGGGTTACCTAAGGTTGGGTGGATTTCAAAATGCAGTCAATGCCTTTTTCAGGTGTAATTGTTGTTCTCAGGATGGGAATGACAAGTACTCGGATCGTGTTAGAGGAGTGATTTTTGACGGCACTCAAGGAATCTCCGATCCAACCCCCAAATATTACAAACATTACACCTAAAGTAAGGTCTTCCGATGCGAACGTTTGACAAAAATTGAAGAGAATGCACGCGTAACTGAAGTCAGTTCTTTCGATGCGAACGCCCGACAAATATCAAGAGATTTCACAATGTTTCACAAATAGCAAGAGCTCTATTCGATGCAGTTTTTTGACTGACATAAGTTTGCGCAGTTTGTTAATGGAAAGTTTCTCAAAACCACCTTCCGGATAGCGCATACAATTGCTCCACCGCCGAATAGTTCTTAAAAGCTTGTACTAAAATCTGACATGGACCTGTTGCGCCCGCTGTCATAAAACTAAAAGCTCGTGCTAAGGTCTTGCCGAGCTACACCCACATCGTTGTTGCGGTTGTGCTCAAGCTATAACGAGCTTCTATCGAAATGACACAATAAAACACAAATTCGTTGCGAAAACTCCATTCCACTTATCAAGGAGACTAGTTCAGAGACCCTACATGCGAGATGTAGAAATATCCCCCGGAGGAATCCATAAAATACCTCGTAAGCCACAAATACACCGACAGCTCCCTGGAAAATTGCTCAAATCATTGTCATCTCCAAAGTAGCTATACCTAACCTTCTCAAATACAATGTTCGGATTCTTATCCGAAATATGTGGGACATATATCTCATAAAAAATTCCCCCCGTCCTATGTGACATTTTGTTACGCTTTCCTATACACACGAACATCTATATCTCTGTGAATATCGCGAACCATATAGTCATTGTCATGCACGTAGTTCACTCCCTACGTCGTTCCTGAAGCGAATGAACTCCCGTAAAATGGTCTGGATTACATTTTTTGTGTGATGTAATAAGAAAATAGAAGCAACGACGCGCGCTTTACCTTCTGGGCACCATAAAATCAAACACACATTGTATTTGCAGACAAGAGGACGGGCCAGCATACTGAGAACGAACGAACCTTTTTGCGTCTTAACCGCATGGATTTCCATCTTGAACACAAGATAAATGGAAAATGACTATTCCTTGGTTCCATTGAACCTCGCTTCTGTCCTCTCAGTCCCGGAATCTAACATGCATAACGGGAAAATCAATAGTTCTTTCTGGGCCGTACAGAGGAAGAACATCTTGGTTGATGACGCCCAGTCATGCGTTTACGTCAATGCATGGTTTTCTTTTTTGTTTCTAGTGATTATTTTTTATCTCGATAACTTCTTTCTGGAAGAAAACTTTTCTTATTCCGTGGGATGACCGTGGCACCGCGCCTTTGTTGCATTGACGACGCACGTCTGCTAAAAGTAGGTTATGTGTGGACTCACCGCCTTTGTATTTTCGGTTGTAAATTGAAATTAAATCTCAGCGTAATACCCCATTGGTCACCACAAACAGTGGCTGCCATCGAATTCCAAAGGTATAATCGGTTACCGAGTACATTTTTTATCTGTCCCTATTTTGTTGTTAGCTAAACGAAATGGAATCCACGAAGGTGAATGACCCGGAAATTTTGTACGTACCTTACGCTTTTGGGGGGGTGTCTGAAGTCTGAGTCTGTTCTTTATTTTTTAATGACGATAATCACGCACCTTGCCTACATAAATTCATCACAGGCTATGACTTATGAGTGGTGGTAAAACAACTGTTCATTGTCCACTGTCTCCCAATAGGTTCACTTTGGTGGGCATAGGCAGGTATGAGCTGTGGGTAAATTTGTTGTTTTAGATTGAAAGTTCGGCTCGATTTGGCTGGCAGTGAGTAGCGCGTTTTCGAAGCATTGTAAGTGGTTGTAAATATGGTTTATAGATCTAACACAGATGGGTTTTTATGTGTTTATGATTGATGACTTAAGGCACCAGATGTTTAGAGGTTAAACGCTGTTTTTCTAAAAAGCTCGCTATACCTGTATCTGTGAAGGAAACACCTTTGAGCATATGCAAATTTATTAAGTAATTTCACTACAAAATCAATTACAGTAGTTACCGCTTATAACGAACTCGAGAGGACCGACTAAATTTGTCCTTAAAGTCTCTTCTGATGCATTTTTGCATTTTCGTCATTTGATTTGCTACCTAAGTTCATGTACCTAAATCTATTCAGTAAAAGTTTTTTTTTCTTATATTTGGTGCAGTGGTTCAGCCCACGGTGAACAGTCTTTCGTGGGGTTTCTCAAAGTGTTCGTTACTTCATCACCTACTGGAACAACAATGTTGCGGGCATTCTTCGGCTCTCACACGCAACTACCTAAACAAAAATATCTGAATAGTTTCCCAGCCCATCGCAAAATTGCACATCCACTTGATATCTGCGATATTAATCGAGTAATAATACCTCAAGCCATTAACAGAATTAGATTTCCACCCACCCAATGAAGCACACCCCGGACGCCGTATTTTATTCTCAAGTATGTTTTTAGATTTTTTTTTTAGAAGGATGTGTACTTCAGCAGCTCTTGAACCGCCAACTAAGCGCGCACAAGTAGAATAAAATAGCAGCAGACAGAGACAGAGAGCGTCAAATACGCGTTTCGATTACATAATTATGAACAACTTGCTTGGATTCCTTGAGAATACTATCGTTGTAATTATTATTACAGCTCAAAAAGGATAATGCATTTCGAGGGCACACCAAGTCATTGCAAACGTGAAAGTATCCTTGCTTGGATGTCAGCAGTTGAACGGTGAGTGCATCGTTATGCTGTGTCTCACCTCACCTCGTTTGAAATGGAAAATTTCACACGGTGCTGCTGCACAATGGTGGTAGCCTAGCCATATCCTTGTGCATAGTAATTTCTTCCCCTACGCAAATTGTCGTTGAGTTTTTTTTTCTCTACTCTGTTTTAACTCTCTGTTCTCCTTCAAAGGATATACCTTTTAAAGTTGATTTGAATTTTATATGCGAGAGTGAGGAAATTATATTCCATCAAATTTTGAGCTGGGCGTGGGAAAATATTTGTTTGTCCTGCTTTTTAATGCGTACAAGTTTTAGCACACGATTTACAACTCGAGGAGTTAATCTGGGAAAGGGAAGAAAATAAAGTGATCTCCTAATCGATCCTTGCAGTGAATCCAAGGATGTAAACCTATAAAGTGAAGAAGGATAGCCAATCTTATGAATTGCATCTGCTTTGAAGGAGAAAAATAAGAAGCATGATCTCCGTCCTGACACAAGGGAAGGATGAAGCGTGGATTGTCGATGATTCAATGGAATTTCTTGTACTTGCTTTGTTGCTGCGACAAGGCAAAGGCACTCGTACCATCGTCGGTAGGAAGACGAACGGATGTGTGCGTGAGAGTCGTATTTCCGTCATTATTGTTACGAGGACGAGGAGGACCATGTTTCAGGTAGAATTGAATAGCGAGTGCATGGCTATATGAATGAGAATATCCTCGTGTTATGCTCCGGCTGTTATGGCTGGAGTATCAGCAGGCGGCCCTCAAACATCTGTCGGTTTTGTGTGTAATTTTTCCTTTGGCATGAGGATATTCAGATGTTTGTTTTTCACTTCGTGTTCAGGATGTGGCGTTTTAAAAACTAAATCTAAGCTAAGTAGTTTATTGCCGACGACGAGTAAACTATTTATGGCGGCTTCGATTCCTTGCAGACTCTCATTTTCTTATTCACATGGTGACCTAGTGATTTATTCGTATTCAATTCAGGTAAAGGCTACGGTAATACTGCTAAAGAGCCAGGGGGTATAGCTGGATTCTTGACTGGCAAAGGGGAAGAAATCACCGGGGTAGATGTTGTATTTCAAAGAGGAATCTCTCAAGAGGGGTGGGTTATGTATAGTTATTTAATTTGCTATGATTTACGGATAGAGCGATGGAATGCAATTAAGAAAATTCGCACGGAAATCGGTAGAGGTATACGGCTGAGAAGTTAACAAGAAATGGGAAATATTCTCATGGTCCATGGAAGAAATTGGCTCTTGCTCTAAGGGGGTGAGTGGGAAAATTTCCAGAATACAAAAATTAAAAAGACACAGCTGCATGCAAAGAGCTACCTACCTTAGCATGCGCTTTCAGTGTAGCAAATAGACTTTTGTGTATTGCAACTGATTTTTGATTACGAATTTACAGTCGGACAAAATCCTCAGAGATACGTGATCAGACTGCAGAAGCGTAACGGGCATCTTCTGCTGTTTTAGAAACAAAGCAACTCTAGTCCGACTTGCCATATGTGTTCGCTGCGACGTGTGAAAAATCGTTTTCTAACTGGAAGCTATCATAATATACACTAGTTATCTGCGGTTTTATTAAATGGCAGGTGTTGGAGGTATGTTTCCTTTGGTAGTATTGCTACTTTACGTCTCTCATTAGCTGTAAGTGCAAGTGGTTGAGTAATGAACAAGAACAAAACGTCAACTACGTACGTACTTTGTCATTAAATTATTGACTATATTTATCCATAAAAACTTTCAATAAAAACTAAGACAAATGAATGCTACGAGTACTCATCGGATTCTAGTCAAAGACAAATGACAGATCTCTGACTTAGCAAACAAGCTTAGTTGACTGCTACTTTGTTGTGAAGGTAAATTAATGCATTCAACTACCCCTTACACTCCACATAACTGGATTGAACTTCCTGGTCCTACCGATTTGCCTTTTCGTTTACGATTTCGCTGCGAAATTTCTCACAGCCATCCCTGGCTTCGGTTAATTTATATATAGAAAAAAGTGCTAAGCACTCGGGAAAATTTTATATAGAATAGAATCACTCACACCTGTGTACAGACCGCAGGAATGTCTACCACCTACCACCCTTCAACCCATATTGATTAGCACACCAACATGCAATAGGACAACGCTTTAAAACGCGTTACAAAAAGGCAGGTAAAAGTAGAACCAAGGTTGAAACCCTCCCGCCGATAAAAATAATTTCCTGTCGTGAGTCATAACATAAATAGCAATGCATACAAGTGGCATTCTGAGGGCTTAGTCATCGGCACCCGCTATACACTGGGCGCTAACTTTTCGGTTCTCCGCAGTGCCGCCGCCGCCGCGCCAGTCATAAAATTAATCGATATCTTGTGTGGTGGTGTTCAATTAAAAAGCAGAGCAACAGCAACGAAAAGCGGTTGTAAATGTTCGTTAAACAGCTTAAATAGATAACCAACTGTATACCCCGTTTTTACATTTCATATAGGAAGTTGTTTGCTACAGAACCGCCAGGACTGAGCTAAAAATTCAGTTGCAATACTAACCACAACCATGCAATAGAAATCCGTCTACATAGTCCGATCCATACATCGCAATTAATGTTGAACCATTCAATTTAAATCAATCAAATCGTAATCAATCACCGACAATCATCCCAAAAAGAAGAACTGGTTTATCTCTCGGTTTAGTTTAATTTTTTTTTTTTTTTAACGAAAAGAAAGCCCACTCCTGTTTGGCTAATTGAAAACTTTCCACCGTTGAATGGAATTTGAATTGGTAACGATTAACAACATCTACTAGAGGAAGTTTCTACAAGCAACCAGCATGGGAAATTCATCGTCACATACTCACGAGCCCTTAGAACGAGGGTTCACCCGCGGCACATTTGGAGACGTTAAAAATGGGGTAGGTACAATAAAAAATAAAAGACAAAGAAAATGTGGAAAAGGACACGACTTGAGATTTTTCTTTCCTTTTTATATTTCATTTGCACCCTTGAACAGAGGGTGAATTCTGCTTTTTACACAGCCATTAATTAGGAATAATTTTGTTCTTTCGCTTTTATACAGAAATCCGCATCATTCCGTTTTAGTAAAAAATCACCGAAAAAAATGGATCGTCTTAGGCGATCCTTTCGCGATTCGTTCCGTCGGAGAAAGGACCGCGTTCCAGAGTCGTCGAAACCGCATCAATGGCAGGCGGACGAACAGGCAGTCAGATCGGCCACATGCTCGTTTGCTGTGAAATACCTGGGCTGTGTTGAGGTGTTTGAATCTCGGGGAATGCAAGTTTGCGAGGAGGCATTGAAAGTTTTGAGGGTGAGTATTCAAAATTCTTAAATAGGCATTATTTTTATAGACTCTGAGCTTGGTGTGGTTCTCGGGCACGCGGAAATCACTCTTGTGTCTAGTGTCAACTGACCTTCGACCTGATAGGTTTCTCCGACGAATTTCCTATTCGGACTGTTTGCAATTTGTTCTTCAGCACAATTGACCCCCACGCAGCCACTAGACACCTATCCACTTAGAGAAATCTCTTTTCGGTCAAAATTCCAATAACGATTGCGAATCTGCACAAATAACCAAAGAGTGCGGGGATGAATCCGCACAGGCTACTCAATAAACCGAACCTTTGCACCGCGTAATTAACATTAATTATTCAATTATGCATTGTCATCAAATCGTCATTATGTGAGTCTCTTATGTGTGGACATCATCATCTCTTACCACACACACATACTCGTCGTCATAGACAACCCAAAATGTGGACCAAAGGTCAATTTGCTTCTGCTGAACGTGACACAGAAAGTATGAGTAGTGGGCGCTGCATAACCCCCGTGATGCTAACTTAATTGATAGATAATCACAAAGACGTGGTGACGACAAGTAGTCGAGTCGAAGAATAAAAGTTTATGCTCCGCGAAAGGGTCATCGGCACGAGTAGACTAAATTGCGGCCAAAAGCTAATTGTCAACCACCTAGCAGAAAATGTAAATAAAGGGGGAGGGGGCGGGGTGGTTGAAAAAAAGAGGTCAACCGAGTCAACGATTTGTTGTTGAAGTCGCGCATTTCTCTTGGCGAATGGAGCTTTTAATTGAATCCGCTGGGAGAAGGCGACGAAAATTGTCTTAAGTGAAATGTTGCCAGCAGACAAATTGCGTTGAGATTGATACTTAGTATTAAAACAGCCAGAGGGTGTAGAAAGGGAGTAATGCGGCCCTGCGAGATAGCCAAGCGACGAATGTAGTGAATATCGTATAGGTAGTGCTGTTTCAAATCGGATTTGCATGAATTTATTTTTAGAAACAAGTCAACTAATCACCTTCCCTTTTAATTTCAGAATTCGCGACGACGTCCTATTCGCGGTCTTTTGCACGTCAGCGGCGATGGGCTGCGGGTCGTCGATGACGAAACCAAAGGTCTGATCGTGGATCAAACTATCGAGAAAGTCAGCTTCTGTGCTCCGGATCGCAACCATGAGCGTGGTTTCAGTTACATCTGCAGGGATGGCACCACTCGCCGCTGGATGTGCCACGGATTTCTGGCCTGCAAAGACTCCGGTGAGCGATTATCTCATGCCGTGGGCTGCGCCTTTGCCGTCTGTTTGGAACGCAAACAGCGCCGAGATAAAGAATGCGGTGTTACGATGACTTTCGACATGAAGAACTCAACATTCACCCGAACTGGGTCTTTCCGTCAGCAAACTCTTACCGAACGCCTGGTGAACAGCGAAAGAGGAGTCGATATAAATGGAACACCGTCTGCTGCTGTTCCACCGCAACCCAAGCCCTTTAATCCATTCGCCATTGAGCGGCCACATGCCAATCCGTCAATGCTGGAACGGCAGGGCTCATTCCGTGTGATTGGCAGTCAGTCGCCGTTCAAGCGGCAAATGTCGCTGCGTATCAATGATCTTCCGTCCAATGCGGAACGCCAAAAGGCATTTTTAGACGCCGGTGGGATAGCACTCACTACCCCGAATCGCAATGTCTCGCCTATTCCAGAGATATCCCCAATGAAATCACTCACAGAGGTGGATACCGTTAGCCAGCTGTGTCAGGAACTTAGCCAAGGATTGTCGTTGCTCACTCAGACCGACACCGACGATTTAAACTTCAACAACACCCTGAGCATCAATCAAAACATTTTGGGCGACAAGCAAATCAACAATTCGCAGGCTTCTACTCATAGCAACGGTTATAGTTCCGCCGCTACTACACCGCCAACAGTGCAAGTGTCGTCACGTGTAACTTCCAGTCCACCACCGGCGGTTACTCCAACTACTACACCAACTACGCCTACTTCTCCGTTAGGTGTGGTAGTACCGCGCATCGTTCCAGTCGAAGTAGTGGCCCCACTACCCAACGCCGACCAGTGGTTGGGACAAGTTGTGAAAAGCACATCGCCAGCACCTGTTCTGAAACGACCACCAACGTTAGCGTTGCAAAACAGAACCAAGTCGCTGAGTGCCGCACCAGTAACAGCCGTTTCACCAAACGACCCATTCGACGCCGAATGGGTGGCAGGAGTAACAAAGGCGACAACGCCCGAAATTCACCGTAACACTAATCCGTTTATATCACCGCCGAAGGCACCTGTGCAATCGTTTCAGGTGCAGCTGTAGGACGAGAGTTTGTTTCAAAATTCAACTCCAAGAGGGGAAATGTTTAAATGAATTTTTTTATTTCTAATTGTTATTTGTTGTTGATGATGTTTAGTTTCTTTATGAATCCTAATCCCCAAGCCTCCAAAAAAAACAAAAAAAACTCAACAGAGGGTGTGCTTTATGAAAATCTAGAGTTGACGACGAATAAGGTCAAACAACACCGTAGTCAAAAAGGCACAACTGCAAATAACCTTAACCTAAAATTCGGGCTGGTCCGAGTGGCCTTAATTCATGTCTCTTTGACGACTTAGTCTATGATGAAATAGACCCGATACTACGCCCCCTCTCTGACTCAGTGATCTTCCAAATTAGTTTGCCGCCTATTCCCAACTCAATTCACTGCAACTTATTTTCGTTTTCTTCATATTTTGTACAAATTGTATTATATTTATATATAAAATTTAAAGGTACTTGTATTATTATTATTTTAGACAAACAAAAAGTAAGGAAATATTATGAAATGCCTGCATAAAATGAATATGAATGAAAAATATATATCTTGTCCTGTTATTAACTAGTTTTAAACATAAAAACAAAATAATAATGAAATAGAATCCCTCCACTCTGTTTGTGCCCATACATCAACTATGTAACTTTGTTTTGTTCTCAGAGATGGCACTTTTGTTTTCCGTTCAATGTATTCTTTTAGTTTAAAAATTATGTTTGAATCTCTTGGGCCACTATTTTCCGTAATTAATATAATTTCTAGGCTTTTCGATGATTATAGCGGAGCAGCGCCTCCGTACCAAACCAGTTTACATAAAACCTAAAATCGTGCGTAAAAAAAGATTGGCAGTGCGGGCACTGGCCAACCGAACGCTTGTTTGGATTTCGACATACGCAAACGAACGTTGACTCCTTCAACCGAGAACAGCAGCTGCTTTCAATTGGTTTTTGTCAAGTGACACACCTACTAATGCCATAGTAGGATATGATCTCAAACTCAGCTGAGTGTTTAAATACAATAGCGAAAAGGGGTCAACCAATATCAGTCACATAGGTCCATTTCCTGATGCCGTCACATGGCTACCGATTTTCTCCTTTTCATCAAAGAACTATGCGGCAAAAACCAGTTTAATCAATACCATAAAATTGGTCGCGATTAGATTGATCAACGCGAATGATAATAAATAATAACTAGTTTAATCTTTGGTTTTATTTATTGTTGTTGCCAAATATTCAAGATTCCTTCAGAAAACCCACTTTAAGGTATTTGGTGTCACTGTCGAGTAGACCTCGAAATGTTGTGATTCATTTCAGCAAATGGTCTTGATGAATTTCCAATTAAATACTAATATGAAGGCTTGCGGGACGAGTCTTTATTGCGTGTGTTTGTTTTGTAAACAGCGTGCCGATGTTGACAGTTGTATAAACCTAGAAACTCCAATATTTTGTTTGTTTTTAAATTGATTCCACATTTCTTATTAAAGCTCCGCCTCCGATCATAAAAATATTCAACTGCCCCTATTTATCAAGTCGATTGTTTGTACTGGTAAAATGTTTAAAAATAGCAGCCTGCTGTAATACACTTCGGTCGATATTCCAAATACTTTGCAAAAGCTATTTACTACAAAAATAAAAATACCAACCCACTGAAGAAACCTTGAACGTTTTTTTTTGTAAACATTTGCAACTCCAGCAAATTATATAGCCACACGCACCTTGTTCCAAATATTCAATAAAGAAAAAGTTCTGTGCACCATTTAAACTCAAATTATCCTCTAAATCAATTAAATGTACTATAAAATAAGTCCCAATCAAGGATATTTTCACAAAAGAATAAAAGGAAACAGATAGCAGGCCGTGTACCCAAATTTTTAACATCTACAACACCTGAGAATAAATAGAATTAGAGATAGAGAGAGAGAGAGAGAAAAAAAAAATCCAGTTTAAGATAAAATATACTTAAAGAAAATATTAAATATTGCTATTACAAAAAAAAAACACTTAACAAATCGCATTGATCTAAAGTTAAAGTTACACTAAGAAAACTAAAAAAAAAAAAGCAAAAACACTGTTGATACTTAAGGAATAAAACATATATCTTATATGAATTAGTTAATATTGAATCAAGGCACAAACCAAGTTTTTCCATAAATTTAAACATATAAAAACAAATTTAACTTTAAACATTGACTGCACAAGGAAAGACTTATGTACATCGTAGTGCATTTTTTTGCCGTATAAATCATAGATAATTTTTGTTCAAATGTACTTATACAAAAATGGCAAATTTTGTGTTACCATCTGGGGCGCGCTTTTTACGATAAATTAAATTAAATTAAATTACGTTCCACGTTCCTGTTCCTTCCGAAGATCAGTATAATCAATAAGCAGCAACAAACTATAAATCAAATCAAACATTCCAACTGATCTCAAGATGTACAATATTCGAGCGCGGACAACAGGTGAACGCAAACAAAGCAATGCATATCTCATTTTTTTTTTTGATACTATTAAAAGAAAAAGAACAAAGCTAAAAAAATCTGTTAAATCAACTGTATATTTCTACAACAAAAACAAACAAAATGTAAGCTATATATTTTATCAATTTGTTTAAATATTGAAAGTAAAACTAAAATCAAATCAAATATTCAATCTATGTTTAGAAAATCGCATTGAAAATAAATTAACAAAAAAAAAAAAAGAAGAACAAAACAAAAAGATATTTACTCTAATATATTATATAAATGTGTATAGAAAGATATTTGTAATTTTCCTTTTGTCTTAGAAGTTAAGATTATCAAAATTGTGAGGAGAAAAGACAGTTAAACTACGTACATAGATTTCCAATTTTAATTTATCTTATACGTTTTTTTTTTTGAGGTTAGTTTTAGTAGCGTTCAGATTTTGAATTTAATTCGGCAGCGGAAGGCATTTAAAAATGTATTTTATATGTTTTAGTTTATTTAGTTTCGAATTAATTTTATTGTGTACTTAAATGAAACCAATTTATTTTTAATACAAATATAAATGAAGTTAATTTAGAAATCGGAGTTTTATTGATGGAATGGATGTTTCTGGTCATAATAGGTTTCTAGCAAAAGGAATCTCACACAAAAGGGTTCTTACGCTCAAACAAACCTAGTGAATGGGTGGTGGTCATAAAAGAGAATCCCTTCTATTTTCTAAACAGCAAAAGAATATTGAAAAAATGATCTTGCTTCATGGCAGTTGTTGTTTAACGTAGCAGCATGTATAAATGTGAACGCTGGAAATGTTGGTGGTTACACACTGGCAGTAACATTCGCCAGGGCCCAAATGAATAAGTCCGTGGGACTGTCTGACTTTCGATACGAATATGAAAGCCACTGTAGAGCGAAAATGAATACAGAAACATTTCCAGATTGTAGCGTGGTATCCGTCGGAACGGAAAACTATCCGCCGCGCATACTCTGTCGGAACCTCAAATCACATTCGAGGTAGGTATCCGGTTTGGAAAAAAAGTAATGGAAATGCGATGAATTCATTTCACGGCCTTGTACTGTTTGGTGCTTGTTTTTTTTGGCTTGATTTTGCACTGGAAACTAATTGAAGCAATAAATACAAGAAAATGCGTTGCTTAGCACTTCACTGCAAATCGTAAATGAATTCCGCGACTGATTGTTGTCGGAAGATATCGGAAACAATTCTTATGAAGCTGTCAAAAATGTCACTCAAAAACGAACTTGATCGCACTGCAACGCAAATTGCGTGACGATTGTATCCTCCTCGCTGCAAAAATCCTACGAATCGTATAAAATCGGAGAATTTACCACCTCGCTGGGGCCGAATATCTGGGCTCTATTCTGGCACTCTGGCATCGACTGTGGACTTTGGATCATGTCTGGACTCAAAGAAAGCACTATTGACATAAACTTTTCGTTGGTGGGTGTATTTGATAGAGTGAGTCGATACTAGGTGCAAAACGCTCCACCTTATCATTTTTATTATATGTTCAGTCCCAATTTTTATCCGAAGCCAAGAGCTGCACCACTCTGACACAATCCAATGACAAATAATACATTCCACAAAAGTAGCTCAGTTATTTAAAAAATAACCCTCAGCAAAATACCCAGGACCGACGGATAACTCGGGATAAAACAGGATATCCGTGTAATCACATTCTTACTACTCTTATTTCTCAAGAGATGGCAGGGGAGGTACTTAGAGGCGAGTTGTAAATACCAAACGAACAGAGGGAATATAAAACAACATTGAGTTTACATAAATTATTATATATAGACATATGTATATATATTGTATGTACGTCGCATGTGTGGGATGCGGTTTTTTATGCACTATTAATGAACTAGTTGCAATTGAATAGGGTGCTTCTAGCAATTTCCCTATGTATTTCGGTGAAACAAAGTCCACTACTCAGCGCAGTACCTACTAATAAACGTTTTTAGTGTACATTTATAAAAAGGCGAAATCTTTATATTTATTTGAATACATAACTATCGCTTTGGACCAACAATAAATTCAAGTGGGAATTCTATTTGCTTTATATTTTTCTGTCACAGACGGCAAAGATGTCCAAGAAGTCATATCTACCTGCCGTACACTCGTATACGCTGCAGACAAACTGACTTCTTAGATGTAGTCCGAAGGAAAAATGTTTTCGAGCAACAAAATCATTCCTCGTTTGACCCATCTTCTGGTCGTTGACCAGGAGCATAATAAACCCACCAGACCGCAAAATATCCGCAAGGAAAGTCAACTACCCTAGAGGAGATGATTTCCATCTGACCACGGAAGCAAATAAGTTAATTCTGTCCTAACCATACCAAAGTTCATAATAATGCATGCTGACAGCACTTTTTTGATTTTTTCTTTTAACAACTCCTTTTTTTTTAGCTGTATTCTCAAATTCTTTCTTTAACAAAAATGCAAAACTATCTTTGTTGCCACTTGCAGAAAAACCTCTTGAACTGAAACAACATCCCCATCCCCCCAAAAGATGGGGGAGAAGATATCACAAAATCAAAAGGATATAAATCCCAACGCCTGCTGAGCTGATATACGTATAACGTGAGTGTGACTGTCGCCATGTCAAAGCGATTTTGCATCCCTAACGACTGTTGCTATCACTTCAATGAAAGCAAAGCCATCCATCGTATTCGCATACTCCAGCTTGTTGGTTTTTGTTTATTTATTTTTTAAATATTTATATAGGTGTACCGCTACCATGGGCTTAACACACTTGTGGTGGTGGTGCTGTGTGGAGAAACTCTAAGCTAATTCTACAGAAGCTGTCGTGTTTGTTTGACAAATTGAATCACTGTCGTTATCCCTGGGGGAAATTTCCTGTGTCTGTGTCCTTATATTGCTCCTGTTGTCCCCTGCCAACTGACGACTAAATGTCATTCCTTTGACTTCATCATCGAAAGACTGTTTGGGGGTACTGATGCTTTTGAGGAATGTTCCTATGGTCATCGGCCTGGATGGTGTGACTTGTGTTTGTTGGGTTGGAAAAGAATAGAGCTCAGAACAGAAATAGCGTTTGTTTACTGCGAGATTGCGAGATGCGAGGCGTTGTTTTGGTTATATTCCACAAAAAAAGGAAGAAAAGTTAATTTTTTTTCTGAAAGTCAACACTGCAAACGATTATGTGCGTCATCGCGATGTAAATTTGAAGTTTCCAGTCGGCGCACTCTCTCGCTCGGCTCAGGCATAAATCAGTCAGCTCAGATTTATGAACTCAGGACACAGTATAGCAGTGGATCAAGGACACTGCAGATGATTAATGTGAAAAGAATTCTATGTCCCACATGCGAATGGGTGTGAGACCTGCAGTCTGTAAATTCCTTGCAAACAGTAGTGGAAGGAAAGTTTTGACCAATGGTGTCGTGTTTACATTCCCAAAAGCTATAGATCTCATTTTCCGACTTGGAACAGGTGCCCACAGCCACAATATGTGCTTTATGAAGCGGATAAGATTATTATTTGCGTGCCGCATATATTTGATCTGGGAGTAAGTAAGCTCCTAAGTTATTCAGCATTTCAATAGGCTCCAAGGTCGGCTTAATTGTTTGAAATTCAACCTCTAGCGACAAAAGTGCTACCTCCTGCGTTACGAATTCCTTTTTTTCATATATAATTAACATCTCAGTGCACCGCTTTCGACGGGATACTTGCGGCCATTGTCCTTAACGAAATTCTTTATTACTCTCACTGCCGCAAAGTAAAATCTCCTAATTAGAGAACTTGGAACGAGTTCTTCGACTTAAAAAAGTCGAACAATCGTGACGCCGCCTCCTTATCTTAATTACCCACCTCAAGGATTTTTTTCTGCGCCACTAGAGACTAGAAAAAAATGAGAATGAATGCGACTTTCAGCATTCCAAAGACAACGCACTCATTCCTGAGAGAATAGAAAAAAGTGCTTCGCACTGCAAATGGCAGACGCAACACACCAAATCGATGAATGTCAACAGTGAACCCTCAGTGTACTCGTAGGTACTCGTAGCTGCAGTTGAAAACCTACAGCGAATATAGTTCGCCGGCATGGCGTGGCCTCAGCCCTCAGACACAAAAATGCAATTAACCGCATTGTCACATTTATTGTGTTGATTTTTATCGGCCTCGACAATTGCCCCAGAGATTTCCAGAGAATTTTGAACGAATTTTTCCCTCGCCAATTGGCCGGCCACACATTTCAGTTCGATGTGCACACGGGTGCGATTTTTGTGTGTGTGCCCAGGCCCACAACCATTATCTAGGTGGTCATCGTTTGGTATACGTATACTCGTCACAAACAAAAAGCGAAAAACGAAGTAAAGGATATTTTTTTTTGCGGAAGCAACTCACCCACAGGCGACCTTGATATAGTTTTCATTTTTGTCCTCCTGTGGCATTGTCCAGATCAGATATCTCGCGGATAGAAAATTAACAACCATCGAACTTGTCAAAAGTTACACAGATTCCAGGGGGGGAGATGTTATTCCCGATCATAAAACCTAGTTTAATATTTGTGTCCTTGCTATACCCACTGGCATAACTCTTGTCGTTCGGAAGTTGAAATCAAGATTGGTTGGGAGGATAATTAATTATGCTTGTCGCATTTCGTTGGGGGCGAGGCGATTTTTTTCGATTTGTGGGTCTTGTATACCTTTTAGGTTTTCAAATGTAATCCTTATCTCGCAGAACTTTCTTCTGTGTCATAGATTTGGCGGAGTTCCGTCGTTTTCTGGCAAATTGATAGCCAGAGGCGGTGTTTTTTTTTATCGAATATTATACAGTAAAAGGAATCGAACGAATATTAGTTGTGGCTTAAGGTAAATCAAATCAAGATGGCCGCCGGACATATATTTAGCAAGATGCTTGGTGAAGGATTAAGTTAAGTTGCTTCTTATCCATATCACTTTTAGGGAAGGATTGTTGAAGGAAGTGAAACATATTTATTTCTTTGCTTTTACAAAAATGCTGCCCGCAGCAGCGTGACTGTTGTGCCATTAAAGTTGCAATTTGTCCCTTTTTTCGAGACTCTGACATATTTTTTTTTTTTTGCTATTTTGGCCCTATTTTTAGTTGGAGAAGGCGGTCCCAAAAATTATCAAATGCTCTTATTTCCAAATAAAAACCTTTCAAATGTAACGCAGTTTCCTATCACAACACTTTTATAGCGTTAAGCGGATCAATACTTTTTAAATACTGTTCAAAACTTCTAAATAAGTTATTCTGCTTCAGAAACAGCACTTTTTTTTATTGGCCATTTTTCTTGCGACTTTTCAGAATTCTTCAACAGTCACACTGGCCCGCAGTAGTAATACCTTTGGGTTGCACGCTTTGTCAGTTGTTTTACTCTCGGATGCAGGGTCGTCTTAAGCCACTAAAGGGCCCATGAACAGACAGAGTTTGGGGCCCTTTTAGAAAGCACAGAAGGAAAATCATTTGTGGTCTGGGGTAAACACATTTCTTGGGGTATTTGTAGAAAATCCGTGTCTCTGCATAAAAAAGTGCTTATTGGCTCTCAGTTCCAACCCAAGATGACTGCACCTATGAAAAGTATTCTACGAAAGTGCGAAACCCGCCCTTCTGCTACCAAAATTGTTATTAAAACTAAATAAAAATTGCTCAGTTTAAATGACTCATTGGGACTTCTATCTTCCCCTATGTGACGGCCAGATGGCGTGGTTTCACATTCACACCGGCCTTGTTAATTATTATCCATTAGAATAAAATTCCTAGGCAAACATAGGACTGTGTCAAATTCACAACTGAGCTAGCACTTAAACAGGCTTTCTGTACAAGTAAGTCGCCCCTGCACTTAGAAATATTAACAATGCTGTATTGCAAACCATAAATCTGCAACTGCGAGCGTTTCTGGCGCTTCCATTCATCCCGTACACAAAATGACGTTCTTATCAAATGTATCTCGTTATACTGCACCATCACTCGAATTAACTGCGCCATATTCACCTGAGCGACTCCACAAGTTCACCCTTTCCTCTCGCTATACGACGAGCACCGACTACGCCTGTCTATCTAGTATCCAGTTAAAAGGGATAAAAATAACTTTCTGAAGAGATTGTAAGCCGTTTCGCCTTTACAAAGCAGAGATGCCTTTTCAATTTTTACAGTTTCCGTCTGTCTGATATTTGCCAACGGAATTACCAACGTAAATATTACAATCCCATCTGCCGATCTCAATTGAAATGCCTTTCCCCCACTTTCGCCGAGTCCTTCCTGCTTGGCAAAGACAAATTAATAATACAAAAAAAAAAAATAATTCTTCTTAATCTTTTATTGTCTCCTACTTACATGTCTCCATCACGATGAAGATAAAACTCAAGGCCCCACTAACACCACCACTCGGCTTGTGAAATAATTTCCCCAAGACACTTCTGTGGGTGGATAGTATTATGCATTCAGAATTTTAATGGGGTAAAGTGGAAATTAAAAAACAACACAAACAAACTGAACAAGTTCCACGTTGTCTTTATTTCCACATGCACAAGTGTGCACTTCCTCTTTCGCCACACAAAAAATGTGCACCCAAAGAATTGCAATAATAATAATAACAACTGCAAATTTGTAATCGTGCCACAAAAAAAAATATATCTATATATCCTGAAAGAAAGAGAGAGCACAGGAAAAAGAACAAAAATTGCTCTGCTGAATTAATGAATTAATTAATGAACATAAAATGGACACTCGCAACAAGAAACCGGTTGCAAGCAGGTCAGCGATAAATAAAAAAAGCAGAAGGATCTACGAAAAAAGGTGATTGAAACGAAAAATAATATTTTCCCTGCAAGTGGATGCTGCGCGAATTTAATAGAACAGAATTCAAGAGTGTTGCCCTAGAGGATTGAATTGGAGTTTTGTTGAGAGCAAGTTGAGCTCTTGGGGGAAGACCGGGCTGGGGGGAATTCATGGAAGTCAGACTGCTTGAAATGATGATGGGCACAAGATTACACCGCTGAAAGATTAATCCTTTGCAAAATCTGGGCTGCAGTGGCAAGTTCCAGACGTATGCACGAAACGTGACAGCCACTGCAAGTGAATGGACAGCTGCGACCAAAATAATACACAGCACATCGCTATGAGACGAACGCCCGTCGAAGAGGTCAAGCTTTTTTCTTAAATCTAAGGAGTTTTGTTTCCTCCGGTGGAGAGGATGTTCCCTGATAAAAACTCGTATATCGGAGTCAAATCAACGATCTTCCATTTATCTCGAAACTTACACAGGGGAGTTCAAAATATTCACGGCTTCGAACGAAAAAGCAAATTAAATTAGAACTAATTTTATTTTTCAATAGAAACTTCTCTCACATTTATTACATCTCGAGATAAACTTTTTGATTATTCCCTCAAAAAAATGGTCATTTTCTCCTCCTCATCAGTAAATCGCTTACCACGAAGGTTTTATCTGGGAACAAAAAATAATCACTGGCGGTAAGGTTCGGCCGCAATCACGCACAGCAGCCTTGGAAATACGCTCCTAGTGCACCGGAGCGTTGTCGTGAAGGAGCAACCCCGTCTTTTTTTCTTTATTTCTTCCCGTAAATGATGCAAAGTGGATGCGTAGGATGTGCCGTTTATAGTTTCACCTTTTATTTTGAACTCGATTAGCAATATTCCCTTTGAGTCCCAAAAAAACTGTAGCCATCCCCTTCCCGGCAGACAGAGTGACCTTGAACTTGTCTGGGGGGCCAGTGCCCTTCTTCTGCAACTGCATGGGACTCCTGTTTGATTTAAGGGTCATAGTGTGAACCCCCTCTTTCATCAACAGTAACAAAACTCTATTAAAAATTCTTACCAAGTCTTCACTACTCAGCTCCAAAACCACTCAATTCGCACTTTTTTCTGAGGCGCTGTGAGCATTCGTGGAACCCACCTTGCACTGACTTTTGAAAGGTTAAGACAGTCATGAAGAATCGTGTGTATGGTACCAATGGAAAAGTCTCGCTTCTCAGCTATCGTCTTAATCTTTGTTCGGGCATCCTCAAGTACAAGTTTCTCGACTTGTTTAATGTGTTCTGCGATGCAGGCAGTTAGAGGACGAGGGTCGTCTTCAATGCTCTCCCTGCCCCTTTGAAATTCACTTGACCGCTTCTGAACGGTTGACAACGATGGTGCCGAGTCTCTTTAAATAGCCACCAACTCTTCGCGAATATTTTCTTTCTTGTGTGGACTTTTTCCTTGTTGGGTAAGAAATTTAATCACAGCGCGGTGTTCAATTTCGAGATAATTTCACTTTTGTCACTTGAACAACGGAATTTCTAAAAAAGTAAAAAAGTAAACTCCCATCTTTGGAGTATCCATAACCATACCGAGAATATTTTTAGCTCCCATCGTACAAGTTGTTGAATTTTCCCATCAAATCAATGAATCACATTGCTAATTGGGAATTCCTAACAAAACTGCAAACATTTACAAAATTTACCATCACTTGACATGCTACCTTACACCTGTGAAGCGATGAGCAAACAATCGTATTCACCAAATCCCAATCTCACCTTAGAAGGGCCAGCAACAGTCAACAAGATAACACACTAAGCAAAACCACTGAGCCGCAACCCATTGAAACCGAAACGTAATTGATTTCGAAAACAGTGTGCCAAAGAGGACAGGATCCAGTTAGGGATTAGGACAACACCTTATACGCCTAATGAATGGATTGGGGAAGAACTACAGAAAGTGCCAAAACCCAGGCCAATCAAAGCCCCATCCATCGTGCAGACTATGTCCAGTTTGCACAATTGTCAACTCGGCCGGCATCAGAGTATGGAGATATGAAAATGAATGCAAATCTGGAATGTTAGAACTTCCCAGTCCGTTTCCACCTGGGTCTATATTGGAAACAACGCGTCCGAGCAGAGGTAACTCAATATTTGACTTCGCATGACAGAGGAGCCTCGATTTGGTGCCGCAAAACCTTCAATTAAAGTCCTTATCAATCACTTCTAATTATGAGCGCTTACATAAGTTTCCGAGGAACTTCAACCCGACGACAAATCCTTTCACAGCCAGAGCCTCAACTCGAAATGATTCGAGGACCTGTCGAAAATTGAAAATAAAATAATTTGCGTACTCAGACAGGGAGAAAATCGATTCCGTCGCCCTATCCCCACCCCTGGCAAAATCGAAAAACTTTGCGGGACACAGAGTGGTGTACGAAAAAAAAACCGTCAAAGTATCACCAACGACATTGTTGTCTCTCAAACTCAGACGATGCTCCCATAGTACATATAGACAGGTGCTGGAGTAGGAAAAGTTTTTTTCTTTTTCCTTTTCTGTTCACAGCGTGTCGTTGGCGTCCTTTCAGCAAATCTGTCCAACTTTACCTCACCAAACGACAAGAAATAAAAAAAAAAAAAGCCCCCTATTAACATCTTTCCGATCGCTGGGCCAGCGGTGGGGTTGATTGAATGATTGCCGATGCAAAGCCAAATGTCAGAAATAGATTCGGAGGTCATTGAGAAAGTGGGCCTCGATTTTAATTGACAAACTTATACAGACAGACAGTTTTGCTAAAATTGTTTGATTTGGAAATGTCAGGGACTGGTGCGAATGTGGACCTAATTGATTCGGGAAGCGCGACTGCGCCTGGCGAATGGGTGACAGCAGTAACCGGTTTTTGCTGTTACTTGAAAATCCAGTTAGTTAATCAATAAGGCTACCACTGCACGAGTAACTAAACCAAGCATCCAGCACCAGGAGCAGCACTACACTTCACTGCCGTGCCATGAATAATCAAACGAAAAAGGATCAGAAATTACGCGAGACCAGGACGCTGTTAATTGCCTTTTGTCCTCTGGCTAATGGGTTCGCCCGTCAGGTTGTATCACGCCCGTAAATGAATGCTTGAGGATAATGCCATCGTATCCTTCCTTGTTGGTCGTCCCTCGCTCGTTCGAATCAAGTTGAACTTCTCCTCTGTTGTGTCTTGTGTGTGGCTGTGTGAGTGTGTGGCGACCAATGTGTGGGCGGCGGAAGGTTTGAAATTATTAAATGCAATTTACCACCACCACGCGCAGATACTTATCGAGTGACACCATTAAGCGAGACACAATGCAGTCACTTCCCCCACCCCCTGACCGTATCACAGAGCCCCCGTTTAACGGAATATCAAGATCGTATGGCTGGCGATGGTCATCGTGTCGGTAGCGTCGTACTCGTCCGCAAGCATATGCTGCTGAAATGAGCTACCGGTAACCACCACCTCTGTGCACCCGCACAAGCCGTATCAAACAGGAATCTGCCAACGACGAATGTTGACATTTTTGTAATTTTTCTGACATTTCGTGTTATTTGGAAGGTGAACTCTGAGGGAAACACACACACACACACACATATCGTCGCCGGAAATATATAAATGTATGTGCACCTGACAGTTTGATTAACCGGAAATGGGATTTTCGATATAAACGGGTAAGGAGTAATGCTGCGAGGATATTTTCCCTTTTTTTTCCTCCACCTGGAGATGTTGTAATGAATTGAGTTCAACAAGGTGGATGGGTTACATCAGTGGCGATGTGTGCATTAGTCCATTGTCAGGCGAAAGTTGACCACCAGACACTGGCGTCAGATCTTAGATCCGGGACCAGAACGAACTCTGGCGCAGAGTCGTGTCCAAATGGAACTAGTGCTAAATTACATTTCTTTATTCGTCGGTCCGACGGCTCGATGCCGGTGATATACACTCATACGTCTGCCAGGACCGCTCTTGTTTGGAGACGATTAAGCCACAAATTTGTACAAAGTTTAAAATGGTTTTGAGAGCTTATCCTTCGCCGTTGCTTCTGGATGTGATTAGTTGCCCGATAAGGCGATTGATTTATGTCGTGTTAGGCGCGTTATCTGGGAATGGGTGTCGCATAAGTCCAGAGGAAACAGAGAACCTGGTTTTAAATGTTTTGTAGACATTTAATTGAATAGAAAAAGTATTCCCAAGAGCGAAAAAACATGGCGCCGTTGGTCAATGGTAATGTGGATGAGGTGGCGCTGATGGAAAAAATTGTCTACCACTAAAAAAACACGCTCAAGGATGTTTCAATGATGGGCAATGCACCAAGAGCAGCACAGCTTCCACCACCTGATTACCCCAGTGACAAAAATGCGAGAAAAAAACTCGAAACTTGGCTCTGATTTTTGTGTTCACCCGCGATAAAACTCCTTTAAGGGACAGGAAGAAAAAATTCTCACCCACTCTATACATTTCCATCCCTTAATTTCGGAAAATCTATACAAACGACCCGAAAACTTTCCCTTCATCTCTCGCCAAACAAATCGAATAACTTTTCAGCAAAATTGATTGTTGATTCCTTAATGCTCGACAACACTTGCCCAAAGGAGGAAAAGTTGACCGATGACAACGATCCGGGAAGCCCGCCCCTCCACAAAACCCTTAAGAGTATAACCGAATATGTCAACTCAATATTCAGATCACGGACGCGCGCCGGCCGTCGACTGGAAATTGTGAATCTTCTCCGTTGAATTTTTATTAGAACCTAAATACCCTCTTATCCTCAGTTATCAATTTATCTAGTGACCAAGGCATAACACAAATACACGGAACACGCACGCATAAATGCAACCGTTTTCCATAATAAAAGGACCATAAAAGGGGCATTATTGACTTTGAGGGAATAAATTACTTTGACAACGCCAATGTCACACTCATGTGTCCCTCCCTGGTCTAGATGGTTGTCCCCGGGGGCCAAATTGTTTCTTTTACGACAGTTTGCTAGTGTGCGCGTGTGTGTTTGATTGTGTTCACGTCGGAATTAATCGCCATCGATCAATTTTTAAAGGAATTCACGAAAAACAAATTGTATGGATTGTATTTTGTATCAGCCGTCAGCCCTCCCTGTGCGCGATTTCGCCATAAATCGAGCGGGTTTCGCCCCACCGATATATCGAAAATAAAATGAAGTTTTGTGAAAGCAATTGCTTCGTGAAAACATTTTCTGTTTTCTATAGGGATTATCCCCCTGGCCGGAGTCAATGGGATGTGCATGTGCATACGGATAAACAAGTCATAGTTGGTCCTGATGATGGAACTAAAACTTTTTCCCAAACTTGATCGGAGATTGCACAGGAAAAAAACAACAAAAAAAAAAAACTCCCTATTGGTAAATAGTGCGAAGAGCGTTCAAAACAATTGCTCGCATTTGTTGTGCCATTTCAATTGCGAACAGGAGTTGTGTACGAAAAAAAAAAAATTGAATCGAAATTTTGTGCAAAACTTTTGCAGTTAAAAAGTGTTTTTGTCGAATTTTTTCGTCGGATGGAAAATGGTGCATAACACATTATTCGGGAACTGTGGCGACGACTTGTCGACAGCACCTGAGAGCTGAGATGCGCTACCTTATCCCTACGAACTGATAAATTATTCCAATTGGACAATAATAGCAAAAAATAGATAACCAAAAATGAAAAACGAAAAACCGATAGATTTACAAAGTTTCCATCCGAAGGTTGAAAATTGATGTCAGATAGTTGAGCATTTTGGAAAGTTTTCCGCTAATGACCGCAAAATATTTACGAGTGCGCTCTCGTTTTGACATGAGCCGGGAAAAGTTTTATGGTCTCATGTTCTTTTTTTCGCCCCCGATAAAAGTGTCAACGCAGTAGGTTTGCACGAAAATGGAGTAATTTGTTATCGAACTGACGGGAGTCCAACTTTTAAGGCCCCTCCTAGACGAATTCCAGTCTTGACTTTAATTTTTGCGGAAGCTGATAGATATGGAAAAAAGTGAACCCCTTCAATGGAAAGCAGAAAAATGGAACAAATGATTTTTTTTGACTAATTTTTTACAGAAAGGTAGTAGTTCGAAAAAGTTGCTTAGACAACCGAATTTTGACAGAATATCTATGAATGTACAGGCGAGCACAAAAACAAGGGGAAGAAGGCGGCTCACCACAAAAGAAAATGGTGGAAAGAAAGTCGGAAGGTGCCTTTTAGATCAGTTTGACGTGAACGAGATGGCTGTGGATGAGTTTCTATGCTGAGCTTAAATATTTACGTGTTGCGCTTGGAATTATACGATACTTGTACTACACTTATCAAAAGTTGACAAAGTTAAAGTAAGTATATTCTAAGCGGTCTTTTTGTGTTCTCAGTTATTGCAGTTGCTTTAGATTAATCAGAGAAACATCGGTTTTCTCTTTTCGACACTCACATATATGTCAGAAAATAAGGAAATCAGTTTGGGGTGCTGTATGTTTATTGAATATTGAAATAAATGCTAAAACTGATTGAAAGAAAAACGCTAATATTGAATTGGGGTAAACTTTTATTTAACTCTTCGTTATCCGTCCATGTCCAATGTCGACGCATTACACCGAACTAACCGTGGTAATCCAATTGCGGACCGAGGCGACGCGAGAGTAAACTCCGGGATAGCTTCGCAGAGCGCAACCATAGCCCCAGGAAACAACGCCTAATTGATAATTGTTAATCATCAGTGGACCACCGGAGTCTCCTTGGCAAGCATCCCTACCGCCCATCTCAAAACCGGCGCAAAGCATGCGATTCGTAACTTGATAGCGCGACCTGTAGAATTGTCTACACGTTGCTTGGTTGAACTTGGGAACATCAACAGCACGTAGAACGTCATTTACCTCCCAAAAGTCCTTTGTTAGACCCCATCCGGAGACCGTCAAAAGTGTGCCGTCGGGTACATCTTGTCCTTGATTAGGCAAGTTAACATAACCCGAAACCAGTCCGTTGCTGTTGTAGTTGAACAACTCCAAAATAGAGAAGTCGTAGTCAATGGTCGATGAATTGTATTGAGGATGTTGATTGATTTTTTTAACGCTAACGACAACACCGCCAAGAGCATGTCTTGCCGAGCCAATACGCACCGACAAATATAACTCAGTTAATCCGTTAGTACAGTTAGAACGTAATTCGTCGAAATCAAGGATCCCCCACAAATGTGAATGCCACTGCTTTGAAGAGATATCTGATAAGGCGCTGCAGATATATCGATTTGAGCACCGCCCACAATGCGTCCATCAGGCATAGGTTTTGCCAAAAACCTAGCGGATTGAACAAAAACCAATAGGCAAGACAAAACTACCAAACGAAACATGGTATACAGAATATCAAAGACTAACGAGCTAAATGAAAAATTACGATTTATATAGGCGCCGAAGCAACTTCGGACATCATAAATTTGACTAAATTATCTTATCGCGAAAAACAAATCCAATGAGTGGTCAAGATTTGACCAAAAAATTTTATTTTTGTTACAGAACGGCAACGCTTAATTTATGTGGTTTTCTTTTTTAGTTCAGAATATGACCAGGGCGCACTTTACGAGGTTTTCATTGATTTAGTTGGCTGAGTAAAAATATTGTGACATATTGTGACAGCTAACCTACCGTATGATTGCTGATCGATCAAAAATGCGAACGGTGCTACAGAAGAAGAAAGTGGATTGCAAAAAAATGTAGAAGATCGACAGAAAGTGTGGTAGAGGAGGAGGAAAATAAAGATCGAAATTGGCAAAATTATTCACTCCGGGTGTAAATCAGGGTCGGCATTCTGCAAGGCGAAACGTTCAAACAGTTTCGTGTGCACAAAGAAATGTGCTTGTGTAACATAGGGCAAATCATTCGTGCGCACGAAAACTTTTGATCGTTTCGCCTTACAAAATCTGACCCCAGGCTTAAGTTAATTGTACACCCGACCATTTAATCCGCTTTTTTTTAAACCCAACAATTTAAATCTGTGCCATAATATTCACTTTCAAAACATGCATTAAGCCCGCTGGATTAGAGATGGGTTTAATTGCGGACTTAAAACAGTTTAAGCCGATTTTAACCCGTTTTAAGCCTACATAATGTCAAATTTCACAAAAAATTACATTTGTTTTCTGTTGTTTGTCGCTTTTAAATTGCGCCCTGTGAGCGAAGGAATGTCAATATTATGAAATTGAGTTTCAACCTGAATTAAAGTACTTAAACTGGTCTCCGGAGTGCAGTTTATTTCCAATCGGATTAAACAAGTTTAAAAAACTGGGTTTATGTTCGGGTTTAACGACTGAAAATTATGGACTTGGGTTTAGTTTGTGGGTTAAGCTCACTTGAATCCGGGTATAAACTTTAACCCGGATTAAAGTGAGTTAAAATTATGGCCGTTACTGTTGGCTTAGACTCGAGCTTATAAAAGCACGAACACCACGACAGAAGTTTGTCGCTTAAGCTAGGTGGCCCGTTCAAAGAAATAGATGTGCAAAAGTTAAAAAAAAAAAAATACCAACAAGATGACATTGAAACTCAGTTTATTCATCAACGAAAAAGGAAAGTGCTATTTCAAACACATTTGGTTCAGCCACCAATGTCTGAGTTCATCCCAAATCTGTAAGTCATAAAGGCGCTCACTGCCCTTAACATCCCTATAATTATGAACATCTCGAAATGATTTACTTATTCAAGTCAAAAGTCCCACAAAAAGGGACGCAGACTCCCACCCCCTAACAGCCATGGTGCGAGTACCAGTTCATTCATTGTGATATTTGTGTGGCAAAATGTTGTCTGGGCCATGCCAGTTGGTCAAAAACTCGAAAGATTGTGTGAAACTTCCCTACGGTCAGGCAGTCATCGAGTGGGAAAAACCCGTTTGTTTGTAAAGATGTGTACGGGTATTTGGATGTGGTTCGTTAGAGTTAAAACATGACCGGAATTTCATAACCTGCAATTATGTGGTTTGTCTCGGTCTATACAGAGACTACGAGCATTGCCGAGCCAGTGTTGGTATAGAGTTTCGCATTTCGTCTTTGATATTTTGATGGTATCAGATTGCAGCAGGGGCGCTTATAACCAGACGCATCGACAGATAATGCAGCCAGTGAAACAGGTCTTGGCAGAAGAAAATATTTCGCAATCCCTAAAGGACAAATTCTGTGGCCACAAGCGATAACCGCTTAAGTCGACTTAAGACAAAAACTAGATTCTCGCTTCATTATAATACACGTGCTCTGTTCTACCATAGAAAGTATATTTTATACTTAAATTTTCGTTGAAATAAACCAAAAAGAAAAAACCGCTTAACTCATTCTCATAACTAACAGAATATTTAATAATGAAGTTTGAAAGTACATTTCCCGATAATTATAAATATTTAGACTTGAGCGGTTTTTGCTTGTGGCCACAGAATTGTGCAGCACAAACGGATTTAATAATATCCGGGCAGACTGACTACCAGAGTTGCCAGAATTTAGTTTGATTTAAGCGCCCAAACCTTAAACAAATTTAGCCCAAAATCGTTGCCCAGAAAAAAGCCCAAAAATCGTTGAAAATGTTCCCAATTCCCTGAGTCACTTTGTTGGTATTTTTCCCATTTACCGATCTCACTTATGCGTGCCGCGAATTTAATTTAAATTCTATCTTCTGTAATTGGCTTTTGTGGCGTCTAATTAAAAGGAATGCAAAATAAATTGGTATGCCTGCAAGTTCAACGACTGTTTGATTTTTTCTATGGACTGCAGCAAGAGTGCTACCAAGTTTAAAAAGTGCGGGTTTGTTCGAAAATATTTTTTTTTAGTTTTGTGATGGAATAAAACAAACGAAATTAACACACAAAATTGTGTTGGGCGCTCATTTTTTCATTTCTATCGTTTTTTAAGAAAAAAGATAGCCCAATCTGGCAACACTGCTGATGCAAGCAGGCATCGGTAGTCAATACACACGTGACGGAGAATTCGTAAAAGTAAATATGCATTTTAGGTGGCGAGTCTGCAATACCAGAGAGGGGATGACGACTGCTCGCCGGTACTTTGGTTGGGTTCATTTGATTTTTATCTTTTGGAGTTGGGGTTCTTAAAATGGCAGCTCACTTCTTCATTTGTACTCATAGGAAACGCAACACTAAGAAATATTTAAAAGTGTCAACTCGCTCTATGTCGTATACGTAACATATGTATCCTATGCCACAACAAATGCACGGCTTGAAAATGTTCCACCTCGTTGGAATAAATGCTCCCTTATGCAACTGGAATTATGGCTCACCACAACAACATCTATTCCACGTCCTTACATTGAATAAAAAATACAGAAAAAAATATCCCCCATTGCTGCAAGTACGTGACTCGAGAGATGTTAAATTTTACATTTGGCAATATATTTTGTTGCAGTCTAATTACAACGCCGGCATGGTCCTGCCTCAAAAATGTGTCATTTTATCATTCCCTCGCACGTACGTTAGTCCACATTTAAAATGGCTCTAGCTGTCAATCCCAAATTTACTTGTGCATGATATGCTTTATTTAAAAAATTAAATTATATTGAATTGCGCATTATTATCAAGGTAGTTCCTATGTACAAACGCAAATCGCCACAGAAAGCAAGAAGATGAGGTTTGAATGATTGCCACCACAGTAAGTAGAAGGTTGTCTTACTGTCAAACGGAATTTTTGATAGAAGCAGCTTCACATACTCTCTGTGGGTACAGCTTCTTGAAACGATCAAAGGAACATATGACACGCATCAAGCATTCATCATTTAGGACCGAGGAGCACAGAAATCCAGACAGATTGCAAAGTGGGAGAGAGGCCGAACTGCCGTGGCACTTCTAAGAGGCACTTAATGCAGAGGGAAATTAACGCCCCTCAAGTGGACTTAATGCTGGAGCAGTTAAAGGCGACGGAACGGGTGATAACAGAAGGGCTATTCAAGATTTAATTTGATTATTTATTTGATTTAACTGAACAAATGTACACGAGCACTATTTTTATATCTTTGTTCGATATTCAGGTGGAGAAAGTGCCCCACCATTTGACTTCTTTTAAGTGTAACTGTTTTTTTTTTTTCAATGATCGCCATTCTAATTTCAACAAAGTGCTGACCTACATTCAGCTTGAAATAAAAAGTAACACAAGTCGCTCTGATGAATTCTTATGACAACCTTGTGCTGTGGAAATATTTTAGCCTATTTCTCATTTGTTCTGCATGAACAAATAAACCATTACAGAGCCCAATCCTTCATGCAAATGAAACCGACAGAGGACGAAACAACTATCCGTAAGGCTTAAATGAAAATAAAAGTTAAATAAAAAAAATCACACAACGAAGTAGGAGCAAACAAGACACGAACACGAAGGGAAACAGCAAAAGAAATCCTCTAATTTTATTTATGAATAATTCTGAAGTGAGCTGATTGAATTTCCATTCCGTTATATCCGTTGGATATCCTTTTCGCATTTTACTTATATTTTTTTTCATCTTTCATACTGCGCTGCAACACTGTAACGAAGAATTTGTTTGCCTTGAAATGGCAACGGATTTGCAGCAGAATCCCCATCCCCACCCCCGCAGCAAGTTCTTCCCCATACTCCTGTTCAGAAACTAAATTTAAGAAAATATACTATACCCAACACACAGAGAAGGAGAACACGACGATGAATGGATGTATGGAAAGAAATCAGAGAGCGAGAGTGAGCCGCTCCGCTGCGACGATGGAAATCAAATTTCACTGATTTCTGTTAGTTTGCGATGTGTTGTTGTTTTGTTTTCTTCTTCTTCTTTTTTTTCCTGTCCGTTTTTGCCTATTCGTGTTACGGTTTTTGTTGCATGTAAATGTGTTCATGTTCATCTCAAATCACTTGGATGATTTAGCGTTTATTAAATTACCTACGGATCGGCGAAGAAGTGTGCCGCCTTGAAAGGACTACAAATTAGAACGGAGGCGGGAAAACCATTCGAATTGCTACCTAAAACGGGGTGTCAATGATTTAAACTATTGTAGGGACAGGCTGGCAGAGAGCAAAAAAAAATAAGTAAACCCTCTGATTGCAATGTTTGTTCATTTGGGATCGGTTTGCTTTTATTTGCTCCAATTCATTTTCACTCACTGGCATTTTATATACTTTTTTTATCGCCATTTTGATTTTTTTTTTCTCTTCGTCTCGTTTAAGGGACGTCCACCTCCTTCATATTCCTGTTGTAGAATGTTTACTCTATATGCTCTGGTGACTGCTGAATTGATTGAATTTACTGGAAACTCTCTGCTCAACTGTTGGACCAGGTCCAAGACTCATTGGGCATCACCTGTTTCAGCCGGATGGCAGTAGGTTCTTCTTATACTCCTCTGATTCCGTGTACACAATAGTTCATTATTTTTCTATACAAACACAAACAAATGGGGGGCACCTCAGAGGGCGATGTGTGTGTATGTACCTTGGCTAAATGTCAAATTTTGTGATTGTTTCTTGGATTTAGAGGAGAGAGAGTGAGTGCCAAGAAGAAATGTTTGTAGGCGGATGGTCTTGGGTGCACAAACAATAAATTTTAAGATAATATATATACCTAGCCTTGTGAGTTCCGAAATTCAAAGGTTCCAACCGAAGAATTTAATAGGAAAAACCTCCAAACCATAATCGTTTGTCTCGCACTTTTCGCGCGTAGAAAGTATAGCCTAAGACTGTTGTAAGCGTGCTTTTAAGTAGGCCTCTGAGGCGGACTCTCAACCCCTAATAACGCACCGTCAACACGAGTGTTTGGCATACAATTTGTAAATTTTTTTTCCATAAGCCCACTGGCCCAAATAAGTCCAACTTGCACACAAACTCGTGGTGAAAAGCAAAAACGTAATTAATACCAAGGCGAAATTAAATTTTGTTTAAGACACTCAGACAAAATCATTAGTTCCGCCCGCAGAAACTTAACTAAATAGTCCTTTGCTTGTATTGTACTTAGTCTCCTTTCATTTTATTCGCATTTCTATACTCAACGACGACGAACAACCTAAAACGCATTTTAATTGACTTCTCGTCGTTCGTACTTTCTGGTTACAATTGTTTTAATTCTGTTGGCTACCAACAATTCCGATGAACATTAAAGGCAGATCCAAGGGGCTATACAAAACGATAAGCAAACGACTTTTGTGCCAGAGAGAGAGAGAGAGCGAGTGGCTGAACCCTACTTTCGAAATGGAACAATGTGCAACGTAACGACGGTAAGACCACCACCCTGCCGCCATGCATACGAGTACAGTGCGGAAACAAGGCCATCAAGAGGAGGAGAATACCAACCGGAAATATTTAATTACTACTCTGGTGCCATCTGTCAGCTGGGTTTGCAATTTATGGAATCTTGATAAACGTAAGACGCTATTTACTTGCTTCTTTTTGCAGGATATCGCATTTTTACTTTTGTTTTGGACACGGTGTGCTTGCCATTTATAAGTTTTATACACTTTGGCTTTTCAAGCCGTTCTGAGGTGGGTACTCGTGTGTTTTACACTTGATCGTTAGGGAGTTTAGTACTTTTTCTTTTGTTTTTGGCAAAGACACTGCATAAATTTCTACCTTGTGACTCTAATTTAAAAGAAATAAAATGTTTTTATTCATGGACAGTCGAGGTCATATAAAATGGACTGAAAAGTACGAGTACATTATTTCTATGAATATAAATCTTAAGCGCTATTCACATGAACGCGAATTGCGAACAAATCAATTTAACTGTATTTATGAATTAAAAAATTCCATTTGTCCTACAAAAAAGGGAATATATTTAATAAATATAACATCTAATCTGAAAAAAACAACAATTTCCCCGCGAATTGAAAACTTTTGCCGCCAACTGTCACACTTTCTCCACAATCCACAGAATATAGTCTCGATCCACAAACCCTCGAATGAAAAATTCGCTCGAACTTAACCTTTAAAAATAAAACTGAATCACGGGTAACTGCGGCTAAGAAAAGTTCCCAAGTGAATGATATGTCAGAAGCGAATATTCGCTGTTCGTTGTTCGAAATTCGCTCTCATTTGAATAGAGAACGAGAAAATTCGAAAATCATAATGGCCTGACTTTTATACTTAAGACCCAAGGACTGTGGATGGCTTACTCCGACTTAATTCATTTAATAACGGGCCGACTTCAGTTCTTTATTGTGGGCGAATCTCAGGCCTCTCTAATAGTTGGGAATGTAGAGAAATGACATCAGAAGTGATGCCAACTTCATCGAAGTCAATGAAAATAAAATTTCAAACAGAAGCATTGCAAATTAAACACCGCGTTCGAATTGAAACTCGTGAACTAGTGCCTACTTTTTCGAATTCGATTAAATTTTATGGTACTTCGAGGTATAGCACTAAAAACCGAAGGTGTTTTCATCTGGAAAGTAGACAAATGCGACCAAAATTCACTGCACTTGTGAATAAAAAAAAATAAATAAAAATATGAAAAATAAATAATAAATAAATGATAACGCTTGTTCTTTATAGTCGGACTGTACTGTTGCTTTAATAAAAGATGACTTCCTCTCTAGATTGGTGCCAAGGTAATTATGTTTCTAGAAAAAAAAATCACTGATCGAGATTGCAAGACATAGGAGATGGCAGAGGAGTTTAAACGCCAGTTAGACGTAAGATGCAAAGCTTGTTTTATCATTCATGGTTTGTGAAGGTGTCCAAAGATCTACTGATGTAAGTCAACTGAGTTCCTAGTCTTAAACAGACAACAAGTTAAGCAAAAATAACCAGAGAAATCGTGCCAAAGTGGCCTTAACGTATTCTACATACGTTCTCAGGACATCAATCGATATTTATTACACCTTGTTTGTCAGCAACTAAATACAAGGTCACAGCCCAGCGTGGTCTGTGCAGAATATGTGACGGCACTCTTGAAAATAATTGCCACGGGCAAAATCTCAGCCATCAGATAAATGTTTGACTGGCGAGAAATCACGCCAACCGCGGCCCACATGTTAACCCCTAATCTCATGGAAAAGTATCGCAGTTCCAATCAGCCCTCGCATCAAACACACTCATGTCGACAGTAGCCTTCAGCGCGCTAATTAGAATATACAATGTCATGATTATTGCTCGTACGTACATATATTCAGCCATCCCTGTTAAGATGTTGATCTCATGGACTCAGCGTCGCACTCGCCTCAAGTTGTAGTCAATGTCCTTTGTCCGCTCATGTAAATGACTTGTTATATTAAATTCCATTTGAACCAGCACAACTTGTTGATAATTAGTTGTCATGCATACCCCCGTTGGGTCTCGCCTGACCTCCCATTTCTTTGCCATCCTACTAAGTAAGGATGTTGTCATTCGAGACCGACACTGGCATTATTTGTTGTGCTCCTGTAACAAGGACACCATCATGGATCACAGCAAATAATTATCATCTCAGTTGAGTAAGACGTGAGACGAGCTATAGTGACCAATTAATTATTTCATGTTTCTGGCATAAATCATTCAAATTTATCGATCAGCAGGAGGGAGCGACGTGGAGAAGAGCCCCATGACTGTGGACACACAATGCCAGATACACATCTCCATCTACTGGGCAGAGGCCGCTCAATTATGAATTGGAGCCCCTCCACCCCATCCGCAAAGTTGCAACCAAAGCAATTACCTAATCAACCGGGAAGTGTGCTTCTGGAGTTGATATACATCTACACATGTGCGTAAATGAGAGTGAATTATCTCCATTGGTGGGGGTATTTTTTTGTAAAGTGAATACTACTTCCCCTATGGGAATTGAGCGAGGAGGGAGTGAACCCAACTAGACTATTACAGCCATGGCGCCGGCCGTCTCGCACCGTCTCGCAATTCGACAAAAGATGATTTATACTCTTGCACCTGGATGCTGCCAGACGAAATGTTATATGCAAACATTGTTTGCAAAGACGACAACGAAGAAGAAGCGTTTAGCTGGAAGATTTATCTGTGAACTTTCTTTGTGTTTACATCGCAGTGGTGGCCATGGAGAAATATCGTTGCAAAAATGTTTGTCAACAAAACGTTGATTGATGATTTGGGGGACATGTCGCCAAGCAGGCAAAGAAGCATAAAAACTTCTCCAAGGCTAACAGTCTGCAGATAACACCCGAAGAGAATGTATTTTGTCTGCAAAATGTTAACAGTGCACCGGTACACGAAGAGAGCAAATTATGTTCGAGTTTAACAGTCGAATAAGTGTTCTGTTTCGGTTTCTGTTTTCTGTATTTCAGTGCAACACTGGGAGAATGTTGCTCGACCAACTGCGCATGGCGGCGAAGTGTTCTGTTAGCTGTCATTGCTACCCAGCAAGTCGATTGGGAATTGGTGTTTCTGTCAGTCGAAAAGCGAATGCTGTTCTCTGCGGAGCTGTGTATAGACGAGGCGACGACAAATGTATGAGGTTTTCAAGAAACTTTGAAATCTGGGTGCGGAAATATTTTTTGTTTAAACTATGGATCGTATTGAATTAAGCTTGCACCCTTTCCTTGACCTAGGACGATTTTCTAAACGGAAAGCGTACAAAGAAATGCTTTTGGTCTGTCGTAAGATATATGCAAAACTGCGCCAACTTTTTTCAAAAATTCCCAATTTATTTGACTGTTTCAAAAGCGGAACCTTTGACAGCAGCGTTTTGATGATTTCTCAAGAAGATCCGTTCTGCTAGGTTAAGGCAAAGAAAACGTTAGGCTACTCTGTCAGGAAACTATCAGAAATACGCCTCCAGAAAGACCTTACGTAAGATCGAGCGCCGACTTGTAGAGGGACAAGGACGTTAATTCAAATGGCATGTGCAACTAAAGACAGACTGTCCGTCGATTGAGGTGAACTTTGTCATCTGACAAATAAGACTAAATGATTGCATTTTTAGGCTTTCTAGCTAAAAAATAAAGTTTGCTCTGGATTGGTCTTTGACCAATTCCGATTTATGGAGTGATTTAGTCAAATGAGCTGGCGTACTCGGAATGTCCTTTTGAAAAACAAGAGAAAAAAGGTATCCTCTTTTAAAAATTGCACAAAAAGTAAATAAATAGTTGGCGCGAGAGGTCCGAAGAGGATCCTTGACGTAGCTTCTCACAACCAGCCGTTTGTGTCGGATTTTCTTTCTGCGACGAAAGGAAGGGACCTACAATTTTATGCCAGATTTGAACTGAGCTGAATTGAGGAGCTTCTTAAATAATTATGCCCTCGCATATTTATCTCACCAAGGTTATAGGGTTTTTCCTTAAGGACTTCACAACTTTTTTTTTAAATAAAATGCAAACATCTTGAGATATCTGAAAAAAGATATTCTTGGCTTGAATTACTATCAAAACATTTATGAATGGAATTCGACTTCGATCATATGTCCACCACGGGAACGTATACAGCGGTCGATATACGTTGAGCCCAATTTTCGATGACTCGGCCGCTAATTTTCGTTCAATATTGGCCCTGAGCTCCTCTAATGTCGACGGCTTGTTGGCATAGACCGATGATTTAATGTAGCCCCATAAAAAAAAGTCTAGGGGCGCTAAATCACAAGATCACGGCGGCCAAGAGACGGGTCCGTTTCTCAATATAACACGTTCACCGAACTGAGGCTGACGAAATGGCCGAAAATTGAACGCTCTTAAAGTTGCGACCACTGACCCCGAATTTCGGTAATAAATTTTAATTATTTGTGAACGTTGTTCCCTCGTGTACTTCACCAAGATGAAAATGTTGATTTTACTGAATTTTTTGACACTGACAGTTCGGTAATCGGTTTACGGGTGCGTTCACACTGACATTCTGAAGTTGTCAAGTCGCTAACGAAAGAACCTTCATTTAGATGGGTGACTATTAAATTCTTAGAATCATAAAGTTCCTTGCTGCAACTTTGTTGTTGTGTGGTGCCTTTTTCTTCTCGCTTTATGCAAGGCAAAGGAGGCGACTTTAGTTAAAACCCCTTTCCATCAGTGAATTTTCTTTCAACTTGAAACGTCATAGTTTTTAATGATTCAGAACACAAAAAAGTTCGACTTTCAGCCCGCCCCTCGAAAGCGAGTAAATCTATTATAAAACTCCGCCGCACCACAGTCACTTTGTTGCGTATGTGCTGTACTTTTCTGACAGTGTATGTCAGTTCACTTCGTTTGTTGAATACCTAAAAATAACAACGTGTACACTTTACCGAAAGTCGTCGTGTGCAGTTGGGATTAAGAAGTACTTTCTCGATACTTGTTTGCTTCCCTGTTGGCCGAGACAAGAAAAACACCCGTCTACATGGACTCTGATGAAAAGCGGCAAAGAAGCAAAAGTAAAGTTTGCTACGATTTTGTTTGTTTTAATTTTACAAACAGACAAGGTCTGGGAAATGATTTTTTTTAAATGCAACTGTCTTGTTGTTTGTGCAAAGATTAATGAAATATTAAGTAATGGGGAGAACAAATGTCAAGGTGAGCTAGGACTTCGTTTTCCAACTTCAGCACGAAGCCGCAGTCAATCATTCGGCAGTATTCATCTGTGCCCCAGCGTCACTATCACTTGTGAGTAATGTTCGAAACACTCGTTCACATAAAAAATAAAAATCTCTCAAATAAATGTCGAATAAAGAAAATAGGATAAATTTACATTCACCCCAAAGGACTTTTTCACAGTTTCATGGGTACGAAAGGTTTTTTTTTGTATTTTTTTCATCCTTGCTACTTCGATAAATCGTCCTCCGTAGACCACATAACGATTGTGGTGAGCTCTCCGCTGCAGACCACCTGATGAGAATCGAATAAAATTTTATCCGAAAACTACCAAAGAGACCTAAGGTCACGAGTGTGAGCTGTGTGTATGTGTGCATCTGTATGATGGGTGTGATCGGAATTATCGAATGGGTAACACATTTGATTCATTTGTCCTGTTGAATTGGCCAGAGATACTGCCGGGAAAGAGGAGCGAGTTGATTTTTCAACTTTTGCCTTTTATACACCGATGCCATACACTGCGAAAGTGGTGAACGAAATTCCGGTCACATCCTTGGACACTAATGAGGAGTCAAGGTACTGAAAGTTGATTCAGATGCTATTGCTGATGCTGTCATGCCACAAGCGGGTAGTCCTTCTGTATACGTTTTTTGCAGCCTAGGGCGTGGTGCAATACACAAAATTGTATACAATCTTTGGATTAGTCTTTAATACTAAAGACAAGTTAGCCGCAGTGATGCCAATCGCATATGCGACACTCGTTGTAGCATACTTTTTTAAGCTGGCACGTCAATGAAATCCAATTACAGCCTTAGGTCAGAATGGATACACAGACGAAATGGAAGAAAAAAAAATGCTGAATGAATATGAAGTCAAGCAGCAGATAGGGGAAGTATTTTCCACGGATCCCATTCCCAGACTCTAACCGAGGAATTTAAATCCGTTTTCTCTTCTCGTGCATCTCAATTTTCGGTACAAGTTCCTTTCATTGATAAAACGAAAGGAGCCGATACTACACGCCATGTTTGCACTTGAGGTGCAGATAAAATATTATTTAGACGTAAAAGGATATCACTAGTCCTTTGAAAGCAATCCCATCAGTGTTACCGACCCCCACCTCGCCATAGTAACGAAGGGTTAACGTGTAAAACACCGGACACTGGTAAGAAAGCCAATATAGTGGTCGCCTCCTGGTGGTGGTCGTATTGAGTTTCGAGTTTTTGATTTCGATTCAACGAACTGAAATTATTCCATAAATATTTATGAGATTGGTTAGAAGAATATTTTTCTGCTTATTGTAAGCTGGTTGCTTGCTCGGACACTGGACAAGCAAGTACTTGTGTATTGATCAGAGGTTTGCCTGCAATTGGCAGAAGTCTCAAAAAGAACCTCAGTTTGAATTTCATCCGCTGGGTTTGGCTTTTCAATTTCTGTTGTTAAGTATGTTATTTCGATTCACAAAGTACCCTCATTAATTAAGAAACCGAGAGGAGCTTTTGTATTGCGATGATCGTCCTATTTTTTTTTTTGTAAGCCGAGTATAGGGTATGGTTTGGTAGTTTTGTTACAAAGGTGGGTCCTGAAATGTTCTCTGGCGGGCTTTTTATTTTAAAGGTCTTAACAAACTCGACTGAGATTTTGAGCGTGTTGTTTAATTACTATAGGGAAAGTGGCGAGTTAAAAGCCTAAAAAAAAAAATCGTAGGCAAACGCTGCAGTAGTTCTTGCGCTCTTGCTCTTAAAAACAACAACCGTGGGCAGGCACGCCAACTAAGGCTTTTTATGCCTTTTAGACATTATTTCATTATTTTCAAAAAGGCGTCTTTTTTTATTTCAAATATTTTTTATTTTTTTTTTTTTATATTTTTAAACATTCTTAAAAAATCTTGGCCAAAAGGAATTTTATATGTAACCTCGGCCTTAAAGAATGTCTTTCAACCCTCAAACTCTGGCCATTTTACGAAGAATTTATCTGACAATCTTTAAAAGAAATTCCAGCTCTCACTTTCAGTAAGTGGAATGAAATTGGAAAAAAATTTGAAAGTTGTTTATTTTTTTTATATTTGTGTTTAATTTTTGATTTATTGTTCCACTTTACCTACACAATTATTTTAGCCATGTTTTTATTGAAAAATTCATCTTTTTTTTCAAGCTAGGCATTTTTTCGTTAAAAGTGGTTGGCAACGCTGACCGTGGGGTCAAAAGCCAATCATAGGGACTGCAAATAAAATGCTATGAAAAATGAGTCTTAGTTTCGACTCTTAATTTTAGTTCACAGTGGCTATATTTTCCATGAAAATTTTGCAATTGTGAGCTCCCGTAAATTTAAAGTAGAGACTACAATTTGTTGTTGGTACGGCGCTCTAACTTTAGGCGCAAGCTAGAAACACTATTGGAGCTTTGCACACCAAAGCCCGGTTTTGAAAGTCTGCAACTATCCATTGTGACCTACAAAATATTCACGGTGAAGGTAAAAAATAATTATTAGTAAGATCATCTACAGCCAATTTACGTCAGGCTTTGAGTTTCTTTCAGAAAAGAAAGAGGGAGCTTTCTATGACCTGGATTTGACTTTTTAATGTCAACTAGAATGACACAACCCAAATGTATTTCCACCCAAATATGGCAGCTACTCAATAGGGCATCATCTACACCAATGAAAGTTTTACTGTATTTTATTTTTTTTTTGCAAAATTTGGCCCACCTTTGGATGCAGATTTTCCCTACGAAGATGCTTTGAATTGCAGACTGTTTCCTTTTGCGCGAAAAGTTTTTAATTTGTACAAACTACTGGGTGTTTTGTCTGGGGATACGAATTTTTGATGAAAAGAAAGCTTCGCAAAATGCACGTCAAGATTGCGTTTTTTTTTCCGCATTTTCTCCATATTTTCTCTTTTGTATTCGTCAGGAATGAGAGTCGTAACCATAGAACAGATTGCGAGGTGAGTTGTCCCAGAAAATTATTTTACAAATTATTTTACAAAGTAATTTCCACAGAGAATCTTGTTTTCTAAGGTTCACCTTAAAGTTTTCCAGCAAATCTGGAACCTATTAGGCTGGTAATTGAGAGGAACTGTGAGCTGAAAACACTGTTATAAAATATGGCAAACGGTTGACGTTTTTCGGTATCAAGTGAAGGCAAAGTGTGTAATGTTTGTCACTGTTCCGCTCAAGTTCAAATTGTAATTCCGTCATAGGTTCATTGGAAAGTACATTTTTGCAAACTCTATTACCGGAGTAGATAGAGCTGCTGTCGCTCAAATTAAAGACTGGCCTGTCATATCGCTTTCACTTGAATCAGAGCTTCCCGGGACCACATCGCATTATATCCCAGGACAACAAATAACTCAACATATTGTGAAACTTATCAAAATATCCATCCATCAAAACAACAAGGAATCAAGTCAATATGTTGCCACAATGAACATCAAAAACTTTTTTAGATTTTTTTCTTTGCAAGTTTCGCCTCACGGCCTCACCCATCGCACACTCTTCACACTGTATTATTTCCTTTGTTAGGGAATTATGTGCGGTGGCGGAACATATGTTTACAGAAACCCTTAGGTGGAAAGCGCCGCACACACATCCTCCTAAAAACAAGGATTTAATGTTTTGCCTTATCGCAGAGCGAACTCAAGCGGCCGAGCTCCTTTGCCCGCGCGGCGTCCCTCATAAGTGAAAGGAGTTAAGTGTTTGACGGAGAATGGAAAGAAAGTTTCTCCTGGAAGGATTTACGTTCAACTTGAGTGGCAACCAACGTAGAACCTACTATATGAGTTATTGCGATGTGTGGGGTCTTAATGAACGTATAATCTCACTTGGCTATTCCGAGAGCGATTCTAATCAAAGTTTCCAAGGCTGGTCGTTGATCTGCTTAGAGCTTAAAAGAAAGAGGTAGCCACAAAACACTCAGCTTTACCTATCTAGTATAAAAATGGAACGTGAAATATCGACAAGCGAAATTCTCATGGATATTATCTGACGGGGAGAGGTATTATTTTGATTCAACTTTTGCCGTGTTTGTGGGGGGGAGTTTGTATTTTCTTTTCCGTCTTCTTTAAACCGGTCGGTGAACGGTGAGCTTCGGTATGGAAGGAGTAGAACAACAAAATGAGCACCGTCTGTGTTCGATTAGTATACAGCTCAGTGGGTGAAAATAATTGACCCTGCATGATGGAGCTCACCGAAAAAAAAAAAAAAAACTTTATCCGCGGAAGCATCGTCGAACCCCACAAAGTTAGATCCTTCCGCAGACAGCCACAAATCCATTGTCAGGCTCATTTGCAAATTACAAAATGTTTTGTTCCTCCACCGCATTTAATGACAGTCACGATTTCAATTCACTCAATAGTCGCTGGGATAAGTATATGTGAATGAAATGGCTGTGTTTGTGTGACTGAAGGGTTTAATATTAAAGCCATAAATTTGGCTGCGGTGATACTGGTACACGTACGAGTGATGATTGTATGTTTGCAGAACTTGAAAACGAACATTCAAACAAGAAATTACTGAAATTTCCAAATGCATTTAAACTTAAGCAAACCTGAAGTTGGACTTAGGGTTGTAAATATTTTTGCTAAATGTTGTGCTTCAACAGTATTTGAATTTTTTTGGGAGGATTGTGATATTTATATAAGCCAGGAGGACTTTAATCTATTTTGTACGTATGAAACATGTCTCTCTGTCCATTTGGCGAACGTTTCCGGAATCTTAAACCGATATTACATCCATGGACCGTCATACTCTCGTGGGAGGAGGTCGAAAGGGCCATTCGAAACAAGGTGGCGACTCAAAAAACGCACTTAAGCCAGATTTTGTTATAAAATTTTATATAAGGCGACGAGTAAAAGAAAAACACCACATTTTGGCACTTAGTGTTGAAATATTCATCGTGATTTGGCAGCACTAAGAATTACAACGCTCAATTTTGTTGAACGCAGCCACCTACTTCTTCCCGAATGTTCTCCGACAGAACAACATTCTATCTATTCTTTTTTTCTTTAATACCTTTTGAAGTTTTAACGTTTAAATAAAATAATCTTACTTTATACTCATCACCATAAAACTCGCGTTTCTTTTTTTATAAATCAACACTTAGGACAGTCCTAGCTGCGAAATTCAGTAGGTGGATGTATACTCATCGGCAAAATTATTTTGACAGCAATGCAAGTCGCTTTTCAAGGCGAATATGCTACGCATTAACAGTCTATAGTTTTCACTCGGTGATTGCATGTGGTGTGACCTATGATTGTGTGTGTAAATGAGACCATTTGAGACCCATCGCCGGCTTATTTGTGTTTAGAGTTCGATTTTTGAACTGGCAAAAGTATATTGACAGACTCATTTTTCGAGGTTTGTTTTGCGAAAAATACTGTTATCGCTTAAATTTAAACGTAACATGACAGATTTATTGTGTACAGGTCCATTTTGATTAAAATATGGTTTAAGCGACCGAGTTAAGTATGGAAGATCGAGTAGCATTTGACAGAAAATACGATTGCGGTCTTTCTGTTAAAAAAATAGGGGAAGAATTTTATTTGTCGAAGCAAACTGTAAATATTCAAATCGATAATCACAGAAGAACGATTTTGTTGCTAAATTTACCTCCAAACAAAACGAAAAAGTTATACCGAAGAAAGTGGAAGGATGGAACATAATATTTTGGGGAAGTTTGTTAAGAATCCAAGTTTAACTCCTAAAATTCTCGAGCTTAAAATGCAAAAAAATGCCGAACACCCGATTCTCCAAAGGATAAGTCAGAGTCGCCTTGCTAAAATTGAATTGGACATAATATATAAGATATATAAGATATAAGATAAATACCGTGTATAACTACGAAAACAAAATAAAGAGGCTTCGAGAGCGACGCAATTACAAGTGGAAGTAGGTATATTGCTGTGCCACTTGTAAATATGGGAAACTACTTCTCCCAGGAGACAAGTTCTGTTTCCATCTTTGCTGTTTTGAAATCGCACCCCTTCCACTAATCTACCTTCGAATAATTGTAAACAGAGGGAGAGAGAGTGAGAAAGAGAGATGCGATGGAAATGCTGTCACACATTACGTACCGTGTGATGCACAGCACGTGCATACAGCATGCGATCGCGAGGACGGATTTCCCTAGAGCAGTAGAACGAGCGAAACTTGAATGAGGATTTTTATCGCATGCCTACAAGACGCGCAACTTTTGCCTGACTAAATCAGAAAAGGAAGCCGGCTGTAGCAATGCAACGCTAACAAGCACTTAGTGATTGTATCCTCTGCAAACTTTTACTTCCTCATTCTTTTCGTTTTTCTTATTCTTTCCCCAGCGTACCTACGTACATGTAACGAAAAGAAGAAGCGAAAATTGTGTGTCAATCGGCATGGCCAAAACCATGAAAATTAAAGTGAAAAAGGATAAAAAAAAAATTCTAATGCTGCTGAAAGTATTCTTGAAAAATAATAAAAAAAAAAACGAGAAAAGTATAAAGGGATTTGCCGTAATACTACTAAATAAACCAACACTTAAGGTTGAGTGGCTTGTGGTGAGGTTAGGTTTGCCCATCTCCTCCGTCTTTAAGCCGCAAGAGAAATATGTACTGCATTCAACTGCTGCTGCTGCATCAAAGTACAGTTGGAAGTCAAGTCCTGGAGGGTGTTGAAGTTAACATTCTGTACGTTCGTACGTACGTATATCTCATGCGAATTATGTACACTTCAGGGACCCAAGGAGAAGATGAGCCGAGTGAAAACTTGCGAGGGGGATTTTTCAATGGACACAAGTACCTCATTATACGAGGAGCTTCGTGTGTTTTTTTTTCTTCTACATGTTTTCTGCTTTTGTTGGTTGATATTTCGGTTGACAAAAAGTGTTAACTATGTCAGCGAAGAAAGAATTTTTCTATTCCATATATGAGGAAGTTGAGAGAAGTTTGAAGACTTCCTGACGACGCAGCAGGATAGTATCGGGCACCTTTGTACCTTTACATTTTGGGATCATGTACTTATGAGTCTCTACCTAAGAGTTGTGGCTTCAAGAGGCATTCATCGCGTACTCTTGAAGAAAAGTCCTCTTTTCACAATAACCGATCACCAGCGGGAATTAATTACTGTGAGGTGTGGTTTTTTTTTCAACCAAATGCGTGGAAGTGCAGGAAAACCACGAACTGCAGTCTTGTGCAGCTCTTTCGAGTTCAAGAGTCTCGTATCGGGATAAGGACCTCTTATACAATTTTTTCTACTCATGTATGGGAGATACCTGCGCTAAAAGGAAAGATAAGGAATCTGCCAAGCTTTCGAAAAGCCGCATTCTACAAATTAAATGGGCGATTCAGATATTTAGCAGATAAGTCAAAGGTAGATGGCGCTGACAATACAAAAAACGCATAAATGATGTAAAACATCTGCTCAATTGCGCAGGAATTATTTACTCCTTGTATTTATATGAATACCTGACGTTAGAGGTTCGTCAAAGTGTCTGAGAGCTCTCCAAGGTCATCCAACCGATTGACAGAAGCGACTTTGATCACACGACCTTTACGGAACAGTAGGACAGGTGGCAGCCTCCTGAAGCTAACAGAACATCATGAGGAACAATGCTAATGGTATCAGGGCCGTGGGATCATGGATCCCTAAGTCTATATACGAGGACTCTGAGGACCCTGATTGCAAAACACTCTCGGAGCTCGCGCACAGTGGACACTAAATGACACAAATTGTTCATCAATTGCCCCAATGCGAATGGCATTTAAATCGACTGCACTCAAAGTTGTGAAGCGTCCTTTGTATGCCCAAAGCTAATAGACCCGACGATGAGACACGTCGACAAAACAAAGCCTCACTCTGGTTACATTAATTAGCTTGTTTATGGATTAGTTTCACCTTTAATATTTACAGCCGCCTCTTAAAGCGAGGCACGGCCCTTTAAATGTCCTTCTCTCCAAGTCGCATCAGCTATTGATAATCTCAAGTAATTTGCCTAATTGGTTTGGAGGTTTGGGACTGGAAACAAAGGGACGAGTCTTCCACTCACCGCACAGACACATCACCATGACAAAACAATAAGACCGAACAGAACATTAAGCCCCATAACCATCGAAAACTCAAACAATAAAAGCCCCACAACCTGATGCTGTTCACATTGATTTAAACAATCAATTAAATGAGGTTGTTATAGGCCTCTCGGGAGCGGTTCGCCCGTTCCCCGCAAACGGATATTGAGGTATGTTTTCATTCGGCACCACCCCGACAACGGTTCATCATCATCATCGTCATCAAGGCCTACAACAACTTGGCCCAAGTCGTTTTTGTTTATTTATTTTTATTTTTATTTTTTTCGCATGCATATGGAAATGGAAATGGGGCTGTTTTTGCGGTGCGGGAGCGCTCACTCTTGTTGCTATTGTAATTATTGTTGTCATGCTAATTGCGTGTGCGTTATGCTTGTGTGAGGTTGTTTTCGTCGATTATACGACGAAAGCGATTGCTCTGAGACTGAGTGGAGTCAAGAGTGATTTATTGTTTACCATTGACCGAGGCCGCACTGACAAAACATCACATTCTGTTGTTTCGCAAGGAGAAGTCTTACTTTGTGCGTTGTGCTTCACCAGCAGGTGCTCATGCTCAGCTCGGCGTGTGTGTTCATTTCCAATTGATTAATTCACTGCTCTGCATCAATTAATAGCGATGGCAGTGAAGCACTTCTATTCTCCCAGTAATCGATCAGAATAGAGTCAACATACAGAAGGAGGTGGGTAGGATGTTTGCAAATAAAACCAAAGCAAACGACGGAGATTCGTTTAATTCGCAGTCACCGCTGTACAGCGTCATCGGTCCATGAGGTCATCCAGTTATGGCATCATCACACCGACCGTGGTAAATCAAACCTTTCAGGGCATGTAAACGGGTTTTTTTGCACGGAGTGTTGACTCTGGCCACTGCTGCTTGTGATGCATCCTTTTTATTGATCTGTTTGCTGTTCGCGTAGGACGAATGGCCGCCGCTTCGGATGTCGCTCGGGTTCGAGTGGTTTTTGTGTTTACGCCGCCATATCAGCCAGCATCTCCACCTGTTGTCTGAATATGAGGAGTGTGCGAGTATGTGCATGTGAACGATGATGCTAATGGGAAACATAAACAGTTTGGCATGTCGTTGCGACATCAATCAAAATGGCCCAACGTGTCTCTAGCTGAATAGTCTCGTTTTCAATATTTCATGGGGGAATCGATTTTCGCGCTCTCCAATGGAGTCTGCACATCACTTTTGGGTACATTTTTATTGTTTGCCATTAATAAAGGTAGTTGAAACCAAAAGGGTGGCCATTTATCAGGAATTAAATAGAATTTGATCCAATTTTCGAAGTGGAATTTCTTGGGGTGGTGTGAAACGAAAAAGTGAAAAAAGAACACGGCAACTCGGGAATAGTGTGTGGCCTATTGGGCAGCAATTACGAACTGCGATAATACAAATAAGGGACAGGTCGTAAGGCACTAATTCCGATCGCAGATGAAACAAAAAAGCGACAGAAAACAGGGTCCGCATTCTGTATGGCGAAACGTTCAAACGAACGATTTACTTCTGCAACTTTGAGAAAATCATGCGTGTGCACGAAAATGTTTTTGCCTTACAGAATCAGACCCCAGGAGACGGTAGCACGCGTGTTGATCCAGCTCGGATAGAATGAGAAACTAAACAAAGGAACGAGAAGGTCAAAGCTTTGCTAAGAATTGCCTCAGCAGTCTCCCGTCCAAGCCTCGAAGCGATTGAAATTGAACTTCAACTATGCGGGATATCGTTGCTAAAGCCTTGCAACATTATCCCGGGCTATTGAAGTGCAGACCAACTTGATCAGGTAGCACTTAGTGCTTTTGCATTTCTTGCAGTCGACTTCATTCTGTCCGATTCAATGAGGAATTGCAAATCGCTACCAATTAAAACTAAAAAAGCTTCGCAAGGATCCAGTTGTTCGAGAATAGTCCACCAAAAGGCCATATGCATGTTTAAAGTCGAAGTACGTTTTTAAATCTCTGCCGACTCCAATTGGCATTGGTCAGTAATTCCCAACTCGCAGAAAAAGCAAATTCAATACTTTGCCAACTCCACACCCCAGCACATTCATTGTGTTTAAATTGTTCCAGCTGTTAACAACAGTGAACTTCATAGACCATTTCTAAACTTCAAACGCACAAAATCAAAGCAAAGCAAAGCAAGGCCGAGGAGTCTGAGAGCCAGTCGGCCTGTTTGATTAAAAGATAAATTAGTAAAGGATTTTTGGTCAATTTCCCAAAAGCCAAAAGCCATCCACACGTAGACACACAGTCCAGATCAAAGACCATGATCACTGAAACGCAAAATAAACATTTTCGCTCTGTCTCTCAACCTCTTCCAGTTATCTACCTATAGGTACTGTGGGTGGGGCTGGTTGTATTATTGCAAGACCCAAAAGGTAGGCTAGGTCGTTAATTGAAACAGGCATTTTGAGAAATCGTTCATAGTGCTGCTCATACCCACTGTTACATTATTTCCACACCGATTGACTGCTTTACATTGCGGCTCCATGGACAGCGATTTGGTGAACGTAGATACCTATGGAGCCATTACCATCAAGCGGCATGAAATAACAATTCATCGGAAGCATGCATGTGTCAGGTGAATTCAGTTAGCTCTGGACTATGTATATATCCCCGGCTGGAGAGTGCGCTGGCAAACATCTCGTTTTCTGGGTATTAATAATTTCACAAATGGAATTTACATATTCCGAATGGGCAGGAGGCCGGGAGCTGGGGTATAGCGATAGGTTGCCTCAGCTAGGAGTAAACATCAGGAGTGAGTCGGTCCTGAAAACATAGTAACCATGGTTAAGTGAAACTATAATTTAGCTGGTCAGTGAATTGGGAACAGATTCAACAGAAATTGTCGGCCAGAGTAGGGGGAGGTTGAACCTTCAGAATCTTTAAAAATTTACTTTCATGTCAGTTTCAAGATTTTTAGTGACAGTCGACAGAAGAAGGCTTGGAAATCGACCCAAGAAATAAGGCCTCCAACCTCTCATTCGGAAAAACTGAATCAGAAACATGAATCAGCTCAAGAAATAAAGCTTCAAACATTCAAAAGCACTGAATCAGAAAGTCTACATGAAGTTATGGCCCAATGAAAACTGACCCCACAAAATTATATACATATAGCGATTCTGCATTTTTTTGGGGCAATATTGCATTATGAAATATTATTTTTAGGGGCCTTTTTTCATTGGGGCATCATTTCATGGAGCTAATCAGAAACATGAATCAGATCAAGAAATAAGGCTTCAAACATTCAGGAGCACAGAATCAGAAACATGAACTTTATTTGGGTTGCCCGAAATAGATTTGTAACAAAAACATGGTTGCTACAAGTCGATTGCTCACCCAATCCGTAAGGACTTCGCAGACAAAGCAAAGTGAGCGACATTAAGTTGTTCGCAGTCGCAATCGGCCCGCTCATTCAAAAGGTATGAGTACCTATTCGAATTTGAAAGAGTGCACATTTCATTGTTGGACATGGGTACTCAATAATTTTCCATCCTCTCCTCATGCCATCGCATCTCGTCTACGTGGGGATGCTTCTGTTCTGAGTCCAATTCGCTGCTAATGAACGGCGAAGCTAAAAGTGAACATGTTCATCTGATTACAATTAGAAATACTCCCCCCCTTGGGTGTAAAACAAACACGCCCACCCAATTATTCCAAATGTCAATCCCCAGGGAGATACAAGTACTATAAATACCGATTCGGGCATCCATGTTCGCACATAGTACCCGATCGACTGTAGTGGAATTTTTATTGAACAATGAACCCGCATGTTGTGTCCTCCAACACTCGACAAGATATTTGTTTTATTAGCTCGTAAGTGTCGCATTTGAATTCCTATGTCCGACTGGGAATTCGAATTAGAAGTGCTCCCCCCCCCCCCCCCCCCCCCCCCCCCCCCCCCCCCATATGTGGACAGGAGAGAATGACACTGTAGCCAATAAGCGGAAATGCCTCCTCTCGCATCTAGATGGTAGCAACATTAACTACTATACTCGTATAATGAGCAAAATTCATAGACAAGACTGCTGTCTGATGTGTTTTAGCTTTCGCATCGAACAAAGCATTCGATTCAATTGCGCGAAAAACATTTACGAGCTGCTAACACCGACTGAACCTTAGTCGCTCGTATACAACCCCTCTCAGTGAAATTTATTGTGTAGAAAATCACACAAGAATCAGCCTGAAGGAGGCAACAACAACAGCAGCGGAGTGTGGGGATGCTACGATTATATGGGGATGCTGGAATGTGGAATGATGCGGAATATAACACCTCTGTGTGAGTTGTCTTCCGGAGGGAATGGTAGATCGTGGTGCTCGTGGGTAGTGCAACAACACAACTGCCATATGAGGAATCGCAGGCTATAAAGGGGACGAAAAGGCGCCGACATGTCGCCAAAGTTACGTCTCGCAATAAATTTCACCGAAAAGTAGGAATTTTTCGTTTTCGTTTTTCATACATTTTACATTCACGGCCACCTTTGAATGTGAACTTCCGCGCGCAACCGGAAAATTCGATTTTTCTGTTGTTTTCCTTGGGTGGGTTCTTTTTTTTTTTTTTTTGATTTTTATTTTCTGTCGTAGTTGGGAGTGATAGTTTAAAAATACGTTTTATCACAGTGGGGGTTGTTAGGGGTAGGTATATAAATTGCAATGCACCAAATTTGATGTTGAAAAGGTCTAGTGACAGGAGGACACTCAGCTGTGGATGATTACAGCGTAAATACGGAAAAGGTGGTTCAGTGGTTCTCGAGATTAGTGCTGTCAAACCGATAGAGACAGATAAAGACAGCGCCACCTATCGGATTGCGCTCAAACTGCACTCTAAACACTGCCGAAATTGTTTAATTTTCAGCCAAATCTGTTGCGCAGTTTTTTTAGTCTAGACTACATGTAAACACTATAAAAAGGCACAACTTTAAAAAAATAAAAACTCATAACCCATTTAAATTCAAGTCACATAAGAACCTGTCCAGAGTTCGGTTCGGAATCAATTGCGGCAGTCAGCTTTCGCAAACGAATAAAATGCAGACCCACTATTTGGCGTGGGGCCCCACTGGCCATTGTTGATGCAAACAGCTTTGAAAACATCTTCAAAGGGGATGTGTACAAAGTGAGGGTGTTTGGGACAATTTATCTAGCTGCCCGATAAGCATCCTATGTGTGTTCTAATGGACATGTTTGTGCATTTGTTTTGGCTGCGAACAAAACGGATAGATTAGGGGATGAGCAGCACAGTCCGCCTTATGGTGTGATCCCTGAGGCGACTGGAAAGTTCACTTTATCGGTCCATGACGATGCAAAATCTATCAGCACAATACTTCTGATTGTCATACCGTGAAGCTTTGTCCAAAAACTAATTTCACACCATACAACAAGAAGCGGTTTTGGCTGGCCTCAACAGCCGTTTTATATTGGGGGGGGGGGGGGGGGGGGGGAATTTCATTTAAAAGTCGTAACAACAATCTGGGTTGTGTGTTGTCATCAACTCGTAGTTGTCGGTCATCTGTTAACTATACATGTGCGTCTCTCTCTCTCTCTCTCTCTCTGTCTTGCTGGATGGTAAGGCAAACTTTCCTTCGACCTTTCCCAACTTTTCTCATATTGCAATAGTTTGTCTCGGGGCAGGCCAACTCTGCCTGATGGCGGCCGGCCGGCGTGGCGAACGACGACGATTTTTCAAAGAAAATTCAATTAGGCCCGAAAGGATAAACTTTTAACGAAGAAAGTCCACCTAATGTGACACACGGCTTATTGCCGGGTGTCTTTTGGTTTTTGCCGTGGTCCTTAACGTCGTTCCGGATGTCGTCAATCGATGGTTGATGGTGATGAACAAAAATTGATGTCACTGGCGGACAACTGGGTAAGGCCACTCCTGTCACATATAAGTTAAACACACAAGAAGTAGTTTGATTCCTAATCACGCCAGCGATTACCACATCAGTGCGTTGTGGGAAATACACTATAACAAACAAAAACGATTCACATCACAGTGTGGTTGGATATCCCATAAATTTTATCCCACTTCGACATGTTGTTGGATTGATGCGAAAGGGACTACACGTGGATTTATTTTTTGCTTAGGGGGAGTTTTTTTTTATTTGGATTCACCAAGTGGATGACCGGAGGAGAGGATTATTGGGGGTTTCAAATTTGTGAAATAAAAGCCACGCCAATGTGTGTCACATGAGAAAGCCAGTTGATGGGTGTCTTGGAAAGCTGTGAGATTTCATTTAATTACAGCTTAAGACTACTGCCATAATTAAAAAAGAAAGGAAAAACTTGATACAAAATTAAAAGATCTGAAAAGTTTTAGCTGATCCTTGCTCTCATTTTAAGCCTGCTATTCCTTGTGCAGATTGGAGTTCATTAGAAAAACCGACTAACGCACGGGTTTCGTTTCAAAATTCCTAGTTTATTTCAATGAGGATGAGTCACGTGTACACGAAAACTTTGCAACCAGTTCTTTTATAAAAGGCGCACAAATTACGTTGAAGATCGAAACCAAACCCGTCCGTTGTTGGTCGGTTCTTCTATAAATCAGTGTTAGCAAAAAATCGAACTATTACTTCGAACTTCTATTCGTCCCATAAACAAAAGCTCACACAAAACGAATGGTAGCGAGAAGCTAGGCCTGGGGTACACGAACCTGTTGCGCCAACTATTTACTTATTTATCCTTACAAATAAGAAAAACTGTAAAGAAAATTACATCCCTCTACTTCTTCTACAGGGAAGGGTTTCGCAGTGTTCCATTTAATGTCGCACCTATTGGAAAAACTTCCTTATGTCCCGGCCTATTCTACCAACCAATATTTCATGCTTTACGGAGAATGTTACTGCTGCACATATTTTCCACAAGATCTACAAAAATTTAAACCTTTCTTGCTCATTTAAAAGCAGTTAATGTTTGGCGTACAAAATCCCTCACGAGTATATTTGATGAAAATAATACCCCAACCAAATATACATTTGCCGATTGAATGCAGTTGCAGCTGCAAGAGTATTCTAAGAGTGAGGGTACTTACCAATCTCTCGAACAAAACAACTTGGTCTCGTTTACAAAAAGGAACAAACAAAATCAATCGCCAATCTAAATCTAATCCTTTCCCAACTTCTATTATCTCTCGTAAAATGTGTAGCATTTTTATTTAAGAGAGAAACGGGGAGCGTTTTCCCCTTTTTCGAACATGAATAGCCTGCCCCTAAAATAGAGGGAAATATTTTCGCTGGGGAAATAAAAGCAAGAAAGTTTTCTGCCTGAAGAAAATTTCATCTCTTCTTTGAAATGAACTGAAAAGCTCTCACAAACAATTGAATTCAGTTGAAAGCTGAATGTCGAATGGTGAGGGTGGTGCTTTTAGGGTGAGCACTTTCATTCCATGTCGGAGAAATTATTTATGATGAATATCATCACCTGGCACAGGTTTAACTACACAATATAAGCCCACTTCTGTTTGAGACAGGTGTGATTATACGTCGCGCATAGGTGCGCTTAACATAGAAAGACCCCGCAGTAAATGTGCTCCATAATAGTTTAAAATCACGAATTTTAAGTGGGCTAAACATGCATTTAGACAATTTTGTTTGGAACCTTTTGGAGAAGAAATTCCTTTAAAAATGTAGCAACTCTTCAGCTCTAAAAAAATTGTTCAATTTGAATTTAAGGTACATACCCGATGAATGTGCATCCAGTTTGGTATTAAGAAGACCTAATTTAACCACCATACAAAAAATTTCTTGTTTTTTAAGTTAAAATAAATATCCTTCCTTCCAAAAAAGTCGCTTTTAATTTGCATTTAAACATTTTTGGGGCCCGAAACTAAACGAGAAATTAAACAACTAAAAATCGCCGATCGGCTAACTGATGTTGAAAAATCAATTCCATTCGAAATTGGGCGGAGGTCACTCGGCTTCTGAGCTCGAAATCCATTTTCCAAGCCTACAACGTTCAAATCTGGGGATGGTTTGGCAAATTATAAGGAGTTTTGTACTTGTTTCTTTTTTTAAAATAATATTTTTCAGACTATGCTCATCTAGAGATCTACTTAACTATTTCTAAGTATCCCTTCCTAGTTAAACAAGGACTCAACTGCCGTTAAAATGTCCACACTCTGACTTAAAATAGCTTAAATTCCAACCAAATTGTTTGTTAGAAAAAATGTTAGTCCTTCGAAAAATAACTCGATTAAACTTGACGTCTCAGGGGTTGGGGCTACGAATGCTGTAGTCAAAATTAAGTCTTGTCTTGAAAGATGCCTGATTATAAAAAATGCTTGATTATAAAAATGTCAGGTAGTTCCAAAAACAACCAAAGCGATTGTTTAGAATAAAAGCGTTTTTTTTTTTTAAATTCAATGATATACGACTAAAGCGAGACACATAAAATACTTCTACAGCAAAAAAAAACATCAGGAAAAACATGTTCAAGGCTTGTATTTGGATTTAGATGGATCTGGAAAATTTTCGAAGCGCCTTTTCCAACTTAAAAATGGCCAAAATAGAAAAAACAAAAGGCCAGACTATCGAAAAAAGTGCCAAATTACAACTTAAGTCACGCTGCGCAAGGGGCTTCTCCAGCTAGGGCGAGTCGCTGGTTGCTCCTCTCTTTCATGCTTATCCCATTTATTTATCATTTGATGCTTAATAATTTGAACTTGGAGGAATTGTTGAGGAGCACTGCGTGTGTATACCATTTTAGCTAATGCACGCATTTGACGAATTTATCATTCAATTTTATAAAGATTTCGGTTCAATTTATATGCCAATAATTGTTGTTCCCGTTGAACATTTGAAATACAGAAAAGAAGGTTCACCACTGACTAAAAATACAACTTGAGCTGTGCTATGAGGTATATTAAGACGCGCGCCGCAAAAATTAAAAATTTAAGAAGCTGTTAACGCAAGAACATGTTTTGTTAAATTATTGGAAGAAGAAATATATTGGCAAATTTGGGGCATGCAACACGAAACTGCAAAACCAAGCGTCTTCATTTCTGATAGGTCTATTATTTCGAAAAAAATCGTCTCTGAACAGTTACGTAGTTAGGGCCTAAGAAAGTAAGTTCTGGGAAATCGCAAGCAGACATTGGCTGGGAATTGAAGCCAATTCCCGGAATCGAAAGACGAAAGAATTTACTTTTGCAAATGAAAATAAGACCTGACTTTTCTTGGAATGTTCGCGATGGCAAATAAATACAGCTTAGCAAAAGTTTGGTTTTGATTTACTCACTCCGAATTGGAAAATATGCGCTTTTCAGAGTAAACCACTCGAACAGATGAGCAGGAGGTCAAACCACGTACGAGCAGTATCTGGTTTCAGCTAAAGGTGGAATTGACAAAAATCCTGAGCGAATTTGAGAGGTGTTCTTTATAAGTGAAAAATGGCGATTTCTGCGAGATTTAAGAAACCCTATTCATGACGAAATTATCTCCTGCTTAACGCCAAAAAAAAGCAGTGCACAAACCTAAATTGTTGTCAGAAAGGTAGGTACAACTAGAGCACGTTCAGTAAAAAAAACAGCTCAAAGCAAACTGTACCCTTTATAAAAATAACACACTTTCAGTCAATGCCGAATGAAGTCATTGGTTTAGCGGTTATATAGCACATTCAAGGCACAGCTATACTTTTGCATCAAATGCCAACTGAAAAAAGAAATGAACTCACATGCGTCTGATGCGACTAAATGATTGAAGATCTAAAGACCGTTTTTGGTATACTTTTGCCAATACATGCGAATTTTTGTTTCGAAAATAGGAAAATATTTTGCTAATAGTTTTAAACCTATATTTTTATTTTATAAGCAAAATTCGGAAAATTCAGTGAGACACTCCCTGAACTGCGTCGAGGTTGCTACCTATGAACGAATTATGCAAACCGTAAGTATTCGAGTTGAAAACTAGTTCAAGTCCTAGCGCAATGGAAGTAAAGGGTGTCCCATAATTCACGCAAAATTTGAATTTTCCGCCATTTAATAGTACAGTGATGCCAACGCAAAAAAAAGATAATGTGACAGGTTATACAAAATGGAGCGCTATACGAAAGATCAACGCATTTTCATTGTTGAGCTATATTTTCAAAATGAGGAAGGTTTGTCAGACACAGTCACGGTTGTCACTTTGGAAATATTTTACCAAACTTGGTAATTTTTTTTTTTTGTTGTTGCTTTGTTTTGATAATTTGGTAAGTGAAATAGCTGCGGAGAGATTTTAGTAGTTTTTGAAGCGGCTACTATTCACTCGCACTGCGTACTGTGTAGTAAAATTTTGACATACAAGTTTGACACTTCGGCAATAAATATTTGTATGAAAATTGGACTACGTGAACTGCATACTAGGCCTAAGCATAGGTACATCCACAACGAGTGACTGTTTGGTGCGGATTTTGGGCTGGAGGCATTATCGGACCATTATTCTTCTGGTCAGGCAGTAACAATTAATGGTGTTCGTTATCGTGACATGACAACCCAGTTTCTAGTTCCCAAACTACAAGATATGGATGTGACCAACATGTGGTTTCAACAAGACGGCGCCACATGCCATACAGTCAGAGAAACAATTCTATTACTGCATGAGTCATTTCCCAATCGTGTAATCGGCAGTTCTTGCGATCAGAATTGGCCATCCAGATCTTGCGATTTACCGCCATTGAACTTTTTTATTTAAGGTTTTTGGGAGTCATAGGTCTATGCCCACGACCACAAAAGATTAAATAGGGATTAATGAAATTCAGCCAATTTATGTGAAACGGTCATAGAAAATTGGAATAAAAGAGTACTTACCGGCCAGCAAAGCCGTGGCGGCCATTTATCCCTCTGTACTCTCTATGGATCAATAAAAAATGTAAGCTTTCTAATTAAAAATCTGCATTTATTCTATCAAAATTACATTTTGCGCGAATTACCTATGGGACACCCTTCGTTTGACAAACAGTATGATGCATATTTCTTAAGTACAAAAATAAGCCCAGCATTCGTTAAAGGGGAAGATCCGCACCTCTTCGGAGTCCTGCTTACTTCCCAATCACTGTTTACATAAACAACCGCCTTTGCTGATCGCACTTTAAACCTCGATTCATGTCCGTTCCTTTACAAAATGAGCAACACGCGTTTCAGATCCTATCCCCCGTTACTGATTTTTGTCATTTGGGGTAGAGTTCACCCCACTTAAAACCCACTAAGCAACTATTGTCCTCAATTGTCATCGCTCGCAATTCAATAAACACTTTGTGATAAATATCAATCGAAAGTAATTGTTCATTGTGTACAGTATATATACCTAGCAACGGCCTCTTAACGGAAGCTTATTATTCCACAAAACACCCATTAGGTTTCCTTAAATTAAGGTCCACATTAAAATATTCATTGAGCAGCCGTCCCTGTCGCCTGACTGGCAACCACCCACAACAAGAAGTCGACTCCCCAAAGTAATTTCCTCAACAGATATCCTGCGGCATTTAAATCTCTCCACACGCTTCCCTAAATATGTTTTTGCCACAAGTATACCAACACACACACACAAACAACGACCAGCAAAGTTATTCTGATTTCACTTTCGAAGCGCTTTGTTTTGTGTGTTTGTTCTTTCTCGTTCTTATTTGTGCTTGTTGTTCCAAGTTTACTCGCCGTCGTGGTGTGTCCTCTTGCCGGGAGGATATCGCACTGAAATAATATCCAACGTATAATCGACTTTAAACGTAAACGGGGTGGGGCTGTAAAATATTCAGGCCAAAGTCAGGTGGGCCTGTTTTAATGAGAAAACATTTTGTTAGGTCAACTCAGTCATATAGCTGCTACGTGAGGTGTATGAGAAACTGAAAGGACTCAAGGACTCTGTCGGCTAATTCCAGATTTGCTCTGCGAAGGACCGCAACTTGGTTTCACCGAAAACAGAAGAAAGACATCCATGTGGTGATTAACTTGATGGCATAACAAGTCAGCCCTGCGGCGAACCCCAGCCCGGAGTTTGTCATTCATACACGCACACGGATACACAGAGTAATTTGAGTTTGATGTGGTTAAAAGGTTCATACCCGTTATCAAAATAAGAATTTCCCATACACATCCGAATCCGAAAGTAATTCAACACATATTTCGGGCAACCGCTTTAATTAACCTGTTATCCTCGGTGGCTTATAAAGTTATCCGCAATTACATCCCCAAACTTAATCACCGCTAATTATCGCCCTAATTGGCTCCCAACCGGTACCGTAATCACTTCCTCTGCACAGCATTTATCTTCTCACCCAGCTCCAGCGCCAGCACCGGCGACCGCATGGGAGCATTCATAAAAAGGAAAAACCAGATAGAAATGCCAAAGGATGCCATCGATTTCCCACCCCCGCAGAAACAATTAGCGAGCCAGTCATAGAAGGTATACCTTCCAAGTGGAAAATACCAATTTCAATTGACAATTTATGTGTTGGCGAATCGTAGAAGGACATGCAGGAAAAAATTGCGCTGAAATTTTTAATCAAATCACCCCCTAACCAGAGCCCTTCCGGAAGTACACAGGAACTGCACCCAGTGTACCGGAATTGGAGTTGCTCCGAGCACAAATGTCTATGACGATGATGACCTGCCAAGCCAATGCAGCAATCAATTCATGCTGTTCGTGGGACGACTTCGACTCCGACTGTATCCTGCAGTATCGGGAAGGTCATAGCCAACCGTTTAATAATCCAGAGTACCGATTTCGGGTTTTAATTTGGAATTGTCTCATTCTTGCGGAAAAGTAAGAATTACTCCTGTTTTGACATCATTACGTGGTCAAATGCATTCCGTTCGTACAATTAGCCGTCAGCACACAGACGGCACATAAACTTGAATTATAGACCAAGCACATACAACCAGCATATCCTCTTCGGTGAAGGAACAAAACGGGTTTTATGGCAGTCCGCGCAGACCCCTTGGGTTAAAAATTCTACTCCGTATCTCGGGTATAGATTTTCCTTTCGGAGCGTCTGCTTTTTGTGAAGTGGTGAGTGGCTTTTCCGAACCGAATTTTATCTAAATTGCTCACGTCCGCTTATATTGCTAATCCCTGACTATTTCGTGTATTTGCTGCTGTGCTGCATGCACGTCACACTGCCTGCCTGCCCGATGCCATAGCCCCCCCCGCCATCAGTGGCTTGTTTCTCGTTTTGTCTGCATCACACAATAATCCCAAGCCGCAAACCCGGACGATAACCCATGTTATTATATGTAAGGGTAGCTGCACCGGTATAGAGATGCGACCGCACAAGAAACAGAGATGAAGCTTGTCCGCAAATTGACACACACAGAGAATGAGGGAGAGAGCGAACAACGGGAAACATGTGTTAAAAAATTTAAACACTATCCTTTGCGGTGGCCCGAGGACCGAATGGCAGCGCAACGCCAACAATACGGCATGGCACGGACATGGAGCATGGGTGGTTGGGTGGGAGTTCACGAATTGTGAAAAACTAGAGCGTGGGGCAACATTTTCTAATGAACTTGATTGTTTCCTCTGGTGGTTGCTTCTGTGTGGTGCGCTGTAATGATGATTATGATCTGCACTCGGTCGCTCGATGGGTATCGTGTTTAGTGGATATGGAAGTTCATTAATTATCCGCTCTATTATTGGAGTTTGATTGGAAATTAATTTTTATCGGATGTTGCTGTGGTGGTGGTGGCTGTTTACTTCACAAACACAAGTATGCCGAAATGGAAATTATTTCGTCATCGTTGACGAGTGCGATTGGAGTCACTCTCCAAGTGGAAAAAAAATCACTCAAGACCAGTGACTTATTTGAGGGGATAATCAAGTGCTTGCCTACAGGCAGAAGGTGCCCTTGCGTTGCCGAGCTACTCAATTACAGCACGAACAGCTTCCAAGTGGCATCATGCCTTGGATCATGCAATTAGCCATGTGCCTCTGTGCGATGTCACACATTTGTCTGTTCTTTTGTTGCAACATAAATTATTATCTGCCGAGACATGCACCGGAACCGGACAAGATTATACACTCACAGCAATGACAGTATCTATTTTCAAATGGCATCAAATGGCATTCAAAATGACTGCAATCATCTACCTCTAGTCCTGGCTGGCTTTTCAGCTTCAACAATTGCACTTGATTAAATATCAACACCTCCCATCAAAACAATGGTATTAGTCCTTCAAGTCCACCTCAGTGGTTTGCTAAAATTTCTCCACCGAAACTCACACAAAACAAAAGTCTCTTGCAAGCAGCACCCGTACCAGACCAGTATGGATACCCCAGAGAGGAAGGGGGACGTTAAGCCCATTTTCGGTCGAGTATCCTTTTGTTCAAGTGGGTGTTGTGTGTGGAAACATATGCTCACTCGATTTGTTATTCAATTCGAAAATCCATGTAGTATCTACGAGTTTGGTTCGGTGGCTTATGGCTCCCTTAGTCCGGACCGGACCTGCCGTAGCATTTTGTTAAAGCTTCAAGAGATACATAAATTAGATAAAATGCTAACATTCATCTAAGTTGACCGAAACCACCCCTAGGAGGAAGTTTTTATTCACATTTCGTCTCGGTTTTTTTTTTGTGTTTTCTTTTTGCAGCCGGGACGAAGGAAGAAAAAATTACTGGTACTCGTGCTCGTACTCGTATGTAGTGCACACGCCTTTCGAATTACACAGTACCCAGTGCAGGGGGTAGTGACTGACACACGTCTTGTAAGTTGTAAGCAGTTGGAGTAGGAGGACAAAAAAAAAAAGACCAACCTCTTGGTATGCTCTTTGAGATTGAGCTGGAAGATTGTCATCAGAGTTGCTAATGCATTCCGTCCAATTGAATTATTGCAAGTCCGGCACGACAAAGGATAACGATCGCATGTGTATAGTAATACGTCGCCGAAGCAACTGCTCCTTTATCTTAAACTTACCTTACATGTACGAAAAATCTGCTTTAAATTGCTGGTACTTTTTCGTTCGCTCTTCACAATACTGTCTACAAAAGAAAGGACAAGCGATTTTCCTTTATGATCAAGTGGAGGCAAAATCAGCATAAGCGATATCCCTTAAATCGATTGGTATTTGTCTGAATAATGTTCTAACACATTAGTTGAGTTTCCTGGGTTCTTTTGTTTTTGGCTTAGATCCTTAAGCAAATCGTCTTTCAAATGTGAAGAACTTATCGAAGCCACAAAAGGATTTAAATTGATGTTATTCCTACTGAAAGACAGAAGCAGAAATCCGTATTTAAGTGCGGCGACGAGGAATGTACACTCATCAAAAAAAAAAAAAAATGGTTGACGTCTTTGTCGTAAAAGAAATTTAAACCATAGCGGGACACTATTAAATTAAACCGGAAGGATCAATAGTTAAAAGGTTTCGTTCAAATAGTTGTTAGCCAACAAATGGAAATAAATTATGAAATTATGAAACGTTCATACAAAAACCTCAAAGTCCAAGGTTATTTAACTTTCAGAGAAATTGCAAAAGTTAAAAGGTGAGAACAAATAAGATGTTGCAGATAAATTTAGTGTTTCATTTAGTACAAATTGTTGACAACTTTAAAGAATGAGGGAACACCTTTAAAGTTTGCCGAAGCAAGTTCAAACGGAAGCCAAAAAAAAAAACTAACAAAGAACAAAACTGTTCATGTGCAATCGAAAATTGATATGTTTTGAACGAAAAAATAAAAAGATTTAATAATAAGAACTTTGACCCTGAAGAAGCTGAAAAATACAAACGAAACGTAGGGTGGAAAATAATGGAATATTAGTTTTAATATTCCCATTTTGAGAAGAATCGCCCAAAAAGCCCAAAAATAAGACATACAAAATGATATAATTTCTTCTTTGAAAATATAAAGAACACTGTTAAAAAATAAATTAAATTTTCTAAATACCTAACGAATTTTCCATAAAACTTCTTCATAACGAAGCAATTTTTTGTTCCCGTAAAGGTTCGTTATAAAGAAGTTAGACTGTATAAATAAATAGAAATAGGCGTGCGAGAGATCATTAATTTAGCTTATCAACTTACCCGATCAATTTCGAAGTGGAGTAGTCAAATCTTTGTTTTATATCCCTGAAATTAAAATAAAACTAAAAATTAGAAAAAATACGATACATGATTGAAATCTACTCGAGGCAATTATTTTTCAATTTAACAAGTTACAGAAATACAAATAACCTGCACTCTAACCGCCATAATAGAAAACGCTGCGTAATAGTTATCAGCCCGTTATTCAGCCAGCAGTTAGGTCTATTCAGTTTGACTGTATTTATGAATTTAAAAATGCTACTTGCTCTTTCAAAACAGCAAATTATTTAATAAATTTAGCATCCACTTTTAAAAAAAAACATCTGAGTCTTGATTTAAAGAGCGAAATTTACAATTACAGCAATTTTCCCGTGAATTGAAAATTTCAGCCGCGAGCTGTCACACTTTTGCACAACTTAACCTTTAAAAATGAGACTGAATCGCGGGTATCTGCGACTAAAAAAGTTTTCACGAGAATAAAGCGTCAGAAACTACGAATATTCGCTTCAAGCCGGCGCCGCTGCAGTTGGTGACTTGTTTTTGTGTGACATGCACGACTGTTCGTTGAACTAATTGGAACAGATCTACGCATTTCCGGATCTGAGATGTCGGTTTGAAAAACTCGTATATACGACTATTTCAGACTTGCGTCAGACGTTCGCATGCTTTATTTTTTTTATTTCTATTTTTATTTAAAAAAAAGTTGACTCTAAATTTCGGAGCACTTAACTAACGCTCTATAACATGGGTCCATTATACTACCAGGGCTAAACCTCTCGATTTAAAGGAACTTTGATAGTTTTTGACTTCCTTATGACCATTGAAAAAAACCGCCGCTTGAGCTGAAAACACCCTAACCACTACCCATGGCCACCAAACCAAAACGTTTGACCCTAATGCCGCCCACAGAAAAGTAAAACTGCGCTCTCAATCCACGTTTATTCAAAAAAATTCAGCACAATTAGTAAAACACAGTAAAACCTCTATAATTGGGACACCTCCGAACAGCAAAGAACTCCTATTTTCACTGTCATTTAGAGATGCAAATGCTGCGTGTCATTTATTTTTTTTTGAAGCGTGTGCCATAAATTCAAATTCATGTGTACATCTCCAAAAGAGCACAACCAATAGACGTCATCCCTCTTCAAGTGATAATCAAATCTATCGCAAGCAATAACTCAACAACAAGAAAAAAAAAAAAAAGTCCTTTCGTGTTCAAGTTGTGTGTGCCTGAATGAGGACACATGCTTCAACAGTGCGGAAGCCTAACACAATTGTGTTTAAGTATGTTCGTCTTCCTTTTTAAGTTTGCCAGCTCTTGTTCATCAGTTTTTCGAAGGAAAAAACTTTTCTCCTCCTTTTCGTGAAATTAAGTTGCAAAAGAATGTTTAGAATGGAACATTAAACCGATAGGAAATCCTGTCAATCATTTTTTCACTGTTGTCTTGGCGAAAGATCCAACAAACGATATGCGACGGAAAGTGATATATTTCCCAAGTATTTAGTTTGGGTCCTGAAGGAATTATTAGAATTGAATTTCTCACAGCGGTATTAGGATTCAATTATTCACATTTTACGCTGCCGTTGCTTCTTTCGCAATGTTCACGTAAGTGAAGAGGAATTTTCAATTCACACCTTCACCCTGGACGGCCAATAGTGTGAGCCTCACTTTTTTAGCTTTCTTTCTTTCTTTCTTTCTTTCTTTCTGTGGTTCTACTACAGTTTGTGGTTTTTCCTTCCACATATAGATCCGGTGGAACATGGCCCATGGTGGGGCACATTGCTACCGAACTGGGTACGACAGTTGAAACAATAGACAGGACGATATCCGGGGAGGATTTTAAATTAAAAAATTGCTGAAAAATTTGAGAATGTAATTTATTTAAGCTACTTTCGACATTTTGGATTTTTTTTTTTTTCATTTTTTCTTTGTTTCTTTCTGTACCTTTGTCTAGACTTTTAACCTTTTAAGGAGGCGACCATTAACAGTGAATATTGAAGTTGAAAATGAATGGGTAAGAGTACGAAATACGGAAGCATTCATGAGAGATACCTGTGAGCTAAAACTGTGGTCTAGTTTGCGAGAGAACATATCACAGAGCATCGAGAAATTATGCTGCTGATGACGCCATTTAACCGACAGAGCTACTCAAGATTCTTGGACACAACTCCGGTGGCGAACACATAAAAATTGTCCTACAGTTATCTCCCATTAAAATACGTAGTCACCAATCGACCCACTTCAGCTTAAAAATCAATCCCTTTCGACTACAAAGCGTGCCCCAAGCAGAGCCCTCCCCTTATCGCCTGCGTTTACGTGTATAATGATATTTGCTGACCCTCTAGGTCATTTTCGTTTCCATCTGCAACATAACTCACTGGGTGATTAATAATTATTGCATTTCCCAGGATACCAATCCCAATTTATGTGCTCCAAGCCCACCTCACCCCCGGGGCGTCTAATCACAACCCTTTGTAGCGACTCACTTACACCAACCGGAGAGAGTCTGCATAATAGCCTGACGGCTATTTTGCTGATTTGCACCTTTGTGTTCGAGCGAAGAATAAAAAACAAAGGCCAAATTAAAATGACAAAAGTTTCCATCGTAAAAATGATTATTATGTTAATTTGTCGGAAGGACACCCTCCCGCAAGCCCCCAAGGCCGCCATCAGCAACACTCCAGAGAAACTTTTTGTAACTAAGTTACATTGCACACCCGCACAAGTGCCGTGTTCCCCGATATACCGGAAAGCAAAACACCTAAACGAAAATGTGTTGTGTAAAAAAGCAGATTTCAAATGTCAAAAGAGTGCGCCGCCCCCACCACGCAGCCCTGACACAGAAGCGAAAACAGACGTTGCCGGTTTAAGATGCTAACGTCTGATGGTTTATTTTGTATAATAAAAGATTTTAATCTTCGGGTCGTTATCATTCCAAGCCAAGTCAATTATACCTTGTTCCAGCATCACCACCGGCGGTGTGTTTGTTAATGGAAAAATGTTCCAGATTACTGGGGTGAGGTTTGCCCGAAAAAAGCGCTTCCTGGTTTTGTGTTCTTCTTTTTTTTTTATGGCAGCGGTGGTTTAATGGTGGTAAAGAAAAACACTGCGAGGTATTTTCCGAAATAAATATGACTTCATTCGATGGGAACCTACACAGAGTCGTAGCGTCTGACATTACGCCTCAAGGTGTTCATCTCTACTGTTTTTGGGTGCGAAACTCTTTGGCTTGGCGCACAGAGTGTCTACGGAGAAAGTATCATCGCGAAAGTAATTAAACAAAAGTAATTAAGATTAGATGATATTTTTTGGCAAAACTTGTATACCGTATACGGTATACCTATAACTGTACAAGTGTACAGTACATGCAGGTGCTTAAACATTGCGTCGTCGTAGTCGTCGGGTGATGGTAGTTTGTTTGAATTTTTATTTGGCCCGAGGATTTTTGAATTGATGGAACCTACGAAGGATGAAAAGTTTGCCTATTATTCACGATTGCACGACCGAAAAGCCCTAATTACTCGAAGGGGCAGCACGACACTGAGCTGAGAACGAGAACCGGCGGGGGAGAGAAAAATGATAAGCAAAATTGATGGGTCGAGAGTTTTGCAGTGTGCGGATAATTTGTTTGGACCATAATTTAGAGAAGGACACTGCTTAAGGGTCAAGTTTTGATGTATCTAATCGTACCTGGCCTGCTGCTGAAATATTACTTTCATAGATGTGATTGAGTCGACTTGACTGCAGCAATACATTTTGGCATTATTTCATGGGGAAGAGTCTTTGTGAGCCCTGAGGAGTTTATGTAGAGTTAACTTTTTTGTTGTTACGAGAAACGTATATTTTCTCTTTGCACCTTCGAAATGCTGCCCAATAAACAAATATTTGGTCATGATAATTAGGAACTGTGAAAGTCAGATGAAGTATTATTACGCCCTTACGAACTGATCATCTCGATCATGACCTTCTTCGTTGTTCATTTACAAAAGATTGGTATCAGCACGAAATCCATTTTGTTCGAAAACGCCTCTAAAAAGTAGGAGTGGTAATAAACAACCCATCCTTAAGCTATCCCGGAGGTTTATTTCAATTTTTTCATCAGAATTCCATGGATGATGTACATCGCTTCGCCTGCAAGAGCAATATAGGCCTCTAATTTAATAAATAGAACAGAGCTGATACAACCTCTAAGTACTTTTTATCGCTTCCAACGGTTTTGGCGGTCTCTCGGTGCTTCTTCTGCCCTATTCTCTTCTTTAACCGGAGCTGTAATATTTCCAAAATTCAGTACAAAAAATGTACTTATCCATCCACTTCCACTGATTCAAGGAAATACTTTTCTTTCATGAGTCGACGGCCGAAGTGAAGTGAGTTACGTCATAAGCAGCATTGCCAACCAATTTTGACGAAAAAATGCCTTACTTGAGAAAAAAACATGCCTTTTTCAATAGAATAATGCCTTAAATATTATTTTTAGGTAAAATGGAACAATAAATCAAAATGTTAACGCAAATATAAAAAAAATTTTAATTTCCAAAAAAAACTTAAATTATGAATCACAGAAGAAATTCTTAATAGGTAGGTATAAAGTATTGAACAAAACAAACATAGTAGATAGTCTTGGTCCCTGAAATCATACATTAAAAAAATAAGAAGTCACATGTTGAATCAAAAAAAAAAAATTAGAAAAATATTCGAATTAAAAAAAAGATGCCTTTTTGAAAGAAAAAAAAAGCCTTAAAGCCTTAGCTAATGAAATAATGCCTATTTGGCATCACTGGTGATAAGAGTATTCATAGTGAAAACATAAAACTCTTATGACATGACTTTTCACTCTTCAGTCGTGTTCAGTCTTCCTTCACACGCATTCACAGTCAGTGATGCCAACTTCATCATAATTATGCCTTTTAGGCTCAATTCCGATGCTTGAGGCATTGAGGAATAATTTTTTAGAAAATAGGCATAATTTTTTTATATTCTGAATTCTTTTTTTACAATCAGTTCATAGAAATCCATGTTGAATTTGGTAAATCTGGTACATTCTCTGATCAAAGTTGCATCACTAATTTTCATTTACAGCTGCGCGTGATGCTTATTTCTAAATTCCTTACTTGGCTTAAAAGGTTTAAAAAGATTTAATTACCTATCGATCGACCAGCAATCTGTTAACAAATTTTGATCACCTTGTAGGTTCGTTGCAGTGCCTTTGTAAAATATTCCATTTTATTCTTTTTACCAAAAAGGTATATATTTCTTCGGTCTTAGGCATAAGTACTCTGACTCGCTTTGGCGTCACTGTTCACAGTTCACAGCACAGATAGGAAATCTAAGAAATCCGAAAATAACTATACAAATTCGGCATCACTTTGTTATTTCAGAACATGGTTTTGTTGTCAGTTGTCATGTTTGCACAGAAAATTCAAGGTAGCATTGATATAATCCTAATATAATAAATGCGAAAGTAAGATTGTTACCTTTTAACGACCGCAAAACCAATTTTTATGCATTTTGATATAGGAACTGATAATGACATAGGCTACTTTTTGTCGCGCAAACAAAAAGTGAAGGGGATGAAGTAGGGGATGCTAGTAACTATTTCTTAAGTTAGGATTAATAAAATTCATCATATGTATCTATACTATTGGTAATAAATAAATACATTTGCTGGGTATTTTACCAATGAATTTAAATGGCTAGGGCTGACTGGTTGGCTTGAAAGATAGGATAGTTTTGGATCCGATAATATATTGTTGATATTAATATTTTAATTGTGTTACTCGATCTGACAAAAAGAACATTTTCTGTTTATCACTTTTTGATTGCCAAAAACTATTACATTTCAGTCTCGATTGATTATTTTCACTGTTGAAAATCTGTCCCTTGCAAAAAAAAGAAGCACCAACATGCGAAGGCGAACAAAGAGCAAAGAAACAAGCGAACAAAGTTGAAGCGATTCATGCCAACTTATTGCTTTTCAATCAGGTGCTAACTAGCTCCCTCCTTCAGACGGCTCTTTTTTATAACGCTGATTGGAACTTGTATCAATCAATGACCTGTGACGCGAAATTTCGCAAACTTCGAAAAATCCATTCAATCAGTTAATATCGGGTGGAGCGGCAAAAAAAAGACACCCACTCATCATAACTTTATCGACGGCGACGCCAAAGTTCTCCTCCGGAAAACATCATTTAGTTATTGTTTCCAAAACATGACAAAAAAGGAAGAAAAAGAACACCTGCCACTGTCGCCATCGTCTACCATGAAGTCGTCTTTATTAGCACCAACTTTGTATATGTATTTTTAAGGACTTTAAGTGAATGAATAAATCAACTTGAACAAGACGGCTGCTTAACATAAGGCGAAATGAGATTGGGGGCGCAGGGCGCAGGGCGCAGGGCGGCACACCACAAGTAACAGCAAAAAAGCAATTTACTTTTAATTCAATTGGGTGGTGGTTTCATCCAGGCTGTCGCGCACACACACATACGAGTATGTACCACAAAGGAAAAGGTCAAATGTACGTATAATGAAAAGCGTGTTGATAGAGCTTTTACGGCTGCGGGCATCAATTGAATCGAATGTTTGTGTTTTTTCCTTTCCCAATTTATGAGGATCTCTGCGGAGCGTAAGTAATTCGCCAGAGGTCGTCGCCTCCCTTTGCCGTACGCGGAGTGAGTGAGCACCATGGTAATTATTATATGGGAATTGACATTTGTGGGGAATCATTAAAAACCGACTGCAACACAAAGTATGGGAGAATCACGAAAGTCATCGAACTGTGAAGACTACACAACGAATACCGAGGCGACGACGGGAGGGAAAGTGACAGTAACGAGCTACGGTGGCGGAGAGGGACGATGTTCCTTGGACAAGAGTTTGGGCATTAGGTAACTTCGTTACCGATTCAAGAGACGTTCGTTGGCTTCGATGGTATTTGCGAAAGTTAACTCGTAGACCAAACGAGTTCTGCACGACGACTGAGAACTGAAGGATCCTCTTCTGCAATTAGGGAGGAATTTAGTAAATTGATGTATTTCCCTATTGACAAGTATATTCGAAGACACTCAGTCGGGTCCTCCGATGTGCCCATGCAGCTTGAATTGAAATACTCCTCCTTATGTCTCTCCTAATTTACTGCTTTCCCCAAACTCGCCGCCACGATTGGCGTCAATCCATCGTCAAAGTGCTTCGAACCCCACGTGAGTGGGTTAATGCGAAGAAACGCTGTTTATTTTTATGACGCAAATGGCTACAAATCAAAAGCCACAACAAAAATTATTCCAAATCCCAACTCTCGCAGCCACAGCAGCAACCATCGGCAACTGACTGGCTTGCCAAGTAGGTAGATCCCTGCGAAACGGGCAAATCCATTTCGTGTATATTTTGACTGCCTGTTTAAGGGTGGATTTGTAACTTTCGCTATGTCGGAACTTTTTATGCCGTTTTTGTGGCTTTTTAAGTGTTTGATATGACTCATTCGAAGTCGGCAAGTGCGCTGTGCAATCTGTTTCCGCATGTAGCTTTAGCGGTGCTGTTCGCCACCAATGTCCAGACGGATTCGCATCCTTTTCGAAATGATTTCTCTTTACGATTATCACATAGTGTCGAGTTATATGGGTACTGTTTGTTTTATTGTTGTCGAGCATTTCCCTTGGGGCGCACACAACTCGAAGCTGGCTGTGCCGCTCCTCTTCTAAATTGAGTTATAAAATGTCGGGCGATAAACTTTAAATTAAAGCACAAATTTGTGTGCATGAATAGGTTCACGTGTTTACCTTGGGAATGGTCGATTTGCTGCCGATTCATGCGCTGCTGTGCCAGCAAACCCACTAGTGTATAATTTAATGATATACAACAACTGAATGGTCTATGAAATATCATTATGGGAATAAAGACATCATCGTTCAGAGACGGCTCTTCTGGTCAGTGGCTGCATAAACAATAAGTCCGAGCCCCTATCGGTCCCTTGCTCACTTTGTGCATCTCTATTGTTCGTGTTCGGGAGAAGTTCCGACAACAAAATACGTCCAAGGACGGGTAGAGCCACAGTGCCCAAAACTACTGGCAAGTGTTGCAAACAATAATAACGCTTTTTTCTATGAACGGAGAAAACTCCATCTATGCATCCCTTTTTACGGTAAGCCAGCAGCAGGGGCGTAGGGTACAGAGACCGGGCAAGAACAAACACAAACAAGAATTCATGCACACATAATTTACAAGAATACCACACGTCCTCCAGTTGGGGTGAGAGATTGGCCGCACATGCTTTTCGAGTAATTTTGGCATACCGGACTGGGTTTTGTTGTTCCCAACCAAGTGAGCATTAATGGTTAATTCAACAGGAGACCGACCATACACGCAGTTATTGTTTGTGTGTACGAGCTTTTGCCTGCAGCACACAAGAGCTCCTGGGGAGTTAACAAGCCAAAGTAAACCCAGAAGCACGCCGTTTCTCCGAAGAAGTCAAACAGTTGCCACCAAATGATTACAGGCGCACAGTGGACACGAAAAGTTTTCCTTCCATCTTGAATTTATAAGAGACTCATATTTTAATTGAAATGTATGCAATCGCATTATTTTCTATTTAAATTTAAGGTTTTATTTTATGTGGAAAATTGTGTCGTTTATACGAAAAGTCTTACAATTTTCCTGCTGCAAATTGTCACTTGTGACGCAATGGGAAGAATTTTCCAAATATAAATCTCTAGGTGCTTGATGACTTCAATGGTTGAGTGATTCATAATAAAACGCTGATTTGACGACCGGCATACATACGCGATTTCTATCAACTTCCAACTTACTTCCAACGATTGACACATAACACTGGCCCGACTCCAACCCCGCTTAAAAAGAATGCTACCTTCTCAATAGGCGAAATGTCACGTTTCGAAATAGCCTCTTTATAGAGTGACAACTATTTGTGGAAATACCAGTCCAATTTCGAAAATTTTCGAAGTAAAAGGTCAATAAAAAACTTTTCGAAATCGAGGAAAATATTAAGTTACCCATATCTACAGAATTTTCGCAGTCATAAACTGATATCGACAGTCAGAGCATGCCTACATTTTTCGAAGTAAAGAAATTTAATCAACAATTTTTCGAAGTCGAAAATATGTGATAGTCAAAATTCTAAAAAATTGTCTGAAGGCCAAAAATGATGAGCAAGATGAATAAAAAACTGTATGAAACTCGTTTCGAAGTCGAAAAACAAAAAAATGTTGTTAAATCGAAAATAAGTAAGAATAAAATACCAAATCTCTGATAAAACTAATATTTAAAATGAAGAACACTTCCAGTCTACGAGCATATGGCGACCTATTTGCGCCCACCTGAAAAAAAAACAGTGCTGAGGATGTTTGTTGTTCTTTAAGGCCCACTGTGCACCGTCTTCAACTGCTGTCCTGTGGTTGGGTTCCTGTTCTAGCATCCCCAGTGGTTAAGTGACTGTTCATTAAAGAAGAGCATAAGTATAAGAAAATGAAGAAAGCCTGTTGAATCCACACCAACAAAGAACAAACCCCCGCGATTTGCTGAGAAAAAAAAGAAAATAAATTCAAGAATGTTAACGTTGCACTGTTAAATGCACGTGCCACTGCCTGGGAGACATCGACACAGGCAAGCTCAAGTCCCCACTTGTTCATATTGCGGAAATCCTTTTGACGTTAACTCACTCATTCGCTCACTTTGCCATACCACACACAAGGGCACAGAACACGACACATTCCATTGTTGTTGGGTGTCTAATGAAAAATGTGTGCAAAACACTGAAGACAGAAACAGAGTCTGGAGAGCGTCCCATTGTACGAGTACGAGAGTACCTACATGACAGAGCGCAACAGGCGCTCTCTACATCTATCTCAGGCAACTTGTTGCCCACTCATCCACACATGTAGGCAGCGGTGGGAGCTGTAGAGATCCTTTTGTAATTCCCTAATTAGCCCATTTTTATACTGGCACTCTTCGCATGATAATGATGATGATGGTGATGATGACGTGTTGTAACTAATTGGCATGAGCACGTATTAAGTTCCACTACATCGACACCATACACATATTGCAGGTAATCCTGGCTTACTTCTTGGGGGAGGGGGGCACACTTTTTATTACATTCAATTAGTTGCAAACAATTAATCTCCATGGTGACGATGGTAAGAAATTCTCTCACTCGAACGAAGCCCTTGGGGACAGTTTAACCGTTCGCCATTCACTCGTCCCCGACCACAATTCGAGTTGAAATGAGTTGTGTCTGATGCCAATGGAAAAGTGTACACATTGTTGACATGTGCTCCCGAAAAGAGTTGGCAATTGTTTGGGTTTTGCACAAGTTTGCCAGATTATACGGGTTCATCCCTTTTGTCATTGCAGACGTAAATACCGACAATATCTCATATACGACCGTCCTTGGGGTATGTCGTGGTGTATATCAAAAAGGCAAACCAAACAGCTTGTTGTGGCAGTCGGGCGCCTTTAATATTAAATGATTTAGATTCCTTGTTGCAAGTGGTATTGTGTTTGACTGCGGGGTGTTTCTCGTTTTATTGAAATAGGTGATTGGGCCCCGTACCTGAGAGCATACACAGCGCCAAGCTTCAATGGGGATAAGCAGACAATACGGCTGGGACATGGCATTCGGAATTTTGGCAACTTTCTATGCAATTTGCTAGAGATTTCATTCCAAATGAGCCTGAAGTTTATCCTACTGTTTGTGTGGATCTCTTTGTTGGTCCGCATGGACAATCAATTTGCAATTGTTCTTCGAATTCCACGAATTAGTGGAAAGAAAACAGAATTTGGCAATATTTTGAGCATATTTCAAAAAAGCTGAGCTTTGCATAAGCCTGGGGCTTTGCAATCCCCCTCCTTCCCCCAAACTTCAAGCCCAAGGGCTCAGAGAGCTGTGAAAAACTTGAAGGAGCGTGTCGACGAATTAAAAAGCGCTATAATTAACTCAAGAAATGTTCTTTATTTACGAGTATTTACTACAACTAATTTTGAAAGCCAAATTGAAAAAAAAATGAAAATTTTGGAAAGAAAATTCTGAACGAAAATGCTTGACAAAAGGAATGACTCGTCGATTTATGCCGCACTCTTGTGGTCGATCCGGGAAGTTGATGTTAATTTGAGTTTTAGTATTTGAATATTAAACTAACATTCGGTTGAATGTAGACTCTACGCAAACTCTTTGATAGATTCCATTGGAAAACACTTTGTATATTTGACTGACAGCTCTAGAAATCGGGGTCGAATCGCAACATCCGTGAACGAGCAATACGCTCACGGAATTTAGCCGGTTTTACACACGAAACAAAAACAAATTCCATCACGTATTGCTCGTTCACGGAAGACACGATTCGACCACAGTTTTTGGATTTCTTTGTTTTTTTGTTTTTTGAGGTCCATCCTCGAATGGGAGATTAGTAAATTTTGTCCACCTGTAGTTAGAACGACGTGCTCCGTGAACCGTTTGTAGCTTGGCAAAACAAAAACAGTCCCTTGCTGATAGCAATACATCTTACGGAGTACGACACCGTTTTCAACAGTTGTCATCACCCCCTTCGGCACACTGTCTAAGCCGCACCCCGGCTAAGGGATCAACCGCAAAACCATACTGTCAATAAACAAAAGGCTAACCCCACCAACTATTTGACTGCGTACACCACACACACTCCGACTACATAAAAACCTTCCGAATCCCATAAGTTAGTTTTGTTCCGAAGAAAGATCCTTCTCCCCTTTGTTTTCATTAAATGCGGCTTAACGAATATCGAAAGTTTCTTGGACAAGTTTCCCCATAGATATCCCTCGTTGTTATATAGAAAACTTTCGTTTTCAGGATTAAATAATACATTCGCATGGACAATGTAAGCCCGAGGAAGTGTACCGTACCCAACCGAACCGAACCGAACCGAACGGAACGTGTGTGTGCACACTGAAAGGATATAAATGCGTTTTAAGATGTACAGCGTATGCTGAAACTTCAGCAATAGGGTAACTTAGTCCTCCCCATAAGTTCCTTACAATGATAAATGAATGAAAATTTGTCTGACTAACGCCACAAAAAGAAAAGGATTTCGATTTTATCCCTTGATTGTTCATCTTATTATGTATGATTTAGAAAATGGGATAACACATGTTTTCCGACCGCCCTTCGAAACCCCCAATTATCGTCCCTTTGCAGATTACATTTGTAGCTCATAGTCAGAAATGAAAATCGAATTTGATTGTTTGACAAAAGTCGCAGGAGTGGAAGACTCGCGCTCATCCTTGTTCGGTGACTTGGCATCCCGTCGACAAATTGCAGTTTAATAAATCACACTGAAAGGAAAAATTATTACACTGACATTACCCATAAAAATCTCACAGGAGGAAGCCGTTGAAAATTCATGAAGAAAAAAGTGTCCTCCTTCCTGAGCGCGGCGATGGTGGATGATGACGAAAAAAAAACTCACTCCCTTCGCCAACAAGTCACTTCGGCAAGTCACTTTACCGTGAAAGCTGCTAAAGTCTGAGGTTAACGTGGAAAATTTCTCTTATCATCATCTTTGTCATCTTTTCGTAGGATTTTTTCTATTTTTCGCCCGCCGTTCGCCGTCTGCGTTTAAATTCGCTGGAGTAAGGTTTGGGCAAATTTTTTTTGCTAGGGTAAATTTTACAATAGCAATCACACCATCTCCATCAAACAAGGATTTGTCCAAACCCCGTCAGAAATTTGATGAGTCCCCTGTTAATGGCCCCCATCTCAACATTTTCTCCTTTTGCTCTATTTTTCTTCTTCGCTATTGTGCGGTTTGCCATTGCCCCCCCTCCTGATGGTAACAGAAAGCCACAACGGCGCGCGGAGAAAAAAAAATGTTCAAGGATGTCATCGTTTGCGATTTCGTTTTATCGGTAGAACATCATCATCATGATGATGCGCTAGTTTTAATCCACCAGGATAATAAGCGAATAAGAGTATAATTTTCCACCTCCATAAACACGAAATACATTTTTTTTGTTCGTCCTTGCACCGCTCTAGCGATGATTTCTTTATTTTCCATTCTTTTCTGCGTACTCTTAGAAGGGATACGAGTTAGAAAACAGAATGGCAGAAAAAATAATGTCTCCGCTGAGAGGACAATGTGTCTGGGAGAATGATTTACGGATATGCGGAATTTCTGGAGTAGGTACGAGTACTCATCGTTTGGGTAGTTGGAGTGCAATTTTCATGTGACACTCCCTGTCTCGAGTAGTAGTCTGAGGACAAGTAAAAGTAAAAGTTCTGAGCTTTCCTGTCAGAGCTGAACAACAACGTGCGAGCATGAGAATGCACATTTTGGGATCGTGATTTGGTCGACTGGAAAATGTCCTCCATTAGCGTTTGCAGGGGTTTTTTTTTTGTGTGGTTTTGCAGAGATTCTCCTTGCAATAGATTTTGAAAAACAAGTACTTTTAACTAGGCAGCCATTTGCAAAAAAAAAGGAATGAAAATGCGCCAATTTTAAGAGTTGCACCCGATACCTAATTTTAAAACAAGCCCAAAATCGGTCTTTAGTTGTTGAACAAAAAATTGCTCTTCTCAAAGCACGGCCGGGACTTCAAATTAGGTCGTTGTTATCGACGTCGCTGCAAGCAAATGCGGTTGTGATTAAGACCAGCGTTTCTGTTGAGTAGATGTCAACTGGACGGCCAACATTTTAGACGACCCTCGTCGAAACTTTTCAAAAATCAATTGACATCTAGGACCGATGGTTGGACGTCAATTGTTAGGTTTGACATGTTTTCATCTACCGATCGACGTTATCACCCGATCAAAGCACAACAAAGCAATTGAAATTCAGAGGAAAAACACTTTCAGGCAACAGATGGCAGCACTTTATATATATATGGTTTGGGTGTTCGCTTTAGTTATTTAAGGAACCTGCACTGTATCCTGGAGCTAACATTTTCGTAAGAAAATTCTATGGATTTGCAGGTTTTTAAAAAAAAAATTAAAACTCGAAATTCACGGACCAACTTATTTTTCATTGGTTGTCAATTAACCAAGCGATCGATCAGGTTGCCTCTAACCTAAAGCCGGCTCTAATTAATGTCAAAAAATAAATAAATAGTTGAAGCAACAGGTCCTAGGGTTAGGTCCTCGCAACCATGTACTTTTTTTTGTGAGTTTTTCATTTTTGGGACGAATGGAAGAGATCTACAATTTTGTGCCAAATCCAAACGGATAATTGGGGAGCTCTTTCATGACAGTTATAACTCTCGGATGTTTGTCAGACCTTCGCGAAAGGTGGTGCAGTAGAAAAAAAAACCTCCTTTAAATCGAATCAATATCAATCAATTATAAAAAGGCAGACCTTTGACAAACGTTTAAAAAAATAAGTAGTTGGTGCAACAGGACCGTAGAGATCCTAGGCCTAGCTTCTGATTGGACATTTTTAAAAAAGATCAGCTGCTAAAGCATTATCTGGCTCAGTGCTTCGTCAGTAAGTAAATTTCTCCCACTTGCAGGTGGCTATACCCAAACAGGTCCACTATTTTTATGATAAATTGAAAAGGGGTGACTTGGTCTCAACAAAGTGGTACCCAGTTGGCGACAATCGATCTTTAAATTGAAAGAATTGGACCTCGCTCATCTCATCTGGCTTGGATCTAGTTCTATACCAAATCCGAACTGGGACTACCTCTGGACCCATTTTTTGCTGATATTTCAAATGCACTAAAAAAAAAATTCAAATAATCTAGAAAAGAGTTGATCTGGAACTCTTTTTTTTTTGTAAAACTAGAGCTGTCAGATTCAAAAAAGCTCCATCCTTCTGCCAAACAGAAACTTCTTTTTCGGTGCAGTGGCTGTTGCAACTCTGACATCTTCCATCAGCAGGTGAACTGCTGTTCCGCGCTGGAACTTGGACCCAAACTCACTAACCACTTCCGCATAATCGCATACTTCAAAGCATCACAGCACTGCAATCCATTTCCCTATGCGATGGTAAACAAAATACCAGTAAAGGAATGGTACACAGAGAAAAAATCATAAGGAGTGTGATGCGTGTCAGTTTAAAGCGCATACCCTCCCTTTTCCAGACTGTATTTCAGTTCCCGTGTGACTCTCTACAAGATTACTTTCGAAGTTGCTGTCCTACTTCAGTCGCGGAGTCGCCACTTCACCAGCTAGCAAAAGGAACCTACAAACAAAACAGTTCCCACACAATATACGAGTGTGAATCGACGACAACTATCCCCAATGACAAGAAACAAAATCGCTGCGATTCGAATTCAATTCAAAGCGAATTTTTCGAAACCAAAGCGAAATACCATGACCTTTCCAAGAGAACCCCCTTCAGAAAATATTTACTATTGATTGCAGCATTATTTACCAAAAAATAAATTAAAAATATATGCGCACCTAAAAACGGGGGACAATTAAACAACATTCCAACTGAAACCCACACATGCCTATTGCCGAATGCAAATGTTGCGAAAGCTTGAAAACGAAAAACACAAACAAAACGGTAGCGAGGTATGGCAAAAGAAAAGTCAACACCATGTACAAACAACCCCCCAGCCTGTGAGACACACTTGAAAGGCCAGCCCAAATGCATTTTAAATGTGGAAAATCACCTTCAAGGACACGAAAACTTTCGTAATGAAATGATTGGCTACAAACCGACCCACAATGCGCATAGGTGTTCATCATCATCGCAATAATGCCGAGGAAAAGCTTCTGCCACCAACAACAACCTCTGTGGGCTGGAAGAAACAAAACAGAAAACATCGTAAAAACTGGCGAAAGAAGAAGCTCCACCAATGCACGATTTATATGCCTATGTGTGACGGCGAAGGATTTTTCCTTGAGGAATGTTCCGCTCCTATCGCAGATAAGACGCACTTGAGAGTGGAGCAGCCTCCACCAACCGTCACGGTAGCAATTATTTTCCACACTGAGGACTGAGGCAGCGCCATTCAACGGAATAAAGCCAAGTCCCCAGTTCCCATTCCACCTGCTTCTCATTCTGCTGCCGGCACAAAGCTCTACAACCTGGTGGTGGCTCCACATCAAACCAAATGTTCGATCGAACAGCAGACAAACAGATAAGAACTCATAACAGTAGTACGTAGTAGTCCTGGTCCTGGTGCGAAGCCAGAGCTTTTGACAGGGCTGACGATTGGGGATGATGGCATGTTGGCATGGGAATCATGGGAAATGGGATGTTGGCTGCCGCAACCACAGCGTGTACAGTATGTTACGCGGTCATGTTAAGCATCCCTCCACAAACAGTAGTTGCTGTTTCGAATCAATCCGCACACGATAATTCTTGTGGGATGTTGTGTTGTACTGTTGTACTCGACAGCATCCACTCTGTCCAAATCCAAGCCGTGATTGCTGCGGGCAGCCTGTAAGGACCAGCAGGACCGACCCACTCTCCTCCCGTCATGAATGAAACTGTTTGCCTGTTATCACTTTCGGTCGGCCACTGTGAAACGAATGCTGTGCGCTTGACTATGGTAGCGGGTGACATTCGGTTTCGGGTTTATTAGAAAACCGTACGCTGGCAAAGCTCCAGTTGCTCTAAGGATTCTGCAGGATACGGTCGCATCTCTCTACCGCAAAGCGGCTGATTGTGTTGTTGAGTGAAAAGTTCGAGAATCGGATTACCGGTGTTCTTATTTCTTTATCAGTCGGGGGGAAACAATTTTCGCCCCAAGTGGACGTTTCATTTTCTGCTCGCTAGTGTCCTAGTGCACACACAATTATTCTAGTGTTCCGCGTTTCGTCTGCCAGTATTATATGTGACTGCTGTCAGCGCTGTTGACAAAGATGAATCGCGTCTAAATTGACTAATCAGTGAGAAAGGACAATCTGTGCTTGTGTGCGCGTGCTGTAAGTGATGATACCCATCTCCATATCTGCACCCCGTGCATGGATGATAATAATTGCTTCTACAATCTTCTGTACTCTGCGTGCGCCCGTGACGTGAGGAGTGTGTCAGTCAGTGTCTCAAATGAGCCGATGGATAACAAATGGCCACGCAATTGAGCCATATCATCCAAGAGTGTTTACTTAAAGTTCCTATTCCCTTGGACGGTATATCGATTTGAATTATTTTAGCCAACTTTTGCCTAGGAACGTTCTATATGCTCCTGCTCCTCTTTTCCCATTTCTGCCTCTGGGGACCTTTGTTAAGCAAAAATTGCAAAATTTACATTTCGAATTGTTGCCACGAAAAAAAAAAAGAGGAAAAGTTATCATCTACTTGATATTCCTGCTTCAACGTGGGCTATAAGGCAGACAGGGAGTAAAGACTTCCATGTCAACCTTGCCCCAAAGTTGGCTATGATAGAAATTTACTTTAACATCTCGATGGGGATGGGTAGGACAGTCGAATGCAATTTCCCATGGAGAGTTTCCAATTTCATTTAAGATGCGCGCGGTAATATTTCTTAAAACTTTGTTGGACCAATTTGAAAGTGTCACCGTCTTTCAGGTTGTATTTTTTTTCATAATTCGAGTTTGTTTTTTCGTTTCCATCCCAGTTAATGGATGAAAGGTGTCAGAGCGGTGTAGTATGGCAGGGCAGCTAGTTAAAAGCGCGAATTTGTCTTTTGTCGTCAGTTCATATACGTTTTATACGGTGTAGTTTGAAAAAGTGAGGGCCTCGATGGAAAAGCGATGGGCAAACTAATTAGCGCACTCTAAGACCCATCTGTTTGATAAGCAGTTTGCTTTTTTGCTTCAGGAAAGTTCGGACTGGTGCGGGTATTCCCCAGCTCGCCAGTCAGGGTTTCGTTATGAAAAACGAGTAAAAAAATTGACGAAATTTGTTCTTAACGTAGCAATTAAAACGCTCATCATTTTTTATTATAGAAACCTAGCTGACCCGACGAACTTCGTTCCGACCGTAAAATTTGTTCGATAGTAAAATTTACAAAAAAAAATTTTAATATTTTCGTATTGGAAGTGAGAACATTTTTAAATAATTTTTGTCGTATCGGGAGTGATACTCCCCGTTTTTCTATTGAGTCTATTTCTTTCAAAGTGCGGTTCGCCATACAAACTTTTATCCGCTATTTCATCCCCTTGCATTTTGCGTTGTTGTTTTCGCGGCAAAAGGAAGCATATGTCCTTCCTTGGGCCAATTCGAATCCATCAAGTCCAAAATAATGAAAATCGAGTTATGAGTGCACGGACGTCAGTCTCTTTTATGGATATAGATTATCAATTTTATAAGGCTGCTGTCACTGTGTCCACTGCGAGTTCCTTGGAGAAAAACTTAACTTTCTGTTCGAAAAATCAGTAAAAAGGCAAAGGCATAAAAACGATTTCGGGAATGTTCCCGCTGCGGCTGTCAGTCAGTTTTTGTTAACTTCTTCTAATTGCTGGTTTTTGTTAACTTTTTTCTTATTACTGTAACACGAATGAAGTTGCCGCGAGGTATATATCCATAGACCAGTGAAACCACGAAACGGCAGACGAAAAAAGTCCAGAGATATTAAATCGCCCTACAAATTATCAAGTCCATTTTGCGAATGAACGTTCTCGTCAAATTTATATCTCCACGGTTGCGGTTGCAGGATGACGCGTAGCGTCATCTAGTTAGAACCACATCTTCTCATTTTTATTTCCAAAAAAAGATCATAATTCATGGAGTGGCAACGATCTCCATTCACAGTAGCACAGACTCGGTCTTAATTTTGGAAGAAATAGAGTCAGTGGTGACATCTGTCAGCAGGGTGTAAAAAAGAATACAAAACGGTGCATTTTTTCAGATGCAATGGAGTCTCTATGTTAGGAATGGTTGAGGTGGCAGGCCGAAGTAGCCCCATAGTGTTACCAGAGGATTCAATTTTCTCAAAACTAAACGGGAGCTAAAAGATCAGTAAGCTTGATTAATTTCCAAACTCCAAATTAAAGATTTGGCAGCATTGTTTAAGCGTGAATCTATTTTTAAGACTGTACTGACCATTAACGTCAAAAAGCGACTTCTGTACGTTTGGCGGTTAATATTTCTTTTAATTTGATATAAAGCCTGTTTTTTTGAGCTTCGGTCTCAGCTTAACAAAGTAAAGTAGGACTTTCAGCACGCTATAACAACAACTACGTTCTACTTGACACTTCGAGACTCACAGTAGTTGTTGTAATCGCGTGCTGAAAGAAAGTCTTATTTAACTTTGCTTTGCTAAGATCGAAGATAAAAAAAACAAGCCTATAGTTAAGAGATATTCTAAAAATGCCCTTTCCAAGCTATAGCAGTGGTGCGTAAAATTCCACCGACAACTGTTTTTTTAAATATAAACGAAACAGCAGACTGAAACAAAAGTGTAGCCTGACATTTAAGTGTACGTACGAGTATTGCATCTCCACTTGGTCTCAGTGTGTGCTGGTTTGACAGTTTATGTATTTGGCGAATTTAGGAAAATTGAGGAATTCATTACGGCTCTCTAATTCGTCGGCTAAAATTTGGCAAGTGAATTTTACCAGACGTTTCTGTTAGTGCTGCTACTGCTATTTAAATGGCGTTGCCATTCACTTTCAGCAAGCGGGCACTAGGAGAAACTTTAAATCGAAGATAAATTGTAGAAAAATTCTTCAGTTTTGGCGTTTTGCAGTTCGCTTAATATTTCGCTTGACAGTTGGTTCATTTTATAATAAATATAGACTCCTTTGGACCTTCCGTAGTGTGCAAAAGTTTTACCCATTCCTTAGGAGCTCTTAAAATGTTAATATAACTATTTGGGTAGGTTTGTATCACGATTAATTTTCAAATTACTTCTGTTCACCATGTCAATTCTATTGTTGCGAAAGAACTTTTAATATTCCATTAAAAATACTGCCCGCTGACTGATTATTTACACCTACGGTGACCATATTTCAGAATTCCAAATAACGGACAATAGAAAAAGACAAAAATTTCAACACAATTCTTTTGATAAATAGAAAATTATAAAAAAATTAAAAAATTAAATATAAAAATTTGTTAGTACTACATTAATTGTTCACGAATTATGGTACTTTATTATATCCGTTTGTTAATTGAATTTTGGTTTTCTTAATATTTAAGATGTTGGGGACGTTCAACTATCAAGTTCATTAAGTCTGACAGCTGTTTAACTAGACGTATCTCGGTTTTGATTGGCTGAACTCGTTCATATGAGCAGCTGTTTCAGTTGATGTTTATGGAGGGGTAGCCGACGAATCTAGTCAGGAAATTCATAACTGAGAACTAAGTTGACAGTTCGATGAAAAGTGACGTACCCGACCAATCTAGTTTTTGCGTTCAGGTTACATCCAGATCAATCTAGTCGACTTAAATAACTCGATTCTTGAATATGCCCATTATTTTGAAAATGTAAACACAAAAAATAATGAACAACTTTTAAAAATCAGAGCACTTAAATGTTTTTCTATACAAAATAATTCATATAAGCACCGTCTTCAAGTACAGAGCTGTTCATTATTATAATAAACAGATGGTCACCGTATTTAAGCCACATTTGGTTCCTCCTCAAACCGTCTATTTCCAACCACCAGAAGTCAATAACAGTTCTCATCGAAAGTCTAACTTAACAGGCAGAGCAGTTTTCAATCGATTGTGTTGACTTGTATTCATTCGGGAAAGTCTATCCACATGTTGAAACCGTAAGTTTTTGTCTCTTTGTATGTGAATTTGTTCACGGATCAAGTTTAAACTAACAACCCAAACTGTAGTGATTTCTCAAAAAATATTTAGCTTCATATGGAACAACATTATGTGGTTGTTTTACTGCAATCGACCCGATTCACAAAAAATTGCTGTATAACTGCCCTCAGGAAGCTTCTTGATTAAAGGTTCCTTCTAGGTCCCTTCAATTCTCCCCAAAAAGAAAGTCAAACAGAGGTATGGCCGCAAGAAATCGCAATTGCCCGCACGACTTAATTATGACATTTAATTTGTGAGTACAGTAGGACCCACAGAGCAATAACGCACCGCATTAAAAAAGGGAACAATTTGCTTCGCACTTTTGTCACTGTCGGCAATAGAGTCTCAATTAACAGACAGCATTTCTTTTGATAATTTGTGGTGACCACAAGACTTGATCCAATCAAACTTCGTAGATCTGAGCAAAAAAGGTCAACTCTTTAACGAGACATCCGCCACCGGAAGCCATCCACCTAGCGACTACCCCTTGTTGGATCCAATTTAAACCCACTTACCCTCATAATTAATACATGTTATAATCCCCAAACAAGACGACAACTTTTACTATCTGTGCAGGACCAAAAGTTGCCCTTCTTTAATATTCAAACAAGAAAATTAAAAAAAAAAGAAAAATATTAAAATGCCCACAACACTCTGAATCAGAATTTACCAAATAAAAACATCAAAAAAGCATTTTTTTCTTTCTTTATTTACACCACAACAAAAATATTAAGAGACAAAAACAAAAGCCCTCAAAAGAAATAATCACATTACTCAACTAAGACCGACAAACCAGACCCGAGAATAGCATGTTTATCCGTACGGAATTCCGCATACAAATAAACTTGTCCTATATATTTAATTTCGCCTCAACATAAATCCTTTTAATTAGGAATTGAGGCAATCCAAGGTGTGTACGCTCCAAGAATACTTAATTCACTCTGTTGCAGTGGGGACACGAACTGACGACCAAAACGACGACACGACTTCGAAGACGGAGCGGAGCCAACTCTAGTATTCAAAACATGTTTCCTCTAACCGGAGGGACAGACGAGGATTGCAAATGCAAAGAAAATTTAAAAGCAAAAAAAGAATCGCACTTGTCGTCTATAGACCCATGCCGTATAACAATGAATGGTGAGAAAAGTTTTCCAATGTTTCGGTCTTAATTGGTCGGGCCATCTTTCTGGGTGACACAAATGCCTTTCTCATATGGGACACCAGTTGTTCCTGTATGGTCAAAAACAGACGTAATCTGTTTAATGAATTTATATTCGAGAGATCACTTATGAAGTTGGATGGCTTTTGTTCTGGTCAAAGGTGCTAAAAAGGATTTAAAGCCGGGGCAAAACTTCCATAATTCAATCGGAGAGGCAAAGTTTGCCCAAAGTCTTAAGAGAGTGTTAATAAAATTTGTTCTACCCCCACCGAGGTTTATTGTCGGCGGCCGACATTTATGGCATGTGTAGGAAACGGAAAACTATTTGACACACTCACACGCGGGTACGTGCGTATGGCAAGAGGTCCTGTAGATGCAAACTTCTCATATGTGTTATCGAAAATCTCGACAGGTTTGGGACGAAATATACGGGCAGACGGCACCAGCATCGTTAGCACCCTCTTAAAAGTTCAAAAAGTGAAGAATCCGTTCGCTCTTGTTGGTGTTCTCTAAGAAACAATGAAGTGTAGTAAAGTGTTAAGCTGATGGGCCCCTGGTGTTTAATTGGGGCCCTCCTACTGCTGTCGGCAACAGCGGGGGACTCCACAAATAAAATCTCCTCCGCATCGTATGGCATCGTACCGCAATCTTCATCATCGTTGTCGTCGTCATCGTCCTTGTCGACGGGAGGAACAGCAGCATCAGGTGGTGCTGTTAGCGTATCTGGTGCAGTCGTTGGAGGAATTCTTATTAATGGCATGGGAGGAGCAGGTCTGCCATCGTCCTCGGCAAATGGTAAGAATTTTAGTACCTACGAATGGAATTTGTTCTATTTTTCAGTTCTGTTGTTGCCACCTCGACTGTAGGACGGTTTTTTTGTCGGCCTTAAAATTGGTTACTTTCTGTTCCTCATGTGCGATCAGTAGGACCATCTGTGGTAAAGATGGTGGTCAACTTCCACCCCTGAACCGATATATATTGAACAATATAAATGTATTCAGTTTCGCCTATTCCAATGTGTGCCTAAAAGCCAATAACAAGAAAATTAATACGAATACATTCAAGGACACTGTCCACTGTTGATTAGAATTTCCAATGAGAATATTCAATATTCACGTCCTTAACAAAATATGGGATCCGCCATCGGTGGAAATTATGCAACAGATCCTGCGGCGGATGGCGGTTGTAGCAGAGGCCCTGTTACGCATCCACTTTTTGTCTGTGGTACAAAAGCACCGACCTATGAGGACTATGTCAATTAATATCCAAAAGTACAGCCGGCGCAAGTCCCACGCGAGGGGCACGACAAATCGGAATAATAATGATAAAACAAGCTCGCCCACGATTTTGAGTGTGCACGCGGGCGTGTTTTGCATATCACATGCCGGACAAGATATTCACAATATATCCGCAATTGTAAGTGTGTAATAATAAGCAGGACAATTCCAATGATCTCCCGTTGATGAGAGGATGAGACCGTTGCCAATGCATAGCTAAACGCATTCAAATGTCGGAATGCTGCAATTCTCGCATATGCAACCAACGGCGGTAGAGATGATTTCATTGCCAATTGCCAGTCATAGTCCCCCTCCCCAGTCCTTAAATTAGGATAATTACATCGTGCGGGTAATTGTGTTACCATTTAATGCTCAAGCTATTGTAAGGCAATGCGAGTGCTACATCAGAGGCCGATTATCAAAGGAGTATTGTCAGGGAATCGCATTAATTTCCACTCCAACATCCCGGCCTGCTCGCAGCGTCATGTCATCCAGCAGCATGTAATCGGGTTGGTGATATATCTACGCATATTGCGCTATAATGGAAATGGAATTCCTATTCGACATTGGAAGGCCAGCGCGAACAACGCGGTTTTGCGCAAATTGACTAGTTCGTCTAATTGAATATGAATAATGTTTGTATTATTGTGCGGCAGATGCTTTCTGTCCTCTGCTTCCTACTGTTCGATTAAGAGCTATCAGCTACCAGGTTTCGGGTGCTCATCAAACGACCCCGAGAGACTTGTTAATACGAGTTAAATTATGCAAGTACTTTGGGATTAATTCACCCACGTGAGTGTGGGTCCAGTGAGTGGCTGCCAGTATGGAATGGTGTGCTTCTATTTTAAGTAATTTCACTCCGCCTTAATTAGGTAAAAGCGTTTGCAGTAGTTGACGTTTGATTAAGATTTAAAAAAATTCCCCACTTCCTCAACAGAATTTTTGAGGAAATGTCTGCTGAATCAACATTTCCAATCCGAAAAGTGTTACAAGCCCTTTGGTTTAAAAATTCCCGATGTAAGGTCTGAAAATTCCCTTTTATCCCACGCAATATCTCAAAAAATACCCGCAATTCAACCAAGGGCAGCATTTCTTATAAAAATCCACACTTTGGCCTTACTATTCCCCACTTTCCCAGCAGAACTTTTGAGGAAATGTCTGCTGAATCAACATTCAGCCAAACCTTTGGTTTAAAAAGTCCCACATTCCCCACTTTCCCAGCAGAACTTTTGAGGAAATGTCTGCTGAATTAACATTTCCAATCCGAAAAGTGTTACAATCCCTTTGGTTTAAAAATTCCCGATGCAAGGTCTGAAAATTCCCTTTTATCCCACGCAATATCTCAAAAAATACCCGCAATTCAACCAAGGGCAGCATTTCTTATAAAAATCCACACTTTGGCCTTACTATTCCCCACTTTCCCAGCAGAACTTTTGAGGAAATGTCTGCTGAATCAACATTCAGCCAAACCTTTGGTTTAAAAAGTCCCACATTCCCCACTTTCCCAGCAGAACTTTTGAGGAAATGTCTGCTGAATCAACATTTCCAATCCGAAAAGTGTTACAAACCCTTTGGTTTAAAAATTCCCGATGCAAGGTCTGAAAATTCCCTTTTATCCTAAAAAATACCCGCAATTTATTATCAAAACTGACCAATGAAATACAAATCGGTTTTCAAAAACTGATAAACCAAGAAACCAGATTCTTCCTTCGAAAGTAAAAATATTTTTTTTAAATTTAGTTTTATTGGCTAGTGGACTGTAAATTAAATAAATTAAAAATGGGAATAAATTCCTTTTTTTTTTTTTTGGGAGAATGTATAAATTCAAATAAATATTTAACCTCCTCAATCCTTCCCCGATAGAAGATCAACTCCAGCTGAGTTTAAAACCAGCTCGCTCAAGATCTAGTTCGGCCCTCATCTCGAGAGTGAAACTTCCCCCGTTCTTTTACTTCAAATGATCCAGTCGCTAGTTTTCCATTCCTCAATTGCCACCACTCAAACATACATCCCAGGACAAATTTAAATTTGAAGTGCGTCCCCCTTTCACCGGGCTTTCTGTCAATTTTTCGCATTTATTATTATTAGATAGGAGGCGAAATAAATTAGCAAGAGACGACTTGGGTCTTCGCAGGGCGACGACAACAACTGAGGGAAAACACAACAACAACAACCAACAAAAGTGTCCATAAATTGTTCAATGTATTCCTTTTCACCCTGCACCCGGCGCGTTTCGAATTTCAATAATGGCAACCAAAAACAAAAAAAAAAAAACAGCGAATCGCATCAGAAAAACAATTTCGTCCTTACACTGCACTGAGCAATCAGAGCACACGGCGCGCCGTGGGCCATCGCCCGAACAATTGTTTTTATTTTGCCTTGAATTGCTAAAGAATACTTGGGAAAAAAAGTGGCATCTGTGTTGTGGCTGACTTTTTGCATTCTTTGGGTAGACCTCTGGTTGGATACGGTTACGGTATGAAGCGAAAAACGTTAAACGTTGCAAAAAGTGTAAAACCGAAAAACATTTACCAGAAAACTCGCAAAAAACACATCAAAATATTCATAAAATTGCATTTTAATTCGTATGCCATGTGGAAGGCAGCTAGATCGGAGCCAAATGGACAGAGATAGGCACTCCTGATGCTGGATGCATTACAAATGAAAATATTAAATTGCAATTAAATCGTTGGGCAAACCGTCATGTTTGGCAGGCGGCGAACGAGAAGCTGTTCAGTGTTCACGCCTCAATTATGAAATTAAGAAATTACAGCGAATGGTAATTGCCAACAAGTTGGCTCTTTTCTGGTCAAAGGATTGTTGCTCCTTGCTCGTGTAATGGATTTCCACGACTTGAGCAAATTTTTTCCATAAAGTTTCAAGATATTTTTTTTTATAAAGCTGCAAGGTATTCGAGAGAGGTCTTTCCATCAGTTGAGGTCCTTCCATCAGTTGAGCGAAATAAAAATTTTCAAAAAGAGTTTGGCCCCAAAATTTTTCAATAGCGCCTGGTTTTTTGTGACGATCTCACAACCCTACTCAACATAACCTAACCTAGCACTTGATCGTATAAAACTTGTCTGTATCTCTCGCTTGAATTTAAATTCAAAAATGGCAACAATTTTTAAAGAACAGCAAAAATAGAGGAAAGACTGCCTTTAACAACTGGGGTGAAAGCAGCCGCTGTATGGCAAACAAAATGGGCCCAACTATCTCCGAAGCATGGCAGAAGCCGCAAACTGGATAGGCTTTAAACAGTTCACATACAAAATCTCGGCAGAAGCACCTCAATCACCTGTCAAATACGATGCGTTACAATAGTGGCACAAATGGCCTTCGGATTTATCGACATTTTTGACAGGAGAAAAGCAAACAAATTAACTAAAACGTTTCCACGAAACGTGCGTACGTGACCTTGTACCAACTACGGTTAAAGTGGATATCTCATCCGTTTTTTATAAAAAAAACCGACTGCGTTTGGAAAAAACCATAATTTTTGAAAATTGACTTCTTTTGCCAAATCCTCCCAACGTGGGTAATTTTTGAGATTTCATTGGAATATGCGTCGCATATTTTTGACACACAAACCCTGATGGGCGCGTTTTATTACCGAAACGTTACCCACTCCATTAGAGATAGAGACTGCCCATAAGGGCAAAATCTCCTACCAGGGGTGCCAGCATTTATCGCTATTAAGTTGACGATAAAACGATGTGACCCAGGGCATCACAGCGAGCACAAGTGCTGCCAGATGTAGTTTTGAAAATAACCTGAGTGTTTATTATTTACTTAAATTGCTCAGCCTACAACAACCGAACCTTTCAAAAGAAGTAAAACATTGAAAACGATTATGATGGCCAACAAGCTTGCCCTAAGCACTCTGAGAAATTAGTCAACGCTTCAAAGAGCCATAAAAAGAACTTGCAAAGGTCTCAATTTCGAAAGATGCGCTGAATAAATCTTCGCAGCGCTGTAAATATTCCAGCAGATCTAACCAAAATGAAATCATAATCTATTTCCCATGACGCTGATCTCCCTGGAATTTAAATCAAAAGTTAATAAAAACAACAAAAAAAAACACATCAAGAGTAATCGCCTTCAACAAATTGATGGCCATCATAAAATTCGAATTTAAAAATAAATTGCTCATCCCCTTGCGAAGCATGAAACTCCGACAATGATACCATCAGCAATCAGAGTGATTACCGTATTAATCCTAAAGGGAAGGACACGTCAGTCCGTATTTTTCGACTCATGCTCAATATGTGTAGTACACCTCTCTCTCTGCGGTCATTTCAAATGAGAAGCAATAATAAAAAAAATACCAACAGCACACGAAGAAGAACAAGAAACTCGACCTTTCTTCGTATAAGTATCCACTGACCCGAACGAACTTTCAGTCCTGTGTGCTCTCCTTTAAAAATGCTATATGACTGTTTGTATGTGTGTGGTACTAATTCGGCACAAACCTAATTCCCAGGAGTACCATTTCAGGGGAGAGGCAAAATCAAATTTTATCCCACAGTACACTCTCCCTTTCTCAGTGCGTGTGTGTGTGTGTGTGTGTGCAGCCGCCCGGTGGATATTCAATCCCAGGCTCTATGCCTGGGATGAAAATGGATCGGCAATAGCATTAGCAATGTCCTGTCGTTCAACAGAATTCATATTACTTGCCAGAGTAATAGTTTTACACAAAGGACCGCCCGATTCAAATTGAATTTGCTTCTCGGCCTTAAGTTGACATGGACTTCCACAAACCTACATGCGGAGTTATGAATCGTCTTTTGAGTCCTGTTGCGGGCTGGGTCCGGGCTATTGTTTTTCCGATTGCATGCACGTGATTCGGTTGTTTATTAGTGCGAATAGAACTCTGACGGAATGTTTTCTTTTTCTCCTTCTCGTTCGCAGTGGTCACAGAGGAACCCGAATTTACAGAGTACATCGAAAATGTAACAGTGCCTGCAGGAAGAAACATCAAACTGGGGTGCTCGGTGAAGAACCTCGGATCGTACAAAGTAAGTCACAATCTGTTTCCAAAATATTTTATTTTCCATTCACAGCGTTGTTATTGTTGTTGCGGTAACCTCAACACCAATTAGGTCAGCCACTTAAATGTCACCCCTTATTAACCGTCACTTAATTGACAGGAGCGCCACCCTCCGCAAGGGAGGCAACGCCAATTAATTATCCACCCCCCCCCCCCCCCCCCCCCCCTTATCTTCTTTCGTCATTTATGAACGTATTTAGCAAACTTCAAATGTGAGTCCCTCCCCTGTGTAGGTATATACGAAGTCGCCATCATTAGCACACAAATAAAGGAAATCATCTCCAGGTCCCCGGTCGGTCTATTGTGTTGTCCTTCGACAATTGTAATCCACCAATATAGCTTCTCCCATCAAGAGAGAATTTACTGAAACATAATAATCCGCTGATACTGCCATTATCCTTCACAGTGTGCGGGGTGGAGGGCCGCCACTGAATACCCCTGGGTGAAATCATCATCATCTATCGACCACCATCGTCGTCGTCGTCGTCGTCGTCGTCGTCGTCGTCATCACAAATTACTGGCACTCGCAATTCATCTTCACTTCACCCATCACCATCGTTCATAAATTCCGAAGCACCGCAGAAAATGGAGAACGAAAAAAAACAACATCCTTTACGATTTCTTTTTGCATCACTGCGGAGAGGGAGACTCGGTCCTTTTTGACAGTCGGAAAATTTCAATCAGCCATGAAAAATACGATTGCGAGGGTAAGGGGAAAAAAAAATCTCAAGCGCCCCTGATCTCATCACCCAGTCATTTGCGAAATTGAGCAGTATCAAAAGGGTAAAGGCAACTCTGGCGGACCAGCAGCCACCCGCCTTCGTCGCTAAATGTCGAACAGCATAACAAGCAAGCAGATCACGATGGGGGAAGCACTGTCGAAAAAACAAAAAAAAACAAGATAATGGTAATAAAGAGCACTTGCGATAAGCGTGTAATTAGCTCCCGGAAGTGGGGATTTGCTGATTAATTGTTGCACCACTGAAGGGATTTTCATAACTTTCCGTCTCAAATGCGAGTGATGGCGGACCAGGTAGCTGACGCCGAATCGATGGCGAAGGTTCGACCAGCCGGAGACGTACGCTGGAGCTACACCTTGATAGTGGTCGACTGATTGATTGGTAAATTTGTCTTCCAGTTTCCAAAGAAAAAGAAAAAGAAAAAGGAGATGATGCTCAAAGCCTCCCCAATGAGAAACAGAGTTATACGTTCGTAAGAAATCAGTGAAAAGCGTAGACGCACCAACTGCCCTCTGAACCACAACAACCGATCAAAGAAGAGCCCCTGCTCGGAACTCTTTTGAGAAAACAAAAACCATTGAAAGTTTATTTATTTATTGAAATAAACTTTCAACTGTTTTTTTTTTTTTTTTTTTTCAAAACAGTTCCAAGCTGAGTGTTTAACTGCAGAGGCAGACTCCATTCATACATTGGGGGTGGTTGCTCTTCAAAAATTATACTCACAGCCGCCACCGTTTTCAAATGCACAGGCACACCTAACCCAAGTACTATCGACAAGTTAATGCTCAGCAATCAATCGCATCCATTATCGTTATTTTTTATCCTTTGTGTTATATAAATCCTGTTCATATTTTTTTTTTTATTTAATTTTTTGTCTCTGTCGCTTTTATCCGCCCCCGACTGCAAAGGGTGCCCCATAATTCACGCAAAATGTAATTTTGAGAGAAAGTACAGACTTTTAATTAGAAAGTTTAAATTTTTTATTGATTCATAGATTATACAGATTGGGGTTATGTATGGAATATAGCACTTCGGATAAATGGCCGCCACGGCCACGGCCACTATTTTATTGAAATTTTCTATGAATATTCTATGATGGCCAAATTTCATTAATACACCTCCCAATTTCCTCTTTCAAGTGGTTGATGATCGCGGGCTTGTTCTCATAGACCTTTGACTTCAAAAAACCTTAGAGAAAAAAGTCCAATGGCGGTAAATCGCAAGATCTGGATGGCCAATTCTGATCGAAAAAACGGCCGATTACACGACTAGGAAACGACTCATGCAGTAATTGAATTGCTTATCTGGCTGTAGGGCATGTGGCGCCATCTTGTTGAAACCACATGTTGGTCACATCCATATCTTGTAATTTGGGCACCAAAAACTGGGTTATCATGTTACGATAGAGATCACCATTAATTCTTATTGCCTGAGCAGCCGCATTTTCGAAGAGGAATGGTCCGATAATGCCTCAAGCCCAAAATCCGGACCAAACAGTCACGCGTTTTGGATGCATTTGTTTCTCAACAGTTACTCGTGGGTTTTCTAAGCCAAAATGTGACAATTTTGACGATTAACGAAGCCATCAAGATGAAAATGACCTTCATCACTGAAGATGACTTTGTTCGAAAATTCCGGATGTAGCCATGGTTGCCACTTGCAAAAAATATTAGCGACCAAAATTGAAAAAAAAGTTACCAAACCAAGCTAAAAAAATGTTATGGTAGTTGAAAAAGGGACCTATGTTTAGGCCTTATGCAGTTCACGCAGTCCAATTTTCATACAAATATTTAATGCCAAACTTGTACGTCAAAATTTTACTACGCAGTTTGAGTGAAAAGTAGCTGCTTCAAAAACTGATTTGTAGGTGGCGATACTAAAATCTCTCCGCAGCTATTTCACTTAAAATATTATCAAAACAAAGCAACAAAAAAAAAATGACCAAGTTTGGTAAAATATTTCCAAAGTGGCAACCGTGACTGCAGCTGTCAAACCTCCATTATTTTTAAAATATAGCTCGACAGTGAAAATGCGTTGGTAGCGCTCCATTTTAACTAACCCCGAACTGTCAGCTGTCACATTGTTATCTTTTTTTTCCGTTGACATCACTGTACTATTAAATGGCGCAAAGTTCAAATTTTGCGTGAATTATGCGACACCCTTTGAATGTACTTCAAAAACCACAAGCCATTTATGATTAAAACGATGTCGACATAGAGCGATGCTAATGATGATGGCTTGGTGATTACAATAACGATGATTACAAGCAATATAATAGAGGGAGCGAGCGCGACGTGCACTTCTTCCTTTTTACAGTGTTTTTTTTTTTCGTATTTTTTGCATCGCAGGATTTATCATCTTATCCTTCGCCGTCATATTATGTAGAGCTAATATTGTAGTGGCCCTCTTCCTACTTTGCATATAGAGTGACTCGGCTGTGTCAGTATATCTTATCCTGTCGTTTATTGTTGTGTTGTTTACATGTACGAGTATGTATGGCCGGCACACATTTTGGAAATCTAATTTTGAAGTTGTTCTTGATTAAATAACCAAACTAGGCAATAAGACGAATGCAGGTGTGAACATGCACTTTTCCATCAAACGCCGTCAGCCACAAATATGAATATGCGACATATGGCACAAGGTGCGGAATTGCCCTTACAGTGATTCAGTGGGCGAAGCGTGCTCATATGTTGCTCTGCCACTTTGTCATCATCATCGTCGCAGTCGGCGGGGGTGGGAGCTGCGAGGGAAGCGGGACACAATCGAAATATGTCAAAAATTACACCGCTCCAAACACAGCGTGCGTGTGCGAAGCAACAAGAAACCACCGCCTTGCTGATGGCAAGCAAATGGGTGGGCGTGCAGGAGAACGACGACTCAAAAGGAAGCAAGCAGGATGCCGGAATATATTATTATTATTATGGCGGTGGCAGTGGTGGAGCGGGTGGTGGCTGATGCTGGAAATTCTCGCCGAGGGAAATTTATATTCATAACGAATATATGACAGGATAATATTGGTTGCTGGGACTTGTTCATTTTTTTTCTTCTTTTTTTATTCAACACACTACGTCTTGTAGTCGGTTATGCCAAGACATATAATACTCTTCCACACGAAGAGGAGGTGTCTCCGCATATCGCCCGATACATTACATTGCTACGCGAACTCGGGCGAATTAGAAAAAAGAAAAAAACAGTGGGATGTTTGAACAAACTCAAAGCGTTCCCGAGCCTCGTATATTGAATCTGTGGACGACGACGACGACGGTCGTTTAAAGTGAATGCCGCATAGACATCATTTAAGCAATCCCGCTCATACATAACGGCTGCATACACTCGTATTTGAGCCATGAGTGAGGGGTGTGGCAGTGGGGAGATCGAAAAAAGGATTTCCCTAAACTCAGCGGGGGATTGAAAGCGATTCCTTGTAAAATGACGAGGATGAAATTTTTAGGGCGTACTTGGTGTCGCAGTAAAAAGTAAAGTCACACAATTGCAATTAATTTGTTCAACGATTTAGATGGCGGTATTTATGAGAATCGGAAGCGGGAAGCACTCGCAATGGCTTTGGGCGGGTGTTATGAAAAGTGTGAGTTATACCTACAACATAAAGTGAAAATGACGCGATAAATATCGATGGAAAGATGTCCTCCGTGATCGACGGATGCTGTATCCTTACAGGGTGCGTAAAAGACAAGTAATGCCGGTGCATGGAGTTGTGCGTTTGACCTGATTTTTCTTAAAGCTTGTTTTTTGTCGAGCTTCGATCTCAGCAAAGCAAAGCAAAGCAAAGTAAGTAAAGTGCACGGCTGGGTCGCACGAAACTTTCTCGTTTAGTGCGAGTCTGGCTGAAACTCAAAGTCATTTAAGCAAATCTTTTTTTCGGGATGTAAGCATTACTTGGTTTTTAGGGTTTTATCGAAGTCGAAAATGGGGTTTTCGAGACATGAGCAGTTTTTAAAGTGAGCGTTTCCAGTGATTCGAACTGAAAATTAAGGACGCAATAATTTTGAAAACATCGATTTTACTCTAAGTTTGCATTCTGGTCAAAATCATGCCGTCATAGGGAAAACTATATTTTTCAAAAATGACTTTTTTTCAAAAATCCATTTTACGATAATACAGAGAAAAACTGAGTTTTCCATTAAGTTGGAGATGACCATATTACCTTAGAAATGAGTTTTTGTTACAATCATATGGAACGTTTTCGAGATATGTCCTAATTTCAAAAGTACCGTTACTCGATTTTATAGCGGAAAACTGAGTATGCAGCTATGTTTACCTCGCCTACTTAAGCTTAAATATCAATTTTTGTTGAAATCGTTAGAGCCGTTTTCGAACAAGTCAAACTGGTATGAAAATTTTGTATGGGAAGTACCATGAATATTGAGGTTACCATGCCCCCCAAACTTTAAATCCGAAGTTTGAGCGAAATCCGTTCAGCCGCTTGGGCTGTAGGCCTCGGGACATACAGACAGACAGACAGACAGACAGACAGACAGACAGACAGACAGAATTTTGCGACCCACTTTTTTTAGTTCGCCTATCATCGTTATGTCAGAATTGACTAACATCTCGAGTTCGAAATTTTGTACGAATGCAATATCTTTCTCTTACTACGTAATGGAGAAAGTTAAAAATGCTCAGTAAGCGATTACAACTACTGTGAGTCTCGAAGTGTCAAGTAGAGCGTAGTTGTTAAAAAAAACAGGCCCATAACAAACAAACCTGAGTCAACTCATCAACCTTTTTACAAAGTCTTTCGCTCCTCGCCAACTGAAACTACTTCCGTCTGCAAATCATTGCAATCAACCCAGCATCGTTGCAACAGGGGCTATCGTCGTCTCGCAAGCACTTCTCCCAACCCGCCCGTGTATTGTGTGTCCTTAAAACTTATTAAAAGCGATTTTTTCGTGTAATCTCTTCGAAAACAATGAAACACTATCACCCAGCTAATCGTATTTCAACTAGGGCAACAAAACTCCACCGGAAACGACATAACTATCCGTTGGTGCAGCACACAACTCATACACCTTTCCGCCGGCATTCTTCTCTTTGTGTAACTCAGGTCGTTTTTTGTCTATTCCGAAGTGGGTAACCCAATCTGGGGATAAAAGGAAGCGACCCATGCAGAAAGGCTGCACGAAAGGAATATATAATTCGTTTCTATTTAATCCTGGGTACAGTTTTTGCAAAACTATTGCTGTAGCTTACGATATTTTTGGTAAACAGTAAAAAGATGTGCTCCACGCCCGAGGGATTCTTTCTGCAAGAAGAAGCTTCCTTTATGCGAAAGATGAACCGCATTGAGCGCACTGCAACGGCAGCCGTGAACTTTTTCCTCCTTAGTATGCATATCGGGTACAGATTGTGAATTGCCAACAAATGTCTTACTTACGAGACGCACTCCACCGATATAAGATGCCTAGCGGGCTCAATGTTTTCCACACCAGACCGTAAACAAAGTTATGTATGTTGTCCGTGTCCAGTCTAACATTTGCTCCCTAGGAAATAACTCAATTTTCGGCGAAGCACATACACTCGGGCGGTCCTCTTTTCTGCAAGTCAGTCGAAAGGAAATAACTCAACTGAAAAGTCAGGAGCTGCCAAGCGAGAACATCCCGAAGATGGATGGATGTGTGTGATGCCATGATGCAATTTCCTTCTGTTTCGCAGATAGACACCGACAAAAGTTCATCTTGCAAGCAACTTCTCGCGAAGCAAAGAAAAAAAAAAAAACCTAAAACTACGCAAAAAGAAGAAAACAAATGTCGTAACGCTTCAAAGGTTCGCTTTGCCAGCCTTCCAGACAAACTTCTCAAAACCTTGTCATATCGCATCATAACCTTCGTGAGGAGAGCGAAATAAACCCAATTGAAGTTGCATCGGTTTTCTCCGAAGAATGTTTGTTGCTCCCCTGTCGAAAGGGAGCGAAAAAAAAATCGTTGACTTTTGTGTATGTCGTGTGTGCATAAACTAAGGATCTGCCCAATTCCCAATGTGTCTGTTCGACTGTGAATTTAAAAGGACAGTGAGCGAGCGAGCGAGGGCAAGTATCACTCGTCGTCTACGCTTATAAAAATATTTGTCTATGTGCTTCTCAATTTTTTTTTGTTCGGCGGTTCTGGGGATTGACTTCAAAAGGGATTCCTGACTGTATATTATTTCCCCAGAGTCTTGTGATATCGAGGAATGAATATTTGCGTTCGGAAAAGTTCTCTCTCAAACAGTACCAGTCCTGTTTAAAGTGGTAGCGTCGAAAAATATTGAAATGGGCAGAGAGATTTGGGGATTTCTGAACTCGAATTATTGAGTGATGAACCAAGGCCCAAAGTTTGACATTCACTTGGCAGTTTTGTTGGAGTGCTTGGGTTACCATTTTTGAGGCGGATCACTGTTGACTGATTGAATATAAGATTAGTTTCAAGCATGTGGACATGGAATGGATAGGAAGAGGCTATTCAAAAACTTATTACCAAATTTTGGGACTTTAAACGGTCTCAACTACAAAATGAATAAACACTTTATGAATTCTTCAATCGTACACTTTTTCCGTTCTTTAGCTTGTTTCTGAACCAAACCAAATGAAACCATAGAAAAAACAAACAAAACTATGCACAGACACAGAAAACACCTAAAAATGTGGGTCTTCCTTGAGGCGCAGGGTTGAATTACTGCGAACCAGTCTCTTTTTGAGACTAAAGACACTTGGCTCCAACTTTTTTAAAAATGATCGAACTGACCCAATTTTTTAGTTCAAGTAAAATTGTATTCTTTATTGAACGAAAAAGAATGCAAAACAAAATTTAAAAAAAAAATTTATTTAGAAAATAATGGAATACTAGTTTTAATATTCGCATTTTTAGAAAAATCTACCAAAAAGCCCAAAAAAAGACACACGCAAAATTAATACTTGGTCAACAAAATAATCCTGTTTAGTTATTTTGTTAAAAATTAATGTTTTTGCTTTTTTTTTGCTATATAAGTATCTTTGGTGGGCGACCCCTTTTTGGCTCGGGTCCATTTTTAAACTTTTCAGCGGCAATATTTTTAGATTCCATATCAATTCCATCGTCTGATCAACTATTTTCACATTAAACAATTGAAAAGACTCAAGAAAATCTTTCGAAAGTGCTTGTCCAAGCAGCAGGCGCGACTGAAAAGTCATGCGACAAAAACCGCACGTGTACCTCTAGCCTCAGTTTGTAAATTACCACAACCATTTACCTGTTTGGCAAAAAGATTCAACTAATCTTGGAACTTAGTTTAAATATTGGAAACATTGAAAAATTCCCACCGAACCGCTGGGCGTCAATATTCATGTAAATATCTCGATTGTTCGAAAGGACTACTTGCATAAAAAAAAGGTACAATCAACTTATTCCTACCGCGAATAGCACTCCTTTCATGCACACAAACAAACACACACACAACGCTCAAGTGTTGAGGCATTTTTCCCAAAGTCCTCGCCTAGAGCCAAATTCTCGCCTATACAACATCCGCACGCACTCGAAGCTGAGATATCCCGACAAAAGGATAGCTCTGCATAATTTACATGCGAAGAAATGTTTAACTGAAACAAAATGCTTCTTCAAATTCCAAGGATTTCTTTGTTTCATATCCTTGAAGAAAGAATACTATTATATACAGGAATGCTCATCCTTCCGCTTACTTCCCTTAAGCAAATCTAATTTCAAGTCCTTTGCATGCCATTTTGAAGAATTTTTTTGTTTTTAGCCTGTGCTTGCTTTCAGTAGAATTACCAGGCTTTGCTTTGAGGTCTAGTACTATCTTCTATTTTCGCAAATTAAATTAAATAATTTCTTTTCTGACAAGAGATTTTATAAAGGATATAGTTTTCTGTTGAAGTCAAATTGCCATGGAAGTAAATGCAATGCGATGCAGAAAAGGAGGCGAGCTGTTGAGTTCGTATGGGTGGGGGTTTCAAAGAGTCGATACATTTTTGCTGATTTTGTTGTATTTCCAACTGCAGCTTTACAGTTACTTTTACAATAAATTTCTGTCTACCCACGTTCATTCGAAACGATCCACAGTCCGTTAGAAAACCATATATAAAGGGTGTCCCATAATTCACGTAAAAATTTGAACTTTGCGCCATTTAATAGTACAGTGATGCCAACGGAAAAAAAGCAAACGATGTGACAGCTGACAGTTCGGGGTTAGTTTAAATGGAGCGCTATACGAAAGAACAACGCATTTACACTGTCGAGCTATATTTTAAAAATAATGGAGGTTTGACAGCTGCAGTCACGGTTGCCACTTTGGTAATATTTTACCAAACTTGGTAATTTTTTTTTGTGTTGCTTTATTTTGATAATATTTTAAGTGAAATAGCTGCGGAGAGGTTTTAGTATCGCCACCTACAAATCAGTTTTTGAAGCGGCTTCTATTCACTCGAATTCAGTACTGTGTAGTAAAATTTTTACGTAAAAGTTTGACAGTTCGGCATGAAATATTTGTATGAAAATTGAACTACGTGAACTGCGTACTAGGCCTAAACATAGGTACATTTTTCAACAACCATACAATTTTTTTTTAGCTTGGGTACGTAACTTTTTGAATTTTGGTCACTAATATTTTTTGCCAGCGGCAACCATGACTACAGTCCGGAAATTTCGAAAAAAAAACATCTTCAGTGACGAAGCTCATTTTCATCCTCAATGACCTCGTTAATCGTCAAAATTGTCGCATTTGGGCTTTGGGGTTCAGAAAACCCACAACGAGTGACTGTTTGGTGCGGAAACGGTCATAGAAAATTTCAATAAAAGAGTACGCACTTGCCAGCAAAGCCGTGGCGGCCATTTATCGGACTGATTTTCCACACATAACCCCAATCTGTATTCCTATGAATCAATAAAAAATGTAAGCTTTCTTATTAAAAATCTGTACTTTCTATCAAAATTACATTTTGCGTGAATTATCAGGGGCCACCCTTTGTAATACGTCGCGTCGTTTGTCTGTGTACTTAAGATCTGTTAACGCGTCACGTCAAAACCTTTAAAATTCTTTATGAATTTCTCGGACAACACAGAGAACTCAATGGAGCAACATTTCGTCTTAATTTCATAGCGATCGGCCCACTAATTCCGAGAAAATGCCGAATTCAAAGATTTCTGAAAGGAGGCAGCTCCATCTGTGAAGTGGTTTTAAACGTTGCTGTCATTTTGAAATGGAATGGTTGGAGTCAGAACTAAACATTGCTTTGCATCACTTGAAGTATTTTTTAAGAATATGGATCAAGATGTTTACTTGAGGGCGTTTTTTAAGAATATTGATCAAAGTGTTTGTCCCGTCAGTTTGATAGCAAATTAAAGAAGTGTCTTCTTCTTGAACATCTCCCTTGCGTTTTAAGTTGAATTACCGAATCGAATCGACTCCACTAACAGCATTAACTTTCGGCATTCAAGCGTAGACGTTGCTACGCCTATCCCCAAAAATTCGCATTGCTATGAGTCAAATATCGACAGGGCAAACAGCCGAAGGTATTCCCGTGAACGTGTGAAAAGTTTCCTCCAACAAACTTGTCTTATTTTCCTTTTTGTTTTCCGTGAGCAGGAAGCACTCTGCGTCGATGAACGATGATGAGACGTGCAACAACCCAGATATAAGAACTCAAACTCCAACTCCTCAGACCTTCGCGAATATGTTTGCCAAAGTCTATCAAGTTGTTCTGAGCTTCCGTCTCCGTCTCAGTTTAAAATAGTTCTTAATCAAAAAACTTTAGAACCGAGTCGCAGTGTTTTGGAAGATTTCCGAACACAATCAGTGAGTGATTTTCAATTAGTGTGCGTTAATTAGAGGAACATTCCACGGCACATCCCTGTCTCATCAGCAGGCTAAGTTTGATGTTGTCGTTTGTCGAGTGCTCGGCGTTATAGTTAAATCATTTGTCAACATCATCTCGGACAGTGGAAAAATGAACAGAAAAAAAAAATTAACAGGATAAAACGGAGTAAAAAAAAATATTTAAATAAAAAAAAATCAGTAGGTAAGCAAGATTAATGACCCTAAGGTTGTGGCTGGCACCTCGCCTCATTGTTTGTTATCCTTTTCGCCGTGTTGCCGTTGTGTTGTCAGAAGCAAAACATTTATCGAGCAATTAAAGTCCATCAGGCTGATGATGGTGTTTGTGCGCACCATCCTCAAATTGACCTCGAGGATATGCCGTTTACGTAATTTGTCCTGTGCACCGCATACAGGTATGTACGACGTACATGTGTATCTCATCATAAAGCCCACTAATTTGTCCTGCTTAAAGGCATTCGCCGGCATTCTCCGCACTCTCCCGTATTCGATCCGGAACAAGAGTTATATACATGAGAATAGCCTTAATTTTGTGGTCATAAATAACAAAGTGACAGGCGGGACTATCGCAGCAAGGACTGCCAGCGTTTATGTTGGAGCACAGGTATTTGCTTGAGCAGCACACTCTTCCACTCGTCCACCATCGCCCAGCCGAGGAACATCAGTATTCTGATAGCACAAAAAGTCAACATGGTATGTCATTGGTAACTTAATATTCAAATTATGTCCTTTTTGTGTCCTTTGTGTATTAGATACGTTTGGAAGGACATAAATCAACCACTATCCGTTTCGCTAAATTTCCATCTAACTTGGGTTGCTGTTTTTTTTTTTCCGGTAACTTTTGCTCGTCCCTTTTTTTCTGTTGCCCTGTACTTGTGAGTGGCGGAAACAAATTTAGAAAGCCACTTGACACATGCCTATGAAGGTAGTCCCATGTCCTTTATCAACAAAACTTGAAATGTTCTAGATGATTTGCAATTTCTAATGGATTTGGTGGATTCAGGCATTCAGCGGCGATGACGACGACGCTGACGGTCGTAAGAACAGGATAATACATCAGATGTTGTTCTTGTTGTGATCTGCATAATTTCCACGTGGGTGGGTTTTGTGTTCGCATTCATGCAGCTTATGAATCCACTGTGGAATGCGCTTGCATAGCAGCACTAAAAGTAAATCACACGCCTGAATGACTTTTACAGTGATTAAGCCATGGCGGGTGGTTGCGAATGAAATTTTTTCAAAAACTCGCAATGATTTGTCTCGTGTACGTATACGAGTGCGGTAGCGCACATGTCAACTCCCATGTACTCGCAAATAGTGGCAGCTTTGTCCTCTTGATACTGGGATGGGGATTTTTTTTTTTTCTTGTGACATTTTTTCGTTATCAAGGATTTTCGATACAAAGGCGGGGGACTTCTGCTTGCGGAGGGATTAATCCATTAATAGATTATTATGATGCGGCTCTGCTCTTGAATTAGATCGGAGTCGAGAGGCTTTAAATTCGACTGCGGGTTCGCCACAAAACGCCTCAAGCGACGTTTGCAAAAATAGGTTTCCCTAAACTGTCCGAAACAACGTTGGCTCCAGTAAAGAATTGTGAGTAAATAATTGTACATATTGATTCGAACTGTCGCGCGACTCAGCGGGCGCCCTCTTTCGAATATTTCAAATTCCGTATACCCTCAGAATGAAGCGACCGATTGCTTTGAAATACAGACTGCCGCTGTTACGTCTTGCCAATCAATATGGATTGGGCCAGGTGATACCTTAACAAGTCCAAGTCCACACAAAGGGTGGGCCATCTAGTGGCTTCTTTTTAAATCATAGGTTACTTTGACACTGACAGCTGTTTCCCGCTCGAAATCTTAACAGAAAGTCAGTATCATACCTCCGGGGAACGAAATGACTCAATTTGAAATTGAAAAACTTATTTCCAAAGCTGTGTAACCCAATCAGTGCGTTTTTTGAAAAGAAGCTTTGGCCGAAACGAAGCACCCACCGCGCCTGCTGTACGCAAGGCAAGTTTGTGGTCGTTACAGAGCCAGGTTAAGCGACATTTTTATTACGGAAATTGAAGACATGGATTTGGACGACCTCTGGTTCACACAGCCCATGCCACAATTGATATTTTGCTTACCAAATTTGGAGCTGAGACTTAATTTTGTGATGAAATGTTTGCCAATGAAATGGATCAAAGAGTTTTTCAAAAGCGTTTTTCGCAAGCCCCCCACCAACGAAAGTCTACTCCGAATTAGGCTTCGACCGGACAATGTGACGCACGGAATGTCCTCCACTGAAGGTCGCTTTCAGTCTTCACGGACGGGAAAAAAAAAAACACGCCTGACGCATTTGGAACGACATCACAGAGGCGAACCAACCAGAAAATCGTAAAAGTACAACGAACATGATCGACTGTCCCACGTTAAACAAACTACGCATGTTGACCACGCACAGAAACCTCTACGACAGTGCGATATAGCTATACTTGTACTTGGCCGGTTTCAAAACGATCCAAATGACTCCTGCGACTCAAAACACATCAAACTAACCGTCTGCCTTCAAAATGGGCCAAGGGGGACACCCCGCTAATAAACTCACACAGGAAATTGGTGCCAATTTGAGCACCTACCGAATCATGCTGACCCATTTGTTTTACCAAACTTGACCACTCTCATGCTTTGCTTCCTTGCCAATGCTGTGCCAAAAACAGAACTATTCTCCTTACAGTGCGGCACACATACGACACTAATGGATTTTTATGAAGTTTTTTTTTTGTAAAAGCTTGATCAACATTCGCTTTTTTTCCATTTCACAAACTTGCTCAGAGGAAGGACGCCCATCCCGTCGCAGCACGTATAAAGCGTTCATTCCCATGTCAGCTTTTGAAACGCGAAAAAATCTCTAAAACTTTTCCATTTTTTATTTAATCTCCATCAAGAGAGTGCTACCAATTCGCACTACCACTGCAGAGGAGCTACACCAGCATCGTCATCATCATCGTCGGCGTCCGCATATAGAAGGTGCCACTTTAATGGTACCTTTGCACTTTTAAATGCAGCACACCCAGCTGGTGAACGTAATCTTTGTGTAGTTCATATTCTTTCAGAGTCTATATGTATACGTGTCAACCACTGGCAGGGAATTTAAGTCAACACGACACATACTGTACTATAGAAATTGCCTTTCTTGACAGATGGAGGTTCAACTTCAAATCCCATAGTTGAAATGGGGAAAATATCAAAATAGGTAAAACAGGAGGAGATTCGGTGAAAGAGACACAAAAAATTAATGCAGCACCCCCTGCAAGCGCATGGGCCGTTATAATAAAGGAACTGAGGTGTAAATGTTTTCATTTTGGAGCTCGTACAGAAAGAAAAGAGCTCGGGACGTGCACTGACTGTGCAAGAGCTTCAATCTTACTGTATACAGACACCTGTCTTGCTGGTGCTATACACCCTTTGTGTGTGTACGTATACACCTGGGAGAGATGTTTTCTGATACGAGGTATTATTTTAATGCGAACCTTCGACACCTTCGACTTTTACCGCACCGCACCGCACCACTAAAAGTGGATACCTCAGAGGTAAAAGAAAAAAGTTTGCTCCTCTCTCTCCCACTCGTCACCACCTCATCTTATTCACTTTTCCACGAATGTGGGGTATTGGGAGCCAGCACTTCCATCAGAGGTGGACTTGAATGGCTTGTTCTACAAGAAAAGTAAGGTTTACGGTTGCCTGTTGGCACATCATCGGTGTGAGAGAAGACAGTTGATTCGAAGGAATGTAATGCCGCACCCGCTTCAACTTCCGCATCTGAAACCAGGGCGACGTGACTTTGGTTTTTATTATTTTCACTATTGCTTACCAGGAATGTGTCTGATTGTACATGGGATAGGACGACGGTCGGCGGACGAGTGGGGTAAATCCCTGACGAGGGGATGTTACTTAATGCTTGGACATTGATTAAGCAATTCACCGGGCTCGGAATATGAAACGTTGTTACAAATTGGTTCGGTCGACCGGGTTGAGGAGATGTTCCCTGTTATGCAAGGCTGAACAGTGCCCAAACTGTGTGGGTGAGGGGATTTTTTTTTCCCCCTTGTGAAAGGGAAAAGTTTTTTGCTTTTTTCCTTGTGAACACTTTTCTTCGAAGAATACTCGAAAATGCTCTTTGTCAGTGTGCATCACATGAGTAGCAGGAAGGATACTGTTGCGGCCTGTGGGGGTTTTGCATGTTCTCGCGGAAGTATGTTCGCCGTGTGCATTTGTTCCCAACTCGCACGGGACTATGGGAAGTAGGTGAAGTTGGTTGATGATTAAAAACTAACGTATCGGTTCCTAGGTTGCATATATGCCAAGGCGAGGACGTGGTGAGGTCTGTGTAAATTTGTTTACCTACTTCGAGATGTTGTTGGCGCGACTTGGAGCTGCCGCAGTCTAGACTGACTGACAGGTGCAGCTGGGAATATTGCTGCGAACGAAATAAGAATAAGTTGATCCGAGAAATGCTGCGAGTAATTCTAAATGATAAGCAGATCCTGGTGAGTCTGTTTAAGATGCGAAAGGATATTTCGCGTTGAATGACTGAAAACGACCGTGTTTCCCTGAAACGCTCAAGAAGACGTTGATTGAATAGCCGCATCCGTGATCGAGTACTACGCGACTGAATTTGTTATTGTTCTCCTTGTAAAATATACAAAATTTAGTGACAAATGGCTCGCTCACGGATGCGGTAATTCGATTCCTTGTTTTGGAATATTGAAGTCAAAAAAAAAAATTGTGACAGCGCTGCCATTGGGTGAAAACTGTCATCGAGCACACGCAACCAAGCAAAGATCGCACCTGCCAAAACAATACCAAACGACATCAGCAAAAACTACATGCAAAGCGCTTCAGTCCCTCGGAGTAAACTGAACCAGGAACTCGACAACGGAAAAACTTTTCCATGCACTAATCAAACCCATATTTCTGAGCTAATTTCATTACCTAATTAAAAAATGACCCCAAAAGCTCTACGAACTCGAGCGCTTCCCCTATCTGTATTCAAATGCCTAATCACTTAAACGCTCTGTTTACACTGTCCGAAGGCAGCAAGCGATTCAAACTCCCCCACCCATCTGCTGACCCGTACTATAATCCTGCACTGCCCACCCTCGCATATGGGAACATTTTGAATACATATTTGCTTTATCCGCTTCACATTATGTGGGAAACGCTCCCCAAAAATGTATACATATATTCGGCATATTTACTTGGGTTGAACCATTTTTTTTTTCCTTTTTTGTTGCAGGTAGCCTGGATGCACTTTGAGCAATCAGCGATTTTGACAGTGCACAATCACGTCATAACGAGGAATCCCAGAATTAGTGTGACCCACGACAAACACGACCGCCACCGGACATGGTATCTCCACATCAACAACGTCCACGAGGAGGACAAAGGCCGATATATGTGTCAGATTAATACAGTCACAGCCAAGACCCAGTTCGGGTACTTGAATGTTGTCGGTAAGTTTAGAATTCAATGCGATTGCAATTTAAGGACCAACATCTCTGAATACCTAATTTATTAGAGCGTGCAAATGATTATCGCACTGCGTGCTCTAGCTCTGTGAAGTTACCTGGGAAGGCTGGGTATCTGTACGTTCGAAATCAAATAAACAAAAGTCAAAGGAGATGCCACACAATTATTATTTAGAGATGCTACTATTCATCGCAGAAGAGGGACTCCTTGCTACGGGCCAAATTGAATCATGGCGGTAGGGTACCGCACCGTGCTGCACTCCCCTGCTTATTATCCAGGTCCAGCCATGGCTGAGAATTTTGTAATTATTTCTTCATTATATTGAGAGAGTCAAGTTGTTGTGGTGTAGCAAGTCAACCGCCATAACGACCGCAAAAGTATAGCGTGTGCTATATACAGAGGTAGAACTGGTGCTGCGTGGTGTTGTTGGTGTTGTCGTTTGATCCTGGCAAAAATTTATTCAAAATTGTATTTATTCAATTTAAAAGTGTCGCCGGGGCGAACTGGAAGCGCCTTAATCTTCCTCGTACTTCTGCGTTTTTGTATACACTGTGCCTCCTCTCGATCTCATTCTCTCTCCGTCGCTGGAAGGAAGAACTCATTTAGACTTTGGCAAACAAAAACCGAGAAGAAACTCTATCTTTCATTTACTTGCCACGGTCCCTCTGAGGCGACACGGGGTAGGGCGGAGTGGGTACGATTCAACTCTGCTGCTCGGTAGTACAGCAATTTGATGTGCAGGATAACTACGAGTACATAGTGTTCGCCGTACAAGTGGATTATCTCGTAGAAGCATGCAAATGGAATAGCAAAGAAAGCACAAAAAAGAAACCCTCTTGTAAACTTATCATCAAAACATGAATTCATCTTTTCATTCGATATTATATAGCTACTCAATGTTGATGGTACACGAACCTCTATACCTACGGCTTATGCGTCGGGCTGGGCTGTGAAATTGACTTATTTTTTAGACTGCAGCCTGCAGCTTGACGTGAGGGTGAGGTTGAGGTAAAAGTATACTTTACTTTTCACATATCGGGGGAGTTGGGGCAAACGTGCCAGCACGTCTGTGGGTATGATAAGAGATTGAGTTCCGATGCACACATTAAAATTGACGATTTATCCTGTAAGCAAATATTGAAAGGAACATTCCCCGTGGTGTGCTCTACAGTTTCAAAGTTGTTTTTTTTTTCGAAATTAAAAGGGGCGTAGTCCGACGGTGTTACGTTTGTAGTTGGCTAGTTATTTATTTTAACTTTCACGTCAGAGTACAAGCCAATTCGTGAGTCCCAGAAGTAAGCAAAACGCCTTGGGCGACCCATACAGCACGTTCCACAGTCAATTCATTCACATGTCAACCACACTTCTTCTATCGTAATTTAACTCTGTGGTTATTACATTTTTGGAGAAAGCTTAGCAGCTTTTAATTCCGGATTTCAAAAACTTTCCTCTCGTGTCGATGAAATGTCCGACTGTAGATAAAAAGCTTGGTGAATACATTGGCCGCATTCAAGAATCTAGTCATCTTAAGTCGACTAGATTGGTCTGGATGAGATGTAACCTGAACGCAAAAACTAGATTGGTCGGGAACGTCACGTTTTCTACGTCAGCCACATATGAGAACTGTCAACTTAGTACTCAGTCACGAATTTCTCGACTAGATTCGTCGGCTACCCCTCCATAAACGTCAACTGAAACATCTGCTCTCACGACCGATTTCCCCCAATCAGAGTCGAGTTTCATCTAGTGAGAGAGCTGTCAGACTTACTAAACTAGATACTTGAACGTCCCCATTTTCTGTGAATGGAACAAAGTTAAAAATGAATCCTCGTATTTATAAAAAAAAATATCCAAGTTAGACGTCAGTCAGTCAGTCAGACCATACAAAAATTTGAAGCAACTGCTGCGTACAAAAAAAATTGCGCCAGGTCTGCAAGGACCCTAGGCCTACCTTCTCGCAACCACTCGTTTTGTGTGAGTTTTTCATTTTTGGGACGAAGGAAGGTATCTTCAGTTTTATGCCGAATCCAAACGGCTTAGCTAGGAAGCTCTTTTATGACAGCTGTACCATCGGATGTTTGTCAGACGTTCGCGAGAATTGGCGCAGTAAAAAAAAAAACATTAAGATGCCAGTTGATAACTTTTACGCCAAATACGGGAGTAAATTCGCAGCGCCGCGCATTTTTCAACGAGATAGGACAGAGAGATCCGTTTGTCCACAGTCAGTGCTAATAAAGGCGGAAAAACGAGATCACAAATCAGACGCCCTACGTGTCATGGGTGCTCTACCCATAATTACAGACATGTAAATTGCAAATTAACACAAGTTCCAACATTTCTCCAATCATTTGAAAACGTTTCCATTTCTGCTTAAAAACAAATCAGATGAGAGTGGTTAGAAGTGTCAGTTAATAATTCATCAATATAATTATGGTCCGTTCACCACTTCCGGAAGCCATTTTGTTTTGAGGAAAACGAAATTCCCTAATGTCGTTTTCGATTTGGCAAAAGATACATTTTTCTGACAAAAAAAATCTATTTTTTTTTGAAGTAAAACTTCTTTAGGCACGCTTGACTTGGGGGGTAAGCTGGTGAATGCGTCACGAAAGCGTTACGGAAATTGCGAACGGGAGTTGAGAAGGAGATATAAGTTAGTGAAGATAGAGAGAGAGAGAGTTACGTTTCGTTTCGTATATTACTGTAGGGGCAAGAGAGAGCAGTGCGCGCACACATTTTCTTTCTCTCTTCCTCTCATAGCCAGTGCATGAAATATATAATAAAATCTCAGTCAGTATTTCGTTTGCGAGTACATACAATATAGATGGAGCTAAAGAAGTTTTACTTCAGTCTAAAGCACACTTGTTTTTTTTTTGATTGAGATTGCTTTTCATGTTCGATTTGCCAAAAAAATCAATCTTTTTTTTGATGCGACTATCCTTAGAGAAATCTCGATTTTTTCTCAGATTTCACACATACTTTCACTAATACCAATGTGTATGACACACAGCTGACGGTTACGAATTGTTTATCTTTGGAAGGATTGCTTTTTTAACTGAATTATTAATATTTCGAGTATGGAAATGATTCTTTATATTAAATTATTTCGAAATGCGTTGTTATAAATGTGGAATTTTAGCATTCTCCGGTGGAAAACCCATTCCAATGATGTGAGAACACTGCGCAGAATTTCGTTTGCATTACAGTTGTAAACAGTTGAAACAAATGGAAAAGAATGGACGACAAAAAATTACAGATCTTTTGAGTTTCTTTTTGGCTTTTGTTTGCCAAAGTCTAAATGAGTTCTTCCAGCGGAAGAGGGAGAGGGAGTGACTGACAGACGGACACAATTTATGAGACTAAAACCCGTATGACACTACAATTTTTTGCATTTTTTCTGCTTTTAAAATGAAACTAGAGCAGTAAGAAAAATTAGAACGAAAATTCCCGATAGGAGTGAGTGCATACTCACCAACTTTATTAATTCATACACGTCAAAAGAAATGCATTAAAAATGTATTCAAATCACATTTTTCAGCTGCTGCCAGCTTTTTTTTGACATTTCAAGATTATTTGAAAATAAATTCGATTGAAAATTTGCGGTTGCTTTGCAAACAATTGGAACCCCTTTCGTAACACCGCTGACTATTAAACATTATAAAAGTGAGGAAAAACTGTAGTGTCATACGGGCTTAATCACCCATAAAATCTATAGCAAAACTGTCCGTCCAGACAGCCTTCCCGCCGCGTTAAATTTAATTGCCAATCAGCTCATTACATCTTTCTCTTTTCACTCATTTCAGTGCCTCCTAATATTGACGATACGCTCAGTTCTAGCGACGTAATTGTGCGTGAGGGCTCAAATATCTCGCTTCGATGTCGCGCATCGGGCAGTCCAACACCGGTAATCAAATGGAAGCGAGACGACAATTCAAAAATACAAATCAACAAGAACTATATCGGTAAGGGTGTGCAGAGATGAAAAATCAAAGTCGAGTCTGACGTTTGGCTTCATTTTGAAACATTTCAGTCAACGAATGGGAGGGCAACACCCTCGAAATTACCCGGATATCCAGATTGGACATGGGCGCTTATCTGTGCATCGCATCAAATGGCGTGCCACCAACAGTTTCAAAGCGTATAAAAGTTAGTGTGGACTGTAAGTAGGCTTTATGACGTTTTTATGACAGCTTTTGGAATGACAGTGCTAATGGTGGTGGTGGTCGGCCAGGACATGGTGCCTCAACAAAGGATATGCTGTGTCATTCGCCCACGTGTTAGATCTTTCTCCGCTCAATAGATGTGTAAATGTTTTTCTTGTATTTTTTCGCAGGGCGTGTGGAGGCTGTATAGCTGTTTGTCGGCACAAAGGTTGATTACGTAAAAGGACACACTGAGCTGGAAGAATAAATAACACACACGGCTAAGAATATACGCCAGAGAATGTTGTTTTTTAATCCCCCGAAAGCAAATTCACATATCATCAACTATATCTGCAGGCCTATTGTGCTGGCTTCGATATACCCGTATTAGGTGCTACTACATATAAAAGCTTGTAAAAATGCGGTTGTGTCCTTTTTGCTGCCGTGCGGGAATGAATAAAAATGGTAATGAAGCAGTACAGCACCTTTTGTCGGCGATGCCAGATACGACATGATCAGCAATTTTGCGTTGCAAACATGCCTTTGATGTCTTTTTGATTTTCATCCGAATTGCTTTATAAGTTTGCTGTCTCCCTATGCTGTCCGGACTTCAAGACAGATTAGACGCAATTCTTCTGACACCCCGGTGATACATATCCTGTGCAAAGGACACATTTGTCACATCTGCTTTAAATTCTTGTTGACATGCTGCAAGTTTTCCTTTGCGTATTATTCCTTGCCTTCTTATTTATGTTTATTATCTTCCACGACGAATATAGGGTCCGGGTTGTGTCTATTTTGTGTCCTGTGTGTACTGCACACAGGAAAGACAGTTTGTCAGAATAGGATTGTCCACCTATACGAAGGACGGTATTCACTTTATTTCAGATCATTTCTGTTTCTTTAAAATATGCTGCTGCACATAGGGACCGATGGAGAATACTGATTTCTCCTGTTTAAGTCAACACTACCGTAACGGGTGAGGACGATGAGTTGGGTGCAGCACAGGACACCGGGGACGTGTTCGCTATGCTTGTAAATGTAAAATCTTGGAGTTTTTGTCTCCTTCTCGTATCGTTATGTATTCCGAACAGATGTTTTCTGTGATTGAACGCTTCTTGATTTTAAATTAGCAGATGAAACAGGAAAAGTTTCCATGGATACACATAGTAGGTTAGTATCCATGAGGAAAGGACAAGACACAAGAGTGAAAGTTTCCCTTGCATATTGCGCTGTTGCTGGTTGAAACGCTTGGAATTCATGGGTTTATGGCAGTTTATGGGTTCGAAGTCAATTAATGCGATTATTTTACCGGGTGTCAAGCTAAATATTTTCAAAGTTGCTATTAGCACGGCTACGTATTGGTATTTTCATTAAAAATACTCTTTTAAGAAATACGTTGGGCCTTAAAACGTACAGGATTGTGTCCGAAAATGAAATAATGGAGTTTAGCCACATACCCCTATTTGCCGCAGTTTAACTTTGACATTTCGTTACGTAGCTGTGTCCCGAATTACGTGCGAGTAACACGTTTGTTAGCCTTCTAAAATTAATTTATTAATAGAGGATACGATCGATAACAATGCACTTCCGATTAAGTTCCACATATTGCGTCAAAAACGAAGTACTGACTGACGTTTGCCTGGCTTCGGGACATGGCTACTTTATATACGTTTATAATGATATTTTCAACGGATGTCGCCCGAAAATGAAATACTGGAGCTTAGAATCCTTTACGCGAGCAAAGCGAGCCACATACCTCGATTTGACGCAATAGAACTTTAACATTTCGTTACGTAGCCGTGCCCGAACGACGAACTGAACAGAAATTTGCCGATTTGATAATGCACTCCCATTTCGCTTGCATAAATTGCATCAAAAACAGTTCGCAAACATATTCCGAACAAGAACACGCATTATCTAATTATTAATCAAATCGATAAACAAATGTTTGTAATGCACTTTTAATAAATTCACCCCGAACACGAAACGAACCACCCGCAGCCGCACAGAAAACTTCAAAACTTGCCGCAGAACCAGAGATAACCTAGTAGAGAAGATATTGAACTGATCGATTACTGTTCACTAATGCAGTGAAGTGATGTGCTTTGGATTTTGAATTGGAAATGGAATGCTTTTGCGATTCTCATATTCGCTCTCAAATTTTGGTTTTCGCATGAATGGTTGTCGATTATCGTCGGCTGCCATTTTCCCTACGATCAGTGATGCCAACTTTGGCTTTTTCATGCCTTTTAGGCATTTTTTTTATTTTAAATATTTTTCTAATTTTTTTTTTTATTCAGTATGACTTCTTATTTAGGTAACCTACCTATTAAGAATTTCTTCTGTGATTCATAATTTTGGTTTTTTTTTGAAATAAAAATTGTTTTTGTTTATATTTTTATATTTGTGTTTAGTTTTTGATTTATTGTTCCAGTTTACCTAAAACAAAATATTTTAGGCGTTATTTTATTTAAAAAGGCATCTTTTTTCTTTTTTCCGTCCAAATTGGCAACGCTGCCTACGATTGAAAATGACAATGACAGTCGATATGTAAAAAAATAAAAGAAACGTTCTCTGGCTGTCGTTGAGGTTAAAATTCGTGTAGTTGCTTACATGTGTGAAGCATTTGGCCGTCGTCATTGAATTCATTTGTTTCCTACTCTTGTAAGTGTTTTTACGATGTTTGCAATGTGCATCAAAATTTAATGTGTATAAGCATTCGTAAATGAGCAATAAACAAAATGGCGGTGAAAATCGCTTCGGGGCTATTGGAAAAGTTAAAAAAACTCGGCAATCTGAGAAACGTAATTACATCGGCTGAACTCGAGCCGAAAAATAAATCGATCTGCAAAAACAGTGCTCTCTTTCGATAAAGAAAAAGACCTCAGGCTCAGGGGATGAGGCTCCTAAATTCGACGGGAATAGAACTATCTTGCTTACAAGGCTACGAGTCAGAAGCTAACATTTTTCTCTTAAAACTAAGAGATACCACCAATGAATGTCCAATTTATGTCTGAAATGTGTGAAATGTCCAATTATTAAGTGGCAATAAGTAGAAATCATAGCTTTTAAATGAAAAGAGGTATCAGAGGCGTTAGTTCACATTGAAAGCTGTTTATTGTGTTGCAAGAGCGACGCCTCAAATTTGTATAGCTCCTTATGAGAGCAATAAAAAATTTAACTAAGAAATAATCGCATCCAAAACAGACCATTCTCTGTTATTTTAATAACTCCTTCCGTCAGACACGAACTCAAGCCACTTGACAACTCCGTCTCTAAACCCACTCACAAGTTTTTCAGACAAACATGCTTCACTGATGCGCAGATTGTCATTTCAATGTCATTTCAATGCCATTTCAATGTAATTTCAATGTAATTTCAATGCCATTTCGTTGTCTCCCATTAAGCTTCATTCTACAAGCTGTCCGTTCACCTGCCTTTTTTCAACAAATTCCCTCTCAATTAGGACACGATGCGGACGCGATGACTCGTAGAACTTCACCCGGATGCGCTTAATACAACAGAATAAAAATTATCCCCGACCTAAATGTCTTCTCCAATGTTTCCACTTCAAACTGCTAATTTGTGCTCCGTAAACATGAAATAATCGACGGGTTGTAAAGTGTCAGCGATACCCCTGTCAATAGAAAAAACGAAGTAGATTCACTCCAGGGCAAGTTCACTCTCGCAAGGGTATACAATAAGCTGACGGCAGACATTGAAAACTGAGCCCAAGTGCAAATATTTAATGCACTTCAACAAATGAACATCGTTATCCCCAGCGGAAGGACATCCACCAATTGACCGAAGACGAAGAAAAGAAAAACCAACAAACGACGACGACGACGACGACGACGACGACGACGACGACGACGAGTGTTTCATACCGAAAATGCTTGAATTAACCACACGCACGAACAGACGAACACAGTCATTCTTATTTAATGTTGGCCACTTCCAGCTCGTCCTTAACAACGGCGGAAACAACAGCTTGACGTCCCCCCAAGTTGAATACGAAGAAGATCAACAATAAAAAGTACCAAAGTGTTTGGCTCTTAAATTATCCCTCAACTTGACTTGAGATTTCAGTTGCTACTGCTGCAATCGGTATCCACTTTTGTATGCAGACGAAAGTCTGCTTTTAAATAAAGTTGGTCATTAGCGATTGGAAACGCACAATTCGAACGGGGACCGTTCTCTTCTTCTTTTTACACGAAAATCAATAGCGTTCATCGTTATTTCGAAATCAAAGGAAAACTTTCACAGAACTTTATTCGGAAGGCGATATTAGCTAATGAAAATGAATTCCTGAAAACTATTTCAATTTAAAACTGAATCAAATCCACATATATATATTTGCATATGTATTTGGTTTTTGATAAGGACGTGCGTGCGGTTTCCAAAGGGACCATGGCCGACCACCATCAATTGTACCTGATTTGTTTATGAATATTCATTGTATACGATTCCACGCTAATTAATTGTAATTATCAATTTAATTTAATTAATTTCTCCCCTCTCGACTTCTGGCACGTTGACACATTTCAGTTCCGCCCATGCTGCGAATACCGCATCAACTTGTTGGCGCTCCCGAAGGTTTCAACGTGACCATCGAGTGCTTCACCGAGGCCCATCCGACATCTCTTAACTATTGGACACGTGGCGAGGGACCAATCATACACGACTCAACCAAATACAAGTAAGCTGGCTAATTCAATACCTATATCATTATATCCTTTTCATTATACAACACAATGTGTCTCCCTACAGAGTGGAGTCGAGCGTCGGATCTCCCGTCTACCAGACACACATGAAGCTGACCATTTTAAGTGTCAGCAGCGGTGACGACGGTATTTACAAGTGCGTAGCAAAGAATCCGCGCGGCGAAACGGATGGAATCATCAGACTTTATGGTGAGTGGTGGGGGCGGCGAGGGTGTGGTTACACTGGGGGCTAAGTTTTGTGACACCAAATGAAGGCAGCCACCATAAACACACACACAGCCACCAGACAGACATACGAGCATAACTAAATTAAACGCATCCACACAAAATATATGTGGAACATGATGCAAACAATTTCATGGTAACAGTAATAATCATAACTCTGCGGAAGCACGTAGATGTTGTTGTCTGCCGGATGAGCGACGAGGAGGCGGTTAGTCTCACTATTAAATTTTCCAATTTAGTTTGCCGACGTGTTAGACAATTCCAAAATCCGCAAATAGTGAGTGGGATGTATGCGATAGTATGTGCATGCAAGATGCCATTATTCCGCACGTGTACAGTAGGGACGGCTAGTTTTCAAACACTTTGGCACAAATAAAAACTATTAACTAGAAATGGTTGTGCGGAATTTTAATGTTTAATGTGCGGTACTAACAATCATATTTAGTGTCCATGATAGATTTTACAAACTCACAATGGCGACATTATCCATATAAAATTACCCATTGCGACGTACACAATTTCAAGTGTGGAGGTTAGAAATGATTTTCAGAAAGGCGTTTATGTTGGTACCTAACGCTGTATTGTTGGCAGACTGTTTTGCTTACCTCCACGTAGTCTTGAAACGGATCATCAATTCTCCAAGAAGTCATTGCGCCAAAGCGAATCGATTCGTAAATGCTTGTCATCGAAGTTAGAGGTTTCCGGGTTTGGTCAGCTTCATTCATTTCACTACAAACCTTCAGTGGATATCCCTAATATTAAAATACTCATTTCCATACAGAGTATTCTGCAGAAATCGGGGAGGTTGGGACCCTCTTTCGTGTTTCATGCGGTCTTGCGTTATATCAATGATAGGTTTTTGTAAACTCGGCATTACCTACCCGATCCAACAAACACAGCTACGTTTGAGGCACACATTAACAAACTGTCCACACCAATGGTGTTACAGAAACAGAAAGTTTCGACGCAAGAGCAATCATTTTAATTTACAACGCATGACGTAAGTACTCCATCAGGCATTCGAAGCACTTTATCAAAACATTTGATGGCAACAACTTGCATTTGAAATCACAACTCTCACAGGCTGTTACTGTGACTTCTCTGCATTACTGCGTCATTGTGCCTCTTCGAACAAACCGCACTCACGAAGCGTTTCCAGGTGCAGTCCCTCCTTACTCTCATTGCCACATTTGGAAATGAGAATGGTGTTCCATCACTTGGCCAGGCGACTGTGGATTCGTTCATTCATTCATCACAGCAAAGCAGAACGGAATATGGTAACAACGGGTTAACAGCTACCACTTTTCCGCCTTCTGCGCTACACATACCTACTTATATGACGTGTGAAGGATATGTGCGGTGCACATAACTACACTCGTACCGACGACGACGATAAACAATGAAAATATTTTCCTTATGATGAGAAATAAATTTTGCCAGGCTTTTCCTGCTCCATCTGCCGTCTCCTTCTGTATTTTTATCCTCATGCTGCTCGTTTCGGTGAGTGATTTTAATGAAATTCATGAAATTGTTGTCGTAAATAATTAAATTGAGCTGCATGCGGCTGTCGTCGTTGCCTTTTTGTGGGTGCCTGCTCTCATCCGTTAGGGGTGGGTTCTCATTATTACTTGATATGCTTTAATGTCTCGTGCATTGCCAAAATCCCAAATTGAAAATTAGTGCAATGCATATGAAATAATTGCCGCAGACATGACAGGAGGACGATGCATTTTGTTGGATGAGATCAGGTGGGGGGACATTGTACCAGACTCCAGTCAGAAAGTGCTGTATTCATGCACAAAGTGGCAACAAAAGTTATTTCCTCTACATCAATCCGCTTGCACACACACACACACACACACACCACACACAGACGGTGCTGGAAGTGTAGAAAAAAGGATAACACCACTTTCCTTATCGGCATAGACCATCAACTGTTTGAATACTGTGGGGATTTGGGGACACAACATCCATCTGCACCCGCATATCCTGCTCGATTTCAATGCCAACCGACTCGGTGTGGGTGTACTATGTGACTCGCATCCAACACCTATCCTTGAGTCTCTCTGCTAGACAGGCGGGCGGTGTGAAAAGCACGCGATTCCAAAGCACCGATAACCGTTGGGTACATTCGAAGAGAACAATTGATTTATTGGCAATTATCCTTGATAAATTCACTAAATAAGCGCGGGCGTTTGTGTGTTTTTGGATGTATTTGTGCCTAGATACAACGTTGAATGTTGAAAATGCGGAAAACGTACAGTCGCTCGTCGCTAAGGAATACAATGCCACATAAATCCTCGCCAAACGGAAAGAGTCCTGAGTGAAAACTTTTAATTTACAACACTCGACGGACCCAATGGCATTCGAAAAACGAAACCAAACTGCAGATGATGCTGCTTTTTGAGCTTTGTTGCTGAGATTCGTGTGTACATTGGCCGCTGTGGTATATATGTTCACCATTAAGAGGCAACCTTTAGCTGAGCAGAGCCTTGCCACGTGATTGGAAATACGAAGTTCTCCGAATGCCAAAATGGCAATCATAATTCCATTGATTCCATTGAAACCATTGTTTTCGGCGAGGTCACACTGCAGCATCCAGAGAGTCACGTAATTACTAAGATTGGGCTCATTTAACTTTGGCATATCCCTCCCCTATCCTCTGGTTCATCTCAGGTATGAAAAGGTTTCAACTGGAAATCGGCCATCAACCTTATCTCTGGCCAAAACAAAAAGGAGAAAAAGAAATTACCAAAGTTTCAGCACCTTCCCGGGAAATGTTTCCTCAAGCCAGCGAGAGAAGAGTTAAGCACGTGACATTCATGCATCAGGGGTTGTAGGTACTCCTTTGTGAAGCAATTAACTGTTCGATTTTATGAGCGCAAATCTCTCGAAACGAATGGCCAAACCGATAAGGGTGGAAGCGATTCCAGGGATTGCAAATGGCGGTACGTAATGGTCGTACGATTTATCGGACCGAGTCGTAATTAAAGCTGACCCTAGTTGTTACACCGCACCTAATGTGCTTCAGAAAATTAAGTCAATTGTTGTTCCTTAAGGAACGCACACGATCTCCGACAAATTTGAGCATTACCCGCAGCAGTCGTCCGCCCACCTGTCATCAGGGACAGTATTATACTTGTATCGGTGGCGCTCATTGTGACAGCTTAATCTATACTGTGTGGTGTACGTCCGTAGCCGTACCGTGTCCATGACCCGGATTAGGGGCGTAAATCTCAAAAACAAACGTGCCTCAGTATAAAATTCAAATTCCACGCAGATTGATGCCATTACGTAATGCGTTCCCGCTCGCGATGAATAATAAAAGAATCAGGTTAGCATATGTCGCTTGAAGGGTATTACTTCTCGGTTCCTGTCTGCCTTATCTCCTGGATGGGATCTGTTTTGTCTATCCTCCACTCACTTTCATGGTAATGTTTCAGCCCGAAAGGTTTAATGCGCGACTTGTCGTTTATTGGCTGTATTCGATTTCGAAACTTTGTGCTGTTATCTCGTCTTGTTTCACTTTTCGACTGCTAGTTGACTGGCTGTGCGTGTGTCTGACTTACTTACTGTACAAGCGCGACAAACGAATTTTAATGTGACGAACACAACCCCCACTTCCCTTGTGGACTGCTGAAGGCGACAACTTGAATGAGAAGCAGAAAAGAATCTTCGATCTTGTCGCGGAAAAAAAAGGAATCAAATAAAAACGAGGATGGAAAAGAGAGACAAGGGAATCTGATATCTTTTTTTTTAAATTATTGTCTTGCCGCCCTGGGGATATTTTAAATTTCTTATGCAAACGAAAGTACCTATATACATACCTATAGATGGAAAGGGAAGAAAAAACCCGAGATGACGTAGCTCTGATAACGAAGTCTATTCCATTCGCGGAGATTTCATTATGGAAAAGTTGCGACAGCATTGGCGGTTGGTGTGACATAAATTACAATGGACTGTTGCATGGTGACTGCATATAATTAGAAGTTCGATGGAGATAATCAGATGATGGATTTATTTACGTAATTGAGGAAGTGTTCCTCTGGACCAAGTCCGAACGGAGTTGAAGCGTCATTTGAGACTGTACGTCTTTATAGACAGTCAGGGGGGGGGGCGTTCGAGCATCTAGTGTAGTAAGTCTGACAGCTGTCTGGTTAGACTTTGACTCGGTTTTGATTATCGGTCATATGAGCAGCTGTTTTCAGTTGACGTTTATGGAGGGGTAGTCAAAAAATTCGTGACTAAGTTGACAGTTCGGATATGCGGCTGACGTAGAAAAAATGACGTTCCCGACCAATTTAGTTCTTGCTTTGAGGTTACTTCTTATCCAGACCAATCTAGTCGACTGAAAATAACTAGATTCTTGAATGTGGTTCGTTGCGTAATACGAAACTGACAGTGACAGGAAAATGTTTAAGCCTCTAGCGCATGTATTTGCTAACTGGTGGCTGCTGCTCCCACTCAATTATGCCGCATTTACACGATCACACATTCCTAACACGGAAGATTAAAGGGATGCAAAATACTAAAATAACTAGAAACTGAAAGGGACGGCATTGCCTACACACAAAAAAACGTGACACGTTTTTTGGTCGGCCATCTTGTTTGCGTTGTAGGAATTATGGGAAATCGATGCATGTTGATATTTTTATAGCGATGGCTTACGAAATTTCGCTTTCCTATAAAACAAAATGGCTTCCGGAAGAGTGCTAAACGTGACACGTTTTTTGGTCGGCCATCTTGTTTGCGTTGTAGGAATTATGGGAAATCGATGCATGTTGATATTTTTATAGCGATGGCTTACGAAATTTCGCTTTCCTATAAAACAAAATGGCTTCCGGAAGAGTGCTAAACGGACAATTATTTATTTATTTCGTATAACTGATTGATGTATTGCTGGTTTAATTTACTGAAACTAATTGCCACTCTCATTTTACATGTTTTAAATCACAAATAGAAATGTTTTCAAGGGATTGTGTTTGTTTCCGTTTTACTTATCTATAATTATGGGTAGAAAGTCCATAACACTTTGTGATCTCATTCTTACGCCTTTATTAGCATTGACTGCGGACAAGCGGATCTCTCTATCCCGTCTCGTGCAAAAATGCGCGTGCGTGATGGTGTAAATGCGGTATTATATCTACCGCACTCCCAAGGGCAGTCGCAATCACATTCTTGCTGTTCGAAAATCCCGCACAACCGTTTAAAAAACAATTAAGTTCATTTCATTTTCCCATCGAAAATCGCAACCCATTGTCACTATAACCAGCAGATAAATAATCTCGACAGTAAATGCACATGTAGACCCACCCCTCTCCATGATTAGGAACCCATTTCCATTCGCACATGAACATTTTAAAACCCATATCAATGCATCAGATATCGCAAGCGAGGTGTTTGAAAATATCCGCACTGGATTAGCATGTAAATCAGGCTGCGCCACTATCCTTCATCATTTAACTGTTAACTGTATCAACACAAAGCCGATACAAATGACCGCCGCAGTTTTGCAATGGCCCGCTCCTCAATATTTTAACGCACATTCCCCAAATGTGCTGCCATATGTCGGTTTACCAGATGCCCGTGCCCCGTGCCCCGTGCCCCGTGCGTGTGCAGCGTTACGTGTTGCGCCGAGTCATTGCCACCACATCTCTATCAGCAGCATGCAAACCAAAGTCAATGAAGCGCGCACAATTTTGATCATTGAATAGCATTTGGCTATCCCACGGGACCCCCGAATGACATCAATCAGTGCGAACGGACGACTGGCGTGTGTGTGCAGTGTGCAGAACACAATAGCTCACGTGCAACATTCATTTTTTTTCCACGATATGCTATGATAAATGCGGTAATACGCGCATGGAATGAGCACACAATTATTTGGCCGTTAATTAGCGTTTTACATACAATTTCCAGACCAATAATCAAATTTTAATTATTCACGCAATGGGAATCCACAAATCCACGGCCAGCAATGCCGCGGGCGTTATAAATTGATTGCATTGATTTTAATTGGAACTTTCTCCTTGCAGTGTCGTATCCCCCAACAACAATGTCGTCCGGACTGCAAACAACCGAAGCACGATGGGATCACTATGGACAGAGCCAGGATTTATCTAAATCCAACTACCAAGGTGGTGGCATCGACAAAAGTAAGTCTGCCTATAAATATCCATAAATATCAACTTCCCCTCACCGCAAAAAAAAAAAACTCCATTTCACCATCCAAAGACACTAGATACCAATCGAACCTAAACGACATTGGCTTATCTGAGCAAAAATCCTCCCCAGATAAGACAGGCGCAACCGGCTTCGGGTGGCCAGCCCAAGGAGAGGACGACTTCAAAACTGGACTTGCTGCGGCCAAGAAGACTCCTCGCTGGCTGATGCTTGCAGCTGCTACAACGCTTTATTTGATGTATCCGCTCTAAAAGCTTCCAGCTAACGACCCCCTACCCCGCCAGTCGCATCATATAACAATGGAAATTCTTCAACATATCCCAGAAAAAAAAAAAAAAACATATTCTCAAAATATACATCAACAGAAAACTCTATATATACGTATACATTAAAATAAATAAATTTATATATTGACCTAGTGTTTAGTTCTTTTGTTTAAGTCCATTATAACCACTTGGATGGATTCAATTATTAACAAAAAAAAAAAAAAAACTATAACAAAAAGAAATCATGCAGGGTTCTTCAAGAAACAAAGAAAACAACAAAATTATACTAATAAAAACGATTTATAAAGTTAAAAAGAAATTGTAATATATAAATCATTAAATATATCTTCAAATAAACAAAAAGAAAATTGATTCTTTATAAGCGAACGTGTGAACAGAAAGAAGGTGTGATTACAAAAGCTTGTTGATTTAATTTATTTACTTTAAAATGTATATACAAATGCTTGCGTATATACATTGAGAAAAATAGTTATTTGCATTGATATGTTATAATAATGTTTCATTATAACGAAAGAAAAAAACAGACATACTCACACACATCTACACAAAGAAATATAAACACTAAATTAAGCCTTATACAAAAGAATAGATTTAATTGAATAAATAACAAGAATACAGTGAAAGTCCTTCTCTTTTTATTATACTTTTACGTTATCCTTCTAATTTAGTGGAACAGCAGTACAGCTAGCAATTCAGGAGTAGAGCAAAATATGGGAAAATGACGAGTGGCGCATTATTGCATGAAAAACTATGCCACGAGCGCCAAAGTCAATTGCCTCTCTTGGTACGCTAAAATGCAGAACCGCGGCAACTTCACACCTACATAAATGACTTCAATTTTATTTAACAAGATATAGAAAAGATAATAAAATTGACTTATTTTTTACTTTTTTTACGAAACTTTTTCTTGATGATGTCGCTGATTGTAGTAAAATGACAAGTGGCGCATTATTGAATGCAAAACTACGCCTCGAGCGCCAAAGTCGATTACCTCTCTTGGTACGCTAAAATGCAGAACCGCGGCAACTTCACGCCTTTATGAATGGTTCCAATTTTATTTAACAAGATATAGAAAAGATAATAAAAACTACGTATTCTTTACTTTTTTACAAAACGATTTCTTAATGATGTCATTAGATGCGATGAATGTAAAAAAAATTACAAGTAGCGCATTATTGTATGTAAAACTACGACATGATCATTTCCTTTGCTACATGCTTCATTCGCATAACCGAGGTAAAGCAAGTGGCGAAGCCCTTTTCACAATGAAAAGTGATTTACATGGCCTGTCAATATCTGACACTGTATCAGAAAGGGATACAAATGTTTAATCGGAGAATATAGGTCGGTATAGTAGAGCTAACTTTTGTAACACTTGTACTCCCCCAGACGGCTGCCAGACGGTTGCAAGATGTAGGACACTAGATAACATAATTTTAAAATCAATGGGCCTTTACTAATAAACAATTTTAGTTTCGACTCTAAATTTTAGTAGTTCACAGTGGCTATATTTTCTATGCAAATTTCGCAATTGTGAGCTTCCGTAAATTAAAAGTCGAGACTAAAATTTGTTATTAGTAGGTACGGCGGAATTTTTATATGTATTGGCCTGCACGTGAAGTCACTTTTTATGTAGAAACGTCGAGTAGTCCGATTGTTACATATTGCTTGTCAAATATTTGATTATCTCTCACTCTCACTTGTTTTTAACAATTTTTCTTTCAAGCTGCAGCGAAAATGTGAAATTTGCACTTTCCATCGAACACCATTTTTGGTTACAGATTTTCATTTGATTTTATTTTTTTTTTTTTATCAATCTGTCAAAGTACTAAAAGCCGTAAAGAAAGCGAAGCCAATAGTGGAACAACTCGTTACTCGTTAGTTTGCTGGTTATCTCTTTTCCCTCTTTGTGCGAAGATTGCTATCGATTTATATCGATAACAATCGATTTCCGTGAATGTACACTCCAACGATCCATACTTAACTACGAACTACTTAATTAATTTAAACAATTACAAGCTCTTTCAAACGGGAATAAAAACATCCAAAAACAACCCAGTGTTTTGCGACCAAATACAAATATTTCATCGCCCTTCACTTGTTTATTCCCATCACAAACACACAAAAGTCCCCCTCCTGCGGCTATAAAGTACAATATAGTCCAAGGTAAGCCATGATTACTTTGAACATGTAGCGCGTTACAGCGTTACAGGAGCAAAAAGTGCAGAATTTCCATTCGAAACGATGCCCGGATAAGATTGCATCTCGGAATTTTATAACACTGTTTCGAAAACAGTGGGTGGATGGTGGCCGGTGGCCGGTGGCTGCCCGATGCTGTTGGTCATGGTCAGACCGATCCCCACTAGCCACAAGTTATCTGTGCTTTGTGTGTTACTCGTGCTTTCACTGTGTTGTGTTTAAATGCGCCAGTACCACTGGTGCGCCCTCTTCCATTTACACAATTTGGTGGGAGGATGCCCATAGAACCACAATTTTTCACACTATTCCCTTAGAATTCTTTTCTCGGCCACACACATGTTCTGTGCTGTGCACACGTTGGGTGTGGAATAAATTCTCTATCCCCCTTCGGGGCATGTGTGTGCAATAAGGGCTAGAGTTATACACACACATAAGCTCATATGACGACACACAGGACGAAATGAGGATATGATGATGATGACGACAACGACGACGGTGATTTACATGTAGAATTAACGAGTTTTCGTTAACTTAAGTAGATTTGCACTTATTATTCAAAGTTTGTCTACTACGAGACTACGAGACGATGGAGACAAACTTCCGCAGCACTTTTCATATCTATGTGCAGTCGTGTACACCGACAGCACGCTATGTACCTATACCTATACACTCGAAGTGTGTTTGTCGGGGGTAAAACCGAGGCTGTCCGATTGCAGTTGCCGAAAGGATGAAAGCACAAGATCCTCTATACATGGGATAGACGACGCGACGGCCAGTTTGCTATCGCAGTGGTAGCGCTAGGTATCCTTGTTAGTATAGAGTTGAAGAGGATGAAACTGGCGCAGAAAGGTTGACGATTAAGGAGATGAAAAATGCAGTTTGAAGTTTGAGTTCAATGGTGAAGTAAGTTAGTGCTCAGCACTTGAGTGATGTTCTCACTAACAAGTTTTACACAAAAATGGTCCTTCAAGGATGGTGATATACAAATGGAGCCATTTTCAATTGCTGTGGTTTTCTGAATGTTGACTGCGAGTGAATCGGATTAACACAGGAAGGAGAAATTTAATTTTACTGAAGGGAATGCATTCTCGAGTGTAGCTGTGTGCATTTTAATGAGCTGAATGAGTCCTTTGAGTGTGAAAATTATGGAAATTGGGTATTACGGTTATACGCTCTGACAAATAAATTGTTCAAGGAATAGGTTTCATTATTTTTATTCCTCAACACTTAGGCCAATGCCGCAAGAATCGATTTTTTTTTAAATACCTATATAGAAAAGCTGTACAACTGCAGATCGGAATTGTTATCCAAAAGAACTTCAAAAGTGCACAGAAATTGAATATTGTGCTTCAGACATAAAAAAAAAACAGTAGACAATAATTTCGTAAAAAGAGGGAGGCAACGAGAGAGAAAATAGATTCTTCTCAAGTAAGTGCTTCTTCAAAGTATAATCCTGTTGGTAAATAAACAACCCCGACTCCAAATGGAGTAATTCATATTTTTTAATGCATCAGTACATCAATACCACAATTTGTTTTGACGTTAATGTCATGCATTTGGCTACAACCATTTTGATATTTTAAAATGTGTAGCTCTACATTTTATACATGCTTTAAGTTGGAGAGAATTTATTACCGCTCCGCGAAGTTTGAGGAATGCCTTAGGTTATTTAAAAGGTAAAGAGAAAGAGCCTTTACTAATAATCATTTTTAGCCTTCACACTTAATAATATTTTGGGTCACAATTGGTTATTTTAGATGGAAAATCTCGCCATTGTGAGCTCATAAAATCTAGCCTGGGCACTAAATATGATTGGTGGAATCGCGCAAGGACCTATTTTTTATCCTCCAATACACGGAAGTTCACAATGGCGAAACTTTTATTGAAAATAAGCCCATTGTGAACTACTGAAATTTAAGGTCGAAGCTGAAAATGTTTATTGGAAGGGCCCATTGTGAACTACTCAAATTTAAAGTCAAAACTAAAATTGTTATTGGTAGGACCGATTGTGAACTACTCAAATTTAAATTTAAAACTAAAAATGTTTATTGGTAGGGCCCATTCTGAACTAATCAAATTTGAAGTCGAAACTAAAAATGTTTACTGGTAGCGCCCATTGTGAACTACTTAAATTTGAAGTCGAAGCTAAAAATGCTTATTGGTAAGGCTCAGCAAAAGAGAATGCGCGACAGTACAAAGAAGAGAATGAATTTCCAGTTCCCTGTGCAGTCAAATTATTTGCACAGTTGAATTGATGTCAACGGCGCCGATCACTTGCACGGAGTGATTAATGAATGACATATTCAACTGTCAACCTACATCGTAGCATCAACGAATTTGTCGTAAGAAATTAAAATTAAATTATGAATAAAGTGAAATGGAATATTTTTTTTCTAATTTTAAACAAATTTTGTAAAAGTCATTGAAAATCCGAATTGTACCAAATTTCGTTGCAACTTCTTCTAAAGGTGTACTGAGCACAATTTATCAACACAAAAGATAAGAGTCACAAAATCAAGATACATTTATTTAAATTTAGTCCAACTTCCCTCAAACCAATGACAAACAAGACACCCCACCAAAGACACTTCCAGTTTAGTCTACTCCCACTACATCATCTATAAATGTTGTCCCTATAAATATACAAATACACACAATGCAAACAAAAAGGAATATCCCTTCGACAATCAATTCAACAATAAAAAGATAAGAAGCAACGACATCGAAAAATCCTGTCCTCTTCGTATACTCCAATGATCCGTCTTTTGTGCCGCTCAGATGACGAAGAATGGATGATTTTACTTGAACAACAATGGGGTGCTATGCAGGAAGCGTCGAAGAGCCAAGTGAAGACCCCCACCCGCTAAAAAAAAAAAAACAGACGTCTTAAAGCAATTCAACGAACAAATTGATCGGATCGGTTTCCACTGTGTTCCACCCACCCGCTCTACACTTTCTTCCATCGTAAATTCGTCCTTCATTCCAAATGAAATAATAACACAAAAGGGGTTTCCTTTCTTGTTTCTATTTATTTCATTCGTTTTGGGCGGGGGCCGTTGTTGATAGAAAACCTTCTCAACAACCATTACCCCATTAGGCTGTAAACTGCGAGGATGCGGTGCTGCTACGCTTCCGATAACGATTACAGAATTCATATCAAGATGAAATTGAAAGGCCATAATCGGCTGAAATGCATATTCAGCTTTAAGCCGCATTTATTGCATTGAATTATCCTGATAGATGAAGTGGCTTTGAGGGATTGCCGGGTGCTTAGAGTGTATTAGACGTTTGAGTGGGGCTCTCTGCATTCCATTACCCGATAGGCATTCGGGTTTCGGTATATATCGAATACCACTTTTGGCAATGCAGAGCCCATTGATTATTTAAGGATATCGTGGATTAATCCGTTGTCGGGATCTGCTCGCACTAATCGGATGATTTGCAATTTGTTCGGTTTTTGTCGGCGGGGAAAATTTTTGTTGCCCTTGCTTTTGGAAAATGGGTGAAAAATGGTCGGTCTTTCGGTAAAAGGATAAAGTTTGCAGTCTACTGCTGAATAAATTGCCTTCGAACAATTAACACTGTCATTGGTGTATGCAGCCGCGGGGTAGTTGGCGGCTCCAGTGGTGGAGAAGCCATAAGAGAATTTCGTAAGAACGCCATCGTGTTTTTACGGAAATCTCTTTAGGATCGGTACTTTTTGGCATTTACTGAAAGGCTTGTTCTTCGCTGTGGTTCGGTGGTTTGCCATAAGATAATCTTTGCATACCAAGGACTGGTTTAAGCTATTTTTCTGGAAAATTCCATAACGCGTACGTTTATCCTGTTAAATATAGGTTCGTCACCGCATTCGCACTTTGAGTCATAGTGCGTGTTTTAAAAGGTCTCCAAAGGCTTAACAAAGAAGCACCTTCTGAGTTACTATGCTCTCTCTCTCTCTCTCTCTCTCTCTCTCTCTCTCTCTCTCTCTCTCTCTCTCTCTCTCTCTCTCTCCCTCTCTCTCTCCCTCTCTTCCTCTCTTGTTGTGACTTAACCAAATGCGAATGCGAACCGACAAATGTTATTCATTTTGAAAGAGGATTAAACATTTCAAAAAAAGAAAAAGAATCTAAAAACCCATCGAGGAAGGGTGTTCTCTTCTTGATTTTCATTCAAAGCACATTCATCTCTCTGGTCGGCCGCCGCCGCCGCTGCCACTTGCCGCAAAAGGGTCATTTCGATGCACACTCGCCCCCTCTCCAACTCTCACTGAGTACTCGGTACTCGTATATCGACAAAAGTTTTCTAATTAAATTTTCCAATTTTCCAATTTTCCTTGCGTTTTGCCTCAGCTGAGCTGTGTGCTGCTCTTGCACTCCTTGCGGCTCGTATGCCCGGTTGTCCGATGTTATTACCGCACAAGAAAACTCCTACTAGTGGAATTACAATCGAAATACACTTTTGGAAACCATGTTTTCCCAATATCTTTTTTTTTCTTCTCTCTCTCTCTTTTTGGTCGTCGTCATCGTCATTGATGCTTGTTCCCATCGCAGAGTGTTCCGCACACACAACTGCACACTTGTGCAGTTCGTGACGTGAAACGGACGAGTAAAGTAGGCATCTTTTATACATTCTCTTTTTCTTTTTAAAGTGCGCCACCAAGCGAAAGTTTTCCCCCAAAAAAATGCTCGCCGAGTACGTTTACGTTCGCCTCGTCCAGAAACCCGAAAACGTACATTTCGTATGACATTCCCAAGAAACTATGGCTAGTTTTGGTCAGAAAATGTTGCAAGAACTTCTCAAAAAGAAAAGTTCCTATCCCGACGTCCAACTTCTTATGAAACAAGTCTCAATATTCAAAGTAATGCTTTGTGTTTGCTTAAAAAAAACAGGTACACTGTGGCGTATGTGCAACTTCCTAACCGACCCCACCCCCCCATATGGTACAACTTGCGATTCATCTCAATTACACTAATTAACGAAATGATTAAAAGATTGCCGACAACGGCTCAGAAGATAACCCAGCATTGACTCATTATGTCACTTTTCATCCAAGGGGCATATCGAGCCCACGACCAGTGTCACTGCAATGTTGAATTATCCAAAGGACACCACCGATTCGGCCTTATCCGATGGCAAATTTTAATTGATAGCCTCGCCACTGCGATGGGCGCCTGCGAAAAGTATTGCATCGCCCAAAGGCCCAAAGCGTGTTGACTCGCACGTGCTGTGTGCTGGGTCCTCTAAATAAACCGCGATCCGTCTGAAATGTCCAACTTTTTTTTTTTAATTTCCCGGAAACATCCAATAACGCGTGTGTGCACCTGCACTCAGTGCACTGCTGCGAACTCCACTCCTGCTGGCGACGATGATGTCCAGCGATATCGAAATCAGGGCTACGCGCAATAACTTCATTAAAAAAATATTCTTCGCTCGCGTGTAAAGTGATAGCGCAGTGCGAGAGCGTGCAATGGATTTCTGACACCTTGACAGCACTTCCGAGAATATTGACAGCAGTGATAATTTCATGCTTTACGAGTTGAAAATTGTCTGATGTCATTTTTGGCTGTACAAACAGCCACTTTGTGTCGCCCGTAATCAAGATGGAGGCAAAAGTTTCGCGACGGAACGCCTCGTGAAAGTACAACAGAATGTGGAGGATGCTCACCCCGTATAACGTTTGGCAAACAAACAGAACGCGGAAGTTATGATGAAGCGGAGAAAACTTGTTTGCGAATTTTCCCAAACGTGCACTTGCATTTTTCGGCGAACAAATTTCAAGTATACCGGAACTTGCAAGTGTGTTAATTGGATGGGAGTTTTAGCGTTACGTTGGCTTTCACGAGACGACTGAATGTGAGGTTGCGATTGAAAATTGACACTGGTGTCCGTTTAAAGGGTTTCTGGTTGTCTTTCGAAGTCAGGGAGCTGGTTTTCTATGCCCCACAACTCACGTTATACTAAAAGTAGGCTTTTGTTGTATTTCCAGGTCCTATTTCTGAGTGCAATCCGCTTTGTAAGTCCATTCCCGACCTATGTGCGAACTGATTCCTTATCGTCGTCTTGACCATGCTAGTCAATAGTGTCTCATTTTCTTGATGAATTTGAGTCTCGCCCACTTTAATATAACTTCCCCCTTCCTTTCAGCCCCTTTGAAAGTGTGCTGGTTTTTGAACACAGCTTACTGCAAGCTCGTTCTCGCACTTTCAAAGTTCCACAGCGGAAACCAGTGCGGATTGTTTCATTCCTGAAATAGTTTCTCAAATTCTAGGTGTTGTTGCAGAATCTTGAACTTTTCCATAGGAGATTTCCCCTTTTCTTCACGAGCACCTTTCTTGTTGAACTTTCAATGTGGTTGAAACCAAGGATCAAAAAATTTAAACAAAGTTCCCATGGTGGTGAGGATTTTAATATGCAAATGGATTTGCCAAACAACGAAAACCCTTAACTATTAAGCGCAAGCCAGGCGAGCTATTCAAGATTTCCTTCAACCTCATCATTCATCTCCATCATCATCATCCTGACGAGTGGGTATGGGTATATACGACTTTCACGGACTGTGATTTCTGTTTTCTTCACACAAAAATCTGTTAGTTAATAGAAATTCGTGCTCTCAGTATTTTTTTTTTTTGCTGCTCGCTATTTGGAAATTAGTCCAGGGACAAGATAATACCAACGGTTGACACTAACAGAATGCGGCACGACTTCCTTCCAAAGTTGAAGATGGACTGGTTTTGTATGAGAATTTTCGCGATGGTTAATTATTTTTATTTTGTTTCCTTATTCGGTGAATATTCACCCCAGTTCTCGTCATAATGTATTCACAGTGCATACAAGATTGAAAATGTCCTGTCGCTTGCGCGTCTTGGATGGCGTTTCTGCCTTTATGATGAATAATATCCTTAAACAAATGGCATCACGTAAGTGTACCATGATGGGATGCAAATTTGGTGGGGTCGGTGTGCAGGGAACTGTAACTGTGCGCTGGAAAATCAAAACCTAAGCTTAAGAGTCTTTTGGGGAGTTTGGTTTTACCTTTTAAGCTGATGAAGCCCATCCTCCCGAAATCGATTTCACTGTGAATTTGCTTAGACAAAGCTCTGAGGTGTGGAAAAAATCCCAAAAAGCTCACCTTAACCGATGCAAATCCAATCAGCGACTATACCCTGTATCTACTTCCACAATTTACTGCCACGCAACGCTGAAGTAACATTTCTCCAGTTGAGATGCACTTTATGAAAGCAAGTCCCTATGGAAGTAGCTGTGCTCAATCTCTCCGTTTCAAACAGAAACTAATTACGAAAGAATCTCTCAAAAGATTTAATTAGTTTCTCCGAAGGATCATGTTGTTAGCTTTGCACACACAAGTTGATAATGACAAGGCGCCAGCCCGAGTTTGCCACACGCTGCATATAGTTTCTTTTTCTAACAGTATCCCTAAGTACTTTGCGGCTGGGGTACAAGAAAAAACTGGAAGATTCCATCCCACTTTATGAGTTTAAAACCAGTTGTGATGACGTTAACGTCACGACACAAACTTGCCAGCAATTCTTGAGTGATTCTCATTCCTCCCGACGACGACTTTAGGTTCCGTTTTCTCTCTCATATACACCGCATATCTGTGGCGTGCCGTGCCGTCTTCGTCGAGGTAATTTTGGAATAATCCTCCTGAAGACGATGATGGGGTATACAGTAGCTAGGCGAGTTCACCTCCGCCTAGTGTTACAAATTGCTTAATAAATGTGTACAGGAAAATTTTCCACCTGGGAATATGTGTTTGTACTTTGGCGACATACATCCTCAAACGAATGGTTTATGAGTAGCAATCCGGTGCATAAATTGCATGGGGTGAGCTTGGGACTTTCCAAATAGCTCTTTGCTAGAGGATCAAATCAAGATGAGTAATTTTATTTCTCATGTATAAACTTCCTTGAAAACGAATACAAGGATTAAGTTTTACAGGGGGCTTTGCGTACTTGAGTCAGCTTCAGTTCAGGGACAGTCCCTGGGATATGTTGGGCTGGCAAAATTGATATGATGTGTCCAAGATATGTGTGTAAAATTAAATTATGTATGTTGGTATTTGGCTGGCACTTGGTTGGGTGGATCAACTTGTGCGTTGCCACAACTTCAGCAGCAATTACCTTTCAGAATCGTATGTGCCGCTGAGATTGAGTTCGAATGTTGTTAGCTTTCTTGATAAAGTGCATACGGAGATACTTGAAATAAATTGAACAAATTTGTAAATACGTTGGGTTTGAGTTTGGCAGCTGAGCCCGCTTGCTCCTGTGTAAGGTGTGGCTCAATTACACCAACCAAAGTGCACAGTTGACCCGTAAGATGACGATGACTCTGTGGCTGGACTACAGAGAGAGGGATTTGATCCCAAAAATTACGATTTTTTCCATTTGAAACTTCTGACAAACATCCGAAAGTAATCAAATAAAGCCCCATCACGTTCGTTCCAGAAATAGAAACTCCCACGAAAGGTGTCCCGAGAAACGTTTCCTGTGTATTTTTCCGACCAATGCCCTCATCCGTTATGAAGTGTGTTCCCAAAAACGCTGTCTACTTGCATACCCATTAGTTGCGAACGCATCCGATCATCCTGAGGGAATCAAATCCTCATTTATCCTAAGCTGTGTGCAATTTTTGGCAGTAAACACTCCATGCGCCTTGCCTCATGCAACACCCCATTGTGGCGGCGACGACGGTGGCAAATCAAAGGTGTGGAAAAGATGAATTCGTTTTGTGTGCGCTCTCGGTATTCCACAAATCTTCTCACTCCTTTGGCAGGAGTTTCGTATACTGTACACGAGTAGTCATTATCTTTGTGAAACCGCACACTTAGCCTGCTTCTGGGTGCTGACTGCCTAGTTCTCGGTTGCATTCGGTTTTGTGGTAGGTATGAGCAACTTTATGTCGTTTCTCATTTGCCAGGTGTGAAAGTGTAGGTGTTGGTCTCCGCAGTACGAAGCGGCAAAACAAATGAAGGAACCCGGAGAAGTGGGTTCAGGGTTCAGGAATCAACAAACATAAATAAACCAGCTATACGGTCTGGTGGTACACTGTATCTGGTTACAGGAAGGAGCGCGCGTTTGCTTTTGTTGTGCGGCAACATCCCCTTTCGTTCTGCTCCTCTGTTGAGTCTCAAGTGCAAGGGCGAGCAAGAGCACTGGCAACGGCGGACTCCACGGAGAACCACTTTATTTTATTCAAATCGCGATTGAATACGGATTTATGGCTGCTACATGGAATGTTAGCAACTTGTGGTTTCGGATTTATGACTTTCGAATGCGTTTTCACTGTTCTATCCTTTTTTCTTCGTCCACTGAATGATAGCTTTTATTATGTATTACGAATCAGGGTAGTTGGCCCAGTTTGGCAAGAACTACAGCTTATGCCATTAAAGTTAATAGAGCTCAATATGTGTTGGCTCCTTGGAACAAAGGGAAAGGCGAACCCTATTGCGTTCTGTGTTTGACTCAAGCGATGCCATTTTCGGCGTATTTCCTTAGCTTAAGGCCAATTTTGAATGAGCTAACCACTGAAGCAGATGCTAAAGAAAATCGTGTGCAAAAACTTTTCACCTAGCAAAATTCAATGGAACGTAATTTATAGTTTCCCGGCGGAAAGAATAAAAGAAGATATGCATTTTGTTGGAGAGGGTCATATCTCTATTCAAGAGGCATTTGTTTGTCTTTTACCTAAGGCAGGTATGTGTTGGAAAAAGTTCTCCGTTTGACAGTACAAAATTACATCACTCCTCCAATCTACCCCTAATCTTATCGCCCCATAAATAATCTTCAGGGCAATGGAAAAACAATAAAGCATTCCACAAGCAAATTCAAACGCATAAATATATCCACAACATTCCATACAGCTTCAAAGGCAATTTATGTCGTTGGGCAACTTTGACTAAATATCATGCACTGTATCATCTTCTATTGCGAAGTGTCTGCTGCATAATTCGTCCTCACACCTTACCCTCGCCGAGGAGGAATGCAGCTACGAATGCTTTTAGTGTGACAAATTTAATCTGTGCTCTCGATTACTTCCTTCCTTGTATTTCCTCCTTCTGGCGCACATGTCATATCGTATTCATGCATAAGGCTGCAGCAGCAGTACCACCACCACCATAAATAGCTTGTGACAGAACGTAGGCTAAAAATTAAATCAGCAGCCACATAATAAGTTTCGTAAATAGGTTCCTCTCTCTCTACATACGTACAGCTGCATTCCAAAGCAATTTCCGAGAACGTACCTATAAATGTACCTCGCGATACGATCTTTGATATTACATGTCTACTTGTATTAGAAAGCCAGCTGCCTATCTCTCACGACTGAACAGAGAAAAGCAAGCAACATGCGATAGCACACTCAATATATCGGGGGCAAATTTTTTAATTAAGTTTATATCACATGAATACTCGTACCGCTTGTATAATAAAACCGAAAGCAATGAAATACTATCTACGTCTTTATTTGTGTTCTAAAATGATATATTTTATAAAAACTTATCTCCTAGCAGACTCATCAAATGGAAACATTTAATTTTGAAACAAAACTGGGTATATTATACAAACTTATTACATTTTCCAAACTTTGAAGATGGCAACGACAAAAACGGACGTCAGCATTGTCAGTACGCTGGAGGAGAAAGTGGCGGCGGGGTTGCACAGATTACCGCTACATTTGCCGCAGGCCTGCCTTTGCAAAGCCTGGAACTCGGTCTTAAATGTCAAACCACATGGACTGATTTCGCGGTAGACACATCCCTTGTAGGTTACGTTGTGCAGAGCTGAAATGAATTGGAATTTAAATAATATTTGAATCATTTAATAAAAACAAACAAACTTTCATTGGCTAAGCCACACACTAAAATCTATCGAGTTTCAAAAATTCATCGGTAAAAACTACCGAAAAGCACAAAATGTACTCAATGCGTGTTTACATTTCTAGTCACTGTCAGCTAAACACAGGCCCATTGTGTGACCAATAAACATTTTTAGTTTCAACTGTAAATTTCAATAGTTCACAGCGGCTATATTTTCCATACAAAAACCGCAATTGTGAGCTTTCGTAAATTTAACGTCGAAACTAAAATTTATTATTAGTACTGCGCAATCTTTGATAAATATTTTTTTATATATCCCTGCACAATTTTTTATTTTGTCTGGCAACTTTTTGCATCTGGCAAAGTGATCAACACCTGGCCGAAGAAATTCACTGAGCTGTTAGAGCCAAGAAGGGAATTACTCGTTACTCGTTACTTTGAAATTAGCTATTTTTTGTCGTGTTCGATGGATAATGAGTAGAACGTGTTGCCACTTTGTGCGACTATCGATTTATATTTTGATTGCGGTATCAACCAAAGAATGCTACTATTCGTTCATATTTTTCATATTAATCGTCACTTTTAGTCATATTTTTATGGATGGTGTACATCCATAATTATGGCTGAAAAATATGACTAAAAGCGACGATTTGTCACCTCAGTGAGAACCGAATTATGGCTCAAAAAAAATCCTTTTGCTGTCATAGTCCTTTCAAATATGTCTTTCTTTTTGTTTTCTCAGCTGTTTGCATTTCGGATAGCGAATAAATATCAAAAACTATTTAATTCGCTTTCATTTTGGGCCGTTTCGACTAAGCCAAGTTTGTATACTTACTCGAGGTGTAGCTGTGATGGAAGCAGTCATAATTCGTTGATGTATAGCTGGATAGGTTTTGCGTATTGTAATAATGCAAATGTGCGGTTGTTGCGTTAGCATGATCAGCATTACAAGTTATTTGTCCTGGGCGTCTGCATCCAGTTGGGCTGTTGCAGCTGTAACAATCCAATGTTGAACCTGTGGCACAAGAAAAACAAAATTATCATAACCGCGAATACACCGTAATATTTCAATTTTAATCTCTACCTAACTGTACGCAGAAGAATCCAAGTAACACGAACGTTGCGATAGCTTTAACAAACATTTTCGGGTTCACTTAATGTCACTCAACTTGCCGGGAGAGATATCTAGCGCGAAGTACTAGCCAGAACCAAGTGGATAGGGAGTTTTATACGAGCCATAATATGGAGATAAGATACTGCGTATGTGTATTTTAATCGCACCGCAGGCACATTTTAGTACACAGTTATGTGCGGATGTGCACATAGTAATACGTACACGAGTCCCTATTATAAATACCTAGGTTTGTTTACTTTATGTGAATATTCAGAATTGCAAATATGCATGTGCCCAAAAATTACTATTCATGGAATAACATTATATATTTGGTAAATGTTTTCTTTTGTATTTGTCCTGTAGCAGGATGAGTGTAAATATTTTTTTTTGTCTTGGCGCTATACAAAGGAAGACATAATTAAATCATTTGGCTTATTTATTTGTTTATTAAACGTGAGAGGCAACAGTCTTGTATGTGAATCGCCTCGAGGAGTGGATTATTCGTTTTTTGATAAAGCCAATGATAAGCTCATACCTACTGCTATGAATATCGAATACCAATCTATCAAGATAGACGAGTGTTTCATTTAATTATTATAAGTTTGGTCAGAAAATCCCGGAAATTGTGGAATTTTTGTCGAAGTTATCTTTGGGTATGTATGTATTGCAACAGTGGCAGTTGTGTAAAATTGCAGCGGAGCTTTGGAGGTGACTAAGTGCTATTTGTGGAATTTCTGAAGAGCTTTAGGTGCGTGACTTTTTCCTTACGAATAGGGTCTCGTTTTGTGTGAGTTGTTGCTGTCACACTGATGTTCTTTCGTTTTTGGGTAATTTTTTTCATTCGTCATGGATTTGATAGTTGAAAGAGAAATATTTTAAGCGCTTAGTAAGAATGTCATTGTCAACGAGCCATAAATTGCTTGCCCAAAGCTACCAGGTACACGAGTATTTCCACATTGAAATTCGTACTGCAAACAGTCACTAAGCAATTTGCACTTTGAGTTTGTATAACCCAAGTGGCCGACTTCGTTATACCAGAACGGATTCCGAGTGACGTGTACAGCTAGGTAGAAAATTAACAGGTAAAATAAAATGGCGGATTGAGACAAACGAATTTTATCGACAGAGAACTTGGTGCACGTGTCCATTGACAAACAAGCCATTTGAGACACGTCTTTCCCTGGGTGAATCAGTTGTGAAATACCTGTGCTTTTTATACATAAACGCACGTCAGCTTTTTATCTCTCACAAAAAATTCTTCACTAAGAAAAGCAGACCAGAAACGTCATTCATCATAGCTGGATATTTTGTTGGTTGGCCAGTAACCACATCCAGACGGAAGGTGCGCACATCTTCAGATCTTACTGGTTTTTAATTACCCCAATTGACAGATATGAGGCCCTCACATGGCGACATTTTATCGCATTTTTAGTTAGACTGTGTGAGTGGTGTCTAACTCTCCTTCCGTTATCGCTTTTTCTCTCCTAGATCTGAACCCATTCATTATCAATTTTGGGTTTGATGTACGAAGCGTTCCTAATGTGACACATTCACCGACGGCTGATTAATTACCTAATCGACCTGCAATAATGTCAACAAAAACTCATTTTTGACATTGAGCACTATGAATCAATCCTCGGCTGCAAGATAAGATATATACAGTCGCTGGCACGTTGACACTTTAAAATTAACTCTTTGCCGAAACAATACAAAGGCCATATGTTACACTCTGTGTGCTTAGCAAAAGTCATTTCATTCTCTTATAATACCAACAAGCCGCACAGAAAACAGTGTTACTTGTCAAATACACTTAGCAAGTGCTATCTAGATGATAAAGTCAAAATGATTAGTTTGGGCTTCACAATAATTGTTAGCATAGAGGGGCTTTAATCTAACAGAGACTGATAAATACCTGAGCACCGACTACAAATAGTAGTATCCACCCGAAAGCCGGTCATGCACACGGCAATAGGCGATAGGCCGATACGGGATGGATCAGCACTAAAGTAAAAAAAAAAAATTACAAAATCAGCCCGTTTTGAATACAAAACGATGTCAAGCCAACCTACATCAGAAATAAATTCCAAAAAAAACCTTCACAGATGGGTGAACGGTGTTGATATTGAAACGCGGGGCAAAACAAAAAACAAAAAAAGTTCCTCGCCCACATAGACTGAAAGCTTAAGATTTGTATTAAAATCGAGATTCCTTTCTGAAGTAAAAGACAAGGATATGCGGTCTTGTATCCCGATAATATCAGCAAATAGAAAAATGGATCCTACTTGGAATATGATATACGGATAAGTAAAATTACGAAAACACAAACGACTGTCTGCACTGTCATTCGTTGGCTGTGTGTGAACTATGTTCACATCTTGTTTGTTTATAGGTAGCAGAAGGACAACATGACAGGAAGAAAAACCAAAAAAAAAAAACACAAAATTTGAGGAGGAGCGGCGAACAGACGAACACAGCATTTTATGGAAGGAATATTCTTGTCAGGATTAAAAAGAATACGTGACTAGAAAATTAACTCGATGAGTCTTTCTCTTTTGGTTTCTTTTTGTTTGGATAATATTCTCCTCTATCCGTTGTTTTTCTTTTTCCATGCAAACGTTTGTTACATTTGATGGAAAAGAATATCACATCATGTGGATGTGGATACAATTTATATCTGCACTACATTCCTTATTCTCTTTTTGCCCAACAAGGATCGTATACATATAATTTCAATGCGGATATCACATGGCACATTTTTCCACTTTCAAATGACCCACGGGACATGTCAAAAGTGTAGTTTTACATTTTCAAAATTTGGGTAGGTATACCCTGAATGTCTGATGGAAGAGGTCTGCCTTTTTCTTTTATTTTTATTTTTTAAATAGGCGTGGTTTTTCTTCGCACCCAATTCAAAGAGAACGAACAACAAATAAAGTACATAGTGCCATTTGCCAGTTTGATTTTGATTTTGCTTTTGTTCACTGCATATGTTAGGGGTGTTTGTTTATACTCAGCCCTCGACTCTGTCGGATCCTCAGATTATGTCGTTTTCGATTTCGGAAAAAGATCACTAATGTCGTTTTCCATTGGGCAAAAAGAAGCGTCCGGGAGAGTCCGGAATCGAAAAAATCACTTCCAAAACCGTTCCATTGGCACAAAAAATACTCTTCTGGTGATTCTGAGAAGAGAATTCCGCTTCTCGATTTGAAGTCAGAATCCACTCAAGAAGCACTCACACAGGTGTAATTTATGTATTTTATACAAGTCAGCTGACAGCAGCCGTAGATTATTTTTTGGCATTTCACCAATACTTTTGTGGATTCTTTCAGAAGCAGTTTTGTTGTTCCATTGGATTTCAGAATGAGTGGATCCCCGAGTGAAACCAATGGAAAACGACATAATCCATGACGACATAATACTGAATTATTCATTTTTCGCGTATATAAACGATTGTTTATATTAAATTATTTCGAAATGCGTTATTATGTATAAATATGTGAAAATCAATTGAAATGGACTTCCAGTGGAAGTGAAAAAAAATTGTTTGCGGCCAACAAACAAGAACCAATAAAATTCGGATTTCATGTTCGATTTGCCAGCAGAAATCTGAAATCTCAGCCAAATCTGAAAGGCCATATCGAAAACGAGTTTAAACCCGATGTGTCCGGTTTCGGAAAAAAAAATTGAAATGCGATCAAATGTATTGATTTGAAACAACAATAACACAAATTGAAGCAATAAATACGAATAATGTGTTTAGTTAAATTTAAGTATAGTTACAATTGATTAACACCCTTCAAATTTATCTGTCCGAAAAGATAAAAAAAAAACTAAGCAGCTTGTGAGAAATGCAAAATTCAAATAGGAATAGGAAAAGAAATTAAAAAATTGAAAGGAAAAAGAAAAAAAATGATTTGGAACTCCTAAGAAACGGTAGTCTTATAAAAAATAAAACGAGTTTTTAAAACAATTTGAAGTACCTCATTTCTGCACATATATTTCCTTTCGAGGCCACTTGTAGAATCTTGAAAATTTAAAATAAAAATGTCGATACATTTCATCCAATTTATTTTTGATTTCATTTAAAATAAAATGTGACAGATTTTTTAAGTCAAAATGACATTTCGATACTATTCCACCTCTATACAAGCTCTAAACAACGTCCAAGCGTGTTTAGCTTATACAAGCTCTTACGACGTCGACAAATTTTTATAAATAAGGTTTTTACATATAGAGGCATTATAAAGGGTGCATAGCTTTATACACTTTATAATACGTTTTTAAATAAGGCTGTAGAAATATATTACGACAAACATAGTTGTGTATTTTACTGAACTAAAGCATACAATAAAAGCACCAATTGTACAAAATGCGTTGCTTTATTGTTTTTTTTTTATTTTTGTAGCACTTCGCACCAAATCGTAAATCAATTTCGCGGTTAATTTTTGTCGGCGGATATCGGAAAAAAATTAAAACGAAGTTGCCCGCACTTCAACGGAAGAGTACCTCGAAGGAAAAATCCTCCTAATCGTTTAAAGTCGCAGAATTTCCCGTTCCGACGGATGACTCGATAGAGAAGAATCTCTGCCGATTGCTGTATGAAATACACCTTCTACAAAAAAAAAATTCATATACTGACGAGTGGCTGTAAGAAGCTAGGAACGGCCCTATTTGTTTCGTAATACTTTTCAGTAGTTGTCAGTTTAAATTGCAGAATATATTCTTTGGAATTCTACGGCTAAGTTGGCTGACTTTTTATAGACTCATCGACCTCTTGGTTATTTAATTGAGTTTGAATTGACCTCGTCACAAAATTTTCTCCTTTTTTGCGCTTATCCGAAATCTATACTATAATCGTTTTGGCAGAAATTTCAAAGCAACAGACTTGACAGACGACATTTAAATACAGCATTCATGTGGAGGGGTTTTTTGTGCGACATACCACTTCTTAGCGAGAATTCTCAATAAACTTCTCAGAACAACTTACTCGTTCTTGTTATGTTGCTTTTCAACCAAAAATAATTGTAACATTTGCACAATCATGTGCACTCTGAATGTGTTTCATTTCGGTTTGACATGTGCTACAATGCACTTGGCACAAATTTTCCTCTATTTCGATAAAAATTTCGGTATAAAGCCAAAGTCGAACAGGAAAACTTTCATAACGAAGAATCGCACATGTTCAATGTTTCAAAAATTAATATTGAGCACGAATATCATCTTTAGAAGCCTGATTAAACTGCCAGCTAGATTCCCGTATATGGATTCTCTTTGCTATATATATCGATGCAGATTAACTGTCAACAAGTATACAATTCATTGGTACTCGAATAAAGGATACAATTAAATTATATCTTCCTGCCTTTTAGAGATGACAGGATTCACAAATATTATTGAAAGAAACTGATGAAACTGGGTAGGGTATGTCTTTCAAAGAGCAATGATATATTTTCTTATCCCCTGCAGACCAGATCACTTAACACGAACAGAGCTCGAGCACATCGAACAGTGAACAGTATTTGTTTTATTTCTTTAGCTTGTTACACTATTTACAATTTACTTTATTTTTCTGTACCAGCACACGCATTTCCGGTCAGCTATCACCAGATTAGCTGTCAAAATATCCGGTGCTCAGATCTTTTCTCAGGCTGCTCAGTCAAATTAGTCTGACGTCTGACTCATAGAGTGCGCTCTGACAATTCTCTCAAATTTAGAGCCCCGATCTGTCTGAGCTAAGAAGTGACGTATAAACGAATTGGGTACCCTTACGATTTGCAGCTTGTATGTCGTGAGAGAGAATGGTTTGCCAGGTGTCAACTGTTGGTCAACTAGAAAACAGTTTATGGAGTGCAACTACTTCAACGAATGAATCGATAAAGTTGGTTTTCCTGGCAATTATCTACTCAATATCTTCTGCTGATTGAAATACATACATGCTACATTTGCATACGTAACGAAGAATGTCTGAACCCACTTCAACTGATATCGCTTATCCAATTTACTTCAAATATAAATCGACCCAGACACACAGTCTATATGTACCACTCTAACATCTCGTGCAAAATGCATTGCCGAATTAGACGGCCAGGCACACACATTGAATCCTTAAAAGCGTTTAAATTCAACAACCCCAGTATATGCCCACAAACGCAAAAAGCTTATACAGTGAAAGAATGAGTCCACTTTCTATTATTAAAGCCACTCTCATTGAGCAAACAGTGCACGGTAGTGCAATGAGAAAGGCGAATGGGCCAGGTGAATCGGCAGGGCTTTGGCAGTTCCATGCCAAAGTGGGAGTCGGAGAGTTTTTGTAAACATCCACGGGTTAACTTGTCCGGAGCCATGTGGTACACGTATACACACTCACACTCGGCATCATCGAATTCGCAGCCGAAGTCGGACCATACAATAGACAACTATGTCATATTTGCCATTTGATTTTGGGTCAATTGAATGTTGCCAATGAAATAAGGTCAATCAAAGGCAAAATCTGTGGAAAACGAGACGAAAGCGATTTTTGAATATTGATATAGACGCTAAAGCTGATTGCACCTGGTTGATTCAAAGAAAAACGCTTATACAAAAATTGGGTAAACTTTTATTTAACTCTTCGTTATCCGTCCATCTCCAATGTCGACGCATTACACCGAACTAACCGTGGTAATCCAATTGCGGACCGAGGCAACGCGAGAGTAAACTCCGGGATATCCTCGCAGAGCGCAACCGTAGCCCCAGGAAACAACGCCTAATTGATAATTGTTAATCACCAGTGGACCACCGGAGTCTCCTTGGCAAGAATCCCTTCTGCCCATCTCATAACCGGCGCAAATCATGCTATCCGTAACTTGAAGACGCCGACGACTGTAGTATTGTCTACACGTTGCTTGGTTGATCTTGGGAACTTCAACAGCGCGTAGAACGTCAGTTACTTCCCAAAAGCTATTTGTTTGACCCCATCCGGAGACCGTCAAAACTGTGCCGTCGGGTACATCTTGTCCTTGATCGGGCAAGTTTACATAACCCGAAACCAGTCCGTTGTTGCTGTAGCTGAACAACTCCAAAATAGAGAAGTCGTAGACATGGGTCGTTGAATTGTATTGAGGGTGTTGATTGATTTGTCTAACGCTAACGACAACACCGCCAAGAGCATGTCTTGCCGAGCCAATACGCACCGACAAATAATACTCAGTTAATCCGTAAGTACAGTGAGCAGCAGTTAGTACGTAATTCCTCGAAATCAAGGATCCCCCACAAATGTGAATGCGATTGTATTGAAGAGATATCTGATAAGGCGCTGCGGTTATAGCGATTTGAGAACCGCCCACAATGCGTCCATCCTCAGGCATAGGTTTTGGCAAAAACCTAGCGGATTGAACCAAAACCAACAGGCAAACTAAAACTACCAAACGAAACATGGTATACAGAATATTAAAGACTAACGAGCTAAATGAAAAATTACGGTTTATATAGGCGCCTAGGCTTGATATTTTCGAGTGGATAATAAAAATGACTGATTAATAAACAAAGCAACATCACAAATTTGACTAAATTATCTAATCGCGAAAAGTGATTTACACACAGGTCCAATGAGTGGTCAAGATTTGGCGAAAAATTAAACAAGAACATTTTGATAATTTTTTATTTTTTTTACAGAATGGCAACGCCTTATATGTGTTTTTTGTTTAGTTCAGAGCATGACCAGGGCACTCTTTGACCCTTATTGTGAAGATCAACTATCAATAAATAATTGAAATTTATCAATCAATTTTATTAAATGGTATTGGACTGTCAACTACTGTCAATATTTTTGTTACATTGTGATTTTAAAAAAAAATCGATTGTGAATGAAAACAATCGGTATTGCGAACAACAACTTTCATCGATTTTCTTGTCAGCTGTCAATTTTTCTTTCAATCGTAGATTTGCAGTTGATCAGTTCGTGCTACCTAAAGAAATAACTAAAAAATGTGAATTTCAATCAAAATATAGATCAGTTGAAGTCATTTTATATTTTGGTTTTAATTTTATTGATTTTCTGAATTTTTTGTACGTTTGTCCAACATAGCTGTCATATAGTGACAGCTAACCAACCGAATGATTGCTGATCGATCAAAAATGCAAACGGTGCTACAGAAGGAGAAAGTGGATTGCAAAAAAATGTAGTAGATCGACGAAAAGTGTAGTAGACTAAGGAAATACTAGAAGTACTGTTCACGGGGTGTATTTTAATAGAAGTATGACAGCTGGTGTTGGAAAGTGCTTCAAATATAATGTCGTTCACTCAAAAACATGCATTAAACCCGCTGGGCTTAAATGCGGACTTAAAACAGACTAAACCGATTTTGAAATGATTGAAATTTCCAAAAAAAAATACATTTGTTTTCTGTTGTTTGCCATTTTAAAATAGATTTGATTGGATTTGTGCCCAGTTTTAATTTTAGATGCATTAATTATGCCGAAAAATCAAAATAAACGTAAAATGAAAATGAAACTCCCAAGCAGACGACATTTAAGAAAATTAAGGAAGTTCCCATACAGCGTCGTCTGTCGACGATTTAATAGATAGAAGACGACGGCCTGTAGTGAGAGGACGACCGACGTTGATAAAAAATGACCTGCTGTTTCATCAGCTCTCCGACAAATTCGTATATTTTTTATTTTATATTTCACTATTCTACTTTTGTTACTTCCTGCGTCCTGCGAGCGAAGAAATGTCAATATTATGAAATTGTGTGGTTTCCATTGGGACAAAAATTGTCTGTTTTTGATCTAAGTCACTTTTCATGTTCCATTGGGACAAAAAATCAATCTTTTTTTTGTAATTCGGATCACTTTTTGCAGATCTCGATATTTTTTTCAGATTTACACATGCCACAAGTACCAATATAAAAACTGCTGTTTTACGTCATTTTAAGAAGTTTGTTTTAAAACGAATGCGCAAAGTTTCGTGAAAAGCAAAATAAAGAAATACATGGATGAATTCTGTAGGAATTATTTTCTTCATTGCCTTCCTCGTCATCTGGAAACTACGAATCACCGAAACTACTGCATTTATATCTACAACAGGGGAAACATTTTTCAAGTCGATATCCGATATCCATGTTTGTGATTTTTCCGCAAACGAATGCAATTTGAACAGCTGATGTTGCACCAATCCATTTACAAAAGCAGATCCAATGCGATTAGACGCTGTCAATTTTAAAAAGCTGGGCTTATCTTCGGGATAACGCGACTGAATATTGGACTTGGGTTTAGCTTTTGGTTTAAACTCACTTGTGTCCGGGTGTAAGCTTTAACCCTACATACATAAATCCATGGCCTTAAAATCCATAAGAACTCCGCTAAGTACGCTCGCAAGGAAGATTGACATTGAATCCTGGAGTAGAACTAACCTACACTGGACCAATCTCATCAACTGCAGGCACACAAAAGAATTATGGCCAGTGCTGAGCCAGAAGAGATCAAAATAAATAAATATATGATCGGACTTAGCCGTAAGGATATTCGCATACTCACGGGAGTCATTACTGGACACTGTGCGATAGGCGTACATGCGGAAAGGCTGGGCATACTGCATAATGATTTTTGCAGAAGCTGTAGGGACGTTGAAGAAATAGAATCTGTTCGCCACCTGCTATGCGAATGCCCAGCCCTTAAGAACAGCAGACTAAGGATCCTCAACAGCCACTTCTTCGACGACTTAGAGGATCTGAGGAATGTCGATCTTAAAGCACTCCTGAGATTCATACTCAAATCTGGGTGGTTCTTGTAGATAGACAGACCTCATATCATTAGGTACTCTTAGGACGAGCTAGAGGATATAGTCATAACGGAGCTTAAGAACCCAGGAGATTCATACTAATCTATGCGGCTCTAATATAAAAGCGGTCTATTTTTGTCGTTCAACAGGTATGCAATGGATGGTTCCCGTAAAATGGACACAATGGACCCGACTGATGGTCTAAGTGAAGCTGAGGCAACTGCCGCAAGAGCACCCTTCTACCTACCTACCTACCTACCAAGCTTTAACCCGGATTAAAGCGAGTAAATATTATGGCCGTGATAGATTAATTAGAGAAACATCGGTTTTCTCTTTTCGACACTCACATACATGTCAGAAAATAAGGAAATCAGTTTGGGGTGCTGTATGTTTGTTGAATATTGAAATAAATGCTAAAACTGATTGAAAGAAAAACGCATATATTGAAAGAGGGTAAACTTTTACTTAACTCTTCGTCGAATGTCAAAGAACTAGACGGAACTTACTGTTTTAATCCAATCGCGGACCGACGCGACGCGAGAGTAAACTCCGGGATAATTTGGCAAACCGCAACCATAGCCCCAGGAAACAACGCCTAATTGATTATCATTGATAGACACCAGTGGACCACCGGAATCTCCTTGGCAAGTATCCATGAAGCCTGTCTTAAAACCGGCGCAAATCATGCGTTCTGTAACTCCACCAAACTGACTGTACAATCTGTTACAATCTGCTTGGTTGAACTTGGGAACATTAACAGCACGTAGAGTGGCATTGGACACCTGTGCGTTGTTTGTTTCACCCCATCCGGAGACCATGAAAAAAGCGCCGTCGGGTACATCTTGTCCTTGGTTGGGCAAGTTAACATAGCCCGAAACTAGTCCGTTGCTGTTGTAGTTGGACAACAGCAAAATAGAGAAGTCGTAGTCCAGGGTCGATGCATTGTATTGATGGTGTTGACTGATGCTCTGAACGTTAACCATAAGACCGCCACTAGCATGTTGTGACGAGCCAATACGCACCGACAAATAAAACTCAGTTAATCCGTTAGTACAGTGAGCAGCAGTTAGTACGTAATTCCTCGAAATCAGGGATCCCCCACAAAAGTGAATGCGATTGTATTGAAGAGATATCTGATAAGGCGCTGCGGTTATAGCAATTTGAAAACCGCCCACAATGCGTCCATCCTCAGGCATAGGTTTTGGCAAAAACCTAGCGGATTGAACCAAAACCAACAGGCAAACTAAAACTACCAAACGAAACATGGTATACAGAATATTAAAGACTAACGAGCTAAATGAAAAATTACGGTTTATATAGGCGCCTAGGCTTGATATTTTCGAGTGGATAATAAAAATGACTGATTAATAAACAAAGCAACATCACAAATTTGACTAAATTATCTAATCGCGAAAAGTGATTTACACACAGGTCCAATGAGTGGTCAAGATTTGGCGAAAAATTAAACAAGAACATTTTGATAATTTTTTATTTTTTTTACAGAATGGCAACGCCTTATATGTGTTTTTTGTTTAGTTCAGAGCATGACCAGGGCACTCTTTGACCCTTATTGTGAAGATCAACTATCAATAAATAATTGAAATTTATCAATCAATTTTATTAAATGGTATTGGACTGTCAACTACTGTCAATATTTTTGTTACATTGTGATTTTAAAAAAAAATCGATTGTGAATGAAAACAATCGGTATTGCGAACAACAACTTTCATCGATTTTCTTGTCAGCTGTCAATTTTTCTTTCAATCGTAGATTTGCAGTTGATCAGTTCGTGCTACCTAAAGAAATAACTAAAAAATGTGAATTTCAATCAAAATATAGATCAGTTGAAGTCATTTTATATTTTGGTTTTAATTTTATTGATTTTCTGAATTTTTTGTACGTTTGTCCAACATAGCTGTCATATAGTGACAGCTAACCAACCGAATGATTGCTGATCGATCAAAAATGCAAACGGTGCTACAGAAGGAGAAAGTGGATTGCAAAAAAATGTAGTAGATCGACGAAAAGTGTAGTAGACTAAGGAAATACTAGAAGTACTGTTCACGGGGTGTATTTTAATAGAAGTATGACAGCTGGTGTTGGAAAGTGCTTCAAATATAATGTCGTTCACTCAAAAACATGCATTAAACCCGCTGGGCTTAAATGCGGACTTAAAACAGACTAAACCGATTTTGAAATGATTGAAATTTCCAAAAAAAAATACATTTGTTTTCTGTTGTTTGCCATTTTAAAATAGATTTGATTGGATTTGTGCCCAGTTTTAATTTTAGATGCATTAATTATGCCGAAAAATCAAAATAAACGTAAAATGAAAATGAAACTCCCAAGCAGACGACATTTAAGAAAATTAAGGAAGTTCCCATACAGCGTCGTCTGTCGACGATTTAATAGATAGAAGACGACGGCCTGTAGTGAGAGGACGACCGACGTTGATAAAAAATGACCTGCTGTTTCATCAGCTCTCCGACAAATTCGTATATTTTTTATTTTATATTTCACTATTCTACTTTTGTTACTTCCTGCGTCCTGCGAGCGAAGAAATGTCAATATTATGAAATTGTGTGGTTTCCATTGGGACAAAAATTGTCTGTTTTTGATCTAAGTCACTTTTCATGTTCCATTGGGACAAAAAATCAATCTTTTTTTTGTAATTCGGATCACTTTTTGCAGATCTCGATATTTTTTTCAGATTTACACATGCCACAAGTACCAATATAAAAACTGCTGTTTTACGTCATTTTAAGAAGTTTGTTTTAAAACGAATGCGCAAAGTTTCGTGAAAAGCAAAATAAAGAAATACATGGATGAATTCTGTAGGAATTATTTTCTTCATTGCCTTCCTCGTCATCTGGAAACTACGAATCACCGAAACTACTGCATTTATATCTACAACAGGGGAAACATTTTTCAAGTCGATATCCGATATCCATGTTTGTGATTTTTCCGCAAACGAATGCAATTTGAACAGCTGATGTTGCACCAATCCATTTACAAAAGCAGATCCAATGCGATTAGACGCTGTCAATTTTAAAAAGCTGGGCTTATCTTCGGGATAACGCGACTGAATATTGGACTTGGGTTTAGCTTTTGGTTTAAACTCACTTGTGTCCGGGTGTAAGCTTTAACCCTACATACATAAATCCATGGCCTTAAAATCCATAAGAACTCCGCTAAGTACGCTCGCAAGGAAGATTGACATTGAATCCTGGAGTAGAACTAACCTACACTGGACCAATCTCATCAACTGCAGGCACACAAAAGAATTATGGCCAGTGCTGAGCCAGAAGAGATCAAAATAAATAAATATATGATCGGACTTAGCCGTAAGGATATTCGCATACTCACGGGAGTCATTACTGGACACTGTGCGATAGGCGTACATGCGGAAAGGCTGGGCATACTGCATAATGATTTTTGCAGAAGCTGTAGGGACGTTGAAGAAATAGAATCTGTTCGCCACCTGCTATGCGAATGCCCAGCCCTTAAGAACAGCAGACTAAGGATCCTCAACAGCCACTTCTTCGACGACTTAGAGGATCTGAGGAATGTCGATCTTAAAGCACTCCTGAGATTCATACTCAAATCTGGGTGGTTCTTGTAGATAGACAGACCTCATATCATTAGGTACTCTTAGGACGAGCTAGAGGATATAGTCATAACGGAGCTTAAGAACCCAGGAGATTCATACTAATCTATGCGGCTCTAATATAAAAGCGGTCTATTTTTGTCGTTCAACAGGTATGCAATGGATGGTTCCCGTAAAATGGACACAATGGACCCGACTGATGGTCTAAGTGAAGCTGAGGCAACTGCCGCAAGAGCACCCTTCTACCTACCTACCTACCTACCAAGCTTTAACCCGGATTAAAGCGAGTAAATATTATGGCCGTGATAGATTAATTAGAGAAACATCGGTTTTCTCTTTTCGACACTCACATACATGTCAGAAAATAAGGAAATCAGTTTGGGGTGCTGTATGTTTGTTGAATATTGAAATAAATGCTAAAACTGATTGAAAGAAAAACGCATATATTGAAAGAGGGTAAACTTTTACTTAACTCTTCGTCGAATGTCAAAGAACTAGACGGAACTTACTGTTTTAATCCAATCGCGGACCGACGCGACGCGAGAGTAAACTCCGGGATAATTTGGCAAACCGCAACCATAGCCCCAGGAAACAACGCCTAATTGATAATCATTGATAGACACCAGTGGACCACCGGAATCTCCTTGGCAAGCATCCTTACCGCCCTTCTCCAGACCGGCGCAAATCATGCGATCGGTAACACCACCATACCGGACGTAGGAAGTGTTGCACAGTTCTTGGTTGGCCTTGGGAACAACAGCAGCACGTAGATTTTCACGGGACTCCTGCCAGTTCTGTGTATTACCCCATCCAGAAACAGTCAGTGGTGTGCCGTCGGGTACATCTTGTCCTTGCTCGGGCAACTTAACATTAGCCGAAACCAGTCCGCTGTTGTCGTAGCTTTCCAATTCCAGAACAGAGAAGTCGTAGTCAATGGTCGATGGATTGTATTGAGCGTGTTGATTGATTTTCTTAACGCCAACGATAACGCCGCCACTAGCATGTTTTGACGAGCCAATGCGCACCTTCAAGGAGGACGCACTTGATCCGCTAGTACAGTGAGCAGCAGTTAGTACGTGAGTCTCTGCAATCAAGGATCCTCCACAGATGTGACTGCCATAGCGTTAAAGGGATATCTGAAGGGGAGCTTCGGATATATCAATTTCAACACCGCCCACAATGCATCCATCTAAGGGTATAGGTTTTCCCAAGAACCTAGCGGATTGAACAAAAATCAACAGGCACAATAGAACAACGAATCGGAACATGGTGAAAGATACCAAAGACTACCGAGCTAACAGTAAAATGACGGTTCATATAGGTACTGGCATTGACTTGTATCTTTAAATCAGTTTAAATTGATGGTTCAACGTTTTATAGTAGACAATAAAAATGATTGGTACAACAAAGCCATGATTATCGTTTATTTGACTAAATTATCTTATCGCGAAAAATGATTTACAATCAGATCCAATAAGTCTAAATTTAACCGAAAAATCAGTTGATTGATTTGGATATTTTTTTTCTTTTATTTACAGAAATTACAGAATTACAGAAGGCAACGCTTTTTCTCTGTTAGTTCAGATCAGAGCACAATCAGGGCACAATCAATGAGCTCAATATGTGGTATTCGATTGGGCGCTGTCAGAGCACTTTTTTTGCTCTGGGTAATTTTTTATGTTCGGGTGGCTCTATTTTTCTTAATTATTTATGTACAGATGTTAAGAAATAATTGTTGGGCGCGAATTTCGAATGTCTTAATATAAAATGTAACCAGTGAATGGAAAACATTTAGAAAAGTGTCGAAGGCTAAACGTATTCCAATCCTACGAATATCAATAAAAAAAAAGAGAAGGTGACGTTTTTATGTTCGATTAGGCACACGAAATCTTAAATCTGAGAGCGAGTCCGAAGAATGGACGTTCAAGAATCTAGTTAAGTACGTCCGAAAACCAAGACTCCTAGTCAGCACAGTCAAAAAGGTAGAACGGGTTCAATTTATAGCCGCAAAAGGTATGACGGTCTGTCGGAGCTACCACTTATCGAAACTGAACCCGTCTGTGGGGTCAGCAAAAACCATTTCAATAACTATATTATGAACCTATCTCGTATCGAGGCCAAATCAACTGGACAGAACTGCACCAGACAAGTTTTTCCAAAATTCTTTCCTAGAAAATCATTATTCGTTATTTATATGAACAAAAACAACCTGAGAATCCTAATAGGAATAATTTTGACGCTAAAAAGGTTGCAATTGAATTGAATTGAACAGTTGAAAAAAAAAACGCTTATATTGAATTGCGTGAATTTTTATTTAATCCTTCTGCATGTGTCAATGTTCAATGTCAGTGAATTACACGGAACATACTGTTGTAATCCAATCGCGGACCGAGGCGACGCGAGAGTAAACTCCGGGATAATTTGCCACAGCGCAACCATAGCCCCAGGAAACAACGCCCACTAGAGTATCGTTTTGCACCAATGGACCACCGGAATCTCCTTGGCAAGCATCCTTACCGCCCTTCTCAAGACCGGCGCAAATCATGCGATCGGTAACACCACCATACCGGGCGTAGGAAGTGTTGCACAGTTCTTGGTTGGCCTTGGGAACAACAGCAGCACGTAGATTTTCACGGGACTCCTGCCAGTTCTGTGTATTACCCCATCCAGAAACAGTCAGTGGTGTGCCGTCGGGTACATCTTGTCCTTGCTCGGGCAACTTAACATTAGCCGAAACCAGTCCGCTGTTGTCGTAGCTTTCCAATTCCAGAACAGAGAAGTCGTAGTCAATGGTCGATGGATTGTATTGAGCGTGTTGATTGATTTTCTTAACGCCAACGATAACGCCGCCACTAGCATGTTTTGACGAGCCAATGCGCACCTTCAAGGAGGACGCACTTGATCCGCTAGTACAGTGAGCAGCAGTTAGTACGTGAGTCTCTGCAATCAAGGATCCTCCACAGATGTGACTGCCATAGCGTTAAAGGGATATCTGAAGGGGAGCTTCGGATATATCAATTTCAACACCGCCCACAATGCATCCATCTAAGGGTATAGGTTTTCCCAAGAACCTAGCGGATTGAACAAAAATCAACAGGCACAATAGAACAACGAATCGGAACATGGTGAAAGATACCAAAGACTACCGAGCTAACAGTAAAATGACGGTTCATATAGGTACTGGCATTGACTTGTATCTTTAAATCAGTTTAAATTGATGGTTCAACGTTTTATAGTAGACAATAAAAATGATTGGTACAACAAAGCCATGATTATCGTTTATTTGACTAAATTATCTTATCGCGAAAAATGATTTACAATCAGATCCAATAAGTCTAAATTTAACCGAAAAATCAGTTGATTGATTTGGATATTTTTTTTCTTTTATTTACAGAAATTACAGAATTACAGAAGGCAACGCTTTTTCTCTGTTAGTTCAGATCAGAGCACAATCAGGGCACAATCAATGAGCTCAATATGTGGTATTCGATTGGGCGCTGTCAGAGCACTTTTTTTGCTCTGGGTAATTTTTTATGTTCGGGTGGCTCTATTTTTCTTAATTATTTATGTACAGATGTTAAGAAATAATTGTTGGGCGCGAATTTCGAATGTCTTAATATAAAATGTAACCAGTGAATGGAAAACATTTAGAAAAGTGTCGAAGGCTAAACGTATTCCAATCCTACGAATATCAATAAAAAAAAAGAGAAGGTGACGTTTTTATGTTCGATTAGGCACACGAAATCTTAAATCTGAGAGCGAGTCCGAAGAATGGACGTTCAAGAATCTAGTTAAGTACGTCCGAAAACCAAGACTCCTAGTCAGCACAGTCAAAAAGGTAGAACGGGTTCAATTTATAGCCGCAAAAGGTATGACGGTCTGTCGGAGCTACCACTTATCGAAACTGAACCCGTCTGTGGGGTCAGCAAAAACCATTTCAATAACTATATTATGAACCTATCTCGTATCGAGGCCAAATCAACTGGACAGAACTGCACCAGACAAGTTTTTCCAAAATTCTTTCCTAGAAAATCATTATTCGTTATTTATATGAACAAAAACAACCTGAGAATCCTAATAGGAATAATTTTGACGCTAAAAAGGTTGCAATTGAATTGAATTGAACAGTTGAAAAAAAAAACGCTTATATTGAATTGCGTGAATTTTTATTTAATCCTTCTGCATGTGTCAATGTTCAATGTCAGTGAATTACACGGAACATACTGTTGTAATCCAATCGCGGACCGAGGCGACGCGAGAGTAAACTCCGGGATAATTTGCCACAGCGCAACCATAGCCCCAGGAAACAACGCCCACTAGAGTATCGTTTTGCACCAATGGACCACCGGAATCTCCTTGGCAAGCATCCTTACCGCCCTTCTCAAGACCGGCGCAAATCATGCGATCGGTAACACCACCATACCGGGCGTAGGAAGTGTTGCACAGTTCTTGGTTGGCCTTGGGAACAACAGCAGCACGTAGATTTTCACGGGACTCCTGCCAGTTCTGTGTATTACCCCATCCAGAAACAGTCAGTGGTGTGCCGTCGGGTACATCTTGTCCTTGCTCGGGCAACTTAACATTAGCCGAAACCAGTCCGCTGTTGTCGTAGCTTTCCAATTCCAGAACAGAGAAGTCGTAGTCAATGGTCGATGGATTGTATTGAGCGTGTTGATTGATTTTCTTAACGCCAACGATAACGCCGCCACTAGCATGTTTTGACGAGCCAATGCGCACCTTCAAGGAGGACGCACTTGATCCGCTAGTACAGTGAGCAGCAGTTAGTACGTGAGTCTCTGCAATCAAGGATCCTCCACAAATGTGACTGCCATAGCGTTGAAGGGATATCTGATGGGGCGCTTCGGATATATCAATTTCAACACCGCCCACAATGCGTCCATCAGGCATAGGTTTTGGCAAAAACCTAGCGGACTGAACAAAAACCAATAGGCAAGACAAAACTACCAAACGAAACATGGTACAAGATATCAAAGACTATCGAGCTAACGGAAAGTTGGAGGTTTATATACTTTGGATTGGCATTGAATTACGTTTGTAAAAGATAATATGAGGCTTAGCGTTTTAGAGTGGACTGGTGGCGTACTTGAGTGAAATTTATGATGACACGAGTAGCCTTGTTCAGATTTTCCCACAAGAGACCTACTAAACAATCTTATCGCAGGAAAATGATTTACAAGCGGGTCCAATAAGTGGTCTAGCTTTGACCGAAATCCAATTAATTAAGCCCTCGGATATATTTTTGTGTGTTTTTTTTTAGAGAGCTCCTCGACATTTATTATCATAAGTGTTCATGCAGACAGTAGAATTAGAATCGTCATATTAAGGCAGTTGACTGGCGTGTTACCGCGCAGTTTTAGAGAACTGCAGTCGAACTTTGTACTGTAATAGTGATAAATAAGAGGCTAAAGCGATTCACTCTTAAATTGGGTGGCGTGAGTGTAGTATCTGTCAAACTAGGCAGACAAAATCACTTATTCGCTTAAATGATGTCTATGAATTAAATGCAAGCAACAACAAAAAGTAAAAAGAAGGAACAGGGAAGAGATTGGCATGTTCTGCAGAGTGCAATGACATTATGTCTCCGATAATGAATTCGGTTAAGACTTTAAGAAGGAACTCCACTCTGTTTCTTTTTCCACTTGGGTTTGATTTTTATTTTGGTAGCATTTCCCCTTTAAAGTGTGTAAATTTTAGTACAAAAAGTACTGGATGGATATGACAGGACTGAAGTAGATTTTCGTCCGTATTCGGGGTAGGGTTCACGGCTCAGATTAAGAAATAAAGAAAGTGTCTCCATCAATCCTAGAAATTTCAGAAAGTAAAACGTTACAGGGAAAAACTTGCAGATCCGCCATTAAATTCCCTTCGATATTCTTTATTTAATATAACACATTTTAAAGCGATATTTCTCCCTCTTCAACTGCAGAATCTAATTTATTGATCAATCCATTAAGAGTTCAAATAGCAATAGCAACCATATCCAAGACATAAGCCACCATTTGCATAGCCGTAGTACGTACATACCGATCCGCATTGAGCACTTGCAAATGGATTATAGTTGCATGGATCTATGAAATTCAATTGAAAAGATTTAATGCTAATTGATATTAGAATTAGTTTTAGAAATCATTACCATATCCCCTGGCCTGTATATTTTCTCCTAAAATTTTGTTAACAGCTATTATTTTTGTGGGGTCTGGACTGCCATTGCTTTCTTGGGCTCGAATTTGAGACAAAATTGAAATGCCAGCTAGCAAAGCAAGAACAAAAGCAGACTTCATTGTAAAATCGTGGTTGGGAAGATATTTACTGTTTCTTTTATACCATCTATTTTAAGAAGTACAATGAATGTAAATGATTGATGAGCTGTCATCTTAAGATAAAAAGGGCATTAGCAGAATTAATTGACTGTGCAATTTGCGTAGTTTTTAATTTTCTCATTAAACTTTAATTTCAACAGCGTCGTGACTTTGACATTTGGGTGACGCGTAATTGTCCATAACCGGTAGATGACATTTTTGTTTAAATGGAATTTGATGTGAATTGAAATTGTCGCTATGTCAGGTTTTGATTTTAAATGATTTAGATCCTTTTATACCTTTTAGTCGACAGCCAAAGTTTTTGTACTAAATTTTCCTTTGCTTTGAAAACTCGTACAGCTTTAGCTGTCAGATGTACTAGGTGTAAAAGCATTAGACCCATTCTAGTACATAAACCAAGGCAAGACTGTAATATATAACCAGAAACATGGTACAAACGAGAATTGCTTCAGGTACGTATTCGTGGCTAAACCTGACCCTTTTTCGGTTTTCACAATAAGATTACTTCGATCTGATCGGAATGGGTTTCATTCAAATCAGAAAACAAAATTTGAATTCAAATTCAATTCTATTTCGCCTCTAAACCGAAATCTGACAGCTTGGATCAGCTGATTGTGGAACAGCTTTCATTTTATTTCAGCATTTAGCATCATTATGGCAAGATTACTAATTTGTTGCATTCGCCCGAATAAAGATGGCGGTACTTCCATAAGAAAGAGTACAGGTATGCAACACGACCAACTCAGAGATACGATGGTAGAAAAGATGCTGTCGAAGTATCGTCGCCTCGTCGACGTAATCCTTCTGTATTCAAAATTTATATGTTTAAGTTGGTTGTTTAAATAAAAACATACATTTGCTGGCACAAGTACATTGGCTTGAATGTGTAAGCTAAAACCATTATCCGCTAAACAGTAGCCACTATTACTAAACAAAATATAACTGAAAAAAAACTAAGCAGCACCCTTTTAAAAGCGTTATAGGAAAGCTCTTGTATACCAAAGCACTGCCGCAACAGTCTCAGCTGAACGCAACCGATATGGAACATGCGCCATAATTCGATTACTGTATGTAAGAAAGTTTGAGTGTTTTTTTTTTATTTGTGGTGTTGTATCGCTAGAATGGTGGAGTGAATTTATTGTGAATTTTATTTTATCCACACAAATAAAGCAAAAACTAATGTAAATCATAGAGTCGCCATTTAAATGTAAAATCGTGCAGCAAAAATAAGTGAATAAACGGAACCTTTCGTACAAGGTTCTATCGTGTAAAATCACATATCTCTATCTCCAGCCCGCCTCGCGAGCCTAAAACAAAAGAAATAAAAAACAAAAAAATATAATTGTAACATTAGTAGGTAAAAATTTCGTTCTGCAATTTGCACAAAAATATTCGTTGTTACACAAAAGAATAGTATTGTATTCAACGGGAACTCAAAAGTTGAATTTCAGTATTTCCCCCCCTGGTTCACGGTTCACCCGAATAGTGCGATTAATTTTTTACGAGACGAGTTCTTTTTTTTTCCTTCTTTCATTTCATTTATAAAAAAATGCACACAGATTGTCGTGGAAGTTATAAAACCAATATTGCACAAAAAAATTGCCAGCGAAGATGGTAGATAGTTTGTGGATGCTATGTGGATAAATTATTACAGCAAATAATTAGAAAAGTATACAGTACTCGAATTTTGAAAGCAAATCGGGGGAAGAAAAAAATTTCCAATGAGAAAAATGTCGACGAAAATTAACAAAGCAGCCGCAGCAGCAGAAGTTTCATCATCAGCGTTGTCGGGAGTAACAGTAGGGGGCTCTCCATTATCCTCGGGTGGAAATGGAAATGGAGCAACAACAAATGGAACACCACAGAGACGCCTACGTACGAGGACATCGCAATCGACCAGTGGAAGTGATAAAAAGAACAGTGAACGTATGTGTACGTCGACATCACAGTCGAGTGATTCGAGTTCGTCGCTTCCTGGAAACGGCCTGAGCGAGGATGTTAAGAAAAAGTCCTTATTTACACGTGGTAAGTCAGCTCATACGCAGCCCCACTCTTCATCGACGTTTTCGCAAAATAAAAATGAAGAGTTCCACTTTGATACGCCACGTGAGTGTCCAGTATTCCGACCGACTACGGAGGAGTTCCGCAATCCACTCGCCTACATTAGCAAGATTCGCCCAATCGCCGAGAAGTGTGGCATTGCCAAAATTCTACCACCATCTGAATGGCGTCCGCCATTTGCTGTAGATGTCGATAAGCTGAAGTTTACACCCCGTGTCCAGCGATTGAATGAGTTGGAGGCCAAGACACGTGTGAAACTGAATTTTCTTGATCAAATCGCCAAGTTCTGGGAGCTACAAGGATCGTCGTTGAAGATACCCATGGTCGAGAGAAAGGCCTTGGATCTGTACACATTACATCGAGTCGTCCAGGAGGAGGGCGGCATGGAGCAGACCACCAAGGAGAGGAAGTGGGCAAAGGTTGCCAATCGGATGTCCTATCCATCAAGCAAGAGTGTCGGGGCCACCTTGAAGGCCCACTATGAGAGGATTCTACACCCATTCAACGTGTACACATCGGGCAAGATCATCGATATGAAGCTGGAGGCTTCCGACGCTGACGACGGTATGTGTGCTATTTAAATTTGTTTAATATTTTTATTGTTTTCCAATGAAACTATTTATATTACGTAATCGAAGTCATTAGATATGTAAACTCTCTTGACTTGCTCTCTGCAATAGGTTTGCATATTGAATGATGAATGCTATCGAGATGTCACCGATAAAAGTTCATGAATTGTGTTTTTTAATTTTATTCATCGCTCACAGGCAAGGACTACAAATCGCACGAGATTGTTTCTCGTCAACAGATCACTCCACCCAATGAGACGACAGCCCGACGATCAAAGCGTTTCGCAAATTCGGGTAAAGGTGCAGTTTGTGGCTTGGGTGCCACACCATCTTCGTCGTCTGCAGTGCACATCGAGACTAAGGAAGACTTTAAGCGCAATCTTATTGCCAGTTTTAATGATATAGCAGTGAACACAGGAGGCGGTAAAACCGCCAACTTGGTGGACCCGCTGATGAAGTATATTTGTCATATCTGCAATCGGGGTGATGCTGAGGAATCTATGCTGCTCTGTGATGGATGCGATGATAGTTATCATACGTTCTGTTTGATTCCGCCCTTGGCTGCTATCCCGAAAGGTGAGTGGTTGTGTCCCCGATGCGTTGTCGAGGAAGTAAGCAAGCCCACAGAAGCATTTGGCTTTGAGCAAGCGGAGCGTGAATACACACTTCAGCAATTTGGCGAAATGGCCGACCAGTTTAAAGCGGACTACTTCCGCAAACCCGTGCATATGGTGCCCACAGATTTAGTGGAACGAGAGTTTTGGCGTATTGTGTCGTCAATTGACGAAGATGTGACGGTAGAGTATGGAGCGGATCTGCACACCATGGATCACGGTTCGGGATTCCCAACAAAGAGTTCGCTGTATCTGTTGTCCAGTGATCAGGAGTACGCCGAGTCACCATGGAATTTAAATAATCTTCCATTGCTGGAGGATTCGATTTTGGGGCACATCAACGCCGACATCAGTGGCATGAACGCACCCTGGATGTATGTTGGTATGTGCTTTGCTGCCTTCTGCTGGCACAACGAAGACCACTGGAGCTACTCCATCAATTATCTTCATTGGGGGGAGCCGAAAACTTGGTATGGGGTGCCAGGTTCATGCGCAGAAGCTTTCGAAGAGACCATGAAAAAAGCTGCACCCGAGCTGTTTGCATCGCAGCCCGACCTACTTCACCAGTTGGTCACCATAATGAACCCAAATATCCTGATGAATAATGGAGTTCCAGTATTTCGGACCGATCAGAATGCAGGTGAATTTGTAATCACTTTTCCACGAGCATACCACGCAGGTTTCAACCAAGGTTACAACTTTGCGGAGGCGGTTAACTTTGCCCCAGCCGACTGGCTGAAGATGGGTCGCGAATGTGTCAACCATTACTCAATTTTGCGACGCTTTTGCGTCTTCTCGCACGACGAGCTCGTCTGCAAAATGGCTTTGGAGCCGAACAAGCTGACCTTTGGCATTGCAACTGCCTGCTACATAGATATGGCTGAAATGGTGGACTCTGAGAAAAAGCTGCGCAAAAGTCTTCTCGAGTGGGGTGTCACTCGAGCAGAACGCAAGGCTTTCGAACTGATTCCCGACGATGAACGACATTGCCAGGAGTGCAATACCACTTGCTTCTTGTCGGCCGTTTCGTGTGAGTGTACTAATTCGATAGTCTGCCTCAGGCACTATACCGTGCTGTGTGTTTGTCCCCCTGAGAAGCACACCCTGCAGTATCGCTATACATTGGATGAAATGCCGCTTATGTTGCAGAAGTTGAAGGCAAAGGCTCAAAGTTTCGAGCGATGGCTATCAAGATGCCGCGCCATTGTAGACACGAACACACCCACTGTGGTAACACTCTTCGAGCTGCAGGAACTTACAAAGGAGGCCGAAGTAAAGAAATTCCCTAGTTCGATGCTCATTGATCGATTAAATGCAGCAGTCTTGGAGGCAGAAAAGTGTGTAACTGTTATACAGCAGTTGGGAATCAATAAGGTAAGTTCAGGGGATCTCCTCTCCTTGTCAGAGTCGTTATTTTTCTTTTTCGTAGGTTAAGTGTGACTTTCCAATTTGTGCTCATGCATACATGTTTTTTTTTTTTTTTTTTTTTTTCGGTAACAGGTTCGCACCCGCTTGGACCATTCAACTGACGCCGCTCAATACAAGCTCACAATGGAGGAACTGGAGTTATTCGCACAAGAAATCGACAACCTCTGCTGCATAATCGAGGAAGGACGCAGTGTTCGCGAGTTGCTTTCGATTGGCAAGGAATTTGTGGAACGCGCAAAGTGTATGCTGGCCAAGGCCACAGACGTGATGGATGAAAAAGCTATCGAGAATCTTATTGATGAGGGATGTTCGCTTCGGATCGAAATGCAGGAAATGATTGCATTGACGAGTCGTTTGAAGTCAATCAAATGGTGCAAGCGTTCGCAAATGTTGCGCAATGCAACGGTTAAGATGACCAACGCCGAAATCAAGGAAATGTTGACCACCGGCCAGAATATGGATCCCGATCCGGCCGTAGACAAGGAGATGAGGGCATTGCAGCAAATTCTGTCGCAAACAGAAGCTTGGGAGAAAACAGCAGCTAGGTATTTTCGGGGCAGCATTCAACATGAACTGCCGGAGATTGAAATGTTTTTGAAGAGCGGCGACGAAATAAACAGCCAACTGCAATCGTATGGAGCACTTAAGGACGCCATTAAAAAGGCTAAGGAGTGGCTCAGGTCTGTGGAGGCTCTACAGGCCGATGATCATTTCCCATACTGTCATACGCTGGAGGAGATCGTGCAGCGCGGCAAGAACATTCCCATACAGCTAGACGAGCTGTTCCGCATGCAGGGACACCTGAAAAGCGCCAAAGAGTGGAAGGAAAACACGGCGAAAGCATTCCTCAAAAAGAACACCTATTTCACACTGTTGGAGGTGCTCATGCCACGAGTTGACGCTGTTTCGATCGATTCTGATAGCAAAAAACCGTTTGAGGCGGATTTTCTCAAAGATATGGATCCATCGCAGATTGTTGACTCATTCAAAATGGCCGAAGAAAAAGAAATTCGAAACATGAGGGAGCTACGGCGAGTGAATATGGGCAAGAATCCGCTAAAGGACGAGTATTGTGTGTGTAACAGCAAGTTCCAGGGTGTTATGTTCAATTGCCAACTCTGCAAGGATTGGTTTCACGAGGACTGTGTGAAAGAGTCGTCACCAAAATCAAGATCCGCTACGAGCACGCCAACACTAGCTGGCGCCCGATCACCAGTTCTAAATGGCGTCCATGTGAAGCCCAAGTTTCTTTGTCCTTCGTGCGTGCGATCCAAGAGACCTCGCTTGGAGACGATTCTGCCGTTGTTAGTGTCATTACAGACGTTGCCCATTCGATTGCCAGAAGATGAGGCGCTAAGGTGCCTAGCAGAGCGAGCAATGAATTGGCAAGAACGTGCCCAAAAAGCATTGTCTAATCCCGAAATAGCTTCAACACTAGAAGCCCTGACCCGAAACAGGACAAAGACGGACAAACCCAGTCGCCGTGCCCTCCAACAGCAGAGAAAAAATGCTGCCCACCCCGAAAAACAGTCGAGCATCTCCGATGATGAAGATCCCGACAATGATGAGGACGAGGACGATGACGACGACGACGATGAGGGACGGCTGCGAATCGATGAAGATGCTTTTAGTGACGAAGAACTCTCCAATCAGCAAGAAGACGAAAAGAACTTCCCTATAAAATTGACTGACAATGACTATGAAGCCCTGGAAGAACTAATGATGGAGGGAGACCTACTCGAAGTATCACTCGATGTCTCGCAGGAGCTGTGGCGGATAATAAAGTCCTCCAATCCACAAGCGTCTGACCTTAGCCACTATCAACAAACCTACAACATCCCCTCAGAAGAGTCCAACGACAGTCTAGTCCACCACCACACAAACAACAACTCGAGCAGCAGTAGTGGCAGCACAAACAATTTAAAGAAGCGCCGTTCCTTGGATCCAGCGGTCCTTTGTCCAGTGCCGCGTAAGAAGACTGCCACCCCAAACAAGTTACAACAGGCGAACAATAAGAAAACCACCGCCGCCGGTCGACGATCTGAGCCCACGAAACAAACTACCACAATCTCGACAGAAGACAACACAGAAAACAACACTCCGCCCCAAGCGAAGGGCGGCAGCAACAAGAAACGAAAGCGGGCCACCAGCAAGAAGCTCTCCCAGCGCGCCCAACTCGCCCAGCAGGAAGACGACGAGGAGGAATGCCGTGCCGAGAACTGTCACAAGCCAACTGGCCGCGAAGTAGACTGGGTACAATGTGATGGCGGCTGTAACGAATGGTTCCATATGTTCTGTGTCGGACTCAATCGAAGTCAAATTAAAGCCGACGACGATTACATTTGCATCCGGTGCGCTAAAGCGAATCCATCGCAGACCACCAAAAACCGAACGCAGGCAAGGTAGACGCTGTACTCATGCAACCAGCTACACCGATAATTTACTTTTACTTTTACTTTTACTTTAATCTTCGTGTCTAAGAACAGCAAGCAAAACGAAAACTAGGAGAAGCACATTTAAAATCAACTTTTCGACTTCTTTCTTTTACTTTTTTTTTATTTGTATTTCTTCTACAAGCAACTGACAAGCGAATCGAAAGAGAGGCTCTGCTCAAGCATTCCTCATTTGTGAAATATACGTTGTTATTTTTTTCTATCCCTATATATATATAAACAAAACAAAAAAAACGAATAATATTCACCTCCACAACCATATATGAATAATGTGTTAATTTATTCCTATAAATTCCTTGATTTCCCTTTTCTAGAACTGTTTGAGAGCCCCAGGATTCACGTAAAAAATATTTTAAAGTACATTATATATTTATAAATAAATATACATAAAAAGAAAACGTATCTTAAAAAATACAATCAAAAAAAAAAAAACAAAAGAAAAAACATGTACAATGTACTAAAATAATATAAGTGTGTACAATAACTTTAAATAATAAAATAATTTAACTTGTAAATGTTTCAAAAAAAAAAGTTGGGTTTTCATTGATTTGTTTGTGCAGCGAAACTTTGTCAAGAAATTTGTCGCACCCGTATCTCATGGGACGTCATTCGTGGCCATTTTGTGACAGGCCGAACTTGTGGAATTTTATTATGCACGCGATTGTCGAAACGTATCATTCTATGCGCATGCTGCCAGTTTGTATAGACTTGAATAGAAACTGTCCATTGAGGTAAACGATGTGCGGCGCATACTCTTCCTGTAAGACGGCTGTCTTGTCACAATATATGTACAGAGTGAAGGTAGTCGCCGTTCGGCATAGTTAAGACTGATAGTTGACAATAAATTACTTGATTTGGCATATTTTACATCGCGAAGAACGGATTTCTTTCTACATGGTCCACACTGCGTCTTCGTTCGTACATATTTCTAGTGTCAGAATCGAGCTTTACAAATATTTCGGTTGTAGTGCTACAGCGCATCGCTATCTACTGGAAATGATTTCCATCGAATGAAAGCAAAGTTGCCGTTGAATAAAACCGTTACCACAACATGAAAACTTTTTTTATCAGCGGATTCGTTGCTTCTGCAATGAATGCCACAGTGTTCCATGCAAGAATAGTGTCCCAGGCGGTTGGAAAGTAAATATTTCCATTTTTGCCGCCGTTAAGCTAGAAGAGCTAGTGCTTCTGCTTACGGTAGGGTTCTCTTTTTTTTCTCGTAGTTTCCAATAAAACTGGCAGTTCATATTATAATGAAAACACGTCACTGGTGGGGGTACCAACAGAAACATCCATGCGCAGGGAAGAGCTTTGGCAGGGTAGAAGTTAATTGCCTCGTTTTCTACTGCTCCATGTTGGGTCACAGACTGTATCCGTCTAAATTTTGTTTGGGTGTAGTTTTGTGTGTTCCGGGCATACCAGACAATTAAAGTTCGAAAAATAGTGCAGTTTGTTTGTTGATGAACATCATCAACCCTTTTCGCATTAGGGTACACAAAGGCCATCATTTTGATCTGTTTCTTATATCCCAACCCATTTTAGTGAATTAACAATTTAAAGTCCATGCAAGTGCCTAAATTTCCTATCTATAAGACATCAAAGAGCTTCAATAATCAGCACTCAGTAACGCGATTCATGTGTTACTGTGCAGAGTGCAATTGAAAAACAAACAGCTCGCTTATTTTTGTCAGTAATATATATTTCCTCAATTACTTTGTCGACATAAGTTTTGCATCCAATCGATATTTGCTTGTTAGTTTTGATTATAACATATTTCGGGAGTAATTTTGACATAGTATGCATATGAATTGCCAAAAATTGTGTAACTGTATTAGTTTTAAGTTGTCAATATTTCATAAGCAATTTTGTGTTTGTTTTCTCTTAAACTTAACGAACCATCTCTTATTTTCCACACAATTCATTTTAATTCTTCAAGCTTCCCCTTCTAACCGTGTTTCTACAGTCTGTTTACAAAAAGAGAGAACGAAAATGAGTATAGGTACATGCCCGGCATTTAACTAGCAAACATAACGTGTGAATTTCCTTTTTATATAGTAAAGAATACATCTAACTATTTACAATAATACTTCCATCGGTTTTTGCAGTGTTGTGGTTTCTGTTTTTGATCTTTTGGGTCTGGCCAACAAAAAAAAATAAGTAAACAAGTGTCCCTAGGTGTGTGCAGCTAGTTGAGTGCTATCAGTAGCACGCACACATGACGGAGGTAGCAATTTAATTCTGTTTGCGATTAAGTATGAGGAATACAAAAAGAGTGGATGTGGGGAAATCAGTCTCTTAAAACCTAACTAAAAGTTATTTAGCGTATTTTGAATCTCACGAGTTTTTATTGTTTAAACTATTGATTGTACTAGCACTGACATCCCGCCTGATGTAGAACAAAATGTATGGCTTGCATTCCGCAACAGCCGACAATGGCACTTCCTTCACCGTGTGGTCGTTGAAATGCAGCCAGGAGCCGTTGTTCATCGCAAAGGATGTGTAGTGACCGCAGCTGGAGCTGTTAGAAGAGCAAAGTTGTAGGAAATCAATTTTAATATGGAAGTGAAAACGTACCCATTGCCGTGGTGTACAATAACGGCTGCCAGGTCGTAGACGTTGCACGATTGGCTAGTCCTTCTTGTTTCTGGAACACTATTCAGAACATATTGGGACATGTCGAGCGATTTGATGGGAAACGATATCCTCAAGTCCAACTTAGTTCTGTAAAGAAAACTGGTTAGCCCCGTTCAAAGGTGCCAGTCATTTGAGGTTTACCTGAAGAAATTATTCCATCTAAACCGCTTTATATGCAGGCACAGTACGTTGGGCAACCTTCGAATCCAAAAACGCTTCGTCGAACGCTGTTTGCACTTGCAAGAACTGCAGTAGTACAACTCAGTCTCTGCCAACTCTTCCACCTGGAATAGACAAACAGAAAAGTCGTTACGAATTATTTACCTAAAGAGGTCCCACCCTACCTCTGTAAAACTAGACAGGCAGTCGTTAATATTGCATGTGGGTTTGACGTTGGGTTCAGTAGCGGTGCAACTGTCTGCACTTAAAACCGTACTCGCGCCACAGTCTTTGTAGAATTTCTCTGGAATGTCTAGCGACAAGTCTAGGAATGGATCGTGCTTTTTGCTTTCCATTCCGCAAATTAGACACCGCACCTCACTTTGCAGCGTCCCCCCGAAGACGTTCGTTACAATCGAACTGCGTCCACCCTTGTAATTGCTATTTGCTGGTGTGGAGGGAGATGCAGATGGAGATGACGAAGGTGATAACGTGAGTGATGATGGAGAGACAACATCTTTGTAGCAGGACGCACCAATTGTATTCGCACTCCCGTATGTGTGGGACTTACCATTGTTTGCGGTTGTGGATCCCGACTTGCTGCAGTCACTGGATGCCACGGCATGCAGTGGTATAACGTCCACGGCCAGATGCTGAAATTCAGTGTGCAATCGGTCGAGCATGTAGCGCAAGAACTCATGGGCATCGTGTTGTCGATGGCCACGAAATTGAGGAACTACTTTCCAAATGACAAGGAAGAGACATTCGGGCGAGATCGCCTTCGATCCATCGCCTCCTTTACTAAGATTGAGCAATACCTTCCTCAGCTCTTCGACAACGTTGGCATCACTCATGCTCTCCTTCAGGCTGCGGGAACAGTAGACTCGTTGCTGCTTTTGCTTGCCACTAGCCTCCAAGCACGGCAGTGCATTGAAATAACAACTAAACTCCTTAATGTTGCTCAGCGATTGCAAAACGGAATTCATAAAGCACGTGTTGCCCAGGTTTCGCAGCCCTACAACCTAAAGAAATAAGAGAGATTCAGTACACGACTGTGGCAGGAACGTTGTTTACCAACCTTTCGCAACGACTTTCTTTTCGGTGTCGCACTGTCTCCGCTTTCGCTAGAGATTGTTCGTTTGCGTGGACGCAGTTTTCGGCCTGGTTTCGGTGTGTCCTCCCAACCCGAGTCATTGGAAGACACACTTGCAGTTTCCTGCTGAGATTTCGACGAAGACGACGTCTCCGAGCAGGAGTCATCCTCGTTTTTCAGTTCTTGTCGCAGCTCGTCCACAAAGCTGGTTTCGTTGATAACAAAGTCATCACATTTGTAGCTAGAAATTGATTGGGGAGTTAATTGTAACAGCTTATAGAGCGAGACCTTTGTAAAACTTACCAAAACACGGAATAGTCCAAAATATTCATGCAGACTTTGTGGCTCTTCGCTTTAAAATGACTGAGAGCATGCGCTTTCTCAAAGCGACCGCATAATACTGATCCACAGTGCAAGCAAAGCCAGTTGTTTTTCTCCGATTTGCATTCTGAAATTGAGTTACTTCTGATTTAGTCAAATGGCGAGTTAAATTGTTTAGGGTTTGACATCAAAGTCAGGCAAACTGTAAGCAAAAATAAAATATTTCCTTCTCCAGATCCTTTTAAATTTCCTACCCCCAGTCAAACTATATCTTCCTATGAAACTCTTTCTTGTTTATAATCCCACTACGGCACCGATATCGCAACAACCATCGCATCGACCGATTGCGCACGAAAATGGGTTTTAAATCGAGTACACACTTTGCACGGCATTGCTCGTCTTATTTATTTGCATTTCTGAATGCAGTGTTTGGCCAGAATCCATTTCTTTCTGAGTGCTTCCCACGTCTTCATACCACCATAAGCGATTTTGTTATCCAACAACAAAATGAGTCGACACAGTCATCTATCGATTTTCACGTAATCACAAATGTGATTAGACTGGCTAATCTGTGCCATAAAAACTTCAAGGCGACATTCACTTCTATGACCTTTTCCAAAACACACCTAAAGACCAACAAAGTTAAGAAAACTGCTTCTTCGCCCCCTTCCGAACAACATTTACCTTCGAACAAGGGAGGGGGACAAGGGTCTTTCATTTACCTGAGCATTTCCATAATTTTTGCTGATGCTGACCGCCGCCGGGTGTGACCGCTGCTGGTAGAGAACCACTGCTGCTACTTGTCAAGTGACCCGCCCCTCCTTCCGATGTGCCGCTGATGCTACAATTGCCACTCCGCCCGTCAATCAGCTGACATTTTTTTGTTCTAATTAAACCACGATTTATCTTGCAATTATCGCTCAAATGCGGACAGTCCATTGCGGTGGTGATATTTGACAAAGCCACTGCTGTGTAAATGGGATTGGTTCGAGTCAAAAACTAGATTTATTATCCTGAAGCTACAGAACCAAAAAATTCGAGGTGGATATGGTGTTAATAAAAAAAAAAGAAACACAGAGCTGCGGTTAAATATATGTGGTATATATTTTTAACGCGAGTGCGTATTGTGCGTTCTTCGATCAAAAACTTTGTCACGCACACACTATTTCGGACTTTTCCGTCTTTCTCTTTCTTAGGTTTTTGCCAGGTTCTTTTGCTACGGCTATAGCGATATACTTGTCGTTTGGCCAAAACTGTCTGCAAATATGGAAACGCGTCTTTTGTGAGATGAGGTTTCAGTAAAAAAAAAATTGAGTTTAGCTTTTCATCTTGATAGGGTCTGCGAGTTGGATTTTCTCAATACTCTTTCTCGTGTCCTCTACCTCTTTTGCTTGGGTACAATGAACGAAAACGAACGATTCACTAGTTTTTTACACACATGCAGCAAAATTTTGTCGATTTTTTGTATATTTTGTTTCGTTCCTGCTAAAATTTTGCTCTTCACGAGATTGAGCACGGCAACGGCACACCAGACACCAACACCACACACATCGATGAGAATGAAAAATCAAAGAAATACGATAAAAATCGAATTTTGGATGGGATAATATCCTAAAATTGAAAATGGGAAATTCTGAAATTGTAGAGCTGTCTCCTTTCGATTTTGTAATTTTCCTTAGCCTACCCGTCTCCTTTCTCCTAGTTTTGACCTGCCATCTAGTACGTTTTCATTGACAAATTTCGTTGCGCTGTGGACAGTAATGTGAGAAAATGTTCTGTCTAAGATTAAATACCCATATGACGGTACGCGGTACTTTGGTACAAGTACAATGTTTTTTAGAAAAGAAATATAGGAAAATAAAAATAAAAATATCTGCGAACTTTGAATTTACCAAGCGCGCAACCATTCATCACGGTATTGAAACAGTCTAACCTATAACTTATTTTATAATAAAACTTAGTTACGTGCAACCGTCAGAAACAGTGAAATTTATGAAATATACGTCGCGTTAAATGTGTTAAAATATTTAGTTGTACATGAATATAACAAGATATTCTGTGATAGTACTTACTGTTACAGCGATGTCTCTAGTTCTTCCAACAGTAGCAACCATTATGATAACTTTTTTTTCATTATAATATGCCTTATTCTACTATAGGCCTGTTTTTTTGAGCTTTGATCTCAGCAAAGCAAAGCAAAGTAAGAAAATGTGCACATAAACGATTCCCAGCAGCTTTCTGAACAGTAGGTTTTATCGATGAAATATTGGCATTTGCGGCTGACTGGCAGTGTGGGCTTGTTCGGTGAGTTGCATGATAGAACAAAAACTATTGTATCATGGGTAGGTAGGCAGCAATTGAATGGGTACATCAAAGAAGTATCTTTTTTAGCCGAAGATATACACTTTTTTCATAAAAAAGTCTAAGCGATATTATCCGCCAATCACAACCAACGCCTTGTATGTACTGTAAATAGAGACACCCTGCGAACAGATCCATCTAATACAAGGGTGGCAACAAAAAATGTTCTCCCTCTGGTGTTCAGAAGTGATCATTTACTCCCAAGTGGCTCTTGCTGGGAATGAATGCCTAGTGTGAGTTTTCGAAGTGTCAAGTGAAGCGTAGTTGTTGTAATTGCGTGCTGAAAATCCTACTTTGCTTTGCTTTGCTGAGTTCGAAGTTCAAAAAAACAGGGCTTATATTATTCAATTGAACACTGCCGAAGCAGAAACAAAGAAAAATTAAATGTATTTACCTTTAACATCTACTACCTATCTACTACACTTGTAGCAAAGTGGCAGAACTGCTGCCAAAGAATGGAACGCCATGAACAATGGAGTGACCTTTTTAATTAGTTCCATTCTCAACTGGCCCTCAGTCAATTCGCAGCTGTCAACTTCTCAGTTGGTGTTCGGTGTTGTGCGGTCGTTTTTTATTTTTTTTAGTTTATCAAGAATTTCAAAGTCAAAAACCATTTGAATATTCTGCAAAGTATAATTTGTTGCAACATACTCCCATAAAATTAATTCGGTGTACCAGTTGTCCGCGAAAACAGTGTTACGAACAATAAGCAAAAAATCTATAATTTCAATGGATTTTCCCCTAAAATGCATTTCTAATGCAACATTTGCGAAAAGCTAATTTTATGTACAATCACTTTCGGAGAAAAGGTGTTCATCAACAATGTCGAAAATACTCTATCGCAGCCAGTCGCGTCACTCAATTTGGACCAGTGCGGCGACCACAAGAAATTCATTAGCATTCGCGTTCGTTGTTTGCCTGGTCATTGTCTATGTTATTTGGGTATCATCCGCTACCTCAACGGAATCAGGTAATCTAGCCGCAGGCAGTTTGCACCATCACAGCAGTATGCATCTGATGAGATATAGCAGGGATGAGAATGAGTTAATGTCCTCCGCGCCTCGAACTGCTGCAGGTGCTGCACCAGCTCCTTCGCACAGACAAAGTGAGTAGGGTTGCCACGGTTCACCATCTGTCTGTGTATAAAGAAAATTAAATGCTTCTTTAAAATGTCTGTTACTTATAATATTCTTTTAATTTTTGTATATAATTGCACAGTGTTTTCAAAAAGATTCATTTAGACTTTTAATTTTAAATGGATGTATAAGTGTGTTCATATTTAATTTTATTGAGTTTAGATTGACTTACTAGTGTCAGAAGTGGATTGAAATTAACTTGACATTTAACACAATAATTGGTCCAAGCTGGTTTCCCTTTAACTGTCGCTTCGAAATCTGCGTGTTCGCTAGTAATCTTCTTGCGCCTTCGGTTTGCAGAGCTTAAGTTTGTCTTGTTTGATAACTGACAATGCGAAGTCGATGTGAATCTTGAAGCATCCAAGGATTTTTTCTGTCACATACCGTGCCGATTGTAAGCTTTTTATATTGTAAGATTACTAGTCATAAGATAACCCAAATCCTTTACAAATACGAACCCCATTTAAAAATAGTTGAATAAATAAACGAACTAAGCAAGTCTATCAAATCGTTCTCAGTAATGCATGAATCATCAGCACGCAATCATAAATCCTACACTCTACTTGACACTAGGTATTTAACCAGTGGTACATTTGTTTATAAAAAGATATCAACTGTGACCTACCGAAACTTTAGTTCACATTTTTGTCCGTGAATAAATTACAAAAAGAAATATTTAGTGCATTTTGCAGCACCCATCTGAACGCGAAAAAAAACCTTTGAATAGAATCCAATTGCTCCAGCTGTTTAAATATTTTCTAAATGAATTCTTTTTGAAACCACTGGTAAAATCTAAGGTAGGTATCAATTGTTGTGTTTTGAGATATCCCTCTCACGAGTAATCGGAAACGTGGCAACCCTAAACATCTTCTAATATTCTTCAAACCAACACTAGTTTTGCCAGATTTTCCATTAAATTTCTTTCCACTCGGCATGGGATCCATTTCCAAATGAATTAATATTCCAATGAAGGGAAATCGTACAAATTAACACTCCGCTGACGGTTGACCGACAAACCGCATCTCATTATCATCCCAATGTTACAAACATCAAAAGTAGGTACTACACATCTACTAATTAACGTGCAATTGTAAATCATATTAATTGGTGTAACCACGACGCGTGCAAAATAGCCTAATGACTGTAGGATGAGTTATTTTAATAACGAAGAACTCAGACCCAGAAGTAGGTACGAGTATGTACTTTGGAATTCCTTGAAAAACAAATCAAAAGTCAGAGTAAACAAATGGTCATGACTTTCTATTTCCACCTATGTGTTAAAGTGTTAAAGGCGATTAGTGAGTAAAGAAACACGTGTTCCATTATAAAAGGAACGTAGGTTCACAAAATTATAGACGCGTGTGGGTAATTAATTAGAAAAGAACCTTGCACCTGGCAATGTTTCAATTACCATGTAATTAGCCCAATAAAAAAAACTGTAACAATAAATAATAGATGAACATAGGAACTACTTGTGTGTACTTGTATTGGCAAAACTATATCACACTCCCTAGAGCTAGACGTGATGTCGTCTCGCTTGTGCATAGAAAACGAGCGATGCAAAAATTGTCGTCAATACTGATTCTCCATCTAGTGGGGATTACGAAAACAGTTACCAGCTGCTACAAATATAACATTCACAGAAGTAGTATGAAAGACTCTTTAATTGATTTGTTCCTTCCGATAAGTCCATTATCGAAAAATTCTCAACTACCATTATTCTCTCGATTGTTGTCTTTTTACTACCCATTTGTGTTTTTCTGTTTTGTACACAAAAATAGCTTTTGTCTGATATTTATCGTATTTTTGTTTGTTATCACATAATAATTGCTGCTGAAAGTTGATATACAAACAAAAGTGACTCTCCAGCTCTACTAGCAAACAGGTTAACCAATCGGTTAAGGTTATACTAACCGTTTATGATGACACATGACAGTACTTAATTGTCAAGTGCGCAAAACTAATTCAGATCGAATTTCTATTCAATAAGGGCCGCAATGCAGTATCTAGAGTGTTAAAATGATACTGTTATCAAGTTTGCAAATTAGACAGAAAAGCCTTGTCCCTTGTCGGCCAGTTTACATTACGCGGCTAAAAATATTTCAAACAATAGCTGACTCAGCACTCAGCCAGCAGTGCCATCAGTTGGAATTAGCGTTTGGCAGGCGCTAGTGGGCGAATTTCTCTTAAATTTATGAAAATGATGATGTTTTCTTTAGTGGGGCAATTTATTTTTATAATTTGAAGTGGAGCACGTACTAGAATAATATTGCCAATTAAATGTAGTATAAGAGATTGCAAAAATGCAGGAGAAGTCAAGAGAATTTAAAATTGATAGCATGGAATGAAAGTAACAGGTTAGACAAACAGACGTACTTTTATCGTTAATATGAATCAATCATCAATGGACGTGTTTTTGTTTCGTTTCAATCATTCCATACAACATAGCAATTCCATAGGGGGTTTATTATTCATCAGCCTGAAAACGGTGTTACCAATCTATCTTGGCTTTAAATGTTATCAAAGACTGCTATCAGTCGTTTGACATCACTAAATTCATTACAATCGAAACAAAAAGAAAAGGTACTACACACCAATTGACTGACATTGATCACATTCAAAGCTCAGTCACGAATTTCTTTACTACCCCTCCATAAATGTCAACTGAACCAGACAGCTCTCAGACTTACTAAACTAGATACTTGAACGCCCCAATGTAACAGAAAGACTTTTCGGTAATGTCATACTTCTACTACGTCAGCCGTATAATAAAATAAATTTCAATTGTGCAATATTTTCTTCCTGTATTTTAAACTTTATTATAGACTTCTTCAGCAGCTTGGAGCGCATATGCCTTTCCACTTGCGCCTGTCAATGTTTGTTCGTATTTTTAGCTGTCATTAGCGGATATACCGTGATATTGGTTCAATTTGGTTCCGTGGACCCAGTTTTCCATTTTTGACAGCTGTTTAAATTTGATAGCCTCATTTCTGTCATCACTTGATCTCCAAATATTGGTCCAAATTCAGGGATGCTTTAAAGTTGGTACGTGAGAACAGACTGTTTATATTTATGCCAACATTTTATACTAAATAACTACAGTTAATCCAATAATGAGTTGACTTATCTCCCGATTCAGTAGGCATGTGGCATGTCAATTAAACCGACGAATAATTGTCACTCGTTCGGACTACTTAAACACTCCGAAAAATGTTCACGTTCGATTAACAATCGCATATCCAATTAACATTCATGACAGCTGTTGATAACCTAACCTAGAATGTAGCACACGGTGGTAACGAACTTCGTCGTCTAATATTTAACGATTCAATGTGAATTATTGTCAATAATAATTAATTTTTCACGTTATATTTGTCGCGCCATTCGTAAATAACGAGGAAGAACGGTAATTTAATTATAATAAATGCTGAACAAAAGCCTACCACCGTCATTCACGCTTTTTTGATCGATTTGACGCGTGCAATTTCATTCAGCGTCTGATTAGACGTTCGAAATTGACATTTGGGGCAATATGAAATAATTTCATTCATTTGGAGAATACCAACAAAAGAAACAATCTAAGTGGTATATAGATAGCAAAGACCACAAGCACATGTATCATAAACTCGTCAATAACATGACTTTCCTGTCATGTGTTGTCCTTTCTGATTGTATATGCATCAGCCGATTTAAACCAAATTATGTACATGACTTAGTATACTCGTAGAGGGCTACGTGAGTAAAATTTATTTAATTGGAAGAATTTAAATGTATTGTTTTCTGTTTCTTTGCGATAACATTCATTGCAAATGGCCACCATTGCCAAGGCCAAATTTAATTGATCTAATTGGGGGAAGAATATTAAAATATTAGACCGAAGATGAAGTTATTCGTTGATACAAATATTGGACAACAAATTGGGAAAACCTCGCCAGACATCATTCTTTAGATGTCGAAAATTCTGACAGGATTGTCGTTTTTTTAATAGAAAAATAATAAAAATGTCTACAGGAAAATAAGAATTCATGTGGTTTAAAAAAAATGGCGCCCAACTCAATGGAGAATTTTTTATAGACGGCATTATCGACCAATCTTCAGGAAAGATTTGGTCCAGAGAAATCTAGTCAACTTGGGATGACTAAAGCCTAGAATGTGACACCGATTTCAAGTTTATTCAACTCGATGCTATGTATTAACTCAACACACGCTTCACCATAAAGCAAATCAGTTAAAGGGATTTGTACAGAACAATGCTTCATTATCGAAAGACCCCTTTCCAACCATAGTTCCATGAAATAGTTGCCGATTTTTTAATCTGTTCCGTTCTACTTCTGTAGTAAGTATAACTACCTACCGAGGTAATAACCTAAAAGCTTTAGGCGTATATTTTCTGATATTTGCATCTTTTTTATTGGTGCCCCAATTCATTAGATTCGTTATACGACGACCATCCTTTTGCCGTGTCGTGCTAATGACTTACACGAATAACAAACGACTTGTAAAACTTTCTTGTCGTGTGGTATGTACGGGCTTAAATCAATAAAATAAACGACATGACAAAACTTGGACTAACTTCCCGTAGTTATCACATTTGTTGTCTATCAGATATCGATTTTCATCGCAATCTTCTTGGTGTTCGATGTACCTGAAAACGTTCACCTTTTTGAGTATTATTCAGTTGCAATGGTGCTGCTGCTAGTACAAGGCTTCGGAACAACATTTTCGTATTAGATTATCTATTGTGACCTAAGAAATATGTAAGCCGGGGGTTAAAATGATCGCCGCCTCAAGAAGCATTTCGGATAAATCCTGTCCCTGTGCGACATTTAGTAAAAGACTCAGCAAGTAATCAAAGAATTTGTGACTCAAGCTAATTTAATTCTTTCCTCGTATATTTATTTTTGTTAACCGTATAATACATTTTATTAATTTTACTTCTCACAGAGAACATTTTCCCTCTCTTGAATTTTGGTACTATTTTAATGACAAAAATATGGGAAACAACTTGTATACGAACCTCCTGAAATAAGTGGATAATAAACGAGTGAATGACTCAGAACTGAATAAAAGTCTGAGGCGAATTCATTCGCATGAACATTTTTACCAAAATCAGAATTGATGCGCTATTGTGACAAACAAAATATCAAAGGCGAAGTTGTTTAAAAATGATTATGAGTGTTACCCACTCTGTATATGGAGGATATATAAATCAATGTCTGACACATTTGCTGCGGCGTAATATTTAATTTATTTTATGTACTGAACAACCATCAACCGTAGCCGGATACAACAAAAGCACCTTCGCCGAATCAAATGTCATCAAAAATTAGCAATGAAAGGAATTTTCCCCAAAGAAATAAAACTACAACGCGCAATTTGTGCAGCGATGCACGTGAGCCGTATGTGATATTTTCCGTGAACGTGGCAAGAATACATAACAACATTTATTCGCAAGTATTGAGGCGTGTCGTGGTGTGTTTCATTAAACCCATTCTGGTGGACACTATGACTTATTTAATCGCACCGAAGGGTTGGATGTAACGCAAACAGGAAGAAGCCGTTTAACAGTTCATCGTCATCATATTCATATATTTAGAACATCATTTTTATAAAAAAAATGCTATCGACGACTGACGGTCAACCGAAAAACGGAGTGGATTGGGGTATTATATTTAGAAAATGTTACCTGGTATTTTCTTTTCGTATCAATATGTATACTTTCTTCGATTGACGAACACACCCAAATGAAAACAGATGCAAGTCGAAATTGTTATGCTATTTTTGATTGAAGAAAATAATTGCCCTTTCCATCAAAAAGGGTGAATCAAGAAGTTCGTTTTCTATGTTTTGCACTTCCAAATTATAATACAATAGTTACATGAATTATGAATATCGCCAGCTGTCAAATTCGCTATATTCCTTTACATTCATATACAGCTGCCTAATGCTACAGCAGAAATTAAAATGTGTAGTATGTATATCCAAATCCTCAGTACCTCAGGGATTTGTTGTGTGTTCGCCGCAATTTAATTCGTTTGTATTTAAAATTTGACAGCTCTTGCGAACTGCAGCTGCAGATTCCATTGTGCTCGCATATATTCGTTTTTCCGTTCTACAATATATTTGCTCATACCTATGTATGTAAACACTGGAGCTGCTGTTTTTGATTCTCTGTTGGTAATAAATGAAACTACATCATGAATGTGTGTATGCTTGTGAACAGCCATTGATGTTTCTAATGAAAGTTCTGAAGAATGCCCAGCGTAAGTACTACCTTAACTAAAACGGACTCCATCTTATATAATTTTATACTCGACGCTAGGTGTTCGGTACTTTGATGACTGATCTTTCAATGAATCAGCGAAAATCCAAGAATAACTGTCTATTTGCAGCCAGAGTTTTTGTTTACTTGTTTGTGCTGCAACTGATTAAATGCCTTGTCCCTTTGTGAATCAAAATACATACTTTTTTTGATAACACTGCATATCAATTCAACCTATAACTCATCGTTTACTTCCGAAAACGCGGTCTATATCACAAGTGACACATACATTCAAGAAAGAAATTAACAATCGAAAAAACCGGCCTCACTTTTACACGAAACCACGACCATCTCACTCCCTCTCATCATCGTCGTAAAGAGCCAGCGCAAACAAAAGAAAACGTCAATGCCCAGAATGCAGAATGGTATGATTATGACAGACATTTGATGTTTTTATTGTTTTTTTTCTGTCAAATGTGACTGGAAGGTGGAAGTGTATAATCAGCTTCTCACGCAGCCTGCTCAGTCAATTTATTCTGAGCTCATTGAGCGCGCTCTGATCATGCTCTGAACGAAAAAAGCCTATTAGACTGCCTGACCCGAAATTTCGCAATACGAAAATCTTGCATGAAAACCCAAGAAGCCGGCATAGATACCTGTCGATATTTTAGCACCGAGTAAAAAAACACAATAAATGAGAGATGCCCGCAGGTATGCAAAGAAAATCGCGATAAAGATTGTGGATCGTTTAAAAAACTCATATTCGCAGGGGCATGAATTTTCAGAATTGCGAATTCCTCGTCGCATGGTATTACTTAAAAGAATTTTTTGATATGAAAATTTATGCAGAAGCACAACTTTTGTCGAAATTATTCTTCATTCAGCTTCTTCGTAAGATTTAAGATTTTCTACACCTATTTGAGCTTTCTATGCTTTACGGACTCGAGTTGTTCATGATAAAGGTTAAATGTTTTTTTTTTATGATACCTACCATGCAAAAACAGTGCAATTTTATCGTGTTTGCATCTTGTGAATTTGCATAAAAAGGGCATGAGGACGTTGAGGACGCATTTAATAAGAACTTCTATCTCCAAAACACCTTTCATTGTTCGGTACTTACCAGTTTTATGTGCATTAACCTTTCTGTAGTTACGTGGTTTTAATAAAATCGTTCGAACAAGCGTAACAAGTTATAGCTTATTGTTTATTTTAACCTCAGATTACACGTGCGTTTGTATTATATTCAGCAGCAATTGGCACCGAATTTGATTTGATAAGTCAATTCAGTGACCACGCACACAATTTGCAAGATTAATGACAAAAGTTGCAAATAAATTTACGCTGTGTAGGCTTGGAAGTAGTCCAAAGTAAAACTAACTATGATTTTTATGTACCATGGCGGGCTGCTCTCCCTCTAACATATTTGTGAAGAAAGAAATAATACTTCAACTTCTTTATTATTAATTGCTGAACTAATTACATTACGTCTGCAAGAACTGGAACAGTATACTTACGAAGGTGTGTCAATCCATTATAACGAACAACCCCTAATTTTGAGGCATAATACGAGTAGGTACACACGTATTCAGATGTAGGTCGACACGATAAACGATGCGGTTTTATTAGGAATACATTAATTATACCGTATGGAACAAATTAAAATGCATAAGGAGTGACATTCATTTAATATAAGTTTGTGGCCTGCTACATGCTCAATAATGTTTTTTCATTGCAGAGGATTCTGCCAGCATCGTAGTAAATGCTACATCTGTAGTCTGCAGTGAGAACTTCTCTGATTCAAGACTGTTTGTGCAAAACCGTCCGATACATGAGTTCGATGACCTGCCAACGATATACTTCATAACGCCAACATATCCACGGCGGGAGCAAATCCCCGAGCTTACAAGGCTCGGTTATACACTAATGCATGTCCCGAAGATTCATTGGATAGTAGCCGATGACTACACTGAGTGTAATATATTTTTAGATTATCTATTTAATAAATTTGGTAAGTGCAATAGCGTCTCCAAGTGAATCTGCAATTAAATGTTTTTTTCTGCTTCAGGTATACCATACACACATATCTCTAGTCCCATGCCCGATGTTTATCGGAGCATGACACCAAACCCCAGAGGTGTGGCCAACCGTCGAGCGGCGCTAACTTGGTTACGCCAACAAAAGCAAAATTCGGGTGTCCTCTACTTTGGTGACGATGACAACACATTCGATCTGAAACTGTTTTCAGAAATACGAGACACAAAGAAGGTTTCTATGTTTCCTGTGGGTCTAATCGGAATGTTCTCAGTGAGCACACCGGTTGTGCAAAAGGTATGATCTTTACAAAATCTTTCTACTCACTCTTCAATAAAATCCCTAATCTTGTTGCAGGGGAAAGTAATCGGCTTCTTTGATTCGTGGCCGGGAAATCGACGATGGCCAGTTGATATGGCCGGTTTTGCTGTGAATCTCGAATATTTGGCACTGCATCCGAATGCCACAATGCCCTATAAGGCTGGCTACGAAGAAGACTCCTTTCTTAGAAGTATATCATTAACTCTAAAAGACATTGAACCAAAGGGGAAGAACTGCACTGAGATCCTAGTGTGGCATACACAAACGCAAAAAACAAAAGCGCCCACAATTCGTATCAATTCAGAATATTTAGATGATACATCAAGCTTGGGAGCATTGTTTAAGGAACTCGAAATTATGGGCGTCAGCCATGCATCCGATTATGACGGTAAGCAATGAGAATATTCACTCACACTTAAAATGATGATCCAATTAAAGATCGGACTGTAAAACTGATTGACTGCATTAAATCTCTTGAATTTGTTCTCTATTCCAAAGGTATAAAGGCGACAATGACTAAGAACGGAAAAACCAAGCCAATATCCTACTATCTTCGGTGAGATTCGGCTCTAAGCGAGGTCTGGAATTGGTTGTTTCCAAGTTACGGCTGATTGTTTTTGTGCGCCCGTCCGCCAGCAGAAGCAGAAACAGCGGCCTTAATTTATTTGGTGTCGAATATTTAAAAACATACCTAGCCTTAAGGAAAAAAAACTTTCAAAGCTCTTAAAAAGACGCGGTCGATTTGTTTTTAACTCAAATGTAGCGATTCAGTTTGTTATAGAATAGAGTTTGTAAAATATAGCGAAAACCTGGTTATTAGACGACCGTCGAAAAGAATCAAAAGAAAGCTCTTGCATTCAACTTATCTACTTATGCCCCTTAGTTAAGATATAAAAAAATAATTTATTTCGAGAAAGTATAGGGATAGAATTGCATTGAAACAGCGGGTTATTTACCTCGAATATGCGCGTTACGTAATTGTACAATTGAAAATATGGGTTGGGTACGTTTGACTGGAAAGCTGTTGAAAAAAAACATTGAAAACAAACAAAAGTTTGAAAATTGTTGCCGGTCTCCTTTGAAATTTTGTGATTGAATTTCCGGTCTTCTCTGAAAAGTGGTTCCCTAAAAATATATCTTTTCAATTATTTTTAAGAACTACACCAGCATTGGAAGAAATATTGCTATTGATGTAGTTCGAACTCCGAACACAAAACAAAAAAATTGATGTAGTTTATGGCTCGACTCCTTTGCGTTCGATACATTTCCCAAGCCATCTGGGCCAAGCTGCCTCATTTCAAATTCACATATCCACATAACCTCATTTACGGAGGTGAATGCTCTTTTTCAAATTATCTCTAAAACAATTATCGTTTCTAACAAGAAAAATGTATCATACTCATATAATGCGTCCTATAATTTTTGCCAGTGAATTCCAAAACCACTCGATTTTGTTTTTTAGGATAGAAACTCACTTGTTAGGCACAAACAAAACAAGACAAATGAAAAATATCAAAAATAAGTTGCTGCTTCGCTATAATAATGTATATCTAAATTTAATTTATAAAAAAAAATCGATTGATTCTGTGATAAATTATAAAAAAAGAATAAAAAATTAAATTAGATTCTAGACTTACTTAAACCAAATACTAAATAAATAATGATGACACACATCTCGTGAATGATTACACTTTGTAGGTGGTTTGCCGCGCTTGCTACATGTACATACATACAAATTAATTGATCCTTAAAGGATTATTATCTCTAAAAATAGAACTGTTCGCATTAACTACACCCAATTACAAGGTTACTGAAGGTTGAACGTAGATATTAGCGCCATAACTATGATATTATCAAATACTCTATCGGTTTTTATTTGCAATAGGTGCCATTGTACTCCTAAATGGACAGTGTTTGTAAAATTCGGTACATGCATATTTTTTTCGTTTGTTTTTTTTTTCAAAATAAATGCTATGACAACAAATTTAAGTGTTTCAATTGTTTTATTTAAGTCTGTACAATGATTTATTACTGCCGCCGGCACTCGAATAGTGCACCCGAAGACAACACATCATCCAACAGACTGCAATTGCGAAGTTCATCGTTGACCAAAAGTTCTTGTGAATAATTTAGATTCTACTTCTCCGTATCCCAATGCAAGTATATACTACGTCGTTGGTTGCAATATATCTTCGGAAAATATCGAGTAATCCCACTTCATATGCGCCTTGGGAGCAAGTAGTGCTTCCTGGCGAGCAAATCACAAGGAGAAAAATTTGTTTTCCACTGGCACGCCAAGCTCCATGCATCTGATGTGTGCACTTTGTTCGAAACAAAACCTGCAAATAAAAAAGAAAGAAGAGAAACAAAATGAATGCTTTGAGGGCATGTAACAAACCGTAAATTTGAATAAAAGTTTTCAAAGCTATCGGGAATATGTTCCAAAGATTTAATTTAGTTGAATGCACAAAGGAACCATGAACAGTGTGGATGCAAAAGAACCCAACGCGAAGGTTTACAGTTGTAGTTGATTGAAGTAAGTGGCCCACTTAGCCCGACTAGTAATAATTTTTAAGCTTCATGTAGTGAAACCAAAGTCGTCCCGCAACTTGCCAAATATATGGTGCAACGTTCGATGTTTTCTGTAAAAAGGTAGCCGGTTATATTATTTCAATTCCTGGAGATGTAAACTGACCGCCGATGCGATTCGACGCAGTTGGATTTATTTAAGAAGGCTTACGCTAAGAGTCTTGTCTTGGATGAGAATTACGAGACGTCCAAAAAAAGCAACAAATACCATGATCCATCGGAAACACCGCCCTAAATGTACAAAAAGGAATCCTACATGGTAATGGAGTCCCATCGACACAGGAGGATAATTTTGAGTATCTTGGAGCCATTTATACAAACGTCAGAAGGAGGCATGGAAACTTTTGCAGTAGGATCAGCGTGCTCAATCGATTATCGACTTATTGAAGCTGAGTTATCACTTTTTTTATTCGATCACTTGGTCTTGATGGATAAGTACTGACCAAAACATTAGGAGCTCGGGTACAAACTTAAAAAACTAGAGGCCTCTGTGAGTATGTCGAGCAGATACTTCACCGAACGGACTAGTGAATAAATCACATTAAACGGATGTCCTCTACCTAGAAAATTTGCAAACCGCCATCCCACAAATTATATCGCACAAAGTTAACGATTTTTTCAAACACACTGTACACGTCCTGCATTATATCCATCGTCACGATACTCATTTTATGCAAATGTAACACTTTGCAAAGTTTACTAAAAGTATTTGTTTCATCAGGGATGGTTTGTGATGTATGGCGTTGCCCTGTTTTTATGATGCACTCTCTACAAGTTATTACTGCGATTTAGGATTTTCAGAAAACTAAATTTGGATTAAAGCAAGTTAAAGTTGAAGCCAAATTATTTTTATTTACGGAAATATTACATTTTCCTGTTTCGGCAGAGGGATTTTATGGGTCCTTCGAGTGTAGAGGAGAAAACGACTAAGGAGATTACACTGAAGATGTGTGACTGGATAGGGATGTTGAAATACAAGGAATCACAATCCAAAGAGAATTGGGCTATTTAAACGAAATATTGAAATACTATAACCTATTCAAAATCCCCCCTCAACATTGAGATCCTTTAAATTGCCGATTGACAACAGCAGCACCCTTTTTGGCATGCATAATACGAGTATATGTGTTATGGAGGAGGAGTTTTTTATACCTCCGTCATCGACTAATAAAATCTAACTGCAACTACTTGAAAAATATTGAATTACGGTGGCAACATGTGTGTGCCCAACATAAAACAGCAGCATCCCTGCAACTACCGTCCTTCAGTCATCCTGGATCCGACATACACACAAAACAGTTTTACAATCGCTTATGGGAATTCCAAATCACTTTCATTTCTCTCTTTCTTCTTCGTAGCTATATGAATTCATTCCATTCGGCAACCCGAGTACGTACAACCGGCACCCACACAGACCCTTCACTGTTACACCGAGAAGAGGGTGTGATAACACCCTTCTCGTTCTCAACCCGCCACGCCATCAATTGAAAAGGCATGAATCAAATCAATTTGTCCGCCACTCGTGCATACCCCAATAAGCAGGCTTTAGTTCTCTTACCCGGCTGTCGTTCTCTTTGTGTGATCTCTAACCCCAGCACGTTGTTGACAGTGATAAGCCTGACAATTATCTTGCTGTCTTGCATCCCAGATCCCAGACCCAGTGCTCGTTCTCCTTCTTAGATGCCGTTCAATCTCGGAAACCCTCCTATGTAGCACAATAGCGATAAGTGAGTCAGATAGTGAACAGACGCATCACCGTGTCCATCGAACGGGACAACTGAGATTTTTCTATCTATTGCTCAGCACAACGAAAGACAGAGCCCGAAGCCAGCCGTGCTCTACTATCAGGACTTCAGTTGGTCGCATCATCTCGGTTCGTTCGCACGCTTTTTCCAACTTCTCTCTCAATTTCCGCTTTGAACTTAGTACCCGCTGACGTGTACAATTTTGCGTTTGTTTTTTTGAAAAAACCTAAGTAAAACCCGGCTAAAAGGTAGTGAATTCAATTAAAAATACCTAATACAAAACAGGACACGTCTCCTTTAGCCTCTATTATCCTTATTGTGCTAGTGTACATATGTATATGTAGTTGGGCTCATCGTTTACGTAAAATTGATGATTTCGGAGAAACAACATCAATGATACGATGCAATTATCTTCATACGTGGTCTGCAGATAAATTTCGTGCCGTCTATTAGCCCGTTGTCCTTAACGTGCATAATTTGTTCGTCGAAAATATACTGCCCATATCCGTATTCCGCTCAAGAAACTTAGAAATTCGCAAAATTTCCAATCGACTGCGAGATAAGACGCTGCCGATAACGCACGGAAGTTGTGGCCTTATCGCCTCTCGAAAGATGACATAGGGTCATCTACGCGCTAACAAATCGGGACGATTATCGTAATTCATTTAGTTTAGCGGTTCGGAATGCGGTCCGATGCTTGTGTGTGTGTGTGATTGCTTGTGTGTGGCATGAATCCGAACGAGAATACCATCGAATTTGGAAAAACATTTTGAAACAAATTCATGAATTCGAATTGCGGCACGTGTGGGTTGTAAATTGCAAGCAAGGATTGTTCGGTTCTTCCATCCCGCACTTGTCGGGCGGAGTTTCATTGCTAATCGCTGGCTGTAGGGGTCGCAATGTGGTCGTGTAATCTGATTAAATTTGCTTTGATGATTGAAATTGTGTGTTTTTCCCCGCATGTTAATTCATTTTGTTTCGTTTTTCGTTTTTTTTTTTCTGTGATTTGGCATTTTAGATCATTTCATCTGGCAATAATGTTGTAAGGAAGAAGTTAGCGAAATAAAATTGTTTAAAAAGTGAACAGTGGACTGGTTTGATGAAGTAACTTGGTCAAAATGAAGAAACAACGATATCTGGATAGCATAGTGCTTGTGCTGGTATTATGTGGATTACATTTGAGCTATGCTGCGAGACAGAGTAAGTATTGATTAATATCTTTTGGGATCCTTTCAGACTTTGATTAATTGCATTGAATGTTTGGCTGTTTACCATACGTGAATGGCGAAATGTGATTTGTTTGTTTGTTTTTTTTTGATAAGTAATCTAAGGGTTTAGGAAGAGAAGTAAACTCGAAGGCTTTGACGGAGGGGATTTTAGAGATAGGTAGGTGCAGAAATAAATTTTAGAGTAAGAAATGGACTAAGGAAATTCCAAGTAGTATTTTATAGAGCATTAATCTGATTGATATATTCAAATGGAACTTACTTATGTAACGACTGACCTCTAAAAAAAGGCATTCTTCTCACTAACTTAAATCGGAAAAACCCTAAATTCTAATGCGAAAATGTGCACTCCGTGTGAATCAATAAGCTTATCTTTTCAATAACAACATCACGATCTAATTCAGATGAATTTTCTCGGTCATGAACAGAGCGAAACAACAACCTCTTTGAAAATATAGTACACTCAGAAAAAACATTGTAATGTCAACATTTTCGTTGGTTAAATTGAACACAAATATCAAAGTTTTTTATTTAACAGTGAAACTGTTGGCAATGATGTAAGAAAATAAATAATTATAGATCGTGGACTCTTGAAAACTTAAAATCGAGTTGTTGTTAATAAAAATAATAGTTAAAGCAAGAATTTTTTATAATTTTAAAATTCTTCGCTTAACAATAATAATTTTTCTGAGTGTATGTTATGACTGGGGCGATACCTAATAATTTCGCACTAAACCTTTGAGCTCAATTCACAATGGCCGACGGTAAAAACATAAAAGTGCGTGCATTATTAACTAGATACGAACAATTTGGCTACGTAGACATTGTGAATCGATAATCATCAATAAAACATGTTTTCTGATATTTAGTTAAAATTTTAGAAGGCAATTATTGATCTGAAACCTTCAATCGACAGCGAAAGGCCCGGTGTTTTTGTAAGTGCAAAGTGAAGACCTTTCTTTTCATTCGTATGTTTCACGTATCATTATTATATTATAAAACGTTAAAATCCACTTCCACAGTCTCAGTACACTTTTTTAGTATTTATCATGAAATGAGGAGAATGAAAGTTATATCTACTGCGCCACAGATGTGCACAAATAAAAAAAATGGTGGGTACCTACATGTCGCCATTAAGGCTGTCAAAAATAAATTAAGAATTCCCCATCAATTGAAAGCATTTTGGTGACATTCAATTTGTCGCCGCCATCTTGCCATAGTAACCTATACAGATATACTCGTAAATTTCCTAAGATTAAAACCTGTTTTAGAACGAATGCAATTTACCTAGCCCTAAAAGTAAGCAATTGTAGAGTTTTATTTCAGGGCATACTCGTATACAGTGTGACCGTTGCAGAATTCTAAAAATTCGCAAGAAAAAGGGCAAATGAGAAAAAAAGTGTCATTTCTGAAGCAGGATAGCTTATTAAGAATTTTGGAACGATATTTAACAAGTATTTTGTTTTTTTTTTTGGAAATAACAGCATTTGAGTTTTTTTTTAAGCGCCTTCTCCAACTAAAAAAAGTGTCAGAATAGCAAAAAATTGTGTCAGGCTCTCGAAAAAAGTGTCCAATTGCAACTTTAGTCGCACAACGGTCACGCTGCGAGGTATTGATCGACCACTTTCGTTTCAATGATGTTACTATGGAAACTCACATTTTTCGAAACAATTTATTTCCTCTAAATTGTCATAGTGACGTATTAAAATGTAAATCATGAGTAAAAGTTGTTTTCAAAGGGGTTTTCGTTATCAAGATGTCGCTTTTTCGTTTATACAAGGTGGCGCAAAAGTAATCCTCCTATCAGAAAATTCTATAAATTTTGCGATTGGCCCCTAATGTCAGTTCTGTTTTGGCATTTGTGTAGTAAACACATGCGAAATACACGTTAATGAACAATGTTACGCTACACTGCTCCAGAACGCGGAATATTGGTGACTATTTATTTCAGCAATAATCGGTCGGCACAACGTGAATTTCGTCGCAGATTTCCTAGCCGTCCAACGCCTACTGGTGAAACACTGCGACGTTTAGCCGCTCGCCTCGAAGAGACTGGCACAACACGAGATGCTGCCAGGCGTGGCAGACCCCGGAGTAGCCGTTCTGCAGAGAATATTGCTGCTGTAGCCATCGGACCTTTTTTCTTCGAAGACGTCGCGTGCCAAACGGTTACTGTGAATGGTGAGCGCTACAGAGCAATGATCAACGAGTTCTTTTTGCCACAACTTGATGAATTGGGATTGGAAAACATGTGGTTCCAACAGGACGGTGCAACGGCACACACTGCACGTGCCACAACCGTATGCTGAAGGATGCATTTCCCGGGCGCCTAATCTCCCGTTTTGGCGATTTGCACTGGCCAGCAAGATCGCCTGATTTGACCGCTCCAGACTTCTTTTTGTGGGGCTTTTTGAAGTCGCGGGTTTATGTCAACAAGCCTCAGACTCTTGCAGCTCTTAAAAACAATATCCGTCAAGAATGTGAGGACCTATCGCCGGAAGTTTTGGCCAAAGTGATGGAAAATGCCATAAAAAGGGCTCAAATGGCAATCAACTGTGGCGGCGGCCATTTACATGACATCATATTCTCGACTTGATGTAAAAAAAATTAAAAGACCAAATAAAAATAATCCACAAGAAGAATCAAAGTTTTTAATTTTTTTTTTAATTTACAGCCAAAAAACATAGGAAGGTTATTTTTGCGCCACCTTGTACAAAAAAACAATGAGCCGTACTAATACTTTTGTTTCAATGCGACTAGGGAGACACTTCCTGAGTCAAAAACTCAATACTCAGCACGTGCTTTGGCACATCGGTAATCTCCAAGCACATCTTTCTGCTTAAATGCACTCATATGAATGCCGCCTAACCGAGTTACACAGACTCACTGATCTACAAGAATCTGACATAATTTATGCGGATAATGTTCTTTCCTTGAATATTCATGTGAAGGCTCTCACACGCTTGTTCGTCAGGCGACTTCCAGTTCCAGTATGTGATGTGATTTGCAAATTTGGAAGCATCACTATGCAGGGAGGGTTTTTCACAACAAGTTTGTTGTTGTTCACTTTGAATGCGATTTGATAGTGGCTATGTTTTCGATAGTAAATATTTACTCACCAACATTATCATAGCGAAAGTCGTTGTGCTAGCCAGCGATAGGTAAACTATTTAAAAAAAATTCCTATCAATTATAAATGCACAGCTGCTGAAGAGATAAGATAAAAACATGTCTAACCTACTCGAAGACTTCCGACGATTAAATTTTCGTTTGGCCGTGACTATAGGTAAATCCCAGAGTGGGTGTAAATATTTCCAGATTCACTGTCGTCCCCTCGACCATAAGAATGACTTTTCACTCACTACAGATAGAGTATTCTGCTGGATGTAGGGTGCTGTTCTGGTATTTGCAGAGGCAGGCACCATACGTCCAAAAAAAAAAGCTTCTGTTGCGCCAACTACTTCTTGATTATTTAAACACGTAAAAGCTGTCTTATTATCGATTTTGTACTAGAAAGTCCACAAATGAGAATACCGCTCCTATTCCATTGGAACCACAACTACAATTCGAACTGTCTTTTGAGTATTCAGGGGGAAAAATTTCGTATATCAACGATATCGTTTTTGAAACTTTGATCACCAAAAAAAGTCATATTCTGCTCGATTTTTTTTGACAGACGTCGTCTTTCATTATATTTGTGGAAAATTAACTGGATTAAGCTCTCAAACTTGTAATTTGAACACTTGGTTGGTAGTTTTGGACGTCTATCGTTTCGACAATAATCGCCTGAAAAGTTACGGAATGAGTGCCCAGGTTTTGCCTGGGACCTCCTTCCTAAACCCTTGGAATTAGTTCCTACATTTGCAAAAAAATTTACCATCATAATGTTCCCTTTACAGACCCATTGAAAAATCCAAAAATCTGCGGCCGGCCTGTGTGTGAAGTGGAGACGTCAAAATTCGGCTTCAGCGACACAAATCGCTACAAATACGACTACAATGTGCACCTTCGGACCGAGTTTTCGGGTACTGGCCAGAACTCCTCGGACGTCTATGTGCGTGCCGTGGTCGAACTCATATTTCCGAAGCATTGCGAAGGCGTTCTCACCCTGAACTACGTACAGTTGCGTGAGAAGATCCAAGAAGAGATTGTAAAGCCGACTGAAAGCAGCACCTTCGTTGATTACTATGACTACGACAATCTAGAGACCAGCCCAGAAGGCGAGGCTGAGGTCAATGACATAAACCTCCATCCGAAGAGCAACGATCTATCGGTTGACCTTCAGAAGTACGACCTGAGATTCTCATTCCAGGACGGGGTCATAAGTGAAGTGTGCCCCCATGTTGAGGAACCGTCCTGGGTGTTGAACTTCAAGAAAGGCATTCTCTCGTCAATACAAAATACCATGCTGCGGTTCGACGTCGACTTGAACACCACGGAAACAGACGTGTCCGGGCGGTGTAATGTAGCGTATTCGCTGGAAGGGACCGATAACGCGTATGTACTCATTAAGAAAACCAAGGACATTCGCTCGTGTCGCTTTCGACAGTCGACGCATTCCGTTCTCCAGACAACGCCGTACGTCTTTCGCGACGATAAGGCCATTTGGCCGATTTTGAATTCCCACAGCTATTGTAACGTGAGTAGGCTGAGTTGTAAATCTGTAAATCTGGAAATTGTAAAAATTTGCTTCATTTGCACAGATGACCATCGATCACAGCATATACCGCGATGTGAGTTGTTTTGAGCGTCACCAGCTTATCCCGTTCTCGAACAACCACACAGGAGCTGTGACTACAGCCCATTCGACACTGAAGCTCAGCAGCGAGGAGCAATATAGCTCCGGCGATTTTTACCTATACCAAGGTAGGAGTTTTTTTTTTCTTTTACCTTTCTTTCTGACACAATTGCACTATCCCCAGATGAGCACCCCATTGAGAAGCGGTCGACACTCCTTTTCGATCACACACCCGCGACCAAGCCAACTCACGGCGAGATTAAGGCTTCGCGCGACCTGCTCAAGCAGATGTGTAACCTTGGCTTCCCGGATATTCAGCGAGAGTTCATCGATGTTTTCACGAACTTCCTACAGACCACCAAGCATCTCGAGTACAAGGCACTAACCCAACTTTTGGCGCGCTCAGAGAGCATTTGCAGCAATGGCAAGTAAGTGGCGACAAAAGAGGCATCGCGCCCAATTATGATTTAAAAATAACCACAAGAGCCAAAGGCCAAGCGGACGCTTGCTCATCGTTGGGTAATCGCCTACAGTCCGCCTGAGTTATGAATGAACAAAATTTGATCTCTTGTTTACTCTTTCGAGTTGTGTGGCGACATTTATATAAGATTTACTTGATTTTAGAAACCACGTTCTGGAGAGCCTGCCGTATGTTGGCAGCACCGCCTCGTACCAACTTATGCGCGACCAAATCATATCGAATACCATTCCGAAGCAACTGGCCCACAGCTGGATGGCGTCGTTGTCCTTTATCCAACGGCCCGACGAAGAGACCCTCGAAACGTTCTACACGATCCTTGAGTTTTCGAAAAAGAAAATCGACGCCGAGTACACATTGGCTTCCACAGCAGTTGTGTACAGCTTTTGCAGGCACAACGCTGATTGCGTTTCGAACAAGCGAGTCACGAAGATTATACGCCTTCTCGAGACAGAGTTCCTGAGCCTCTTCAATATGTACAGGAACGAGAGACGTACCCACGACCGCCTGATGGTTATCCTAAAGGGTCTGGGCAACATCGGTGTGCTGTCGGAGCCGTTCGCCGAACAGTTGAAGGAGATCATCACCGAGGGCATAGCCCCTGTTGATATACGACTCCAGAGCGTGCTGGCTTTTCGACGAGTGGACTGCATGAAGTACAGAGAGTTCTTTCTCGAAACCTACGGCAACTTGACAATCAACTCCGAAATTCGAATCTTCAGCTACGTGCAAGCAATGCGATGTCCGACCTATCAGTCTATAGACTTTGTAAAGGAGGTGCTGCGGCGAGAGCAGATCAATCAAGTGGGATCCTATGTGTGGTCGCATCTAACGAATTTGGCCAAGTCGTCATCGCCGGTGCGAGTTGAATGTCAAGGCCTCCTGATCAACGACGACTTGTCCGAAAAGTTTAAGCTGGACATTCGCAAGTTTTCGCGCAACTACGAGCACAGTTTGTTTTTCGATGAATACAATTTCGGTAAGACGCGCATGCAGTTGTTGTTTCCGAGTTTCTCTATCGACATTCGAATTTTGTAGGCACTTCAACGGACATGAATCTGATTTTCGGCACCGACTCCTACCTGCCACGCATGGCGACGTTGAACTTTACCGCGGATCTGTTTGGACAGTCGGTGAACTTCTTCGAGATCTCCGCTAGAGCGGAGGGCTTTGAGGAACTAGCTTCGTCCATATTCGGACCCAAGGGCCCGCTCAACCGTGAGCTCTTCCGGAAAAAGTTTGCCTTCCTGACCAAGTGGTTGGGTGAGAAGGCCGCCCTTAACGAAGGTAAGCATGCAACCAAAAGGCGAAAAAATCATTTCACTTAATTTCTTGCAGAGTCTCTGGAGAACCTCCTGGACTTCGATCCTCTGCGTATAAAGCGCAGTGCTGAGGTGGGTGTCACCGAGGAATCTACAGGTGACAACGAAGACGATGACTACGACTTCGAGGAAGACGAGGAAAAGCCTCGAAGCACTCGATCCGTCGACCGCAAGGAGTCCATCCAAAGGAGCATTGACGATCTCGGCTATAAGCTCAAGTACAACTACAACAATCCGAAGGCTACGTTTGGCCTGCGGATTTTCGGCAATGACCTCAGATTCCATTCCGTGGAGGGACTTGCCGAGGTGATGGCTGTGGCTAAAGAGCTCGATCCGTTTCATCAAGCGGCGAAGATTCTCTCCGGCAACGAGGTAACCTACACCAAGTCCAGCGTGCTGTTGGACGCATCTTACAACGTTCCCCTGGCGATAGGCCTTCCCCTGTCAATCCACGCGTTCGGAGCGTCTTCTGTCGACCTAAGGCTGTCGGGCAGCTTGGACCGGATGAGAGACGCCTCCGATTACTGGCACTTCGACATAGATGGCAAACTGAAGACCAGCGTGTCGGTCGACGTCATAACCACCATGCAAACGGATGCGTTCTACGCCCTCTCTGGCATACGAGTGAAGAGCAACCTGTACTCAAACTCGGCCATAGAGGCAAAGTTGAAGATCCGCGGCGCCAGTTTGGTTTCACTGAAGTTCAGCTTGCCGCAAGACAAAAACGAGATATTCAGTGCCAGATCCGAGTTAGTCGTCATGAAAGAGTCCGAGGAGATTCCACAATTCGGAATCGAGCACCGAAGCTCGAACAACACATGCACATGGCCAATCCTGGATCAGGCCATCGGCTTGAAGGTGTGCTCGTCGTTCAGTGTGCCGGACTTGAGCAATGCCAGTGATGCCACGTATCCGGGACTGCTGCTCAGTGGCCCGGTCAACATGAGCTGGGTCTTGGAAAAGTCCGATCCGAGTGCCAAGCTTTTCGTTTTCGAATACGAGTGGCAGCAGGTGAAAAACGACTCAAAGTGGTCGTTTATATTCACCACGCCCGACTCTGCGGTAAAACGACTGCTTACGGCGAATGTGTCGACGGTTCCTGCGGCCGGCAATGTCTCGGTGTGGTTTATAAATGGCGCCAACACATACTCCGCTGGCGGGGTATACAGGGGCGATCCAGACGACAGGCGGCTTGACGTTTACATCGACACGAACGGTCGTAAGAATCTAGACCTCCATGTCGAGATGAAGAGATACCAGGACCGAAATTCATGGGTCTACAAGCCAAAGGCTCTGCTCTCCATCAACGGAGAGAATATCACCGGACTGGTGGGTCTGGTGCGAATAAACGAGAAGAACGGAATCTCACAGAACGATGTCGAGTTGACTTTCGAGACCAAAAAGCTGCAGGTCTTGATTAAGGGCAACGTAGTTAAAAGTGAAATCACTACGTCCACTAATATGACCGTCAACTACAGGGTGAGTGCAAATGCGTAACCAAATTCTGTAGCTAATCCATCTTGTCCACAGTTCCAGGCGAACCAAATAGAAACCGTTCAGTTCGAGGGAAAGATCAGCAACACGGGCGACAAGTCGAAGGCCGAATACGGTGCCAACGTGAAGCTGAGGACCTCAGCTTACCCCAAGTTGAATTTCGCCTCAAACGCAACGTGGCTCTCACTGCAGGGCCACACCGAGGGAGTTGTAACGTACAACAACGCACCTGACGCTATTGACCCCAGTCGAACCAGTCGGTTGCGCCTTGTGTTCGCCCGCTCACATTCCGAGGACTACGCGTGGGAGGGATCGCGGACGAGAGCGTCCCTGGAACTGACTGTCCCCAAATCGAACATCGACTTCCGCCTTTTAGTAAAGTAAATTGGTGAAACCCACAGCCCGACCTCAGTTACAACCGCTCTCTTTCAGGCACGAAGAACGCATCAAAAACGGCACAGAGCACAATGTGGTGATTGGCCTCAAGTACGCGCCGCAGAAGGAAGCGACCGGCGTTTTCTCCGTTCACCTGCCGCGACGCAATCTATTCGCCGTGGACGCGTATATGAACGTGACCGTTCCCGAGTTCAACTCATGCACAGTCCGGCTGCGGGTGAATGAGAAATCAAAGCAGGACTATATGGTAAGACTGCGGCCCAAGCCCCAACACACTTAAAGCTCTTTTTTTCGCAGATAAACTTCAACGGCACTTGGTTCTCCAGCCATTCCATTTCTATCAAGGGCAACTACAGGGACAAGAGCTCCCGCGTGCAGGTCCTTCACCACCTCAAGCTGCTGGTCGAGAGTCCCTCCTTCGAGGTGACCAGCTTCAACTTGATCTTCCGGCGCAACCAACTGCTGGTATTCGCCGACGTACAGGCCAAGTACAACAAGGACCCGTACGGCCTCACCCTGCAGTACAACTCGAATGAGAACAAAACCAACTCCAATGCAGAGGTGAAACTGAAAGTCAAAGAAAAGGACTACTCGCTGGCGGCAAACCTGCTGTCACAGCAGCCGAAGTTGCTGCAAATAGAAATTCACATGGACAAGCTGCGGGACATACACCTCAAGGTTGGCGTTCTCACAGTTCCGAAGCGGAAAGAGCTGTCCGTGGAAATAAAATGGGACGCGAACAGGGACCCCTCGCAAAGGCTGGCCATAAATGCGGAGTACAACAACCCCGCTAACAGGACCTACGACGCCACGCTTATGTTCACCTATCCGGATCGGACCTTCAGCTGCGGCTTCAACATGTATGCCGGCGGGCCAAAGTACTTTGGTGCGGCAAGAGCGACCTGGGGCACCAACGATGTGGTTCTGTTCAACTACGACGCAGGCTTCATACCGGGCAAGGAGTTCAACAACTGGATCAGGGCCGAACTGTCCACTCCGTTTGAGGGCTGGTCAAAGAACAGCCTCAGTGCGGGGGTGTACAATCACGAAAATCGATTCCTTGTCAACTCGTCTCTCCTGTGGGCGGACAGCCAGCGCCTACAGCTTGGCTACGAGAGCGACCACGAGATATCGGAGCCGCTGCTAAGCTTCCACATCGGCCTGGGCATTAACAGCACCATCAAGGATATTCCAACAGTCACGGTGAAGGTGAAGCACTGGCAGGATCTGAAGAAGTTTGATTCCGAGCTTGACCTGCGATACAACGATGTGAATGAGACGCTCAAGATCTACAGCGTGAAGTCGGTTTGGGAACTGGCCAAAACGGACGGTTACCGGAACATAAGCGGGTCAGTGCTGATGCTCAGTCCGTTCGAGGGCTATCGCAAGGGCGGCCTGGCAACCAAGTTAAGCCTAAGTGACGACCGCCGAATCCAGGGGGCAGCCTCACTCAACTTTGACATGCGCGAATTCACCTTGGCCATGGATGGATATGTCAAGAAGTTCACCGACAACATGCTGGTAATAAATATAACCACTCCGTTGGAGAAGTTCCGCACCATCAACAGCCGTTTCGGTTTGAGCGAAAAGAAACGCCACGCCGTAGCCGAAGTCCGTTCGCCAGCGATGGCATTTGGCGCCGAGGTCCTGCTGGCCGTTAATGCGTTCTCCGACTTTGATGTCATACTCAGTCTAGCCACCCCGATCGAGAACCTCCGTCAAATAGCTTTTATTGGCAAAGTGAAGGCGACCACCGTCGATGTGCGAGGCAGCCTCAACAACTCCACGCTGGGCTTCACGGGAGTATGGACCTTCCACAATCTGACAGACTTCGAGTACTCCTACGTGGTATACACTCCCTTCGTGGGCTTCGAAGAAAACGGCTTCGTGGTGAAGCTCATCAAACGCGACGTTTTCATTCTAGAGGTTCACGGTAAGCTTTCCAAGCACAAGTTGGGCGTTAAGGTTAACGGAAAGCCGAAATCAAAGCTCCTCAACATCATCAGTCCCAACAAACTGGACCTCGAGCTGCTCTACGATGAAGATTTGAAGGCCCCCGAGCGGCCTGTTGACGCAGACGACTACGACGAAGAGGAATACGACGTGAACGAGTATTTCACTTACTTCGTCGACATGCAGCTAGACACACTGACGTGGCCGACTATTACAGGCCAGGTGGACATCCAGGAGGTGGAAGACTTCTACATCATCGTTGGTGAGGCTTTTCTCCCGGCAGGCCGGATAGACTTCAAGGATCGCCTTTACTACCCCGACATGTTGAACGTCAAGAATGTCTTGAACCTGTACACGCCGTTTGACGTTTGCCGCAACCTCAAGTCCATCTTCGAATATCACATCGACTTGGATAGGTTCTTCATTGAGAGAGTGGAATTTGTGGTTGACAACGGAGTCGCAGCTCCGACAGAGTTCGGTTTCGTTGTGAACTACACCAAGCTCGTGGAAGACAAGGAGATCAAGCAGCACGACCTGGCTTTGATGGTGAAGACGCCTTTCGAGATTCTAAAAGAAATCGAGATCGAGGCGTTCCTCGAGCTCGAGGAGAACATCCACCGGGGAAATATCTCCTCCAGGACTGCCACAACTATGCTCTCAATGGCGGCTTCAGTTGAGGTGCGGCCATTTTTTACAGCTTGCCGCCATAAAGTACATTCCTTTCTCTTTCTAGGCCGAGGACAACTTCCTAGAGACTTCAGTTGGGGTTATTCTGAACACCGACGCCATTCCGCACTACGCTTGTAAGGGCTATTTCAAGAAGGAGTTCTCTGACGCCGACAATTCCGTTGACATTCAGTTTGAGGTCCACGACAATGGCGTCCAAAACAAGGTATTTATAGGGCGCATGTGAGGACGCACTCTCAGAACAATGCCACCCGAGTTGCTTTCCAACTTGGAGTTCCGGTTTGAGGAGCTCGTACGTGGATTGAGTGAATTTTGTCGACTAACATTCTCCAACTTGTCTCTTTGCAGCTCCAAATTGCATCGGGTTGGCAGCTCAGTGCGGCCAATGTGATTAACGCCAGGGGAAAGGTGCTGACAACGATGCTGCCCCTGAAAGTAGCCGAAACGTCAATTCTGCTCACGAAAGGACCGAATCCCGCTCTCAACTTCGACCTGGCTTTGGTGAATAGAAACGGCCAACGCATCGAGTACGGTTCGAGGGCGAGCAAGAACAAAGACGTCTTCAACGTCGAGGTATGGACCCCATTGAAGAACTACCGCAACATTTCGATGCATGGCACACTCACGCGCAACCAAGCCAAGCCCAGCGAGTACCTCGTCAATGGCCACCTGTACCGGAACATGGCCGTTTACACTGTGAGCGGGTCTGTCCAAATGGCTGATACCTATCCCGCAAGGACAATGCTCCGGGTTCAGCCCAAAGCCGGCGGTCCAGACGGTGTCATTGAACTGACCATCAAGGCCTCGGATAGGGGCACCAACTTCCAATTCAGCGCCGCCGAGGACGCTAAAATGTGCGAGATCTCCGGCGGATATTCCGTACGCAACAAGCTAGATTGGGACTTTGACGTTCTGGTGCAGTCCTCCGAGCCAGACCTATCGCGCATCAGTGTGAACGGCAACATTAGACCGCAAGCAGATGGCCAGTTTACCGGCGAGCTGGGTCTGCAAACGCCATGGCGCCACCTGGGAATAGAGTCGGTCCGTTTGACATCGCATATCAATGTGCAGAAGGACTCGGGCAATGTCCAAGGAGAATACCTCATCGGTCGGACAACCGGTCGGGGCTCATGCGCCTGGTCTTGGATTGTAGCCCAGAACATGCAACTCGCCCTGGAGAGCTACATCGAACGTGAGAACGGCCAGCCACGCGTGGTTCACGCAAGTGCCAAGTACGTCAATCCGAACAAGAGTTTCAAGCGACTTTTGACCGGCGGCAAGCTCAACTTCGACTCGAAGTGGATTCTCGAGGTTAATGGAACTCTGGCCTACCTGTCGGGCAATGATGTCCAGGGCGGTCTGGTGGTCAAACTGCCAACCCCCATTGGCGATGTTCATCAGTTGGGGGCTCGCTACCGAGGAAATCTCATGACGAAGGAGCCGATAAATGTGTTCTTCGAAGGGAAATACGAGTCACAGGAGGCGAAGAACAGATTCCTTACACGCGGCTCATACCGCAATGTTGACGATTTGCAGGGGCTGTGCAGGATCCAATGGGGCCGCGCGTCCAACGTCTCCACAGTCGAGGGGGATTTTCAAGTGCTGCGCAAGAAGGAAGTCCGAAAGGAGTTCTACGCCAAGCTGATTACACCGAAGTTCGATGAAGACACCGTGTTCGTCAGGGGCCACTACGACAAGGACAAGGACTTCCATCAACTGATGTGCACCCTGGACTTCCCAGCATCGCGGAGACTTGGCGATGTAGATGTCGCCTTCAACAGTCTGTCCAACATGAACGGCCACCTCAACGGAACAGTGCCGTTCTTCAACATAACTTGGCTCAGAGGTGATTTCAACTTTTCGACAACTGGGTAAGTGCTATTAACGAATCCCTGCAATCCTCGCTCATCCGCATTTACAATTTCAGTGGACAATCGATTCGCTACATAAAGGGTACCTGGCCAACAGACTCGGGCTTCTTCAACCTAAACAGTTCGTACAGCTCACATAACCTCAACAGAGACCTGCAAGGTACAATCCAGGTAGAGGTGCCGCTAACCTCGCGCCATCGGGCCAACATCGACTATGGCCTGAAGGAACGCGAACTCATGAACACAGGCCATGCAAATGTCGTCTACAATGACAAAAATGTTCTCAGCGGGCGTTACAACTCCAAAACTGAACAGAGTATGGGATTCGAAAAGGATATCATCGACATATCCCTGGAGAACGAGCTCAAGCCACTGGGCATTCACTACGTGCACGAAAAGCACTACACGAACGCCGAATTTCCGGATCACGTAAGTCAATTGCATATTCATTTCGATTCTATATCGTCTGGCCTTTGCAGGACATGAAACATTGCGAACTTTTCGAGCTGAGAAACTCGAAAGCCTTCAACCTAACCGGTGAGCTGCATGTGCGATCCACCGAAACGGGACAAGACTTCAAGATTGTCGCCATCCATCCCAACCGCACCATCATCCTGGATTCCGAGTACGACTACAAAGACTCGCGAAGCAAGCACAAATCCAAGCTTCAGCTTGCGCCCACCGCCTGGATTGGGTACAACTTTGAAATTGGAAACTACACCACGGCTAACAACGAGTCACAGAACTTTGTATTCGAATTGTCATATCCAAGGAGAAATCTTTCAGCGGAAGGCTGGTACTTTGTGACTGAGGAGAGGTTTGACTCTGATATATCCTTCAAGTGGAACATAAGTCCAGGCTCCGAGGAACGGAAGACCGTCAGAGCTAGCCTGCTCTGGCAAAGCGAACTCTTGGCGCAAGGCGATAAAGACAACCAGAGTGTTGTGTTCAGCATTGGCCATCCCTATCTGGAGAAGGTAAATTCAAATTGTATACTCCTTGGGTAGGTTGGTGCCGAAAAGTTGGCCCCCGAGGGGCATTTATTTCACTTTACTTTCGGTTGTTCCTAATTTTTTTGTTCAATGAAGCAGTTCACAGTAGAAAAAATATTTTCTAAAAAACGAATTCGGCAGTTGTGAGCTTCTACAAATTTAAAGTCGGGGCTGGAATTTGTGCGGTACTAATAACCACGTCAAATTCCACTCCCGTTGTCGAAATTTCCCATGCAAAATTGTATTTATTTTAAACTCGTTCACTCAATATTCTCCTTCGCTTGAACAGGACGTGGAATTCAAGGGCTCATACTACCGAGGACGGGAGGACTTATTGAAGACGAGCCTGCTCATCAACTACTCCGAAGACCCAGATCACTTGGTGACGTTGAAAACTCAATTACGCGACCTTGCCTCTGCGGGAGGTTTCACCAACTACACGCTGGACTTTGTAGTCTTGCACCCAGCCTCGACGCTCGACGTAAACGTGCATGGAACGGCAGCCGGAAGAACATCCTACTACAGAACCAAGTCGACAGCGCACTACCGCCGTGGTTACTACCCCGAAAAGAAGGGAATGTTCTTGGCCAAATTGGACCTGAACAACAAAGAGTTTGAGTACGAGCGGATCTCTCCATATCGTCAAATACGATTCTGGGCAATACCGTACCTAAGGTATCCGCTGTATGGACTCAATGCGACAGTTTGGGACTCGCCTGATCTAAATAACACCGGCTTTGTGTACGTGGATCTGGGTAGCAAGTTCATCCGAGCAGAGTTCAATCTCAGCGAGGACGCTAGCCAAAATCTGCAAATGATTGGCCACATTCCCGACGCGAGGAGCGGCTTCCTCGACATCTGGAGAAACTACGAGGAAATACGAATAGTTGATGTGAGTTCGTATCTCAACATCAACCATTCGCGACTGATCACTGGCAGGTTCCACTGGAGGCCCACCATAAAGGAGGAAATCAAGGTGAGCTGCAAGCGAGGGTCCTTGTTTTTTTTTTTTTTTTGAGTTAACGCATTTATTGTCGTTTTTAGGCAAAATTCCAAACCATAGGCAAGTCTTTCTACACATCCTTCTCGGACGGCATTGACTTTTGGATAAACGACCTGTACAGCGAGTCAATGGATTCCGTCAACGATATATGGGGTGCTGCGAAGATTCACACGCAATCGTTTCTGGATGACGTCGGGTAAGTTTTACACTCCCGCATTTTGGTATGCTCTTACAGGCCTTGCTTGGTTATTGTAGTGAACTAAGCGTACTGGAGCAAGATCTCGAGGAGCTTCGCGTCTTTGTCAACCAGTCATATGAGGCCAACGACTTTTACATCAAAACCGTGGTCAACTTCACCCTATCCGTGTTGGACGAGTTGGCCATCCGAGACCATATCGAATCACTGCCGAAGATATTCACTGAACTATGGCACGCGATGGGTGACTCGGGAAAGGCGCTGCGAAAGAACATCATGTGGCTCATTGAGACCGTAAGCCAAGTGAGTCAATTCCGATGATCGGCTTAAGACGGTTCCCTTTATTCCAGGTTAAGACTTCGTACCACAAGGCGTTGGAGGCTATCGGCAAATTTTTCCACGGTGACTCTCTGCACTACCTTTCGGATCTGTTGAAAAAAGGTGTCGAAAAATACGACAAATTCATCAAGGACCTTCACATTTCGTTTATCAAGTACGTGCAGAATCTGTGGAACAATTTCTCCACTATGATGTCCAACTATTGGAAATCTGTTCTCAAGCGCATCGAGCCTCATGTCTTCCGGTTCTTGTCCTACATTGAGACCGCTGCCTGGGATATCAGCAAGGAAGTTTTTGGTAAGCATTTGGTGAGCTGCGGAAGGAAGTCCCTTGATTTCGATTGTGTTTTTGCAGATTTTATTTACAAACGCACCAACGAGCTGGCAGAGTCGCCATACTTCAACAAGGTGTCCAGCTTCACGCAAGATGTTGATCGGCTGTACAAAGACGTCAAGTCGAACGACGCCTTAACCAACATCAAAAAATACTCCATGATTGCATGGAACTTCATCAAGGAGAAGTACTTCAAGCTTGTGCCCTTCGGCAAGGAGCTGAACGAGGTGTTCACCGAAATTTGGGAGGAAATCAAAGACCTACAAAAACTGGATCACATTCAGGTCATTATTCAGAAAACGAACGAGATCCTTGCTAAAATCGAATGGCTGGCTGATGAGTTGCAATTCGAAACGCGTCTGCATCAATTGTACGCACTGCTGCGAAACAAATTCCGAAACTATGCCCTAAACGCTCTCGAGACGGCTGACATGTACCGCGAGGCTAAGACAAAGTTTATTTTCGATCCCGAAGCTGGCGTTATAGACTTGGAGCAGAAGCTGCCCATGTCCTGGCATGCCTTCAATGAAACGCCCAAGTTCGAGGAGATTCCCGAGTACAAGTTCCTAGCTAATGCGCAGAACTTCTTCTCTAGCACGAATGCGTCGATTGTAAAGTACATTTACAGCTTCAAGTCGCACCTGGACCCGAACACTTGGTTGCCCCCTTACACACGTAGGCCTTATTTCCTTGTCGAATACAGTTCTCCTGTGTACTGACCGACCTCTTTTCAGAGAGATCTCTTTTGATTGGATCCCGACACTACATGACCTTTGACCAGAGCTTCGTCGGGCTGAATCTTCAATTCGAGGAGGGAAAAGAGCCGCACTGTACCTATTTGCTGGCGCACGACTTCTTCCAGCGCAACTTTTCGCTGCTCTTGGAGCCTTCGGTAGGTCTTCTAATCAAATATTTGCTACTGTTTGAGTGAAAGGATTTTTTTCAGACGTCAACCAAGGAGAGTTTGGTGTCAACCAAGAAGCTGACACTGGTGGCCGATAACCAAGTACTTGAAGTCGATCTTGAAGAGGATGTAAGTCGCTCCGTCCCACTATCATAGTCCTTTTGAGTGACGAAACGATTTATTTTTCAAGACCCTGACTGTCGACGGGAATACCTCACCGATGCTGCCGCTGCAGTTTGGCGCTGTGACGATTTATCGAGAAATGGACATCCTAACCATACAGTCGGACAAGGACTTCAGTCTAAACTGCAACATTCAGTTCGACCTGTGCTGGTTTGAGGTCTCTGGCTGGTACTATGGGCAGACGGCTGGCATCCTGGGAACCGTCAACAACGAACGGTTTGACGAGTTCATGACCTCCAGAAATGCCGTGGTTGATGACGGGGAAGAGTTCACCGACTCGTGGAGCTTCCAGTCGTGTAAACAGAAAAAAGCGTCCACCAAACGCAAGGTTTCCAGTGAGGTTATTAAAACGTGTGAGCACTTCTTCAAGTCGGGCATGTTGTCGGCCTGCACGGATACCATCGATCCCGAGCCCTTTATCGAGATGTGCAACGACTTGGGCGCAAACTCGAACCCGATGGCAGATAGCAACCTGGCTATAAAGGGCATTTGTACCGCAGCGTTGGCGTACATCGAAGCCTGTGCGGCAGCTAAGATTCTCATGAGAGTCCCCGAACAGTGTGTCTAGTAAGAACAAATGTATGCTATAACCAGGGTCACTTGTAACGTATTTTTACTGCAGCTGCAAACTGTTGAACGGAACATATGTTCCCGAGGGAACGTTTACCACCCTCAAGAAGGAAGACATCCCCAGGAGTGCGGATATTGTCTTCATAGTCGAGGCGAAGCCCTGCAATGCTAATCTCACTCTTAAGAAAAGCATCATGACAGTTGTAGGATCCCTGGAAGAAGAACTGGCGGCTGCAAAATTATCAAACAACAGGTACGCAAGATACGCTCAAGAGGTGAAGTGTTTTTTTTTTTTTAATTTTCTGTCCCATTAAGGTTCGCCGTCCTTGCATTTGGCGGCCATGAGCCATTCGACTTGCCTCACAGCATTGTCCACCACAATCAGGTCTTCACATCGAATACCAACGAACTGAGAAAATACTTCGATCACATCAAAGTCGCCAACGGAACCAATAACGACATTCTCCAGGCAATTAGCGCTGCAACTCACCTCAAATTCCGACCAGCAGCCTCCAAAATCCTGATCCTGTTATCCTGTTCCGATTGTGCCTCACATCACATGAAGGTATGATTTATCGAAAGTCCTTTTTTCCATTTACCACGTTGTGTGTACTTGCAGTTCGACTTTACATCAATCCTCCAGTACATGCTCGAGGAAGGCGTAAACCTGCACATTTTAGCCGACACCGAGTTTGACTTTGAGAAGACTCGAAAGCTGCGTCATTTCTTCGGTCTGGATCGTGACTTTGTCTTCTCGAAACGATTCCTAGACGGCGATGCCGAAACCAGAAAGCAACTTCACATCCCCAAGAACAATTTGGGACTGTGCACACCTCTAGCTTTGGAGACAAACGGATCCGTTTTCACTGCAAGAAAACTTCAGCCCGAACGCAGGTACCCGATAAAGAGGTTTGCCGGCATTTTCGCGAAACGTGTGGCAAAGACTGCCGCCCCAAACGCATGTCAACGGTGCGAATGCACAGGTCACAACACTGGAGTGGCGTACATTTCATGTACACCATGTTCGCTGCCAACTCACTCATCCGTTGAGGACTACGTAGGTGTATCTGTAGGTTTTCGAAAATCAGCCTCTAAATTTGAATATTTTGCAAATCTTTTCAAGGACTTTCAATTCAACGACTGGGATTGGGACGACGAGCAAATCGAAGAAGAGATCTGACTTGACTAGGCTTAAAGCTGATAGGCTATAGATATTTTAAGAGTGATGCGTTCTTTTCGAAGTTTTTGTACCTTTTTTCATTAAATTTAACAAACAAAAAAAAAGAAACCAAAACAAAATGCGTTTTTATCTATTTACAATTCGAGGATGCAAATTTGTAATCATATCCCGTTTCGATGGACGTAAGGGATATCGACTTTTTCGACCAATTGCTAATTGCAGTGTTCCCAACGAAAAGAAAATGGAATCGAGAAAAATACTAAAACTATCTAAAGCCGACTTATACCAATGATACAACAAATCATCTACGAAAAAACTGAACTTCAGGCAATAACATGTAACCTGTTATTCAAGAACGATAAATATTTAAAGAAAATAATCTCTTTGTTAAGTCGTGCGCCCTCTGTTGTCTCTGTTGTTGATTGCTTTGCTATAGTAATGAATTGACATGAGCAACAACTTCACGTCTAAAGTAACAACCATTTTTGTAAAGAAGGGGGAGAGACTTTTCTCTGTTTCCCGTGACACATGAGGGAGGTGGCCTTATTGTAGTGTAATAAATAAAAGAATTGTGAAACATCTGAATAATCTCTTCGTGTTTAAAAGCCGACCATTTTTACGACAAAAACAATTTGTCCTCTTTAAAACAGGCATCGAATACGACCTTCTTGGCAAGGGAATGTACAATTCCACCTACAAAGTGGCTGTTACTTCGCTAGTCAAGTTGTTGCTGCTGTTAACATGACTGAAGCAATCAAGAGACTACAGAGTGCGCACAAACTAACAGAGAGGTTCTTCTTATTTATCGTTATAAAAATGTTAAAAGTTAAACATCGAAAAAAAAGTTGAAAAAAGTACAAAAAAAGTCTAAGAAATCGGCTATACGCTACAAAGTTGAATGAAAGGGTTGATTAGGACTTTAGTTAAAGCATTGAAATGGCCATGGATGACTCGGTTGTGGATGCATTGAGATGGCTACAACACTAGGACTGCGTAGGATAATGTCCCTCAAACGAGTTTAATCTATTAAACTGAGCCACCCTGTTTACTGATTGCCTTTTCCCAGTTCTGCCAACAAATGACAAACCTACCCTTAGTCGGAAGAGCTTTATTTGCTCAAAAGCTGTACAACACCACATTTCCCACCATATATCTTGTACAGCAACCTTTGCAAGTTGTGATTGAACTAAAGCTCTGTCGCCCAGAATCAATCACCCAATGTTTATTTAACAAAGTTTCCATGGCGGTTATCAGAAGGCATTCCTCCCTTGGGTTACATCATCAAAGCCACAAAGCCACGTGCTGTAAATAAATGCATACACCGTTCAAGGAAATAACGATTTTCTCTACACCAGTGCCATTACCCTTGATGATGATGTGATGTTCAGTACACACACACGCACTCCATGCGCCACACTTTAAAGTTATACTTTGCACATTGTAAGATTTATTCGAGTTGTTAAACTACTATATTTGATTGGGTGGACATTTTGGAAAAATTTAACAAGCCAGCGACGACGACTTACTAAGGATATTCTGCACCACCATCGTTTCATCTCCACATCGCAAATATCTAGTTATTATTTATAATTTCAACCCCCCATAGGTATATGCAGAGAGAAAATTCACAACCCCACACCCAGCTCGTCAGTGATTGGGTTTTTTGAAAGCTGCCACAATGAATACCTATCCACTTTAGGATTTCAGCAGATGAGGCAGCTGCGGCCGGTGGTGCTAATGTTGGTATATTTTTAGAAGCATATTGTCAAGAGCGGTTGTTCGTCATATTCGTCGCGTCCTGTTTGTCCTTAGAGATGGGAAAGCTCAGTTTCATCGATGGCATGAACAAAAAGTCGAACTCGGCACCCCAGTGTTTTTGTGTCCAAATACGCTCGCTTGCAGCTAGATAGTAAAAGCGCGGCAGGGTGGTGCGGTGCGCAGAAAATTTCTTATTATAATTTCCTCTTCATTAATTTCGAACATGTTTTGTATCAAAAGAAATTTAACAAATCATTGAGCAATAATTAATCCAGCGTTAAGAGTTATCTTTTGTGGATTACTCGCTCTGTGTGGCTGTGTCTGTGTGGCTGGTTATGTGTGAATGGTTTGTATGTACATATACAACCATCGACATGCAGCTAGGTTGTGTACTTGAACGAATTTAGTACATATACCTGTTTCAATTGTGTTTTCCTTTTTTAATTAATAGAAAGTAGTCACGTGATATAAACGTGTCTATTAGAAAATAAAGTGTATGGGGGCAATGCTGTTCCGATAAGGTAAACGGATCACAGAGCAGGCGAGTCTTTTTTTTTGTTTTGAGTCTACTCAACTTGCCAACGATAGTGGTGGGAAATAAATAGGTTGTGGTAGTAAGATTTAAGACGAATCGCATTCAGAGTCCAAGAGTAGCTGCGACTTTGACTGCAGTTATTTCGGCTCACGACTTCCCACGTGGGAAATAGTTGCGGATGAATTGTCTGGTGGATGAGTCGACCTTTAGTTCCCTGGATTCGATGATGAGTTGTATGGGTATCCATATGCGTTGGCCATTGGTGGGTTGTAAAATCGGACTTGTCAATTCGAGTGACCGCAAGTCATCCATGGACCTTGTACCCAAACTGACATAATGCTTTCTATGGTTTCGACGTTAGCAGAGCTTGCAATTGTTTCTTTGGATAAATATTTTCCTTTCTTCCTCCTTTTTAATGCCTTTAATTTTCCACCTCAAAACAAATATTAAATGACACTAACTTGTGACGGCAAATTTATTTAAAAAACAGTGCTTCCCCGAATTGGTTACACATGGCTTCGAGATAAACAACGCCTTACGCATCAACGATAAGTTCATCACAAAGAAAAAAATACCAGTATTAAGGGGTTGAAGGGACGTTCTCTATTCAATTCAAGCTTAAAAATTTATAGGCACCTGATGTTTTACAACATTAGTCACGATTTCACTTCAACACGTATTGGCTTCGTGGACAGATCCAATACGGCTGAACGCTCAAGTCGTACACTAACCGACCTCAGATCCAGCACTCATTTATGAACGTTCATTACACCGTGTGAAATGAATCAGATTTACTGGTAGGATTTATGAGTCAGAATCGTTTCGAAATTACCTCAACGAAATTCTGACGCAAACCTAAGGTGAATTAACTTTTTTCGAACAGCTTCAACAGGGAATTTAAGATTTACTTACAGTTCGCCCAGTGGTAGAAATTCTTCCATTATAGTGAAGTATTTTGAAAAACAAATCACGCACAGCATTGCATATCTGCGCAGTCTTCTCAACGAAACAAAAATCAAGCGAATATGTTGTGTTTAAGGCAGTGAAAGCGGTTCTTAACTATTTCCCTTCGCCTATTTATATATAAAACGATTTTTGTTGGTTATTTTATCTTTAATTTAATTTAATTAAATTTATTTTTTAACTTTTACACATTTAACCCACAGTTAATCAATTTATTAATAACATTTTTGAAAAAGGTAGTTTAACAGGTACTACATTTCTTTTCATATTTTTTTTTTTTAATTTAATCTTGTTAGGTTGAAATATTTATAAAAATGCAAAACGATTTTTGTTGCATGTTTTCGCTTAACTCAAGGGAAATTAATGATTTTAAAAAAAGCAAAACGATTTTCGTTGGTTATTTTCTCGCTGTACACAGCCCAGTACCTATACTCGACCAAAATAAAAACTTGACTTTTTCATCCCTTTTGAGTGCGTATACATGGTTGGCTCTCAAAAAAGAACATAACCTAATTTTGGTGTTTGAACTTTTAAGAAAAATGTCCGTGCAGCATTTCAGTAGTTGAAGCAGGAAACGTGTCAAATTACACTAATAAAGGTCACAAATACCACGCTCAGTTAGAAATAGATAAAACGTACAATGCGTGTCTTAAAAATTGCTATGTACTTAAATTTATGTCTGCCACGCAACGTTTTATTAATACAAATGTCCCTGGCTATACATATATAATATTTTATGCGGTCACAATTTCCAACGATGACGACAGCCCACCTACCTTTCGAACCAATCTATTAATTACTACCGATAATAGAATATCCTTGCCAGTTGTTCCGTGCTCTTTTGTCGGGCAAATATGGTTAGGAGTCGACATCGCTCTCACCTTCAGTTGTGCTACATCCGTTTGTACTTGTGTATAGGTGGTATTATTATTTAATTTGAATGGGCAAGGCTGCTCTGAGCCATAACATATGTACTGGGCTTGCAAATGGCTTAGATAATGTAACACACGTACAGCTGTAATTCTGTATGGGATGGACAAGGAAAACATGGCCCATCCAGTCAATGCAAATGAATGGTCCAGCCTTGACTTCTCCAACTAAGGCATTTCGCGTTAAGTGTGTGGACAATAGCCTTTGGGCAATTAACTATTACAGTAACGTAACTACCCGCCATGCTCGTTCTGCGCCTCTGTCTTGCTCTTTACACGTTCGGAAAATTCGCCTGCACAGTGGGTATATATGCTTGAAATAGAAGCTATTTATAAATGACCCAATTTAATGGATGACTGGGCAATTATAACACTGTTTTGCATTTACTCCAGCATTCGGACGGATGCTAAGAAGAAAACTCATCCACTAGACAAGCGTCAAGTGCGAAACGTACATTACTTAATGTCACTTTACATGTCCTCACGCATATGATACAAATTCTCAACTTTAACTGTAATAAAGACGATCTTTCTTCTTTTTTTTTTTTGGGGAAATGAAAATCGATACATATATTATACGTATGTGTGTTGGGTACACAACACACACACACACACACACACACACTTTAGACGGATAAAGCGTCCTTTTGCGTTTTCCCGGAATGTTGTGCTTCTTCTTTTCATTAAGCGAGCGACGACTGGATTAAAATAATAATAAAGGTGGGTAGGAAAGTAGTATTGATTTTAAGAGAGGAGCTATTTTCGGCTGGCAGTAATGTGTGTGAAGGGCTGCGCTGGTAACGTATATAGATATATGGTGGTTTGCCTTTCTTATGGGGTTTGTCACACGTAAAGTATTTCACCTTTTGCGGAGAGAAAACCACCCCGGGTTTCACAAATTGAATAGATAAAGGGCCGCCGGATTTGGAAATGGTTCGACGATGTTGAAATTAGAATCTTGGCGGATTTTCATCCATCCCACAAATCAATACAATGCAAATTGTGGTAGACTAAATCCAAAAGAGTTGGTTGCCTTTTTTGCAGAAATAGATTACTTTTGGGGACGCTTTGCAGGCCTGATTTAGGTTAGACGCTGTATCCCTATTTCTAATTAAAATATTTTCATTTCCACCGGCATACACAGCACAAACTGTCCTTGAGGAATAAAGTCAATCAATCAACCCAAGTACTTCCCCTCTTATGTTCGATACATGATTAAAAAAAAAAAAAAAAAAGTGGAACAAAGTCACATATCTATAGCTATGGAAACAAAAATACGTGCAGTTCTCCCCGCAGTAACGCCCACCAACTGGTATTGCGACAGCAAAGCAATTCTCTTGAATTATTCTGAAGGATATATTGGATTCTTTCAAAGGGACGACAACGGAGAATCAAGCCAACCGACCAGTGTGTCTGCACAAGTATTCCTTTTTTTTTCGTTCTACACACGAGGTTGTTAGATTTTTTATTTTTTATTTTTTTGGGGCAGCAAGGTGGTGCAAACATGCAGAACAATATTTCTCCGCGTAAACTCTGCTTAGAGTAAAAGGATAAGTATGACAAGGCGGAGGGATAACAGCAATTGTAACAAAAATAGGAAGATTACTATTGAGAAAAGATATCCACACTCATCCTTCGAAGGAAGAATGGGATATGTTATGTAGTCTCTTGTTGGGTTTATATTTCGAAAAATCTGTCAAAAGAATTCCAAAAGAATTGCGAGCAAGTAATACGAAGATATTCAACTATGGAGTTAATCAGTAATTTGTCATCTTTTTGCAAAATTGTTTCCAAAACTGTCTGGAAAAATTAGCCAAAATTTGGCGTTTAACATAATCAAATCGATGCATAAAGGATCGGCGTTTAATATAAAAAATATAAAAATAACACAAGATTAAAAGAGGAGTAGATCACAATAGGGATCCATTAAGAAACCGATTGCGCAAATAAAATTAGTATAAGCGACAAGAAGTGGTTTTTATTTTTTTTTGGAAATGATCATGTTCAAATATCTAAAACGTAGTAGAATATATTTCAATGCCAATGGATTCACTAAAATTAATTTAAAAATCCATTTCTTCGCGTAGAAAGGTTTTGCACGCCTCCACAAATTGATCAGACGACACCCAAGTACTGTTTGACGTACTCCTAGACCCTAGCGCACAACTGTGTAGCTGCTAGATCGCTAGAATAAATTTAAACAAGGTCTTCAATTATTTAAAAATAAACAAAATGTTTTCTATGTACTTTAAGCTACCACACTTGGAAAAACATTTAGGATCCCCCGCACTTTTTCCCGAAGAAAGCCAGCCAACATACTTCTGTACGAAAGCGATATAAAAAGAAATCGGTCCTTTCTGCCAAATCCAGGGAATCAACAGAAAGAAAAGACGAAAAATGTTGCGCAAGGCCGGCACGTAAAGCACACAATCATCATGTGTACAACTACTACAATGGAGGGTTAAGCATGTTATGTGTGCAATGTAAAGAAATCCTTAAGGAGTGACGTCAATAGGAAAAAAGGTCCGTTCGCTCTCTGCTTTCTTGTTCTCATTTCGCAATTGGTTACACTTTTGAGAAACAGTATCCACACACAAAGGTACTTTTTGGTTTCTTTTTTTTTCGTTTCGTCTTAAAACAGGGAGAAAAGCAATCAAACAAATAAACAAAAGGATACAGCTTGCCATTGCCGTTGGTGTTTTGGTTACGCAATTTCAACTTGTTGGCTGCTGCTGGTGCTGTAACGTTATGGCACAACAAAGAACAATAACGATGCATTACATTTAGAGGGGTGGCTGCGGCCGTACGAGAAAATTAACTTCAGTCCGTGCTCGCAGTGTGTACACACCTACGATAGGACGAAAGAAAAAGAAAACCTCAAGTTGGTGTGGAAGGCAGCAACTCCCAAGAGGCTGTTGGCACTTAAGTTTCGAAAGGACATCACCTTTCGACTGTAACAACAGTAGATGTGTAAGCTAAAAGCGAATGCCATGACAGGGAAGAAATGCTTGTTTAGTTGACTGAAATTGAAAAGGTTTCATATTGAGTTTCCTCGCGTTGATGTAAGGAAAAACGTTTCTTTTTCGTTTTGCTCTTGATGAAATTTCCCTTGCAGACGGTAAAGTGAAAGCAACAACAATTGTGATCTTTGTTGCTTTCGAAAGTTAAATTGATTCCTGGTGGGCAGTGTTTTTCTTATTTTTCTGGCATGCATACGGAAAGAGTTTTCAGTATCTGGTCAGTGGGGGAAAATGTTGTCGCACATGGGCGACTTCATCCCTCAGCTCAGTTGCCGAAAAGGGCCACCACTTGCAGTATAGACAAACATGGTACAAACATCTCGCTGTGACGTAGGTATTGTTCGCTACTTTATCAGTTCAGAAAGTTGCACAAACTGCTTGTAGGAGTATCTAGCAAATAGCGTCACTTTGTACGCGTATAAACCCCGAAACAGGAATGAGATATCGATTTGAAGTGAAAACTTCTTGGCGTCTACATGATTAGGGGTGAATAGCCACAAGTGAATGATAAACATATTCCAGTTCAGTTTAATGTCAGTGAAATCTACCCGAAAAGCCTGCACAATTGTTGAGTGCACTTGTCCGACTCTATACCCTCTTTACCTTAAAACACGAATTCTTCTTTACGCTTTTATCATTCTCACTGGCCAAGTGGCTGCGACAATTACTTGAGCAACACAAGCTCTGCGTTTACATCGACAGCTTATTATACATTTATTGCATGTCACAATATCATGTTGCACACCACTTGAATTTGAAGTGCGTTATTTGTTAACTTCTCATCTCTAGTAGCTTGTCGTAAAAAGAATATACAAAAGAACATAATGCATACAGTAGTGTTCGCTCAAAATGAGACCGACTAGAGCAAATTTGTACGCTTCCATAATAAGAACTAGGTGTTTGCGTTATAAAATAAACGGGATCACTAAAAATGATGTTTGGTCATCGCTTTCCAGGGGCCTTGCCATTCAGCATTTTTAGTTTCGGCTCTAAATTTTAGTAGTTCACAGTTGCGCTATATTTTCCATGCAATTTTTTTTCAATTGTGAGCTTTTGTAAATTTAAAGTCGAGACTAAAAATGTATATTGCTAAGGCGCCATGTTTAAAACCTTGAAATTCATAAATTTTAAACGTTGATTTTATTTGCCCATCAAAAACCACATGGGGATTTATTTGTAAAACAAAAATGCCAAAATGTGGATTGAACATGAAGAAGCCACGCCCACTTTATATGGGGGATACTTTTAAAAGCGCAATTGCACTATTTTATTATTTTATAACTATAACTTACTATTTTGACTGTTCGTGCGTTGCACTTCGAACACTACTGTATGTAGATGCATTTACTTCAATTACTTTATATACTGGTGCATTAACTGCACACCAGAGACCTGCAACAAAAATGAAATATGAACAGATCAGCCATGCTTCCATCCATACTTGGACAAACTAATTCTCGAAGGCAAAACATCTTATGAATGATGTACTAGTGTAGAAGTTAGACAGCTGTCAACATTCTTTTGTGCATCATATACTACGAGTGTGTCGCACTAGAATGGTGGCAAAAAAAAAGAGAAGAAAAATATATCGACAGACTGAAAAAAAAAAAGCTTAAACAGGTGGTTACGCCTATTAATATTATAATTGCGGTTTGAGCACGAATAACGATTGCGACTTTACGAGTATGCCGCATGTCAAGTCTAAGTCAGTTGGCATCACAGAAATGTGTTTTGCACTTTTGCACTGTCGCCCCCATTTTTTTTTGCATACTAAATCATTGATTTGAAAATGACTTCTAATTAACAAGAGAGGCTGTTGTGCAGTTACATTTTGGAATGGTTGAATGTACCGCAATGGTAACCATTTAAAGTAGTTTCAATGGTAACATTAAATCGCTGATGGTTGCAATTAATACTGAATACATGAACGTATATAAATTAGAAAGTAGAGGTTGAGATTCTACCTGACAGAGAGTTAGTAACAATGTGCGAAGTACCTAATCACGGTTCTAGATAAGTGTCATGCACGCTTGATTCGAATTGTTTTTGTATTAATTTTAAGTTAAATACGTGTTTCTTTGTGTGTTTTCCAATACAGAACAGTCAAGTTAAGGTTTTGCAAAATGCACATCTTGCAAGCACTTCTCATCACACGCTCTCCAATTACGATAGCCGGGTTGAGATGTGAATTGAAGCCATGTTGCTGTTGGTTTCTATTACCTCGTGGTGTTCTATTACGTTTTGTCTTTCTTAGCATTGATTATTTATATTTTAAGTCAAGTGAACGCGTGTGGGTGGAAAGGGGAGGCGTCCAAAGAGAGAATGTGTCGCCGCAGTATAGGGTTTCACAGTTAGCCTTCTGTGCTCAAAATGGCGGATTATTGTTTGTATTTCTGTTTGTTAACATGTGTAGTAGCGCAATTTGGGGTTAGAATTGAAAACTGGACCTCAAAACGAGATCCTAAAATACTATTGATCGTTTTGAAGTTTTAAACATTTTTAGGGTCACAATAGACGATTTTGTATGGTGAAATCTGCCATTGTGACTGCGCCTGAACCCACTAAAATGATTATGGTACTGTGCTGGACGTTTATTTTTAGTTGAAATGCCTTCTGTTTCCCTATTTTCCGAAAAGAGCCTTGGTTCAATAATTTAGTTGGGTATATTGTGACCTTCAACCGAGAAGCAACTGATTCACTATTGCCTAACCACTCAAGGCTGTCAAAGTAACCTATAATGCATCAGATAAGAACACGAGAGTAACAGACTCAGACGAACTATCTATGAAATAAATACAAATGAATGTAAGCCCAGCTCTAGTACATTTATAAAGATGTAATTTCAACCACTTAATATGCCCACAAATGATTCAACTGTATCCAACAACTGTGTTGCAAGAGTAATTATTAAAGTGAGCAGAAAGCGGCATAAAGCAGCACCAGTTCGTGTTTGCCCCCCCATTGCCACTGTCAATGCGGTCCAAGCTAATATATACTTCCATGCATCAGCAGCGCTGACCTGAATTATTGCAAGCTGCCATATTGCTGTCGCTGTGCACTAAGAACTCCAAACCAACACTCAAGCAACACTGAATTTCAACTCGTTCGAATCAAACGCCTAACAGATATGTACGAGTAATCTATTACATTATGCAAAAATGCGTATAAAAGTATGGAAACGAAAATCTTTAGAGTGTATATGTAAAGTCCGCTTGGCCAAATGTTCTTATTCTCAAATTTGACGCATTTTAGCAGATAAAACCGAAATAAATATCGAGGCGAAAATTAAATTGCAAACCAACATGGTTGCCACTTTCATTGTCAACTCAACGAGACAAAATGGTTCGTTAATATGCAAAGCATGCACTCGTTCATAGTTGAACATTGTCTTGTAGTAAATACGGTTATCAGCATTATGCAATGTATATTATATATATATATTTTCGACTTGAACCGATATTTAAATCTGAAATGGTTTTGCCAATTTGGGGCTAGCGTTGTACTCTTCTTTTGAAGGTAGCTTTGTTCAAACTGAATGAAACGAAGGATCATTAAAGGTTAACACGTTAATTTCAGCGGCGATGATAAGTGCTTTGTCTTAGTTCGTGTTTCACTTACTCCGTGTAAATGTCAGGTATTAAAAAAATTATTTAGTGCAGCATTTGCTAGGCAAAATTTTTCTAGTTAATTTATATGCAAGAACTCACTGCAAATCTAGAGCGACAACCTGTATACGTACCAACTGGAGTGGCAGTGTTCACTACCACTAGCTTTCACTTTTTAAATGCATGTCCCCGGCGACGCCAAACAACATCTGGCCGACTGAAAAACGACACCAATTTGCTGCAGATTGAGTAATCACGTGTACTTACTCTATGTACAATGTATATATGTTTCAACGTTCTGTAAGTAGTCGTTCAGTGCGCGTAACTGATGACGACGTTGTTATTCTATCCAACGGAATGGAGCTAGAAATCGCCCAAAATGGTGGTTGCCGGTTTTACGTCTGGTAAACAATTTCTGCCAAGAAGTGCATATCAAAATACTTTTCGAGATATTAGCAAAAGTTATCGGTTGACGTAATAGTTAAAGTCACAGCTGGTGAATTTAATTATGAGTGGGCTAACCGAAAATCCACATACACACAAAGTTAGTTGCGTGTTTTCATGCACAAAAGTAGGGTACCTGGAACAACCATAAGAGAGAAAAAAAATTATATGAAAATATTTTCGCACGTTCTATTGACACTTGCTATCTTCATGCTCCGTTGAGATGTATTTGGATTTGTTTTTTTATTTTTTGTATAACATACCGTGTGCTAAATGTACATATACGCGTGCGAGCAAGTTGTACCTATGAGTCTTGAATGTTAAAATAATGTTTGGGGGGTTTAAGTTATAATCAGAGCACGTATTCAGCCAAGGTCACGGATCGCCTCCTAATCTAATCAGATATAGAGTAGGTTCGTGTACACGAGCGCAGCCGGCTATAAGCTACTGGCTCATGACAGTTGTCATTTTTGTTGTCATCCTGCAGTTCAAGTAGTTTAATAAATTAATTTGTTCAAGACAACGACCGAAACTAAAAATAAAAATATCGAATAAAAAGTCTTAACTCAAATTCCCAATCCACGAAACGTCTGTTTCCTATAAAACATGAATCCAATTCAAGTGCCATACGAAAAGGTATAATCAAAAAGTAATTAAACGGTGAAAGTAAATAAACGTGTGGCAGGAAGGGCAACGATCCTTTATAGCCTATCTGCATCCAGCTGCGACAGCGAGGTGGGCGCTTCGGGGTAGAAAAGTTTAATTAAAGAAAACAATATAAGCACAGTAAAGGAAACGGAGGATTAGAACTCCACTAGGATTATCCTTCGAATGTATCGTCGCACCATCAGTACGAATATATGCTAAGATGTTCGTGTATATCCACTTAGTAGTGGAAGACTGACTGTTTAAGGTCAGTTGCGCCCTCCCATATAGAGGGAAGGGCTGTTCCCTAGCGTAAAACCTTCATGCTCGATAGCTGCTTGTGTTTTTATTAATGGTGCCTTTAGTGATTATCAATGCAGTGTTATCTATCCTGCATTATTTCAATTGACTCTGAATTGATTATACCTTTTGCAGAATTTATAGCCCCATTGCGAGCATGAAGGTTTTAACTATAGGAAATAGGAAAATTGTTGATCAAATATATTAATTTATTAGGTAAATACTATTGTAACAAATTGATGGATTTATTTAGGTAAACATGCTTTCCCCTCTGACACTTTTACTTGGAATCTTAAAGTGTTTACCGATCGCACCGTTGTCATCAGGCGCCACTTTGCTTTCAATGACAAAAACAAGCCATTCGATAATTAATTTACTATGGCCAGCTGCATTTAATTCTAGATTAGTGTCAGCACCGCAATGTTACAAAGCTTCACTCGTAGACCATTATACGTACGACTGTCTTGAAAGAACTTTTGCAAACAACAAATGAACTGACAAAGTTTCGGCCACAATCTATGAAAAGTTAAAAACAAATTGATTTTCATTTCCCGTCAAAAGCTAAATAGGTTTGTTTTCGTCCAGATGAATTGAGGTGCGAGGCAGCAAGCATAACCAACCGATAAGATAAGATTAAAGGAACCCGATTTCGTTCGCCCCCTGTCTGCAACCACAGTCTAATCTTGATGAATGCGCGCGTACATACAGATATTTTTAATGAAGTTTTGCTTCAAATTTATTGTTCTTTTACTATCACAATACCGTTATAGTATGGGTCTTATCATTTAACAACAAAACCTACTCTAATTATATATATTTCTGGTGGAAAGTTTCATCGTTAGCTAAACGATCCTTGGCGAAAGAGGGCTTTAGTAAAAATGTGGACCAATGATTGTGGAAGCCCACTTTTTTCCTGAGCCCGATATAGTAAAAACTTTCAACTGACAAGCAATATACAGTTGCTCGCTGTCGGCCTCCTAATCAACATATCGAATATCGATTAATAAAAAAAAAGGAGGCGATGTAAAAATAAACGGATTTTATGACTGTTTATGGTGGCATATATCTATGTATGCAGCGCAACGCCCTGGTTAACAAATGAATGAACTGTTCAGGGGTGTAATGTAGTTTCGGGGTTACCCCTCGAACACATTCATGCGCACAATTGGTTGTCTCGTGAAAATAGTCCGTAAACAAAATCGAACTGTTTCTTGGGTAAAATAACTTTAGTTCTCTTCACCGAAACACGACTGAGAACTACTTACTAATTATCATTTTTAGCTGTCATCTTAAATTGAATTGTGCTCATTTCGTGTGGAAAATTTGCTACACTAAATATTATCAAGAGCTATGAAAATAGATTTTCTATGAAAAACTCGCCCATCATCCCACGTGGACTTCACACGTCTCACGAATGATATTTGCATATTTATTTCATTTATTATTCGAGAAATATTTCCAAAGAAGTGTCCCCCGCCACCAAAACTCGTTGGGTGTTGGTTCAAAAATTAGCTCGAATTAACACCTCTATGGGGCCAAAAGGGGGGAAAACAACTATAAATTAGTGACAAGCAAATAAATTTAAAACACTAAATTGCTTGCTTCGGAGCAGAAAATCAACGAATTTGACATAATTTTCTTTTTAGACAGATTTTATTAGCAGCATAATTTTGTGTTTCCTATTTTTAAGCGCCCTCAAACGTTTGACACCAAAGTCCTTCTCTCCCTGCGCTATCACAGTGAGAAAATAAATGGACTAATATCTGGTTCGCAGTAGTTTTCAAATACAATTTATAGTAACTTACCTGGGTCTGCACTTTGGATTGGGTAATTATTTTCACAAGTCCAGGTGCGCGCTTTACTACCTGAAATCCTGAAATATTATTTATAATTTTTACAAACCGTACGAGAAAAAACGAAATAAAAGTACGCCTCAAAGACCTGCCACCGAAAACACAACTTTCCCATAAATATCCGCTATAAATCGCATTCGCTTCATCGATTTTCGTTTGTTTTTACAATTTAAGATATTTAGAAACATGCAGTTGATCGGAAAGATCATAGCCGGTATGACTACGAGCATGTGTGTATGGGTTTGCAAATTTAGAACGAAAACGTCTGTTTATAGAGTGAATATGTGACACGAACATATACAGGCAAGTAAAATTAGCGTTTGGTTGCGCTCAGCGCTAGTGCCTTGCTCAGATCTCACGGTGGAGCTATTTTTAAGTAAATATATTATATATGTAAAACTTTGTACATTTTATTCAATTATATTTAAAATTTTCTCTGTCAGCTGTTATTTGGCGAGAATATTAGCGACGAATATATAATTAATTGCCAGCTCTGTGTGGATCTTTCTGATGCTTACAGACAAGACACGATAATCGAAGTGTCACGATACTCCCTGCTGATGGGTGAAGGGAAGGTTTGCAATTCCATGTATGCGTGTACATGAAGTAAAATCTGTTGAGCAAGCAAACGAAAACCCTGGAAATAAATGAAATATTTTCCCGCATTCAAAATAAGAACTTCACGTGTTTTATATTTTGTTTTGTATTTTTTTTTTTAATTATTTCTCTTTTTTCTTGTTTTCATCTTTTGGATTTATTTTGTATGTCTTAATCATAACTTTACATAGCTTTTTGTTGTTTTCTTTATTATTATTATTATTATTATAATATGAAATGATAAATTGTTGTTGATGTTATGCTTGTTCTTCTTTATGTTTCCTTCACAATGAAGTCTGTGTTATGTTATAGTTATATCATTAATATATATATATTAGAACAAATGTAATAAAAACACGTGGTGTACAAACGAAAAATAAGTCGAAAAGAAAGAGAAACCAAAGAATATACCTAATATAGATATTTGTTTATTCATTACTATTATTGTTATTATTATTTCTCTTTTTAAATAATTTAAATGTTCTACATTAGTTTGTGGTTGTTCTTTGCTGAAAAGCTTTACTTTTTGTTTATTTTAATTTATTGTTATACGTTCTAGTTTAAATCTTATGTTACGACAACGACAATTTTGTTCCACTATAGTTAATTTTGTTATTATTGTATACTTGATTAATATTTGTATTTGTTTTTTTTTTTTTTTCTTTTCTTTTCTCTATCTCGGATTGGTGTATTTATTTATTTTTTTCTGTAGGGCCCTATTAACTCAATTTAGTTTAGGATGTTTTTATTATTTATGTATTTGTTAATTGCAGCCTAGGTATTTCATTTCATTTGAATATAGCAAATATGTAAGGTTTATTTTAATTCAATCCACGAATAATTTTGCAGACTCGAACACTATATTTTCTAAAATGTGTGTGTTTATATGGGGGTGTTAGTTTCAGTTTTATACTTACAATGATACCTACTATAAAATTTGTCCGAACTATAATTATAACAAAGAAAACGAAATAAAAATTAAATAAATAACAACAATAATACCTACACATATACACATACAAATCAGTTTAAAGTTTATTTTTGTGTGTTTTCTTTTGTTTTTATATTTTCCATTTAAATTTAAAATCATAAATTACCTACATGCTTAAATATATTTTACACTCTCTTTAGTTTTTGAAGTTTGAATGAGAAATAAAAACAAAAACAAATCATGATGAGACTTTAAAGTTGAGTTCAACATCGGCTCCAGTGAAAGACGGAACAAAGACAATATTTAGACTTTGTTCATATTTGTTAAATAACGCCTAAGTTAATGTAAATAAATTGTTTTTATTTTTTTTCTTTTTGTTTTCATTTCTATGAATAAATATATAAAAATGTTTTTTGTTTCTTTTATTTGTTATATTTTAAATTAAAAAATATTGCATTTTTTATATTTTATAAATTTGTTTTTAATATGTATGTTTATTTTTTTTTTTTTTTCTTGTTTCTCTACACATTCACATTGACTTAAAGATGTTTTGTTTTTACAAAGGGCTATAACATATAGATTTATGTAATATTAATTTTGGATCAATTGTTTTTTTAATATTTTTTAGCTTTTTTTTCATTCAGTTTTGAATAGGGTTTTCCGATCACAAGAGAAAATAAGGGACACAATGTTCTCTTTATACTATTTACTTTTGTTTACTTCTTTATTTTTGGAAAAAAAAAAACATTGCGCAACGCTGATGTAAGGTGTTTTTTTATGATTACATACTGGTCTTTTAGGAAGGACATCCAAATGCGAGAATAGGAGGAATCCACTAGCTAATAGACTCGAAAACGCTTATTGCTGGATTGTTGTTGGAGGCTTAACTGTAATTAAATAAACGAGTGTATTTGTTAGGTTTTATTTTTTATGTTAACGGTTTTGTGAGTGTGAGCTTACATTTAGTGTGTAGTGTTAGGGTTTTGTGAGGTGATGGATGGATTTTATGGTGGATGTCTCCGGGATGTCACACTTTTCAACAGATTGATTGATATTTTGCCAATGTTGTCACTTGCACAAATCTATGAAATTGTAACGAGCAAACTTTACATGTCCACGCAAGAGGTCGAAACTGTACTTGTTTGGAAAACATTTGTTGTTCGGTAAATGATTTTGTTTCGGCTTCTTGTTTTGATGCTATCAATCTTAGTTGTTTGGTGGCACTTGAACAAATTTCGATGGTAACAAACGGACGGATAGCAACGGCTTCGATTAAAACAAACACTCTTAAAGCCGAATTTATGGGCTATTCATATCAAAACAAATTGCAAACTGCGAAAATTACTGCCAGGCTTTTGATGAAAGCCAAAAGTTCGCTCTTTCCCATCACTACTTGAAAGAAACCCCCAGTTTTTCCCTTCGCACTAAAAACAGCCATAAACCAATGAAATGTAATTTTTCAAAAAAAAAAACTTGTAAGAAGAACAAGTCTTTGGCAAGTCAACGACGACCACATACTCGATGTTGCATAGTTGTAGAGATGCTAGCAATTGAAAAATGTATTCCTAAGACTCCCAAACAACACGTTTTGAGTCCTTCAGACTTGAGATCAATTACTGTCAGCAAATATATAATTTACTACGGACTTGAGAGAAATGTAATATATGAACAAGAGAAACGTGACAGTTAATATGTAAAACCCAGTGTTATCCACTCAAAACAATTTACATTTAACCCTTCCAAGAATGCAGCAGCAAATACCCTGGCAAGACCAAAACATAACCTCTTACGTTCTTTCGAAAGTCTTTGTGAAAATAAATGCGAGGAGTTGATGTAGAAGACAATCGATGGTCGGGTGCGGTTAGCTCGAGTGAAATGAATAATTCTAAGCGAAAGGGTTAAATAAGGCTGCGTAACAACCCGACTTGCACACCTCCAATTAAAGGGGTAAACACGTAGAGGAATCTATACATCTAGCTGTTACAAGTGTGAGCACATCATACACGGACAAAAATCGATTTGATTGCGTACTACAACAAAACAAAGAACGGCACACAAAAAAGGTTGCGTATACGCCATACACTTTTTTTTATAGATAAACATATTTTTTGTGTTTTTTTTTTCATTTTCTACCTCTATCTGAAGAAAAAAAAAAAGAGAGTGAAGTGGCTTATCCAAAATATATTTTTATCATTACTTGTGTTGGGGGTGGAATTTTGAGCACGAAAAGTTAAATGGATACCTTTGGGTGATGATAATAATAATGATGCGGGGAAATTCGTCGTCTATGTCGCTGTACATTTCATCATCATCATTGTCGTAGTCCAAAAATATGCCATGCCATCGAGTTGAAGTGGAAAAGTTCATCATTGTAAGTGCGGATAGACACGCATTCACACAAACAAAAGGGACGACATAGACACCTTATTTGAGGTCATACACAGACAATGTGTTGAGATAATAAAATCATTCAGAAATGCGGACAACAGATAAGAATTGGTTTTATTTATTGGATTTAGATAGTCAGTCAGTAGTGTGAGCTTTTTGACGGAGTTCATTCTACTGTATGTGCACTAAATATGCATGCAAAGAAAATGGAGAAGGGCATGATTTTTCTATTTAAATATAAATACAAAGGACTGTTTTTCAGACAAACTACTTCACTCGTTTGGTGGCACTTCCATTTCACGCTTGTTAAAAATTTGGCGAGCAAAATAAAAATGCCGCGACACTACGCAGAAACTAGAATACTCGTCTATTTTAATCCAAAGATAACATAGGTATCATAAGTGTAAATTTATAAGCTTTAAATAGCTGCATAAATTTGTTTGTTCTTATTTTTTTCGAATGCCACAAAATATTGCTTTAAAATATTTGCAGAAACAAGATCAAAGACAGATAATTCGCCATTTTGTAGGTAAGTAACAAATGGATCACAAACTAACGGTCCAACAGTGAAAAAATGTCATTGCGAGGAGGTCAAATGAAAAATTCCGTGGGGAAAAAACTGAATATACAGTACTTCTCGTGTGACGGTTGTTTTGCTTCTTGTTAGCTGCTGCTGCTATTTTTAATGCTGCCTCTTAATGTTCTATGCTGGTAATATTTTATTATTATTTCATTTGTCGCCGCCGATTATATTTAGATTGGCAGATGAAACATTATAACATTCTTGTGTACAGACACAAACACACAACGGCGAATGGATTTATTTATACGAATAATTTTGTTTGGCTCACATTATTAGATAACACTAACATTGTTTACGATGTTGATATTTATATAAATATATGAGCAATATGTTTGTCTGATTAGGTAGTTATAACGCCGTGTTCCGAGGAAAAGCGCACATTGATGTTTGCGAACAAATATATTTATACGTTGTTTTAAAATTTAATTTGATAAAGAGAGACAATATCTCAAGAAATGCAGGGGCCTTTATGGTCTAAGTCTGAGGAAGTTTAAACTGCTGAACGAATTAACCTTTTCTGTCTGTACAGTATTCATTTTTGGTTGCAATGTAAACCATTTGGATTCATGTGCTAAAATACCAAACACGGCTGAATAAACAAGCAGCGCGAGATGTGGTTATGGTGATTATTTTCTACGATGAATGAAATAATAAACAAAAATTGATCTGGTTTATATTTTTTTAAATGCTTCATTTTGCAAATAATGATATTGCTCTTATTGTTCTGCGCGGGATTCTACGAGTATTCAAATTCTCCGAGTAGATAGTTTAATCAGACCTACTGCAGAGATCTCCAAGCTGTAAGGCTACCAGATTGACAGATTGAAAACAGACAAAATAGGTCTGTTCCTTTACTTTTAAATCTTTCGAATTTTTACTTATTCTTACGAATTTTTACTCAATGCCGTTACTTAACTCGAAAAATTCATAAAAGAGGGCCCCTCCACTGTTTCTTACGAATTTTTACTTAGCAAATTTCTTGGTGTAAGAATTGAAAAGCTGACATTCACCTTACAAGTAACAGCTGATTTGAAAATTGTTGTCCTATTTGACATAATTTTTGAATTATGTATCTGACATTTTCATAGATTACTACAAAATCAATAACTTTTTCGTAAATATCTCCCTCTGTGAGAGAATTTATCCCCACCACTGCCATTTTGACAGCCTTTTCCATTCTTACTACAAAAGTAAAGGAACAGACCAAATGCCGCTGATGTTTTTTTCTTTCACTGTTCAATGTGCCAATAAAAGCATAGCATGGAAATAAAACCAAAGCTTGTGACTCTCTCATTTTGAGTGTCCAGGCAAAATTTTTCGAACTCACAATTTTCCATGCAAAATTGCATATTGTGACCTACTAAATACTTAGTGTGAAGGTTAAAAATGATTATTAGTGAGGCCCTCTGTCACTCTCTGTACAGTAGACGACACAAAAATGTGTCGCCAAATGATAAACTGATGTGTTGGCAAAAGAGGAGCCTTTGGCTGAACTAACCAAGCAAATCCTGTCTGTGATTGCATTATGAAATGCTTAACAAACGTCTGAGAACAATATATTAAAATAAGGGATGGAGTGTGTTTAATAGGAAAATATGGCCACTCTCCAAAAAAGCGAAAAATCGGCAGAGTCCTACAAGCGAACACTCTCCGTGGGTGTGATTATAACTCACCATAGGGCCGAACATGCTGAGGAATCGAACATCAAAAATATGGTATAAAAGCCTTAGGAAAGGTTCTCAAACTAGACGTTCGTATTCGGTATAAAATGACAAGTCCCTTCCAAAATCTCACAAGAACGTCGATATGTTTGCAAAAAGCTGTTGCGCCACCTATTTATTTACTCTTATTTTTATATTGAAGTATATTTCAGGTCTAGGAAAGTCAGATTTCTGGGATTCTGTACACCAAAATACCTTTAGTAAATAAATAAATAAATAGTTGGCGCAAGAGGTCTGTAGGGACCCTAGGCCTAGCTTCTCACAACCATTCGTTTGTGTGAGTTTTTCATTTTTGGACGAATACCTTTAGTGCATTTTGTAAAACTCAATTGTATCTCTCAAATAAATGAATTTCAATGCATCTGCATGAATGATCCATCAAATTGAGACATTTCACTTTCCTCCCACGGAAAAGTAAAATTTTAAACTACAAACTTAAAGGAGAACTCCTTTGGTCCTCATTCTCATCAATTCGTCTCACTCATCTCCGGCTGTGTTCAAAATGCCGAATACAACCATCAAACAAATGTACATATACCTAAATTTGTATTTATAGTTTTTTGCGGCCAATACACCAGACAAAGAAAACCGAGAGTTAAAATCAGAGAATCAGCAGCACCAAAATAATAATTGCCATCAATTTCAATTCACTTTACGTAGACATCGCGCCATCCCCCACCTCCGGTGTGCGCTGGGTAGATGAATAATTTCCACCCAACACCGAGAACTCTTCAATAATTTGTTTGCCTTTGTAGATGTGCGGACTATATGTATGTATACAGCCCGCCGAAATTTACCGATTTGTGTCAGCAGAAGCGGCGACATCGGTCGGCCCCAGTGCCGCAAATGCTAATAGTAGCAGGCAACTTGAATTTGCTCATTATTTCGAAATCAACTATAAAATTTGTGATATATTTGTGCAATTTTCGACAGAGAATGGCGATGAGTCGGGCATTGCTTATTGGGCGCAAATGAACGAGCTAAATGTTGCAAAAATCGAATGACATGCGTGTAAACCAAAATGCGAATATGTTTATGGGGCTGCTCGTTACATGGCAAATCAATTATGAACGGCCGAGCTTCCCTTAGTCCACTCCCTGGGTGTCGGTGAGCTGAAATTCCAGGAGTAGACACACCTTTCTTTCATTAATATTCCATTATTTTGTTCTAGGTTGACACAAACTCAAAATACACACAGCTAATGACAGTCTTTAGAGAGCTCAGTCAACGGCAAATTGTTGTTACCTTTTCGTTACACCACCTCGCCCTTCTGTGATTGCTGGCGGGTTCTATGTATCTCATCGTCACCCTTAGCCAGCCAGCACCCGTTATTAAGTTTCTGCTGACAATGACGACGACGGCGACTATGACCTTCTCCTGGGTAAGGAGCTAAATATGCCCGATGGAAGGTTGACATTTTCTTTAATAATTTTCTCGGTTCTGTGGTTTTCTCGGGAATGAGCGCCGGACAAATCTCTACCTTCTACCCAGAAGAAGGATGCGGCTCGTTCGTAATTAGACAAGCAGCAAAAGGGTCTTTTTTTGCCGACATTTTAGAAACATTTCAATTAGAATATGAGGAGAGCAAGCCCCAACTCATTCTCCAACGGAAGGCTTTCAAATTAAATTCCAATTACAAAATGTGTCGTCAGTGAATGCAAATAAAGACAAAACCTGCAAACACCTAATCACATAGATACAAACAAAAAACGAGAGCAAAAGTTTGAACAAGTGATAAGATTCTAGATGTGTCGCCTGCGTTGGTGTAACTAATTTTGCCAATCTAAATAATCAATTTCGAGTTTCCATATGTGAAATGCGTATACCTCGCCAGAACGAGCCACCGCCAATGATACCTAATTTCCTGTTTTTTTTTTTCGTGTGCAAATTAAATTTTGGTAATTTTCCTAGCATCCTTGAGCCCAAAAATAAACAAGTGCCGGTGGGTTTTGTTTTTTTATCTGCAAATTTGCAGTTGTATTTGGGAGCATTTCTCCTTCCTAGTGAGCAACTTTCAATTATGTTTCATTACTTCAAGTGGTTAAATTAGCCGAGGGTAAACATCATCAGGAGTAATGCGCTGCTAAAAATGATTGCTCTAATACCATTCCAGGTTTTTGGGCCAAAACAAAAATATGTGCGGAGGAAGAAAGTGATTTTGCACGGAAAGTACTGATAATCTTACAAGCGTGTTCTTTAAATAGCTTTTAAGTAGCAGAATGATGAATAGCGATTCCGGGAAAAATGTCAACTTGAGGCTTAAATTTTAGTTAATCAAGTTGCCTTTATCCAAAAGTAACTGTAGCCCATTTGACAGTTTTACTTTGGACGCAATTTAATTTAATTTTGCACAGTTTAAAGGCAGACGATTGTGTAAGAGAATCAAAACACCGACCTTCATCTTATCTTCTTTTTTTTCTAATTTAAAAATAGACCTGTCAATGGAAAAATTGCAAGCATACCTAAATCGGGTTATGAATAAGGTCGAATGGTGGGACAAGTTCTAGAGTAGGTGGGAGATGGAAGACGCACACTTCTTTTGAGTAACCCTTCTCTGCAGAAAGGGATGAGATGATGGACGTTAAAACCCCCTGAAATAGGTCTTCATGCCTACTTGAGAGCTCAAAAAGTCGCATTCGTGCAATTCGTTTGGCGTTTCACTCGAACGAAGTGCATTTAAACATTTTATCGTAAACCATGCAGGAGGGTTTTATTTAAGAGTTTCAAACGCGATCCGGTAATGAAACAAAGTCTTAATCAACTAAATGGATGGGAGGTGGTTCTTCTAAAAAGAAGTGAGGTTTTCTGAAAGTATACATAAAGGGTGGGCCATCTTGTGGTTTCTTTTTAAATTATTTATTTTGACACTGACAGCTGTGTCCCGCTCGAAATCTTGATAGAAAGTCAGTATCATACCTCCGCGGAACGAAATGAGTCGCCATTGGAAATATTGAAAACTTATTTTTAAAGTGAGTGCTGTGCAGCCCAAAACAGTGCGGTTTTTGAAATGGCCGAAATGAAGCACCCACTGCGCCTGCTATACGCAAGTTCGTGCAAAAACTCCGTGAGACTGGTATGCAAGTGGACAACACTCATGTTCCCCGTCGTCGTACGGTGCGCACAGACGAGAATGAAACTGCTGTGGCCGAGCTGTGGTGTGGTGGCATCATTGGACCATTTTTCTTCGAAATGAGGCTGGGAAAAACGTTTTCTTCAACGATGGGCGTTACAGAGCCATGTTAACCGATTTTTTTTTTTTAATAAAATTGAAGACATGAATTTAGACAAACTCTGGTTCATGCAGGATGGCGCGCCATGACACACAGCCCATGCCACCATTGATCTCTTGCGCACCAAATTTCCAAATCGTGTTATCAGCCGTCTTAACGATGTCAATTGGCCGCCTAGGAGCTGCGATTTGACTTTTTTTGTTTGTGGGGAACCGTGAAGGACCGATGTTATGCCAACAATCCGGAAACGATACAAGCACTTTAGGCCAATATCATCTAAGCAATCCGTGAGCTACAGCCCGAAACCATCAACAAGGTCTTGGAAAATTGGAGTGACGGAATGCGCTACTGCGAAGCCAGCCGAGGCAGCCACTTGAACGATGCTGTGTTCCATAATTAATGAGAATGTTTGCTCTTACTAATAAAGCCATGATACATGGAAAACAATTAATTTTGTTAAATTTTTATAAAGAAACTTGTATTTGGCCCACCCTGTACATTAAAAAAAGAAAGAAAAACAGATTTTTTTTTAAATGCCACCCAACTATGATGCTTTCGTATCCTGGGAAAATTGGCTTTTTGTTTTGGTGGTCAAATGCAACAATAATTGGGTAGGTAATTGTTGAAAACTTCTCTACAAAGGAGCCTTTTCCAAAATGAACTGTACACAGTATAAGCAAAAAAAATAATTACTTCTTAATTAGGGCATTGACCTGTACGGCGCGCTAAAAATGCCATCATATTTTATTGTTAATGTAATCATCGAAAATATTTTACTCGATTCGGGGTCATATCGGTGCGGTTAACTCCCAAACTCTTAAAATAACCTAGGTACAATCGTAAGAAATAAAATAACTAATCATCTCGTTGAACAGTGTGACTTTCGAATACAACAGAGAGAGAGAGAGAGAGTAAAGGCGTTCTATAAATAATTGTTTGTTTTAATAAGTTAAGCGATTATGCAAATGTGTCAAACAAAAGAACGAAAGTTAATTAAAAAATACAAAAATTAAACAAAAATAACAGTCATTAGCCACTTACTTTACTTGTGTTGTGTTATGTTGTTGAGCTTTTCATTGCTGCTGCTGCTCGGTTTGTTTATTGGTGTACAATTTCAGGTTGACAGTAGTTGTTGCTCCTCTCGTTCTCTTTTCAATTGATGTACACAGATGAGATTTAATTTTATGATAAATATAGTTTTTGGATGTGATGATTAATAATTATTATATTATGACCATAATGTGTTGGTTGATTAGGGGCAGGAGAACAACGACATACGGAGATTGTGATGATCCTCTCAGCTGCTGCTAATGCTACAAATTTATGCTTAACACACACAATTATTTATTATTTACTTTTTTTTTGCGTTTTTTTTTTTTTCTTTTTTGATTAAATGATGACAACAACAACGTTTCTGACACTTTTTGCTATACTTCTATAAATAAACTGAATGACTTTTTTGTGTTTGTGTGAGTAGAAAAATTTTAAAATTCAGCAAACTCCTTGGCGCATTTTTCAGTACTACTAATTCGCAGCACCTCCTCTTCGTAATCGTCGAAATTACTAGTGTCACCGGGTCCCTTACACCGGGGTATGAAAGGCGCCTCGATCTTTTTCTGGAATATGGCAATCCAATCGGTCGATGCGAACCACTTTTGGTTCTTGATGTCGTTAACGCCCGCTTTAAGATTGCCATAGCGTTTTGTGAGGTCAACTTGCAGCAGATTGCGCAGCAGATCTTTCAAATCGGAACCAAAATGCGACGGGAAGCGCACTTTACCCGACACGATTTTCTCGTATATCTGAATCGGTTGATCGGCAAAGAAGGGGGGATATCCGGCTGCCATTTCATAGACGAGTACACCTAATGCCCACCAGTCGACCGCTTTGTTATAGCCCTTGCTGAGGATAATCTCTGGTGCTAGGTATTCGGGGGTGCCGCACAATGTCCATGTGCGACCTTTGACACGCTTTGCGAAACCAAAGTCCGTTACTTTCAGATAACCCTGCGAGTCTATAAGAAGATTCTCGGGTTTCAAATCACGGTAGATTAGGTCCAGGTAGTGGAGGTACTCAAATGCGAGCACAATTTGCGCAGCATAGAAGCGAGAATGCGGCTCCGAGAAGCGTCCAACCTTGCGCAGGTGGGAGAACATCTCGCCACCGGGTACATATTCGAGCACCATGTACAAATTCGAATTATCTTTAAAATGATATCGCAGGCTTACCAAAAACGGAAACGATATTGCTTGTAGAATACGTTTTTCATTGAGTGTGTGCTCTACCTGCTTAAGTTTGACGACTTTCTGCTTGTCGAGGATCTTCATGGCGTAGTAGTCTTTGGTTGGCTTGTGCTGCACTATCATAACTCGGCCAAAGGAGCCGGTACCGAGCGTCTTGATCCTCTCAAAGTCATCCAGAGCCGCGGTGTTGGTCGGATTGCGACGCCACTTGTCCTCGAATTCCTCTTTGGCTTGCTCGAGGAACTCTTTTACCGTTTCGGCAGCATCGACCTTCTTGTTAGAGGATGTTGTAGCGTTATTACCCATCTTTGATGTGCAGGCGGTGGAAGAGGACGATGTAAGAGGAACTAGTGATGTTAATTGTTTCTTGAGATTATCCTTGGACGACGATGTTGATGCTGTTGCTTGGTTGGATCCGGCTGCTCCTGCTCCTGCTCCTATCACCGATGCTGAAGTAGTGGATGATGGTGAAATGGAAGTGGACTGTGATGGTGAGTGATGATGATGGTGGTGATGTTTATTGTGAGGTGGTGAAGATGGTGATGGAATTGGTGAAGTCGAAGAAGATTGAGCGGCTACGGCTCCCGACGGATGTAAGTGATCTTCGATCGCGGCGTTGTTATCCTTTACTGAGTCCAGGGTGTTAGCGATCTTTTTATTTTTTTGCTTTTTTAAAAATTGAAAAATAGCTTTAGCAATTTTGACAGATTTTTACGTAACCGATGGTCGTGAAAAACAGAACTCTCTCAGCACTAGCGAGAGGGGAATTTTTATTGCACTCACCACGTAATGGATAAAATATTTTGTTTTCCAGTAGAAAACAATCAAACACTATTGGATTAGTTTTTCGGGTAATTTGTATGATAATGAGATATGAGGGATGAAGTGAGTTAGTTGAATTAGTAGGTAGGTAGTAGAATTATATTTCTGTTGTTTTATTTTTCTCGTTATCACACAGCTGAACACAATTTTTTTTCAGCGATTTCGTAATCACCTTGATTTTCTAAATTAAAGCACGGAAACTGTGTCGCGGAATTTTCGATTTTCTTGTATTTTCCGTTTTATTTGCACTTTTATGGGTTTGGAAGCAGAATACCAGCAGAAAAATCAATCGTTGTCACTTCTTTCTCTATAACTGAGCTCAAAATTCTTTCTTTGCCTATCATTTGCACAATTGGATCTTAGATTAGCATCAAGTAGCCTTTTCACTGTAGATATTGAATTAATCTTCTTATTTTTTTGTATTATAAAACTGAACTGGGCATATACTTTTTTCACGAATGCTACTGGTGCTCCTGAGGTCAGTGGTACACAATTTTTTTTTCTCTGGGCGATTCTATTTCTTTCGCACGGAAGTTATTTGGGCTTTTAGTGGAGTATGGGTAGGTTTTTTTTTTTTTGATTTTTTCGCGACGCAATGAACAGATTTTCGAGATAAGTTTTGTTTTGTTTAAAGAGTGTTTTTGCAAAAACGAAAATATTTAATGCACCCGCATCCGTACGACCGAGCTACTTTGCAAAATGGCGAATCGTGTGAAGAAAATTTTCCTATGATGAAAAGAGAGAACACAATTTTTTTTTGTATCTTTTGACTAGCGCAGATTTGTGGGTATTGGTACACCTGTTCGCCAGTCGTAACAAGTTGTGAGTGCTTCTCAACATCGCCAACAGGTGGGGTTAGCGTTGGAAGGAAGAATTTATTCATGTCATTACGTTCTGCGACACAATTTATTAATGGATTTTGTTACCTATGCACAGGAACTGGTCCGGATAAAAAAACTCTACCAATTGATTTTCCTTCTCTTGAAGTGTGCATCTTGCAGCTAATACTGTTTGCTTCCTTCCATTTGGAATATGCACTAATTAGCACAATTTATATAGTTATTATTACGTTACTGTCATTTTTTATTGTTTACTATTTTCTCGAACATAAAAGTGATTTTGATCAAAAATCTATTTTTCTTACTTTTCAAATGAACATTAGTAACCAAATGAAAAATGTATTCTGAACGATTATCAAATTGTATACAAAAATAAAGTTTAAAATGATGCTTGCGTATCTATTTCCTAAAACAAAATTCATTGTCCATAGGAGAACTACCTACTACAATCTACAACCGTATAAGATGTTTGTACCTATTGAACATGCTCTTTTCCGTATCACCCTTTACAGCCTGAACGTTACCACTAAACCACATGGCCCGTCTGAAGTTTCACTTGTCATTCTAAAAACGCGCGTGGTCGTTTGAAAACGTTTACCAGAAATAATTTATTTTAATCTGCCCTCAGTGAAGCACATAGCCGAGAGGTTGCATTTATAATAATAACTATACAGTACAATACATCTAAAAATAATTCATAATCATGGTAAGCACAACAGTTTCTTTCTACAGGACGGCTCTACAACTTATCCCTATTTCTAGACTGAAGAAGTAAACCCCAAAGCATTCCCTCTGGCCGATGCCCAATTGACGACAAAGATAATGAACCTTCTTCAACAGGCTCTTAACTACAATCAGCTGCGAAAGGGTGCAAACGAAGCTACAAAGACTCTTAATCGTGGTCTTGCCGATATCATCGTTATGGCTGCCGATGCGGAGCCCATTGAAATTCTCTTGCACTTACCATTGTTGTGTGAAGACAAGAACGTGCCGTATGTATTTGTCCGCTCAAAACAAGCATTGGGACGTGCTTGTGGAGTCTCAAGACCCATTGTAGCATGTTCAGTTACAACCAATGAAGGTTCACAATTGAAGTCACAAATCACTTCAATTCAGCAGGAAATCGAAAGGCTTTTAGTATAAGAGTGTCCAAAAATGTACAAATTTTTATATTCTACTTGTGGAATTTTTTTTTTTTTTAATAAATTGATTTCTGAATCAGAACATGAATTTGCCACCGGGTGTTCCTATTTTCTTCATGTTATATGTAGTTCGCCGCCCATTGGACTTGTGTTTACAAATTTCGCATATCGGAATTAACCTTACAAAATTTTGTTTGGTAGAGGGTTGCTAAAATCGTATTCAATCCGCGAATGCTAAAAACATCTTCCTGGACGCAGCCATCCACTCCAAAAGATTGGCAGCACTATTCAGTGGTAATTTATCAACTGTCACCGTCACGTCTACTTCGTGCCGTCGTCGACCGTGTTTGTGGAATGATTTGTTTATTACAAAGAAAAAAATGAAAATTTTCAGAAACAAATCAATCAGTACACAAATTAAATGCAAGTGACAAAGCGCTAACAAACAATTGCCGACATGAAGTTAGTTAACAGAAACGTAGATAAAACGAATCAGGGGTAAGTTTTGATGATAAGCTCTTGCCTCATTAAAAGGTTATCCTTGTAACCAAAATATTTTCTGCAGGACTGTCGTTTTGATCCCAGAGGAGCCCGAAGATATGTGGCATGCATATAATCTTATTGCAGAAAAGGACAGTGTCCGAAGCACAACAATACGCAAGGTACCTAGTCGTATAGTGCAACTGTTTTCAGTTTATATATTTGTTTCGTCGATTTCTCAGGTACAAAATGAGACTGCAACTGGCTCCTCAACTAGCAACCGGGTTAGAACAACACTAACTATACGCGTAGAGTCTATAGATTTCGACACTCAGGCTTGTGTCCTCCGTCTAAAAGGTCGGAACATTGAAGAAAATCAATATGTGAAGGTATGTGGCATCCAGTTTGCATTAAAAACTACATAGCTTACAAATTACTCTACAGATGGGTGCATACCACACGCTCGACCTGGAAAGAAATCGTAAATTCGAACTTCGAAAGCCCGAGTGGGACACCATAGCCTTGGAACGCATTGACATGGCGTGTGATGTGTCTCAGTCAGCCGATGTGGCAGCTATTGTTATGCAGGAGGGTTTAGCGCACGTGTGCTTAATTACAGCTAGTATGACACTTGTGCGCAGCAAAATAGAAGTCTCAATACCACGCAAGCGTAAGGGCAACGTGCAGCAGCACGAGAAGGGTCTGACGAAGTTTTATGAATCTGTGATGCAAGGCATTTTGCGACACGTTAACTTCGACGTTGTTAAATGTGTTCTTATTGCCTCTCCGGGCTTTGTCCGCGACCAATTTTACGAGTTCATGTTTCAACAAGCTGTGAATTCTGATATTAAGGTTTGTACATGTATATTCAACTTTTCCTTGTAGATAATACTGCTATTCTTATCGTTAACAGGTTCTTTTAGACAATAAAAGCAAATTCATGCTGGTGCATTCTTCCTCGGGGTTCAAACACGCTTTAAAAGGTGAAAAGCCTTAGCTTATTTTGCTTAAAATGCATATTGATTCTTTTTTATAATTCCAGAGGTGCTCCAAGAGCCAGCGGTAATTGCAAAGATGTCTGACACAAAGGCTGCTGGCGAGGTCAAAGCATTGGAGCAGTTCTATACAATACTTCAGTGTGAGCCCGCGAAAGCTTTCTATGGAAAGAAGCATATTCAATTGGCTGCCGATGCAATGGCTATTGAAACCCTTCTGATTTCGGACAATCTTTTCCGGTAAGTTTGCGATAGCAGCTTAGCTGTGCTTGTGCTGATACAAATTTTTCCTTCGAAGGATTTTATACTTATACCTTATTCCAGTTGGGATGGCTGTGTTGGCTACTTTTTGTTTTCTTCCATTACCTCGATGATTCTATGTACCCCTCCTCCCAAAATAGCTAATGACACTTTCTGCGGACGTGGCATTGCCAAAGCTTCAGCATGAAGACATTCAATTAAGATCCATCCCAACAGACATCAGGGTTTATCATAAATTTTCCAAAAAACAAACAATTCCATTCATAACAAGTATTACTCTGGAAGTCTAGTCCAATTCACATTGCCATAACAGAAACCAATTCAACAAAATCCGTTCAACTATCCGTTCTCTTACATGTTCCTTGCTCACGGCACGAATAATCCGATTGCAGGCCAATAACTTTGCTTCTACAAACCTCGTGCCACCAAAATAACTGTCTATCGCTTCCAAAGAAGTGAAATTGCACGCATGAAAAATCACCGCAAAACGCAAGAAGACCGCGCTCTGCCATATTAAAAGACAACACATACACGCAGATACCAACGACTTGGAAACCTTCAGCATACCTGCGAGAACGATGACGATGTGCTCCAATTTGCCTATCGCAACAACATTGACTCTCGATCAAGGTTGTGTGAGCGCGAGTATGTTGCTTTAAAAGTCGCGTCTGTCAGTTTTATTTATTTTGTTTGCGAATACATTTATAGAGGTAAGAAGGTAATTAATATTCTAGTTGCGCCGAAGCAAAAATTCCACACAATTTAGCATGAGTGGTAACGGGCAAGACTTGGAAAGAAAACGAATTACTTTTTTGTATAAATAATTTATTACCTATGTACAAAGTCCTATACTAATATTTTAGACCCTTTCTATGCCGCGCCGACTGCACGCGTGCTTCTCACCGGCAATCTTGGTATCTAAGATTTTTGCGATTGCTGTTTCGCATTGTGTGATCCATCCACTTGGTGAGTAACAATAGTGCCAATCCCTAACTCGATGATGAGACTTACCGGCTGCTGCTGTGACTAAGCTTATCAGCCTTCCGAATCGCCTCGTTCACAGCACATTTCATGTGTTTCAGTGAATCCGGCTGCATTGGCAGTTGCTTTTTAGTACAGTCTTTCGACGTGTTCGCCGGCGTTGAGTTCATCAGCAGCTTGTCATAGTATTCAGAGAGTGATTCTCTCCTGGGCAGCAGTCTTCTTCTCGACGATGTGATATAATTGTGAAATCTAAGCTTAGCACTTGGAAAACAGTTTCCCTTCAGTGTGGCGGGGTATTCTGTTGCACTGGGCACCTGTGGATAACCACAATCCGAAATTAGGTAATCTGGTGTCAGCTGCATTGTGAGAAAATCTGAAACAAGAAAATAGAGTTGGTGAGAAATTTCACACCTTACAGCTGCAAAGTGTTCTAACCAAACACAAGTTGAATATAATTCGCAAAAGCCAACGATGGTCTCGATTGATTGAAGGCTAACCAATTCGCAGGCGTCGCCGCTTTAAGGTAATTATATTCCGCCCGCTTAACGTGTTATATGTAAATCGGCTACCAGGCAGTACAAGCATGTCTATTGATGGCGAGGCAGTGTGTGGGTGTCTTATTAAAAGAAAAAGGAAATCTCCCTATTTTGGAAAGTCGAATAAATTACAAATAAAAACAGAGCGACAACCGAACAGATATAGCCGCATATTTGCTGTCGCCACGTTTAACATGTGATTTAAATTTAGTTTTTTGTTTTTGTCTGTCGCTCCAGTTCTGTCGTCGATTTCTTGTCATTATTTAAGTGCGGATACTTTTGCTTTGCTCGGCATGGAATCTAAACCTGAAGTAAGATTACGTCGCCGCATAACGTAACACGATTATAGATCTGCATCTCCTTTCAAATATCACCAACAATCACATGCATATATATTCAGTCGTAACTGTAAGGAGAGTTCTTTATCTCAATCGGTAGTTCCATTTTCTTTGCACAGCAATTTAACTATCACCCATGGATTATCAATTCCGTCGTTTACAATATAAATCGTTGTGTACACAAATATGCTCCGTCCGGATCTGTTTCTGTGTACGTTGCCCCACAGTTCGGTAGGAAATGGAGAAACAAAAATCCTTAACGTGCAACCGCAACCGGGAACAAAAAAAAAAGACACAAAACCTCCCCTTCCCCTCAACTATGCATATCATACCTTTGAATGGCTGTAATGTAGGTCTTGTTCTGTTACTAAGACTAAAGAGATGAAATCTGAGCCGCTTACGTCGCTGACTCGAATCCAAAAGTTGGGTATCAGGTTTACAAACTGGTTCTTCGTTGCTGTAAGTGCACGCACACCCGATTGGAGATTCAGCGGCGATGACCTTTCGTATGAACTCTCGCTATCTGGAATTTCAAATGGAATGCGCTCACATGGTCTTGTGAGTAGTAAAATGGGGTAGGGTATGGGGTTGCGAAATGATAGCTATTTCTTGTTGTTAAACGCGATAAGGTAGTTGCAGACTACTCTGATACCAAGTTGTTGTTATCGGTTTTGTCACTATCAGTGAAAGAATTCGAACACCCATTTTTATTTGTTTTATTCGTATTTCCTCCTAAAGGGCAACTGGAGCCCAGGAAATTATATTTGGGTTATTATGGAAACGTTTGGAAACTTCCTTCACATTTTATTTAAATATAACCGGTTGCGCAAAAATGCAAGTTCAAACATTAGGAACACAATTGTCTGCACTGCTAAACTTTATATTCAACAAAATTCCACAGTGAGAACTATTATTTCAAACAAAATCAGAGCATCCCAGTGATCGCTGGTCTTAATCACCCAGCCACTTGTGCAATCACAAAGCTATTTAGTACCCAATCTATTGGTTACTTGATTAGAAAACAGCTCAATTTATAGAAACCAATAATAGCAACCACAGTGGCGCTTTGTGACATTACCTACAGAAATTCCGATGAAACCAAACCGCTCTGGGCAAGTTGTACTTTCACTTTGCGTCGTTGCTGTGGCGCGGTATATGGTAGAGATTCAACCGACAACGACTAAAGACAAACTAAATATAGAACCGCCGTCGAGACAGCCACAAATGGGACTGAGAAAATGTTTTCTTCGACCTGGTGGCTGGTGCTGTGCCGTGCCGTAAGTTGGGTAATTTGTTTTGTTGATCATCGAATAGGATAGTAGTGTGCAAGTGTAATCGTAAGGGAATTCTCTTAACGCGATCGACGTTCGGTCACACTCAGAGGTGGAGTATATATATTTTTTTTGTTTTGTAGTAGGGTACAATATTTGCGTGTGGTTATGCTGGGTTTTTGATTGAGGTTAAAGGTTTATTGTTTCGGTTTTAATTAAATTTTAGTCTTCAATTTTGTCGTTTATTGTGTTTAAATCTCGTTTTCCTTAAATTACTGCCGAGTTGTTTTGATTCTTCTTCTCTAGTTGGGATTTTTTTTTATTTTTTACCTGAAAAATCAAATTGACACCTAACTTCAGCTATTTCCATGCGTTATGTACGTTCTAAAAATGTAAAAAATGCCATTATTCTCCATGCCGTTTAACTAACTAACATATTTGTCGAGGGTTGTCCAATATTATCAACACCGGGCAGCCAACTCTGGTATAGAGCCTTCCTGGGACATGTTTTCTTCAAAGACGAACATGCTCTCTAGTTTGCTATGCCTTGCACATTATAGCTTACCAATGTGTTTTTTTTTTTTGCCAGGAGAGAAAGCAAATAACCATCTCTTACTTAAACAATACTCTTCTGAATACGAGACCGAGACCTCTTCTTTTCCTTTCTTTCTATGGACATCGGATATAGAGATAGATAGACATTGGCAGAGCGAGGGCGGCTGCAGACATTTAATCTTCTTTAATAGATTTTAGCATGCAATTACATAGAAACGTGTAGAATGTGAAATTAAAATTTATTCGCAGGTAATTGCTCGGTTGGTTCGAAAGAATAAAAGGTGTTTGACCTTGTGGGAATTCGCTATGAAGAATGCAAACTTCTGGTGGCAGTCGAGCTACTGACGTGCCATGCAGATTAATGGCTAATTGATCACGCATCGGTTTTATTATTTATGTCATCAGTGATTCAACTTTTCTGAAATCACCTGGTTTAACATTAACCGAGTTTGTCCCGCAAGCTACATGTATGTGCTTGTTTTTTCTTATTGATATTGTGTATGGGTGTGAATGGAATGCTGACACGTTGATAAAAAGTTTCAGTTGATGGATAAGTTTGTTATGAGCCAAAGTTCCACAGCTATTTTAAGTAAGTATCCCCAAATTGTCTGTTTCTTTAGAATCCGTTCAAATCTATTCCTTTCACATACTTAATTGTGTTACCATTACCTTTCATTTTAGGTGTCAAGATGTCAGCCAAAGAAAAGAATATGTTGCTTTGGTGGAATCAGTCCGAGATGCCGGCGGAGAAGTGAAGATTTTCTCCAGCATGCACATTTCAGGCGAACGTAAGTACAAACATATTGCGCTGCCTCTATAATTTAACTTGAACCTGGCATTGATACGGTAAATACACTCTCCTGTGGGTGCAGTGCTTGCCGCGGCGTGCCTATCTTGAGGTGTTAAAAAAATACAAGTGTTTACATCTAATGCATGACTAATTGCAATCGTTTGCACAGCCTGTTCCATTGATGATTCACGCACCCTGCACTGTTGCGCCCTGTGCAGGGGTTTCCTCATTTCATAAAACAATTTTTAGATTTCTACTACGAAGAAAGACAATTTAAACATTGGCACGAGGCCCAATGTGCGTTTCGGATTCTTTCTCTTTCTCTGCTTGTCTTGTACCTTTGTTTATATCAACACACTTTTCTCGTTTGTGTGGCAGACAGCGAGGACACACAGCGTGAATCTATTTTTGATAATGCTCGGTGCACGCACTGCACCAACAAAAACATTCAACGAGGTCGCCGCTCCTGCTGCAATAAAAGACAGTTCCGTGAAAGCATAGGCGGGGATCAAGTTTTGAGCATATTTTTAGGAATTCTACTTTTAGTTTTATGCACATGCATGTACATACATGAATCACGAATCATAATTTCTCTTGCAGAACTAGCGCAGCTAACAGGGATCGCAGCCATCTTACGTTTCCCGATGCCCGAGCTGGAAGACAGCGACGATGATGCCGCTGACGATGATGATTCAGACACAAATTAATGGAGGCACTTACTTTTTACGGAACATTTACAGATAGTTTAAACGGATAGGTAGCAAACGTAAGCGAGAGATTTATTTTAAGCCTTAAATATCTAATGAAACAGAATCAAAACACTTCTCTATTTTTTTTTGCCCTAATTACATACTTTTTGTAAGTCTATATTTTGTCAAGAGAATTTGTTCTTTCCTTTATAAAAGCTTGTTGTTTAGTTTGTCAATATAGAAATTATGTTTCCAAACATACAAGTGTAACAAACTAGTTTTATTTAGCATAGCCAAGTTGTTGTTGTTCATACGGTTTAATAAGGATCTGAGCATTTACAAACATTACACTTGGAGTCATCGGTCTAGTTATGGACGCAGGTACGAAGTGATACCTATCGACAGTCCCATGTGGAGAGTAATAGAAGAGGACTGCAGAGGTGTGATATGTCCTGAAGCAGAAAATACTGTACCAATCGCCGTTTCTTTAAAACATTTATTAAAAGCTCGTTTCGTGCATTCAACTTTTGGGTGTAAATTACTGTCGCCGGAATGAAGATTGCGTACAGTTCTCTGAGTAAAGCTGCCTTCTGTTTATTCGATCAATCAACGAAAATGTCGCCGACCCATTGCGGCATTCAACTTTGAATTGAAACAATTTTTGTTAGCAAAAGTTTTCTTTTATTAAAAAATAAAGTTCATTTGCAAATAAATCTTATCCATTATAAAAAAAAAAACAAATCTTTACTTATTGTACAACTTTCTTTGCTTTTTTGTTTGATTTCTTTGAAAGCTTTTCCGCTTGATCGATCTGTTTTCGCTTTTTCGTAAGAAGCCACTGTTCTTTGTCCTTGTCTTGCTTTTCGCGGATCAGTTTTCTGAATAGATTTCTATGGCGCGGCTTAACCATGCGTGCCTTTAGCCGATGCTCTTCGACTTCGCTCTTGTGAAGTGCACGTTTGCTTTCCTTATGGAGTTTGCCAGATTGAACGGCCATGTTATTTTTCTAAAAAATAAAAACACTTTAAACTTGTTTTTGTGTGCTACTTCCAAACTAACCTCTTCAATTCGTTTCTTTTCCTTTTCGTCAAGCTCTTCTTCGTCGTCGTCGATCTCTTCATCTTCGTAGCCATCTTCCTCGTCGTTTCCATCTGCGTGCATGTCTGCGTCAAATTCAGCTTTCTCCTCTTGGTAAGCGAGTTGCAATTGAGCGTCGATGAGATTTTGATCGGTTTCTTCCTCTTCTTCCTTGTCATCATCATCATCATCCTCGGCGTCACTTTGAACTAAAAAACAAAACACGATAATGAATATATTGGAAAAAGTTTATGAGGTTTTCAAAATCGAACCGTGAGTTTCTATGAGTGAAGGATCAAGCAGAGCCTTTTCCTCGGGTGGAACATACGTATCACGTTTTGCATCGACAAATGGAGATAGATGCGGCGGCAGATCGACTCCAATGAAATATTTATTAGTTGGGACAAGGGCCCTCTGGTTGACACTGTCAAACACCCATTGCGGTTGTATGTAGTCACGTGAGATAAACTGTTGAGACAATGCTGGGCGATCGACGATTTGATGGGTAATGGTCTCATCGGTTTCATCGAATGTTGCACCGCTAAATACAGTTTTGTCCCAAGATACCTTGCCACCGAACGACCGAATTAGTATGACAAGTGGCTCCCGAGGTACTTCTCGGCCGATGAAAAATTTCAAGCCCCTAAAGAGGGTCTTCAATCTGCGAATTTCCGATGCTTCCTGTTTCATTTTTAGCACCCTCTTAGAATCGCCGTCCTGTTCCAACAGCTCCATATCAATTTCATGTTCTTCCTCGTCCTCTTGTACTTTGTCAGTTCGCATTAGCTCGTGGTTTAGTGCAGCAATGCGATCCGAGACGAATGCACCTTCGTCTTTCATAGTGTCTTCGGTGTCGTTAAGCATGCCTGTTGGAAACTGTGGTGGATAGGCCATGTTGATGCTATGGTAGAGTCGGAAGTTGGCAAATCCCAGCAAGATTGTGTAGAATTCAACAAAAATTGACATAACTTTAAAGTCAACTTCAGACTTGGAGTGTGGCTTGAATGGATAGTAGTGCGGAACGATCCATGTAACCTTCTGTCCCTTTATGTCAGCTTGGAAATAGTATCCCTTGATCGAGATGAATACTTTGCGAATAGCCTGCGATGAAATAATATAATGCAGGAACTCCACGGTGAGACGTCGAGATAGGGCGGATTGCTCACGTGGAATTAAACGCAGCGAAGGGAAGGTACTGAAGAGGAATAACAGTGTCAGACAATCGTCCAAGTCTTTGACGGCATCAATGAAAGTTGGATAGCGCTCTTTAACAATATGATCGATTTTGAGTTCAGGATAAAGAGCCAAACGGCGCTTTAAGTTACGGAAGTCTTTGATTGCGCGATCACGGCCGGATTTTTTCGCAAAGATCTGAAACAGAAAGCGAAATGCGCATAAGACATAGAATGTGTTGGGTAACTAAATAATCAGTTAACCTTGTAGCTACGTAGAGTCCAAACAATTGACTCGTGCATCAGAAAGCGAATGTCCTTTGCATGGTAAAGGATCTTAATTTCTGACGAGCCTTTCTGCGCTCTCCGTCTGTGTTTGGGCTCTCGGGGATAGACACCCTTGATGATGCACAATCTACGAAAATCATTTAACGATAGCTGAAGCTTCTTTAAGGCCGCCTTTCGTGTGATATATTGGACAGCCTCTCCAGCCTGGTACTGTAAAGGAAAAAAATATAAAAACAAGCATGGTTAAGAAAATGGTACATTTAAATTTGAAAAAATACGAAGCAATGGCACATTTTTATTCTTCAATTATATTTACCTTCTTTGGGCGACGCATTTAGTAAATGTTTGTTGCAATTTTAATAATTACAACGCCAACAATTTATTAAAAAATATTCTCGACACAAAAAACGCACGTTTTCAAAGTGCCTTCACATATAAAAGGAATGTGTCAAAAGTAAAGTTGGTAATTCTATTTCGACTGTCCTCTGCTAAGTAACATATACCAGGTATGTAGTGTAGATTTGGAGGACATCAATAATACATTCTCCCATTTTAAATTAGGTAGGTAGATACTGGAAGAAAAAGAATACAATAGAATGCCATGTTCAAAAGAAGATATAGAACAAAAAATTATAAATTTAAAGGTTGCATCTTCAGGTTCCTCGAATTTTCAAATCGCGTCCGTTAATAATGTACAAGTCAATAATATTTTAAGCAAGTCGGGTTACATTTTTGGAATTTTATTTTATGATGTACATATTGTTCCTTCCCATGCTAATGTTGTTTTAAGAATCAATAACTTTTTTAAATAAGAATGGAATAATTTTAATAATTACTTCGCGTCCTAATAACCATTTTATTGATCCATTGTACTCTACTCTGAAGGAACTGTATTCCTTTACTTCGTTGAAGAAATCCACTAAGCATTTTCCATGAATTGAAGTTAAAGTTTTAACTTGTAAAAAAATTACACATTCGTTATATACCTAAATGTTTAACTTTGTTTGATTATTTTCGAACACGTCCCTTCATCATCCAAAAATGTAAACTGGTACACTCTTATTCCTGAATTTTGGTTTATTCAAAACAAAAAAAAAACAAAAGTTCCTGGTGTTTTTTGACGTTTATTGAATTACCTTTCGTACTGTACCAAAATCTGAAAATTAGCAGGCTTTCAAAACAAAGTGGAAATCGTCGTATTGAAATTTTCCTTCTTCGTATATAGAAGGAAAAAAATAAAGTGATCGTAATTTCTTGGCAATTTGCAGTGCGTCCAATATCTCTTAAGCAAAGTTAATGCTTTTCCGATTTTAAATAAACACTAAAACTTAACACATTTCCTCAATCAAACATGAGCAAACATATGTATACGACTGCGAACCTCACCGATGTCCAACTCAAAGAGCAAGGAAATCAAATGTTCTCCGCTCGAAAATTCGACGATGCTATCAATTGCTACAGTAAAGCAATCGTAAGTACTGTACTACTTATCTACAAAAAAAAAATATTACCTGCAATAGTCACGCTTATGAAATCATTGGCACCACTTGAACTAGAAATCAATAATGAAAATGAGAACTACAGACAATTATTGTTTCCTTGTGCACCTTAATAATTGCAGATTAAGAATCCAACAAATGCCACATACTTTACAAATCGGGCACTGTGCCATCTAAAGTTGAAACGATGGGATCAATCGTGCCAAGACTGTCGTCGTGCACTGGACATCGATCCGAATTTAGTAAAGGCCCACTTCTTCTTGGGTCAGTGCTTAATGGAGCTGGAGATGTACGATGAGGCTATAAAACACTTGCAGAGAGGTATGTTTGCGGATTAGTCACACAATTTCGGCGGGCGCTAATAAAAGTTGTCTGTCTTTCCCAAGCGTATGATCTTGCAAAGGAGCAAAAACAGAACTTCGGAGACGATATCACGTCTCAATTACGACTAGCGAGGAAGAAGCGCTGGAATGTGCTGGAGGAAAAGCGCATATGTCAAGAAATCGAGTTGCAAACGTATTTAAATAGGTGCGCAGTGGTGAAAGCTAATGCAATTTTACTCTCATTGACTGTGCCTTTGATTGCAGGTTAATAAGAGAAGACATGGAGAATAGATTGGCGAAGTTAAAGCTAGATGATGACACAAATGAGGATCATTTGAAGGACAAGCAACAAGAGATTGAACAAGAATGCGTAAGTAATGTTTTGCTGTAGCTAAAATAAGATGCCTTCTTCATTGTGTTCTGCTACCCAGTTATTATTTTCTATTTCTTAAATTGTGCTAACTATATGTCAATTCCTTACAGGATGATCACATAACTGAGCTCAACAATTTATTTGCGAAAATTGATGACCGAAGACGGGTAAGATAAATCCCTTTCATCTTTTGTGTACGTTCTTAATGTTAAACATTCTTAGAAACGCGATGTGCCCGATTTTCTGTGCGGCAAAATCAGTTTTGAAATTCTAACCGAGCCCGTTATAACACCATCTGGCATCACATACGAACGCAAAGATATCGAAGAACATCTACAACGAGTGGGCCACTTTGATCCGGTGACACGCGTTAAACTCACACAGGATCAGTTGATTCCGAATTTCTCAATGAAAGAGGTGGTCGATGTATTCCTCGCCGAAAACGAATGGGCTCTGGACTTTTAAAATTCTTAAATAAGATTGTATTTCATCTACATAATACACACTCAGAACATTTATACCCACCATTGCCACTTCTTTTCAAAATGCGTCAGACACCATTTGAAAGTATACATTACCATTTCGTTGTATTTCCCCTGTGTTTCTTGTTATTTTGCGATATCTTTTCTGTCACGACTTCGATTGCAACAAGTGGATTCAGGACAGGCGCGAATTGTGTTGTTTGTCTCATGTCGCATGTAAATATTGTTTAGAGTTTGAAAATATGTTTTCCTAGTAATTATTAATGAAACAGAAAATATTCTATAAAAAAATCCACATAGTTCACGGAGTATATTGTTTCCATAATTAATGTATGAATTAAGGAAATACATTTTTTAGCGGGTCCTGAAAACGATACAAATATCAAATATGTGATTATTTGGAAACTATGAGATGATTATAAAATGCTTTCCGAATAAATATGTTTTTATTTCAATGTTATGCTGTTGTTTTATTCATCGGCAGAACGGTAAAGCCGGAATCATGATGTAGCCGTGATCAAGGGTTCGCCGGAGCTCTGTGGCCCTCTGTGACAATGAAAAACAATCTCTTTTCAATGCTCGTTATAATTTTTACTTTATTTTTTTTTGTTTTCTTTACACCGACAGACCTTATGATATATTTTCTCTGACATATCCCTATAGAGCTTTACTTTTATTTGGCGTTCTCATACATATAATTTTTCTTTTTCATATAGGTGATTTAGCACACACGTTCATAAATTAAATAACTCCAATTTATGTTTGCACATTATACATATATTTTTATATTTATTTTATATATATAATCATTATCTTCCTCCTTTTGATTACATACTCACTGTAATAACAAATAACATAGTTTTGTCTCTCATTTAAATTTAGATAAACGATATGTTTATAAACTTAATAGCCTTAAAATATATATTTTTTTTTTCTCTCACTTAATCAAATAAAATGTACAGTACTTAATTATTTTCTTATATTTTTTTTTTCTTTCTTGTATACCTAATTATATTATACACAGTTTAATTTATATTTTCTGTTTTACTGTCGCTCCATTATTTTCTTGTTACGAAACACATGCACATATAGAGGGTATATCTTTGGTTTTATATATGGATTTTTGTTTAATTTTGTTTCTCTTACCAAGCACGCACAATTTATCTAGTTAAATAAAGGATTGTTCTTTGCACATGGAAATTTTTAAGAAATTAATTGGGAATAGCAAATAAACTTTGTATGTTAAGTTAAATTGACACACTTACGGGGAAAATCGCATGGGCACACTTCAATAATCTCTTAGAATTGCTTTAGTTGCGCGTTTTAAGGAATTCAACTTTGCAAAGCAATGAATTTGAGTAGATATACCGTTTCGTAGCCAAAAGTCGTTCATAGCCCAACATTTCCAATTTGGGCATTTTGAGAAGAGAGTTCGAGTATTAAAAGCCTATTTGTTTTTATCGTGTCGATCAATGACTGATGCCATTTGCCTTGAAAAAGGGCTGCAAGTTTGCTAAAAATTTAGTCAGCTGTACTTAAAAAAACGCACAGAGACACAGCACAATTATACCATTGCATAACCAAAGGCACTTTATGTTCTATATACCCCTGGGAGTATGCAATGAGCCGAGTGACATTTTCAGAGATGTTGTGCATCAGCTAAAGTTTATTACTTTCTTTCAATTTCCCCATCGCAGTGCAGTTGCTGCAGAATATCAATTATTAGCTAATATTTGTTGGTTTGTAACATTCGAATCAATGCTCGTGTTTGGAGAATATTAATAAATAAATATTTTTAACCTTCTCTTTAAATGTTTTGCAGAACGTTTTTTGTGGAAATTTGCCCCATTGCGAGTTTGTAAAATTTAATCTCGACACGAAACAACCCATCGAACTTATAATAACGCAAAAAAAACTTTTTAAAGCTTCATAGAGTTGGCACTATTTCCGCAAAGCATTTACAGGCGACGTGATTATCTACAACATTTCATTTTATTTAAATGCAAATCAAAAAAAAAAAAAAAGAAAAGAAAAACGTCTAACATATCAATTAAAATGTGCCTTCCACAACAGAGAACCTTTATAAGGGTAAATAATTCCGCTCTATTATAATAATTATTGTTTCCTCTCGACATTTGTTTTTGCACGAAATGCACGGGCCATTCCGTTATTATAGATCCTACCTCTAAGATATACACCGAGTATAGTTTTGAATTTATAGCAGATACGTATATATAGGTAGGTTGGTTTTTGGTTTAGGTAGGAGGTATATGTAGCAATACGTAAGAAAAATAATATGAAAATTCTCAGTTTACTGGCCAAGTTTTGCGGGACTTAGGACTAATTCGGGTTCAAAGTTTAATGCTGCTGCCGATGGTGTTGGTGGGGGTGGGGCCAATGTGCTTCCTGGCATACTACTACCACTACTACTGCTACTGCTAGTTGCCGTTGTTGCCAGATTTGGCGTTGTACATGTTGTCACCTCTAGGCTACAACTGCTGCCTGGCAGTGTTGGTGTCGCCGTTTTCGATGTAGGCAGCAGTAGATTGCCACTCTCTATTACCTGCCCTGGTAACAAATTTTTCTGTAGTTCTTGCTGGTTCTTGGTCATTATTGCAACGGTTGTCGTTGTTGATGGAATTGGCGATGTTGGCGCTGTGTTGTTGTTGCCCGTCAATATTGCCCGAGTATATTTATGTGGAGTCGATGGGGGTAAATCGAAATTGCTACTAATGGTTGGCTGTGTCTGGACATGCAATGACATTGATTGTACTGCTGGCGATAAAGAGTTGGAGGAGGTGGAAGGTAATGGAGCTGGCGCTGTTTTCACTGCTGTCGCTGCTGCTGATACTGCTGTTGTTGGTGATGGTGCTGCTATAGGCACGTTTCCTGTACTGCTACTACTCACAGAAGGATTTATGACCATTAGCGATGTTTCCATTAATAAATCACTGCATTCACTTGACGTTTGCGTCATTAGATGTGGCTGTTGATTTAGTGGCACCCTTTGTCGAGATAGTTTGCTGGATGATCGTTCTAGCGGTGGTCTTTCATTGACAATTTTGCTGCAAGCAACCGGCACAACCACCCTAGTAGTCTTCTCATCTTCATCGTTGTCCTCGTCATCACTGATCTCACAAACGTTAAGGGCAGTCTCGAGTTTTTTCATTTCAAGCGGCGCTTCTAAAAGACACGATACAAAAAATCAATTCCAATACAATACGATTTCGATGGTTGACTCAAACTTACCCACTGACTTTTCCGGCTCTTTGATGATAGGAACTACTCGATTTGTCGAAGGCTTCTGCTCATTCTGCAAAAATAACGATGTAGTTGCAATTTGGCGGAGGGCTTCCATGCCTTCGTTCAGCATTTTGCTGTTGCTCCTTTTATGAGTGATGGGGTGTTTCTGTAAATATAAGAATTCAGATTTTTTCAAAATCGCATCGAACAACTAAAAAACATTGGCCACAATTAAAATCAGTACGAAAAAGAAAGAAAAACGGTGCGTAAAGTACTTGTGTGCAACTGATGGCTCACCTGAGCTTGAGGTCCTCTTGCGATTGAAACTCGCTTACTTTCACCTCGCAACAGTGATGTTGTATGGTCAGCATCAACCTTGTTGCCCTGTTTTTTGCGGGCTTTCTTGCTCGAAGATATACAATGCGATGGACATATACAAAATAATATTCGTAAAATGCAACATATTAATCCGAGACCTAGAAGGGCGACACCAAAAATATAACGCTTCTCATTTTAGCCGCAATACGCATTCGATTACCTATCAATGAAGGTCCTATAAGTCTTAATTCCACAGTTTTGAACCCTTTTTCGCCGGTTCCCACAAATGCTATCACCAATCCAAGTGCAATGGTACCCAAGCCAACGTATAGGAAGGCATTCGCGAATGTGCTAGGTCCTCTTAATACACCTAAGAAGTCTTCGTCGTCTGATGAGCCACCAAGGGATGCATCTTGTATCTTGTTCAAATGAAATGGAAATTGCTCGTTAGTTATATGGAAAAAAACAACAATTATCTACAGGGATAGAAGTCCGAAAGTGTCTAACAAAGTGCTAGTACTTTAGACTCGTGAGACGGCCATCAATGTTCGGACTTCCAAATGTTCACATTAATAAATAAACTCATTTAACCACAGTAAACAAAAGTTCCTTGGTCAGAGTCGCAGACAATCGACACGGCCCCCTGTGTAGTACAATAAATATTCATTTTGCAAGAACTTACTCGATTTCGTTTTACCCATCGTCTATGGCAGGCAGTTGGATTGTTGTCCTGAACGCTGCAACGTCGGCCACGCTCCAGCCAAGCTGCCCGACCTTGTGCGCACTGTTCAAACACACAAAATAAATTTACATTATTATAACAGCAAACAATAGGCTAATTCAAAGTAGGATAACGACAAAAAGTTTAAATTTGTACGACTTCCGATGCCGGAATAAAACACATTCCTAAATTTCGTTACACAGGGTGACACAAAATAAAATTAAAGAAACAAAATATAAAACTGGTGTTTTTTTTTCTTTTTTCTTTTTTTTTTAGATGAAATGTTAAAAAATAAATTTCTTTACATGACTTTCATGTGACAAGGAACATTTATAGAAAATAAAACGGAGAAGCATGCTTGGATTTATAGTTACCAACAAAGAGTATACGTAAACATCGAAATCGCATGCAAACAAAAATTGCATTCACTAATTTGCATAACAATGACAAAAAAAATATGCAAGCCATATAAATTCTAAAGTAACAGAAACTCTATAGTCCCGTGTGTGTGAGAAGGGGTGGTTTAGTTTTATCAAATTAGTCAAAATTTTAAGAGACAAATATCTCTGTTCCCCAATGACCTAAATTGCCATTCATGCATATACAGTGTACATAATAAACCATATTATCCTCGACCCCTGAGTGCTGACCAGACTGTATAGCTGGTTGTTGTTTTTGTGTACAGTGGCTTTGCGTGTGTAAAGACTATTATACTGTTTACCATAAGCGGGGCGAAAGAAATCGCATCTTTTGTGTACAAAAAATGGTTGCAAAATAAAAATCAGATGGAATAAGGAATTTTCGGGTTTTTTCGGCCATCATTTCCGTACGTTCAACTCCAGACGGGAAACATGGAAATTGCATTTGTCTATCGACGGATTACGGTTTTTCACTCAACTTCAAGTGAAAAGTGAATCAAAGTCCTTGACATTTTGAACGAATCCGCTAAATGATTTGTGGAGCAATTTTCTATCTCAAATTTACACGTTTACTACTTGCTAAATTATCCTTTGGAGAATTCCAATTGAATCTAATTATTTTAAGACCTTCTCAGCTTTTAGCTCGTTCGTTATCCGTCTTCTGGGTTACGATCACACATATAACTCAAACTTGTGGAGCTCAGCATTTATTTCCAGTATAGGTTTCGTGCATCCTAAGTAAACAACTACCCACTAATTTACACCACTCTGCGTGTGGTTAAGTAAGTGTCCTCTTTGTTATTTCATGTTCGCCCAACCATACCGCCATGGGGCAAAAATCGATCTACCCTTGAATGAGTGGGTGAGGATACGTAACAACGGTGTACGTGTATAACGTTGGGTTCGTTATTTACCTTTGTGCCACGCAAATCTGCCCTGCTTCAGAATGTTTACTAACTGATGATGAGCAGAGAAGAAATGCATATAGAATAGAGAAAAATGACGTATACGCCACCGTTAATGGTGGAAGACTTAACAAACCACACTCGCCCATATGGGATATACAGTAGCGAAAATATATTTATTGGGTTGTATGTGGATCGACAGGTTTGCTACAATTTTGTAGCGTGGGGTAATTCTTGTATCCTCGGAGCACAACAATAAATAGACGAATGGGTATTTAACTGATTGTTGTGGTGCGGAGGCACACCTAGTCTAGATATATTAAACATCCTTAAGGGTCTGACATTGCGAGTCATCGCGCTAATGTGTAGAAAAAGTAGCACGAATTGTGTACCTACGAGGTCTACAGGGTGCTTCAGTTTACGTTCCATGTAAATATTTAATTTTCATGAAGTTCAGGAGTGCATTCACTTAGAGCTAATTAAGGAGTGGGTACAAACGCAATCAAACGTTTTATAAAACGTAGAGCCATCATTTAGAAAACATCCCAGGAAACAAACTTAAGAGATCTACTTGTATGGAATCAATAAGAACAACAAAGAAGCTAGACTAGCTTCTTGCAGCCTTTCCTTGTTTGAATAAGTCAGAGCGGTACGTATTTAAATTATTTTACAAGGGGAGAAGCAGTACGACTATCGTATCCATGCAGCGTGATTTATTACGATAGGAAGAAATTAAAAATTGCCAAGCAAGAAAACAAATTTGCGACAGAGTTCATGTGAATACCTTCGGTCGTAGCTTGCAATTCACTCTCATACGAATAGCCCTTAAGTGAAGTGAGCTCACAGTTTAAGTAATTGCTCCACTTAAGGGCCTAAGGATGTGAGAAACCAAATAGAAAGAAAGTTAGGAAAAATATATCAAAATTCAGACGGCTAAAATGGGTTATGCAACAAGTAAATGTAGTTCCTAACACCTCAATGAAGGAAGTGAATAATTATTGAAAAAACAAAAGTGAAATACCACCTGAGGCGGGGTATCGAACAAGCAACAAGTTTGCACATTTGGAAACATCCGTCTTTGCTGACGAAAATACTTCCAAAAAACAAACAGAAAGTATGCCCAATGGACAGTTGTGAATATCGAAGTTTCCGTACAATCAGAAATTCTTTCTCATTTCGCAAAAAGTTCCTACACTAAAATTTGTTTCATTAATCGCCCTAAATTTACTTTTTGTGTTAAACACAAACCACGATAGTGAAAATTATTTTTAGTGCCCAGGCTAAATTTTTTGAACTCACAATGGCAAAATGTTCCATACAATATTACATATTGTGACCTGGAAAATATGTTGTGTGAAGGTTAAAAATGTTTATAAGTAAGACCCGAGCTCTCGCCTAAAATGCCGGTTTGTGTTGCCTACTTCCTTCTGCCTAGTGATTCGCAGTGCATATCAGCGGCACGAATTTATTAGCTTTCCGTGTGGAAAATAAGTACATTTATTCATTGGAATATGGAGGATTCATAGCAGCTACAAAACTGAATTTTATGTGTCAGACTGTTATCTGGTGTGGAGGTATAAGTCTAAATATAGGCGAAATGACTTTGTTTGCCGATAAACAGTCAGGTTCTAGCTTGTTTGGCTTTTGAAACGTGATAATGAATAGACAGTTACACCGCTCTTAAACCCCCATTGAATTGCATTTATATTTCAGCTCAGTTTTACCTACGCTGAATGTAAAGTCTCTCAAAACTATAAGTAGCTTCCCGTATGCACTCAACTTGCACTCGAGCTTTCATTTACATTTATTCTTCGTTTAAAACACTTTTTAATGAGAATTCTCCTTTCAGTAAAATGCACTTCGCTAACCTGCTCTTCTTTTGAGAAAAGGAAAAACAAAATTTAAAACGAATTATATAGTTTTGCATTCTGCAAGAACTTTAAAAGACAGCTTTACAAATAATTACCAAGGACAAAAACAGTAACAAAATCAAGGCAACTGCTTAAAAGTTATTTGAAAAGAAGCAAAAAACAAAAATCCTTCTGCTTTTTTCTCGCTCCCTCCCCTACATAATTTATATGAAATAGGCGACTTCATTCAAAGTCAAGTACATCATAGTCGTACACCTTCTGCAAACTAGTATTGCACGGAAAGCAGAAAAATAATCGTAGGCACCGCATGTTGGTGATAGTGACGACGACCGACGGTGATGATGTTTTTCCTCTTATTTGTATTTTTTTGTCCGCTTTTTTTTATTCTTTATTTCCAAAGGATTCTCAGATGTCAATCTGTGGAGGTTGATCCCCTCTTTATAAAATGTATGTACTCCTGCCGCAAGGTGAAACACACCAAAGAAAACGGAAAAATAACAACAACAATGTAAAAAAAAAAACGAACTAACAGGACTAGAGGCAATGTTAAAGCTGTTGATAGCCAAACCATGGACAAAATAACCCTGGCATAGATTTCACAACTTCTGCTGTAGTTGGGGAGAAGGTTGTTTGAAACACTGCTTATACGGGTGTTTCGTTAAATATGAAATGTTCCGTTTTTCGCCCATCAGAGCGAATCACGGCAGACATCATTGTGGTTTGTAGTAGGTACTTTTCAGTTGTATGTATATCTTGTTTTTTTTTTTCTCTGCATATAAGCAATTTACTAGAGGCTTTGTCATATTTAGAAATGACTGCCTCATTGTTTGCTGTGTAGGTTGATTTTTAATCTGCGGCTGATTGCTTGTTTTATTATTAAAGACATATATATTGAACGTAGTGTACTGTATATAGAATGGGAAACTCGTCGCTGACACCATAACCGCTTAAGAGAGATTTAAATTGAGGAAACGGCAGATATAAGAATCTTGGCAGCTCAACCAAAAATGTAATTCAATAAAATCCAAAGGAACACCATCTCAGACAGGGACAAACAAAAAAAAATCTGCCCATCATCAGCATGATTGAGAGGAAGCGAGGGGGGAGAATATCACTCTTCACTGGACTAGCACAACCTATTGTTCAAAAAAGTTTTTCAACTTTTAAGTCTACGAAAGATTTCTTATTTTTCACTCGTATATCCGTTTTCTCTCCATGCCTATCCCCTCATCTTGACCATGACTTTTAACCGCAGAACATGCAGCTAGTGGGACTGCGTTCAATGTGAGAAAAAAAGTCGACTATTAGCAGAAGGAGGGGTTTGAAAACAACCTTCAAAGTAGATATTCATCAAATCAGGAATAAAGATATTTTATTAAATCATCCACATTTTCTTTTTTTTGTTTGTTTCTCAGTGTCCTTGTGGGTATATTAAAGCGCATTAATTTGATGTGTTATTGACAAGTCAAATTGAAGAATACTTGCTGTTCTACATTTACTTTGCTTGCAAGGATATCCATGCCACATATGAGCTGTACATGGGTCGGGGGCAACATATTGCAAGGTTGTTCTTCAGAAGGATATGGAATTTGGTAGAACGGAAAATTAACTGCACGAACGATTGCTTCAACAGGCGAATTATGAAGATCTGCAAGGGAGTGGGTATACTGCAGCCAAATTTAGTCAACGTTCAGTGTGCTTGTGAGGTGTATTTTCTCTCATCTTTATTTAATATATATATAACATTTTAAAGGTTATATTTTTCTGTAGGTTAACGGGACTCCAATCGATATGTTTTGAAGGAAAGAAATAGAATTTCATAATATCCGTGCTACCTTCGGAATATAACTTGGTTTATGATATTTTTTACACGTCTTGGCCAAGCAATTTGAACGTATATTTTGTTTATAATTAAATTAACTGATAATGTTAAGAGAATGTGAGATAATTTCCCAACAAACGTCCGGACCGCTTCACAATTTAAGCGAGACCCGTTGTTACTCCCATTGAAATCTCCATTCGCTGCATATTCACCGAACTTCCATGTTTCGATGAACTTATGCCTTGAAATGCGACATTTGAGACTCTATGCCCACCAATTGTTTTATTAATTTTCCCTTTTACAGGACACACAAACTTTGGAAGTCGCTTCGCATATTTACAGAGGGCCACAACTTACAACATGTGGAGTACAGAGCTACACCTACACCTGTCTGCAATCATCTCGGCCGCCGTTATACCATTATTCGCCTTTCCCGAAAGAAGTAAAAGCAATATATTTATTTCCATAGCATTCAAACACAAACAATTTTTGTGTACATGACGATTTACAGATAAATCGACGCCTCGCAGTTGAACAAATCAATTCCAAGTTGTGTGCAAAAATAATTTATTGCAAAACCCGACCTGAAGGATAACCCACTTAAACTTTTCTTATTTATGGCGGAGCGGAATGAACCCCTGCAATAACTTCGCACATTGTATAGTTGGATATCCGCGAAACGGGTAACAATTGAAAACTACTCATCCTCTGGAGCAATAAACACACACCTTTTGTTTCATCCTAACGGTGTGGCATTCATCATAATAATTTCCTGCATAAAATCAATACACAGCTCACATCTTGGAGATGTAACACTTTGACCTTTTATTTTTGTGTGGTGAAAGGATGCCAGGTAATACAGGGAGAAAAAAAAAAGTATAAATCCGTATGTATTCATGATTTTTAATTGAATTGGACCCTATCGCAGCATAATGCAGTGTATAGTGGACTGCATTTTATCGTGTCCCCCCTATTCAACCTTTCAGCCCGTATGTACTTCAGGTTAATGAAGCACGAACGGGAGAAAATATTGATTTTTGCACTTTTTTTTTCTGTTCGTATTTACTTGGTTCTGATTCTGTGGTCTTAATAGCATGCATTTCTATACGTCATTTACAAAGAAGACACAAACACAAATTTATACATAGAAAATGCAGCACATATATATATAAATCAGACATGTAAACACAGCTAGAGTAAATATACTTTTATTTTTGCATTTTACTATTACATTTCGTTTTTTGTTTGTTTCTTTTCAAGTTTTTTTTTTTTCTCAGCAAACTTCTTGTAAGGTCTACTTATGGTTGAAGATAAAAGAAACTGCTCGCTCGCAGTGAAGCAGTATTGAAGTAGCAGGTAAGCAGCTATAGTTTCGGACACAGGACCTTATGTTTATTTTTTGCTTTTGGAAAAGTTTACTGTACAAGGAGATGAATAAATGAATTTTCAGTTATGACTTTGAATGGAATTTTTCTATAGTAAAAATGTGTGTGAAGTGTTCAGAAAATTGTTAAAAAATGTTGTGTGATGCAGAAACAATTAGAAGACAAGTTACAAACGAAAGTCTACCTTTTCGATTTTGGGTATCAGAATGTGAAGGATTTCCTCATCACTAAGACCAGAGATGAATTTTGTTTAGATAACATATAGCATCGCGCATTCGAGAGCAGTACAGAGCAGGAACTATTTCAAGGCAGCATAAGGTAAAACTTAACGAGTTTAGAGCAGGGGAGAAGAGGAAAAAGTACTAATTCATAAAATATATGTTGGGCACGACAGGATTATACGAGCCTAGCTCTGGCGAACCATTCGTGTCAGTAGGTTTAATTTGAGAAATAAACGGAAGTAACCTACAATTTCATGATGAATTCAGAAAACTCTTCATGGCAGTGACACTTCTGCTTTGTTGCAAGTCGATCGCGATAGGCGGGCGGTTGTGACCAAAAACTAATATCTTAGTGAAATATTTGCCGAAGTCTACAAAGTTGACATTTGACAAGCAACGAAATGTCAAAAATCTCGTCTCGCAACACGTGCGGCAAGCGAAGAGTTAAGGGTCGGAATTCTGTAAGGCGAAACGTTCAAACGGTTTCGTGTGCACGAACGATTTACTGCTAAGGCAAGCGAGGAGATCAGGGTCGGCATTTTGTAAGGCGAAACGTTCAAACGTTTTCGTGTGCACGAACGATTTACTTCTGCAACTTAGAGCAAATCATTCGTGCACTTGAAAACGTTTCAACGTTTTCGCCTTACAGAATCTGACCCCAGGCTTTTATACCAGCACGAGTTAATTGTATTACTCATTTATTAACATTTTAAGTTCGTTTTAACCAGACATTTTATTCATTCAACATACAAAAAGGCTGTTTCGTTATATGTCAAAGTTGGGTTGCTTATAAGCGAAAATAGTCCATAGTTTTAACGCGACTTTGATTGCGACTCCTCGAAATGGTTATAAAAAACGAAGTTAGTGCCATCCCATCTTTAAGTAGTAAATGTATTGTCTGTTTTTTAATCATTTAACATCTAGATTTTGTTTAAGTTTAACGCGAAAAATTAGCGACAGAGCTGTATCAATTTTCTGAGTATAAATATACGGGTACGTTTAAAATCCTCTTTCACTTGAATTAACTAGTTTTAATGTAGTTTACAATAAAATTCAGATATACTGCCATATATAAATATAAAAAGGAAACACTCCCAAGTCGGCGATCATAGCCAACATTGAGTTCTCCCTCTAGCACCTTTATTATTAAACGAAAATAATAATTAATAAACATGCTTATGAGATATTTATATAGATATATATATAGTTTTGTTTGTTAAAATAGATGCATCTTTTTAAATCATTAATTAATATTTACACTGCCAGTTGAAACTAGATAATAATGCTACAAAATAATTAAGCCATTTTTTTTTGTAATTTTGTTGGGTTTTGTAACATTTCGTTTGCAGTTTTGAATCGCTCTGCTAGAAACCTACTCGAACTTGTACTATTCTACAATTGATCAAACAGAATTTATTTGTTTTGAGAAATTTGTTAATCCATTCAAACTTACCCTTGGGCTGAAATATAGTGTTTATTTAAATATACATGTTTTTATATTTAAATTTACCTCAAAACGTGAACTTGCATTCCAGTACTTACAACTCTCTTCATTCACTTGCTTCAACTTGTGAATGTTCCACAAATTGTTATGTTTATATTTTTTCTTTTTGTAATTTGGAAATTTTTTTTATTATTTAAATAAAAAAAATCGTATTTTCATTTAATACTGTACTGTGGAAACATTTTCAACATTTTGAATCAAGTTGAGCTCCTAGATCGAAAACGGGAATAATGAGAGGCAAGTAAGCTTAACTGAATTTTTGGGAAAACTTGATACCGTATATTATAGAGAATTTGCTTTCATTTTTTTTCAAAAAAAATTTAAGTGTAGAAAGAGAGAGCACTACAAAGAATGATTCAGAAACCGACAGCAAGTTTGACAATAGATATACATGAGTTGTTTTCAATTAGTTTCAAAGCGTTTTTTTTAAAGAAAATGAAGAGCGTGATTTCGATTAAATGAAGGAATGAAAAAATAAAAATTTCAATTATTTTTGAAAGACCAATTGGAGTGCTTTGCAAAAATAGAAGCATATATACCTTGCACATGAGACGACTACGTTGTGTTCTCTTCTATGAGTTAAGCGGCAACACAAATAAATAGTACGCTAATAGAAGTACATATATTTATTGATTTAACATATCATCAGCAAACTGACTGTCGGAAACAAATCAACTTAACAGCAATCTAATATCATTCAGCAAGAACAAAAGGGTTGGTTTTCTAGTTCTCAAGGGCATATCTCGTTATACATTGCTAGATAAGCATTAGACGCTTATTTTCAAAAACAAATAATAAATATTGTAATATGGTGAGTAAAGAAGTCCTCTCTAAATAGGATACATGGAAGAGTGCAGAGCAGAAAACTCTAGAGGAGTAAGTTGTAGAGTTGGAATTTTAAGGGGAATATTTTAATTTATCTACAGAAAAAACTAAGCATTTCTTTTTTAACATTTCGGGGTCAACTTCTAGTTGCAATAGGCTATAGGTTTGGGGGGCAAAGGACAGGAACGACAGAACAAAAAAAAATCACTTACGGGGGACCTCTAAAAAAAACGAATATTTTAACAAACTCAATTGAACGGAAAACAAAACAAATTGTTAAAAATTCAATGACTGTATGACATTTTCACGTGTTTTCTCTTTTTTTTTGACAAAAAACAAGAAGTAATAAACCAAGATTAACTAAGGGGTAACATAATGTATAAGTATTACAGTTATAACAGTTTAAACAAGAAGTCATCACTTTTAAACGGAACACTTGTAAAACTTTTAAAACAAAATGCATATTAAAAAAATATTTTGTCGATAAATATTCTACATTGGTCGACAAAATCAACAGAGCTCAGCTTTGTTTTTTTTTTTTCTGTTTTGTTAGTTTCGTTACGCAGACGACATTGACAGCAACGGCCGATCCAAGCGAGCGGTCAGTGGTGCGTTCGCAGTGTGATTGAAGAAGAAGCGGCTATGAGAGTCAACTGGTAAGGGGCTAATTGACGGTTTATAAATTTTCCCAAATCCGATCAATCCTAAACCATTAATTAGACATTACCTGACAATGGGAATATGTACTTTTTTTATGTTCACCCTTTTTACTTGACAGCAGCCAATTTAATTATTATGACAAAAGTGAGAGACACGAAAAAAACACCTAAATGCTTACGTTTTCGTCGAAAGTATAGAAAGAAGAGAGTGACTATTTACACGTCAAGTGCTTCGATACGCTGCCAGCGATTTGTAAATTATCTCTACAGCGGTGCTATCGCAAAATTACTCCAGTCTACAAGTACTACTGACTTATTACACTTAATGGTTTGCAATCTTTTCTATGAGTAGCTTAAAATAAAAGCCGTTAGAAGCGTAATATTTTTTGCATCTTCTATTTTCTAAAACCCTTATAAAGCGTGTGATTAACTACTTTGCACTGATGACCCAACTTCATTTTAAATATACAACATAAACTATAATGGAAGACTTTTTTTTTCTTAAAAAAAAAGTGATGACTTCTATATCCCGTGCAAATTAAATCTTTACGAGAACCGAAAATCAAATAGTAAGTAGATCTCAGGATAGTAAGAAGGAAGTCAATTTTGCAAGTGACCTTTCTGAATGCGCAAGTTTACTCATAAGGTATATATATTTATATATCTCTGACCATCCAATTAATAAAAACAGTATATGTATTCAGAAGATGAAAGAACAGAACAAAAAGCAGAAAAGATATTCGTCAGAAGTTTTCTGACTGAAAAAAGTTACATGTAGAAGAGAAAATAGGGTCAAAGAACAAAAATTAAGTAAGTTTGGTGTTTCGTTTCTGTATTGTTTTTTTGTTTTTTTTTTGTTATACTGAGTTTACGTTTCTTTTTAAATTTTGTTTAAGTAATTTATTTTGAGCATTTTTGTTGGTATAGAAGTCTTTTAATACGAGTAAAAAAAGTTTTGTTATTGAATTTTAGGTTATTACCCATGACTCAGGTGGATAACGAGGAAATGGAGCTATTTCTTTAGTTGCTACATTACTAGGCAACTCAAGTCTTCCACCTAATTTTCGTAGCTTTCTTCTTCTCGCCACCCGAGATTTCGATCTTAGCATCAAAGCCGCCTGCATGTTGGTTGTAGTGTCTTCTGCGTCTTCTGCGTCCCTTTCGCGTCTGCGTCGTCCTCTTGCGTCTACGACGCCGCCGTTTAAGTGTTAAAATGTCCGCACTCGACACACGACTCATATAAATGTGGAGCTCTTCTTAATTGACTAATTTTTAATTTTCTTCGATTACCTTAATGTAATACATATATACACGTATCGTATATGTATATCGTTTTTTTTCTTTTTCTTTTTCTTTTTTGTAATTAAATATTAACTCGACTCGATCGTGTGATAATTGACGATGCACGAATTTAGTTTTTTCATTTTTGATTTGATTTTACTACTATGGCACAAACACATTTATAGTCCGTTTAAATGAAAAGTTTGACTTAATCTTCTTTGAGGAGAAACTTTACGATAACAAAGTTACGATGATTTTAACGAAATTAGCGATCCGAAGTAGAATATATGACATTCGATTCGAACAAAATAAATTTTTAAAAATATTCGTACTAGTATTAAAAATACATGTAAGGCAATAGGTACTTAATTTTGTTTTACGGTAATTGTTAAGAGTTTTTTATTTTTATTTTTTTTTGATCACATATAATTCGAGAAGCACTTAGTTGTTGTCTTTTTTGTTTTAAATAGTTTCGATCTATGTAACGTTCAACTATATGAGTATCACATGGACTCTATAGAAATACACATATATATATATACTCGTGGGGGATGTGGGGGCAAACATTGACATGTTCACAATGGTAATCTGTAAAATAACAATAAAAGTGACAGCTAAAGTCATCAAACCTGCGTTCAGTAGTTGGTTGTTGGTGTTTAATTGAATTGCTGGGTGGATTCATGTTCGTTGTTGGCTGGCATCTTTGCGTTTTGTATCGGAAATCCTCCATTTCTGTTTTTTTTTTGTACAAACAAGCCTCTTTGCATAATGAATGCATATGTGAGCAAAACGTGCACGCTCTCATGTGCTTTTCGTATGCAAAGCGGATTTCAATAATTTACCAAGCAGAAAGTCACTCGAGGGACGAAAACTTCACATGAATATCATACATACTTAATAATCATATCGCGCAGCATCGCACTCCTATAATACAGAGTATGTACAGGTATTTCTGCTATGAGCGCGTTGTGATTTAATACATTTATATATTTATATGTGTAGGGATAGGCAGAAGTTGGTGCCGTTCGTTAGATTCGCCAACCCCACTTACCGACCGCTGATCAACCCACAGTGCCCGATAGTATTCATTGCTACGAAATGAAATTTGCATAGAACGGAAATAAAATGTAATAAAGTGAAATGAATGTTGTACTACATGGGATGTTTAACAATGCGCCTCGTGTGGCAAGTCAGCGGCACTTGGCACAAACGGCAAAAGTTCTGCTTACGTTTCGAAGTTTCATACCTACACACACACTTTCATAAATAACTTTCAAAGCGATGTGGTTGCTGCATATATCCGACACTGACAGTGTGGAATTTTGTATTCAATTTCGTTGTTAATTAATTATTTAAATACAGTATGAGTAGCGTACTCGCCGACCCGGTGACAGGGTGTGTCAAACGGAAACATAAAATCAACTATACGAAAAGTACTTTCGCACACTCTGAGCCCTGAGGAATATGGTGAGGACATACACTAAAATAAAAGCAGACAGACAGATGTTATAGCCGAGTATGATATAATTTAGCTGTCGAAATTTGATAAATAAAAATGTTGATTCAAGGTTAACATGAAACATCGCAAAACGAAGTTTGTTAAGACCTTCTACGGAAGTAAAATTCCATCTATTTAAATGCCAGGGTTTGGAGAATCTTTGGGGGAAGATCCTACCTCAACCGAGCGAGACTGAAAACAGGCAGCTACAGCTCGTGCACCTTAGTGATTGAGACACAGGTTCATTCTGGATTGTTGTTTTAAAACAAATCAAGAAACACTTTGTTCGTATATACAATGAAAGCATATATTCAAAGTTAACTGTATTTTTCGAGCTCCTATTTCAGGAATATCATATATATTATATAATATATAAGAAGACGTGTCAAAAGGAAGCTCAAATAAACGGTTTGTGTAATCAGCGACTGTTTGGTTTATAGTAAGGATTGATTTTCAAAAATACCCTTCGACAGCACTGACTTAAGAGATGTAAAAATGTGTTCTTTTAATTTTTTTCTGCGCCGAAAAGCTAAGTAAACAAGTAGAAGTCCCACCCTTTACAAATGTTACTGCACTGCCCTTCCATATAATACTTATCTGTCGGTCAGGAGGTTGCCTCATTCGTAAATAAAACTAATAATTTGTTCTTTTGTGGTTCTTTATAGTCAGTTTCCGTTTCTGTGCCTTGTGCCATCTGTCTATATTCACTTGTTGAGTTGAACTTAGACCCTAGCGACAGCAAGTTGAATGCACATTTTTAAAAATTCCACAAAACATAACAATGCCACAAACGAAGATAATAATCGCCAACGAAATGCTCACTCTCGTTAGCAGTCCATAATCGTATGTCCTTCCCATTATTGTCGCCCTATGTAGTTGTCTGTAGTTCTCTTTGGGATATCTAATTGAATCATACGTCGCAAATATCGTCAACACCATTCTCGGAAGAGGAGAATCCTCGAGGTTATTTGATCTTCAAGTGTGGACTCTTAGACTATAATTCGTGCACAAGAAAATCGATGCCTTTTGAGTATGTATATAGATGCACACACCGTTAACTCAGACCTATCGATGCTCTCTTCAGGTTGTTTTCAAAATTTTTGTCAGTCAATCAGAATGGCAAGTCGAACAAAAACAACAACAGCAGCAAACAGCAGCAGCAAATAAGTCAACAACAACTGGAGTACAATTGAAAAGCACTGCAGGGATTGCATATGGCGTATGTGTCAATTAATTGTCAATCAAAACGAGTGCTTCAATGTATCATGAAACTGAAGCCTCCATTGTGAGGTAGAATTGCATATATGACGGGACGGCCAATTACGGGTGTCGGGCGGCAACGATGAAGCAATGATACCAAGGAGACTTTTTCAATTTTGTATGAATTTACAATCAATTGCTCTGATTTAAATTGGCGATATACTCAAAGGTATGGAAAAGCAGAGAAAGGATTTTTGTTTTTATTTCGCAGTGTGGATGCTGGTCTGTCTTTTGGGAGCGCTTAAACGCCCGATCGGAAGTAGAGATTCCTTTCAATGATTTATATGAATGATCCGAATGCGATTTCTGGGAATTTCTATTATACTTACTTTTTGGGGCAATCGATTTTTTAGGGATATGAATCCACGTACCTTATAGGGACACAAATTGTTGATGATGTACACGAGACACGAGAAAGCTTTCGACGGACAAATTCGTGCTTCCCCGTTTTGGATTTATTTGAGTCAATTATTAAGAGAACTGCACGATGTGCCCGGTTCTTTAAATACGTATGTAAAATATATCTTCCACAAAATTGTTTGTAAGTTTTTATTTTTATTCAAAAGCTATTCGAATCTGCAGTTTTCCCAAAGTGGACAAGTGCTTAGTTTTAATTTGACGGTCGAGTTCGTAAAAGTAAAAATTCTCAATCCCTGCAAATTACACGTGCATTATGCGTAAAAGAACTGCATTATCATTACAGAAGTTTGGCAGTACTGGCGTTCGTAAAAGAAAACTTACAGTCCACATGCTGCCAATAGTGCATGTGTTTCTGTTTTATTGCGCGCTGCAGAAAAGTGGCAGTAAAAGAAATATGTATAAATAAAATTCTTGTAAAATATTTAATAACTTCTGTTATTTAGAATTAAACAAGTACAAAAATACTAGTCCGATGATGACACAAAACGTTTGCTTTGGATGGAATCGGAATTAATATAAAACATCTGTGTTGTCATTGACAAAATTGTTTTTATTTCTGTCATTCGTGACTTTAATTTATAAATGCAATTATGAACTAATTTTTGTCAATGCATTATGGCCGCATTCAGGCAACTATAGTTTGCGTTCAAAAGTGTATTCATGAATATTTGTTGCATGGTTTTGAAAACATTATTTACATTTATAAACTCACACGACTTTTAACAATGATAGCAATTATATTGTATTGAAAACAAATTCGCCTTAATCAGGCGGTCAATTAAATGGGATCGGGAAAATCGGTAGTCCCATTTACAAGGAATGAAACAACGAGAAGTTTAGACTTGGGAGAAAGGATAGCCAAAAACATTTCTAAACCATTCAATTTCTTTGCAAGGGTACAGGTACAGCTGGTTTTGTGATTGATAAGTATGATTTAATGTTGAAATATCGATTGAAATGCATATTTCGGGACAAGATTTATCAACAAATACTATATCCAAGCCAAGATTCAAATTTAATCGATTATCAACTCGTGTAGGGCGAGCTTAAAATTTTGACAAATTGATTCCCAGGTAGGTATTATTTGTTCAAAAATCATTAACTTAATGCATTATACATTCTATGATTAAACATTTTACTATCTCGATCGAAGCGGACAGAGAGCCATTAAAGGCATAATAAATTTCATCCGAAGGAGAGCAGCAAAATGGCACAAAACAAACGACGACAAATGACTTCTCTCCACCGTCGCACCGTCACACTCCCACCCACATGGCATTGTTTCTAAGATAAAATTGATGAAAAAATAAGCAGGTATGTATGTTTATTTTTGGCAGCACCCAGGTAGAATAACTGCCGACTAGTGTAAAAGGGCGTATACGTAACATCAGCGCATGGAAGTGCTTTCCGGCAATCGATAGCGCTGTAATGGCTTCGGAATGTTTGTCATTATTATTATCCCATCGCAAGGGGAGCCATTCGGAGAGACATTGCAAAATTAGGCTTAGTGCTTATACATACGGTAGGGACTTTGGTTTTGTATGCACCCGTATATATACGTTCGAGCTCAAAGGAGTTTATGGCGAATAAGGACATGTAGTGAATGTGTTATTCACGTGAGTGTGTCTTGCCTACTTAAGATGTCGAGGGTTAGGTTTTAGTGCGATCCTGGAATTATTGCCTCCTCGATTGGGGAATGATTGAATCACAGCAAAAAGTATCAGTATTCATTGGGCTCACGTTTAATTGGCCTATTAAGAGAAAGTCATTTTAGAATAAATCGGGTATTCGGTAGCAACTTTCTCGAAAGGCATACTGCACTTATTGGGATTGCCGATTCTGTAACGAAAACTTAGTCTAGGTATTTAATAAAATAATTGTAATGTGTCTCGCTTGTGCGAGCTTACACAAAACCGCCCCCAAATAGCTATTTAACCTCTTAGGGGTTATGCGCCCTCAAAACGTTAACCAACACCGATTCAGGTTAGCATGCCAACACATTTAGATGCTTGAATAAACACTTATAACATGGTAACCACCAAAAGCCAAAAGCATGCGCATATTATTAATTATGAACAAATTTACTCCAAAGCAGATATACACCAAAGGCTTAAATTAGCTCTCTGTGATAACTCATTTGCATTTAAATTACGACACAAATAGGTTTATATATAGCAGAACCAAATTTACATTACCTCAATGTGCTCGCAAACACATATGCCCTCTTCGCAGTAGGCGCACGGTTGCCACTTGTGGCCACCGCCGTTCGGAAGACCCTTAAATATCAGACTAGTCTCATCGGTGCATGGCTCGAATTGGTGTGTAACGTTGGCGTTGTCCACGATGTCCGGTTCGCAGGCATCGCTGCGACGCATACGATAGACACTGCACTTACGTTCTAGTGGTCCTACTGGTGGCGCAATGCTTTCCTCATCAATCGATCCTGTGGTGGGCTCGCGAGCAACGTGCCCCGGCGACGCTAAAGGTGTGGCTGGCGTGACAATAATCGAGTCTTGAGGGACTTGCATTTGAATGCGGCTTGCCGCGGCTTTTGTGTCATCTTCGGGCGGCGACTTTGCAGTGCTGACGGCTATTAATGGCGTTGTCGGTGGTGTGGCGTCCATTTGAGACACCAGCGGAAGGGTGGCCGTGGCTGATTTAGTAAGATGAGAATGATGAAAGGTGGCGCCACCACTACCAGAGTGTCGATGAACCAGTTTCGGCGTTGACGTACGTCCATGAAAATCGTGATGATGATGGGCGTGGTGCGTGTGCACCGATTGTCCGTCACCCTCATCAATTGGCAGTAGGAGTTTGCTTTGTGTCGTATAGCTGGCGCTGAGCTTACGCGCCTGTGCCTGAGGCGTACGCAGGTAGCTAGTGGGCAACTGATGAAATTGTCGCGACTGCTGTTGGCTTCTGGTCGGCGTTCCCGTCGCAATCTCAATAGCCAGCGCTTTCGACGCTGGATGCAACTTTGCCTGAAGCTGCTTGGTTTTGTTTTGTTGGCGCTGACGCTGACGGGCTTGTCGCGATGCCAAAGAGGCACCGCCTGCTGCCGCGTACATGATTGGAAGATCGTTACACTTTTCCTCGCTTCAAACGATAAAAACAAGTACTATTGCAATTCTAAGTTCTAAGACGCAAAATGTGAATAATCTCGAGCGGTCATTTGCAAGATAGAACCTCCTCCTTTCTCGTTTGTGTGCTGATTGTGATGTTTGCTGAATGTCGTTAGGTTTCTCTTTTTATAGTTTCCCTGTATATTGTGTATATAAAAACTTGTTTTGGTTGTTTGTTTTTCTTTTTCGCGCTTACGCAAAAACTAAATTATACATAATGATAACTTGAATTGATTGTACACTTGTAAATTGAATGTCGGTGTGTTTTTCTTTGATTTAAATTAAATAATAATATCAAAATGTTCAAAATGTTCAGTGAAACCATTTAATGTTGTTGGTTTTTTGTTTGTCTAATTTGCCAAATAAATCAACCAAACAAATGAAATAAATTTAAAGAACCTATTACAAAATCGTTCTCTCATTGGCTTTAATTTGTAAAATGTTGCTTTATATTTTTATAAAAAACTATGCTTACTTTTTGCTTGTAAAAAAACTAATTAAAAAAATATTTTGTTAATAATACAAAAATATGCACACATATATTTTCTTTCTTCTGTTAAAATATTTTAATTTCTATATTTTTTTTTGTTTGTTATGTTTGTTTTGTATTGTCTTCAAGTTGTTACTTCTGTACTAAGTTGCATGTCATGCTTCTTTACCTTTCTGTTTCTCAATATGGTTCAATTTTGATGTGAGTGAGACTCTCTTAGATTATATTTAATAAAGCTGTTAACTACTCTTTGTTGTAACAAATTGGATTTACAATAAAAATTCTCAAATAAACTAACATTAAAGCGCATATTTTCACATCCAAGGTTTAGGTTGTTTTTTTTTTTTTTTTGTTGTTGCTTTTTTAAAACAGTTATATCTACGGCGCTATAAAACATTTAAGTACATATTTTTATTTAATTTGATCGTTTATCTAAGAAGCCATAACGTAAAAAATAATTGATTTGTTTTGTTTTGTATTTTTTTCCTAAGCTTACAAAACGAATATCATGTTGAAGTTTTTTTGTTTTTTGTTTATATAATAAGACACTTTTGGGACAACATTTCTGTTTTTCTTTTTTCTTTCGGTAGACACAAATTAATAAACTATTTCCTATATGAATGCTGCTCAACTTTAGTTTATTTTTAAGATTAAACAGAAGTAGACGGATTTTACAAGGAACACGTAATAGTTTGGGCTGCAAATGAAACTGTAATTTATACAATAAAAATTATTGACTTATTGAATAATTGATAAAAAAAATAAACAATGTATTATGTTTTATTTGTCTGAAGATTTCGTTATGATTTTGTTACAATTTTAAAATTTGGCTCTTTGTTCACTTTTTGCCCCCTCATCACTCTTTTTTCTTTCTGCTGATGAAATAGATAAATAGCTCCTTTCTGATTTATTTTACAACGAAATTATAATAACGACATTAAATGTGATAGTTTCCCTGTATTCGTTTTCAAGGAAATACGCATTTTAAAAATTTCCATTTCAGTACTTCATTTTTTTGACGATCCTGTCCGACGATGTCTGCTTTCATCAACAAAACCTTTTCATTATACTTGCATTATTTGAGAGAACATACCCCCTTCTCCAACTCACTTGAAGAATTAAACAGATTTGAAACAGAATTCTCAAATGACACGGAAAGAGCTAGCTACATATCTGTCAGTACGGATGATAGACTAGGCCGAATTACAAAACGAGCGAACTGGCAGATTGGATTAACAGCTGTACCAAACTGGCACTGGATTTCTACTACATCAAATTTAAGTAGCTGACAGAAGACAACAAGGTAACTGGCTTGAATCTTTTAGAACAAATTTTGCAAATGGAAAATTAAACCAACCAAATCAAAATCACGATACTCGAAGCTCGATCCCTAATCAGTGATGCCAAATCCTCATTTTACTTAGACAGTACTGTTCAACTGATGCAAAAACTGATACCGCTAGTTACGAGCTAGCAGACTATTTATCGAGTACAAGGTAAACGCTTTGCTTAGAAGTAATTAAAAACACAAGCACACATATGTGTAATAGGCTGCTATATGCAAACGATTTCTCATTAATTTCCTTCCTTCCTTTCGAAAATCGATTCTTAAGTTAAAAATAATGGCGAATACACGCGAATGTTGTCCACATATTATTGTCTTCGTTTCTTTGCGGCAGCAGTGCACGCCAAAGTAAATAGTCATTATTAATTTCTTATCCTACGACGATGATGTATACGTATACTTGTTGAACTACCCCACCAACGAAACAAATAAGAAGAAACAATTTCCCGTTCTATTTTATATAAATTGCACCAAGGAAAGGCATTCGAGTGCCGCTCTACACATTTTAAAGGAACATTAAAATGCGATTGGCAGTTGAAACTATGAAATATACATACAATGGATATTCTACTTGTACGGAGTGCTTAATTGCAAATTAAATATTTACGAACATTGAACTGACTCGTAGGAGGGGGTCGGCGTTTTTTCCGGTGCCAAATAGTCTTCCTCTTTATAATTAGATGGATGTTTTTCATCATAGCCCCGGAGGAGAATGAAAATAAAGAAAGAAAACAAATAAAGTGATATTTACAATGCGCCCATTGCGTTACTAGGACAGTTCTTCTTTGATCGTGACAACAAAGGCGCTCACAAATAATCGTCATAGTAATTAGAGCGAAAGATTTTCATTAACGACTGCAGACAAAAGGCGACTTTTGTGGAGGACGACGACGGCATCAACAACCACTAAATGGCAACGAAAATCACACTGAATACGGAAAATGCGGGATTATAATTTGCGTGTTTACGATTGGATTGCATGTCTAATATACTCGCATTTTTCATCGATTTTTGCTTGTCCTCTACAATGTTCTTCATAGAGGCGCAACCACATGTTAGAAAACAGAAAAATAAACCTACAGAATGTATATATTATTATGTTCATACAAGAGGCACTGTTTGTGTCTAGAATGAGAGTACTATTCTTTTATGGAAATAGTATGATTAGGAGCTCAGTTAAGTAATCTGAAAATGCTGTTTCCTTTTAAACAGAATATTAAGTTTTCTGCTATTTGAAATGGCAAACAGAACTGGAGTTGGCACTCACGCTTTCGCCGATAAGGGAGTTTTTTTTTGTTTAATTTTATGTAAAATGTGGTTTCTAAAAGTGGTTTCAAAAGCTGTTTCGAAGGATAAGACAGCCACCATTACTAATAGGTACCAGTACCGTGCACGTTTCCACTGAACGAAACGAGATTTATTTTGACATTTTGAATGACATTGAGCAAGCAACTTTTTCCACGAAAGCGGGGTTAGGCTATTTTACTATTATAAGAAAAAGGAACACCATGTTACACTTTCAAAAAGCGCGAGTTTAAAATACATTACGGTTATTTCCACGCTTTTTAGTTTCCATCATTTTTTAGATCTGTATCATTATCATCATTACACAAATCGTTTAAAGGAAATTCATCATAAAAGCGTTCTTGTGATGCCCTTAAATCGTTATGTCGAACTTATGGCTTTACGAAGATGTGGTCCAAGTTAACCTCAACCGTATTTGATGTACTCGAATATTGACACCCAATTAGTCATTGTTCACATGCTGTGGCTACCTACATTGGACACAAGGACACCAATTAAAAATGTAAATAAACAATGGCATTTTTTTCCAACTGATTGGGCGGTACTTCTGAATCAATAAGTGCATACAAAACTCTGTTGTGCAAAAAGCTGTTTAAAATGAATTGTCAAGATTTTCATATACAAACACACGCTTAATCAATAACACATGTCAAAATGCATACAAATAGCCAAACCACCAGGCACATTTTTATGCATATATTTGTAGGGGTTTACATGGTTGTGCATTTCAGACTTAACCAAACTTGGCTTATGATTTAAATGTGGCGAAATTAAATATTCACACATAACCTAAATTCGCACTTTTGCAATCGTGCTGAATCACGTTTTCACTACACCACAAACACATATTATGCTGACGTCAACGTTTGACCTGCATCGTTCAAATGTATTTGCAGGCGAACTCTCGTACAGGATTTTAAAATATTAATTTCTGTGTACGAGCGCCTATGGCTAACCCCAATTAGCTATTGCTATGGCCTGCAAGCGTGTAACAAACAATAGAATCGAATAGAGCACATCTGCCCTCTGTTATATTTGTACTCGAGTTTGAACTGCTGGCAATTTAGCTATATGTTGGTTTTTGTTCGTCTACCTGAAGGACGGTCCTCTACAGCTAATTCCTTCGATGTTATAAGTAAAGCAATACATTCAAACATGTTGTACACAACACCCACCGACACCTGACTTTCTGGCAGATATTTAGGACTTGGCAATCGAACAGCAACATTAAATAAATAATATACTAGATAAAGAGAGACCTAGTCACTAAAGAAAGAATGGTGGTAAGGTTGCGGTGATTACACCGCCTGAAAGTGATTGTTTTTTTTTTCAGTCCCCAATAAACACCGGAAACTGCTATGTAGCATACACCCACATATACATGGAAGTTGTATACACGTCAACTAAATATAATTCTTCGTCAGTGTAAACAATTCTAATTACTATTTACGATTTGTTTAGTCACGGATTTTCGGCAGCCCTTTTGTTTCCGCTACCCTTTTTGACCCCGCCAACAAGAGGATTGGAACTTAGATTATTTGCTTTAGTTAAGCAAAACAAGTGCAGTCACGTGAAACGGAAAACAAAATAAGGACTCCTTAATTATTATGACTTTGAAAATAAAACGTCGGCATTGCACTCTTGACACACAGAAGTATAGGTATGTGTACATGTAGATAATGCAGATATGCATCTGACTCGCACCTTGAGCACTTTCTTCAAGGAGACTGTTTTATAGCAACAAAATATACACAGCCGTAGGTGTGTGCAAATTTGCATATGAAAAATGCAGATTCCTCTGAAACTGCTGTCATAAAGGGCAGGCATTGGTGTCGTGACAATATACCTACTAAACAAAAAAACGATTTGTTCATTTGTTAGTCATTGTCACGTAATCTGTAAGTTGTATTTCGAGGTGTTGATCAGGCATGAACTTTGGAATACTGTAGACCAACTTTCTGCCACTCAGCTTGAGGTCTTCTATTGCATATGGATATTCAAACTATATATATATTTTGCAAGCAGTTGCAGCGAGGGTGACCGCTGCAGAATTCTTAAAAGTCGCCAATAAGAAAAAAAGTGTCATTTCTGAAGCCATTCTGAAAATTTAGAATCTACGAACGGTATTTAACAATCATTGGCCTTCTATACACTATTATAGTGTTTGACGGGCAACTGCGTTACATTTTAAAGGTTTTTTTTTGGAAATAACAGCATTTGAAATTTTTGCGAAGCGCCTTTTCCAACTAAAAAAAGAGCCAACATGGCAAAAAATTGTGGCAGGCTCTCGAAAAAAGTTCCAAACTGCAACTTAAGTCGCACTTCGGTAACGCTGGTTGCCGAGTTTTTGAGGGGACGTACACTGCGTAAGCTTCAATTCCAAATTCAGCTCTTTCGTACGAGGGTCAATATTCTGTTCAACCAACGCGTACTGAATGGTTGAAGATCGTTGCTCACCAAGTGTACCCCTATAGTGCATTGATTCCTTATGTTGTAAATGTGTGCCGACTCTAAGTGTCTGTTGTTTGATCTAGCGTAAAAGGGTATCAACGTGTTGACAAAGCCTAAAACACATGTTTTTAATAATATTTCAAAGGTTTGTAAACAAATTACGTGTATTTTCATAACAAAAGCTATTGCGTTATATTTCAAAACTAGTTTGCACGCACTCGCTGCGTCGCACAGTTTACTACAACATAGTTTGGTTAATGAAGAAAAAGTTTAAGAAAAAAAAATAGATATACCAATAGTTTTTTTCATTTTAGAGTTCGGGGAAAAATTACATGCGACCGAGACTCAGGCTTAATTCTGTTTAAGTGCCGCTTTAATGGCTCATTTTGAAGACTAGATTTTAAGACGAGGGCTCAATCTCAAATTGCTACTGCATTACCAACAGGTCGCTTTCATGATGATGACAGAAATTTCAAAATTCGTATTTACTTGTTTTTATTTTGATTGAAGGAGCCACTCGCAGCCTTGCGAAATGGTTTCCTTCAGTAAGTATGCTGACGCATGATACCGAGGCCAAGCACATTTCCACAAGCGAAATTGCACTCGCCTAGTAAAGGTCACAAGTCAAGTGTTTACAGAACGAAGTCTTGCAAAATGGCGTAAGCTGCCTCGTGTGAGTCGCTTTAATTACAACACAATATATGTGTACATTTAAAAAAAATAAAAAAAAAAACCCCACTCAATTGAAAAACAATAGGCTTTGTTACATGCAGACTATAAGTAACAGGATAACCTTATAATTGTCCCCGTTTCCTATCTCAAGTATAAAATCATATTAACTTTGGCAAGGTAATATTTTTCTATTATTTTTTGCGAAGCTTCATTGGTAACTGTTGCATGACTTATCCAATCTAGCTTCGCGCATTAGACATGTGTATTTTAAATTTCCACCTGCCAACAACATTCCTATCTCCTGCATCTCCCATTGGAAGGACCTCCAAAATATGTAACTTGCCAGTCAATATCATTGGCATTGGATTTTTTTTTAATGTCTTAATTAAAGAGAAAAATTATGCATGTAGATGTGACGATGAAAACACTGTCAAGGGGACAACTCCTGAGAGAAAATGCATGGCTTAGCAGAAAAACCGATGGTCCTTTGAGATTAAAAGCAATTTAGAAGGAAGGTCGATTGATCAGGTCGATATCTTTGCATAGAGGGATTAATTCAATGGAGGATTCCGTAATTAATGACACAGAAAGGCGCTTGTAATCCAAGACCCAGCAATTCAATTACGCTCGGCAATTTGCATCATAGCTGGTGTATCCAGAAAGACGACTTCTGAAATATTATTGGTGGCATTTTTTTTTGTTCTAGAACTACGTGTACTCACGACAGATGATTTGTTCTTTTTACACTCATATGTATATCCGTTTTGTGGGTAAAAATAATTATTTCATCTTCCTTTCGTTTTCCTGGAGCTTGCAAATGTACCCGAAGATGCATGCAGATAATCGTTTATTATTAGACAACCTTTATTTAAAATATTTCTTTTTTTTTTTCAGTTAAAAGTTAGAAAAATTAGTGTTTTTTATTTAGAATAGAGAGAGATAGATAAAGCGACGACTTGAAACACTATGGTTTATTTTTTTCTTCATTCGAAATCTTGTTTTTATTTTCATTTCATATTTTGTTAATGGCGCAAGTTTGAAAATTCGGTAGAATAGCCAGCAGAGTTAAAACATTCGTCGGTCCGTGTAGAAAATTTTGAATAAAAAGAGAGTATGCCAACCGTACGATTGCAAGTGAAAAATCGGATTAACAATACGTATGTACATTTATATATTATATGAATTTTAATAATTACGAGGAGGCACTGAGAAATATTTTTTATCACTTTGAATCGATAATGCTTCGTTATTTGAAAATGAAAACACGTAAAGAGGGTAAATAACTTTTTATGGAAATTTTGAAACAATTTGCACACTATTTGGCCTGAGTAGACATTTAAAATAAATACATTCACAAGGTTTAAAGGAACTTTGGTTTATTTATTTTTATTTTGCAATATAATTGAATGCTTATAGGCATTTTTTGTTGTATTTTATTTGTTTGCACACGAAAAATAATGGTGTAGTGGGGTCAGACTAATCAATTCAGTTGTAAAGAAATAAAACTGAACGCGATTAAAAAATGGGAAATAATAAAGAAACACCGAAAGGATCATATCACAACGACACGAACAAAAACACTGAAGAAAAGCACGAAAAAAACACTGGCTAAAATACACTGTCAAGAAGAAAATAATCAGAATCAGACAAATCAACTTAACATTTTTCTCTCCCTGCAAAAATTCTCCTCTCTGTATATATTCTTTCTCGCTTTAACCTGGTCGTCCTGTTAGCCCAGGAAGCAAGCAGTCCTCGGCTGCTGCCTGAGGTGAGGGTGGGCTAAAAACTATAGCATGCTTTTGCCATGCACAAGGATTTCCATTTTCCACATTGCATTGCCTTGCCATTTCGCTCGTCTTTGCCAGAGTGTGCGTCTGTGTGTATGTTGGTAAATGGTAGAAAGCAGAGAGCAGGTATAGGCTTTACAAGAGGCCTTAATCCCTACTTCCACACCATTGGGATGTGTGGTGAAAAGCGAAAAGCCTTAACTAAAACGTATATACGAGTATTAGAAAATGTGTGAAAACGGGAGTGATTTCAGCACACCTACTCTGCGGAATTGTAATAATACCACCCGTCGGTCGGTCTTTACCTTTAGAGCAGTGGGCGGCAAACAAACCAGAGGTTTGAGGCAAGGTTGGCGTGGTGTTGGTGGTGCTTGCATGGCATCTGATAGTTTTCCGTTTTGCTTTTTGCTCTTTATCATCATGTTTTCCACACGGTTGTTTCATTTTATATTCTTTGGAGAGAAATAGACACGGACGGGACGAAGAACTTTGTTTGAGCCTTTTTCCTTTATGTTGCCGATGTGTGTTCCTCTGCAGAATATGATGTATAGCATGACTGAGAGTGCAAAAAGAGATTAAAACGAAATCCTTTTAGTTGGTTAGGTTCAGTTTTTTTTTTCTCTAGCACGATATATGTACACACGTCTTCTGTATGGTTCTTCTTGTCTACGATTGGGATTTGAATGCAGATGCCTTCAAAGTACGCTTTTTCCTCTATTATTATGACCAAGATCATTGTCATCGCCAGCACTAAGCGAACAGATGTATAGAATATGCGTAGGCACGTCATTTAAAAATGGCTCGTTAGTTTTGCATTCAATGCGACAATTATAGGGAGGACAGACAGAAGGATAAAAAGCAACGATAAAAACGCGTCAGCGAGCTTTCTTCTGCTATTTCTTTGAAGGTGTCTGTATTTTTTCAATTCGTATCAATTCAAATAATCTCTATCCGATAAATTGAAACCCATGTCCAACAAATAAAATTAAGTGCCCAATAACAATAGCCGTGGGGTGCGCAACATGTGGCATATTCATATTCCACGAATATATATAGGAACCAATAAATAAAAAAGGAAAAAAAGAAGCGAGAAACACCCATTGAAAACCCCGTCATCGGTCGTGTATTAGTATCAACAAGTCGCTCCGCACAGCGCAGCAAACAAATAAAAAAAGCCAATCCCCATAAATACCTCCTCTTCTTGGCTCTCAACTTCGCACAGGACATGACACACTCACTGAGCAGAGCACCCTAGTACAGAGGTGCTAGCTATTATGGTAAATTTTCCATTATAATAAATTGAGCTGCACCGTTGGGCAATAATTTTCGTGTGCATTATCTGCACACTGGACAGTGATTTGCATTGTTGCTGAAGAACTATGACTGCAGTTTTCAAACTAACACACCTTTACAACTTAGAGATGGCAGTTCTGGGAGTGCTTGCTCAGTTAATTTATCTTCATACTTTTTTTTTGTTGCTTTTGCGAGGGTAGAATTGGAAAACTAAGCACGGGATATACTACACGAAAGCACTCAAATACTAACGTCTGGCGTAACGCATTTCGTTCCACTTTCAAGTGTGGGGAAAAGTTTCAGTGGAAGTTGCATTTCCGTTGGTCAAGGAACTTATGAGCTTTAAGCTTGAAGAGAAAGCAGACTTTTTTGTGGCGAAAGTAAACCTCAATGTCAACGAGAAAACTTTTTAGACGAAAAACTAGTTCCATTTGAAAATTATAGCAACTAAATAGCTCCCGTCATGATAGATTTTTCATAACTTGTTAAATGCACTTGCAAGAACACATTTGGACACTGGCTGTCAGACGACTCTAGAAACAGACTTTGTTGTTGTTCATATTGTGCGACACATTTTTCAAAGCGAACATTTGCTTAGCTCTTAAAATATGCCGTGCTCAGTTCCGTCAGACGAACACTTGTAATAAATACAGTACATTGAAATTTAATAAATGAGGCTTTGTGATTTTAAAGTTTAAACCACAATATTCTATTGGTAAGTAAAATACGGTGTTTGTATGAACTTTTACAGGATTAAAGAAAGCAAAATTGCACTTTTTACACCTTCTCAATTGAAGTTCTCTCATAAACAGTATAATTTCGACAGGAAAAAAAACTACTTACTTCAGCACAATCCACCGCACACTCAGGTACACAAAGCACATCCACCTTGTTCTTCTTCGATGGTAAAAACATTTTATGAGAAATTAGGGACATCTTCAACCGTCTCTTTTATAGCTCAATTTTATTAAACAAACACGCGTAGATCCCCTCCGACAGATTAAATGCGACTAAATTTGACATTTAAGACTTCCGCCGAAACGGTTAAGGCTGTTGTACCAAGACATTTTTACAAAAATAACCATTTAAATATCCACCCAAACGCTTTGAGTGACATATGGTTATATTGACGACCATATATATGTTCGAATTAATTATTTAACCTGCGAGCTCATTATAACCTTAACCAAAACAAACACAAATTACCGTTGGACATTAATGGACACTTAATTTTCACGGCAATTTACAAGGTAACCTATGCGCCTTTGATAAAAGGCTCCCTTAAATGTATGTGTTGATGTGTTACTAACATCCACTCACCCCAGTAAAAGCTTAATTTTCTGCTGCTTATCAGCGAGCTGACAATATTTTGTTAAGAACAATGATTTGCTGTGCCTCTACGTTTATTGTGAAAATCAGAAAAAAGTTAACTGCAAATATAGGTATCACGTAGGTGGCAAAGTACTCAGTAGGGTGCTCGAACACTGAGCGATTGGACACATGTTTAACCCCTGGAATAACAGTAACTACAGTATGACCTTACTCAATTACACCTCCATTTGTGCCACAAACCTAAGCCCACTTAAATAAATAGTTGCTAAAGGGTAGAGCTAGGTTATATGAACAAGTTTCGCCAAATAATAATTGTCTTTATTTATTTATGTATTTACATATAAGAAGTGGCTTTTGTTAGCACTATCAAAATCATAACGAATTCCTTGGGACATTTTTTTAATTTTTTTAATAACTTACCATCTACACGGCGAATTATCCTTACACATTGCATTATGTTTATTTAATTGTTAAATATATTTTTGTATTTTTCTTCATGGAAATATTTAATAAATTTTATGATTCACATTGGAAATAGAATAACGGAGGTGAAAAGTGTGCTGCATAGTATTATGTTATATATTGTTCACCTGTTGAGTCAAATGGTACATAAATTAGTTTCGAAACTGGCAAATTTTCTGCTCCGATCGTTGCATGTTTTTCTTTAATTTACTATACATCCCTGCATGTTCTCAGTTCTTCAAGTGTAGTTTGTAAATTTTTTTCTGGCTACATTTTTGATGGGTATTTTGTTAACAACTTTCCAGCAACAATTTAAAAGGATAAACATGTAATATATATAATGAGACGAACAAGTTTTTAAATCATCACGCCATATCTTATCCATAAACCAGTCGAATTTCCATACAGACAGCAGTGTTTTCGATTAGTTAATGCATGAACCAAGCTTTTTGCAGCCTTGAAAAAACGATAAAAACTAAATACATACATCGTTAAGCTGAACTGTAGGTAGCTGGTTGTTCACCTATTTCTAACTAGCGGAAGTGAATTTGAATAAAATTCAGACGTTACCTTAAAATAAAATAATTTGCCTTCTGAATTCCAATACATGTTAAAACAAAGCAGCAATTCGTCTTATTTGTTTGAGACAGTGTTTTAAAGGGCAACTAGATTGTATTTTTCGAAAGATGGTAGAGTCGCAAATTTTAACGCATCATAGAGTCTCCAGAACATCAAAAAGAGCAATTACTTATATAAAGAATAGAAGTTACTATCCTAAAAATTGAAACCAACGAGTGCTACAAATTTCCCAGTATACTACAACCACCGGATGTGCGCAACTGCAGGAAACGGATCAATACAAATAGCGGAAACTCAGGGATGACAAACAAGGTAGAATAAAACACACTCAAGAGATACAAGCAGCCTAACTGTTACGAAAAACGAACAAGTGAAAACCAGCTGACAAATGCAATTGTTTACTGTGTTAGAACCCATTTAATATTTGTGACAAATTTAGTCCTTCCCAAGTTCCGTAAACAAATAAACCCATCAGTCTTGAGAGAAGCGAGCACTCGCTACATATTTTAAAACGCATCCATTAAAAACGACACATACCATCCCTGTACTTGAAATAGCATTTTCCTCTTATCACACAAATGTCATGGGGATAGGATATACTTTACTTTTACGACTGTTCGCACCCTAGAAAATTTCCCGGGCATTAGATTTCAGTGTTGTAGATTGGTCTATTTAAGTAACTAAATAGTGAATATTAACAATAATTGTGTTATAATACAAAGGATATGCCGTTAGAGTAAAAACCAATATTCAATATGAGCCCAACAACAATCCAATCAGATGCCCAGCAACAACTCAGTCCACTAGTATATTGGGCGCAGACTGAAAACCAAATAACATTAAAAGTTGAATTAAAAGACTCAAGAGTATGTATTCAAAGTTGTGCGTTTTGATTAAACTGTAATTATTTAAATGTTACAGCGACCCAATGTGGAATTCGAAGAGAAATCTCTCAAGTTTAGCACCTTTGGTCTAGGTGCCCGCGGACTCAATAACTATCAGTTTGCTCTCAACTTGTATTCTGCAATTGACGACGAAGTGAGTATTTGAAAATAAATAAAGAGACACAGAGACAGCACACATCATCTTTTCGCAGGAATCAACTTACAAGGTGTTTGATTCCAAAATTGAGTTCACAATCAAAAAGCAAAAAGCGGCATGGTGGCCGCGACTAATTGCTACACCACAAAAGCCACATTGGTTAAAAATCGATTTCGACCGGTGGCGCACTGAAGACGATGTCGCCGATGATGAACCGAGAGATGTTATGGAAGACTATTCGTCGGCGAGCAGAAAACTACACTTGGAAGAGTTGGGGTACATAAAAGGTGAATTTTCATTTGTTTTTCTTTCACTTGCTATATGTATTCATTCTTTGCAGAGAGTGGCAAAAGGGTGTACATGGTATTCTATAACCTTTGCCAATTCGTCGGGTTTACGTATATTTTATCCGTAATGTCAGTAATTTACTTCCGTGATGGCCCGGATTCCATGTCCAAAATGTACGAGCTTGTCGGAAATGCGATGAAATTCTGTCAGTTACTTCAGTATTTAGAAGTTCTACATCCAATATTTGGATACACAAAGGGAGGCCCTTTAATACCATTCTGTCAAGTAACTGGACGGAATTTCGTTCTATTTATTATGATAACCCTAGAACCGAGAATGCAAACAAAGCCTGTAATATTCTACGTATTCCTCATTTGGTCACTTGTAGAGATTTTCAGGTAAATACAACTTATAGATATATTTAAACAAACTAAAACGCATTTCCACACAGATATCCCTACTACATCACTCAAATTTTCGAGAGGAATGTCAGTATCTTAACCTGGCTGAGGTACACGATATGGATCCCCCTATACCCGATGGGAATTCTTTGCGAAGGAATTATTATACTGAGGAACATTCCGTATTTCGAGGAGACAAAAATGTTTTCGGTGGAAATGCCAAACAAGTTGAATTTCTCGTTTGACATGCCATCGTTTCTAAAGGCATATCTGCTGCTTCTGATACTCCCCGGTACTTATTTATTAATGACACACATGGCTAAGACGAGAGCTAAGAAGCTAGGTCGAGGCAAGATGCATTACAACTGAACATAGTCGCAATTCCTTTTCTAGTCTATGCACGATTATTTTGCTATTTATGTTTTTTGTTCTGGATAACCAAAATTCTGTGTACAATTTCACAGAAAAGCGGTAAGCAATTGAAGTTGTTAAACTTAATAAAATGTTTCTTTGAACTAACGTCTCAGTGTTTTATTACAAAGTGAAGAATATAATAAGCGCAATCAACAATGGACAAAAAACAGCGTAGTTTGAAAGTATAAGTCTGCAAAATGGCTTGACGAGCCATGATACCCCATTAAATAAATTGTGAAAGTTGGTGAGTAAATAAAAAATAAAAACTGCTTTTATCAAGCTTGGCAAATTGGTGTTTTATACTCGTATCATTACATTGTTGCTAGCGTGTATTAGAAGCTGGATATCGTAGGAAGAGGTGCCATGTTTTATAATGTACCTAGTAAAAATGTACATGTCATAAATATTTACAGTTTGAATTGATGTATTAAACATATAAAAAACGAAGAATAGATATTATAATTACCAATAGACTTCTTGCATTCAGTGTCAACATTTTTGAAGCGTGTTAATGTTAATGTATAGATGAAGCACTACTTGAAAAAAACCTTCTTTTCATTCTCTCATACCGCAGAACTCAGCCTGTCACCATTAAAAAAAAATCCTCCTTTGGGCACTAGAAACCAGAATCGCATCTTAATTTTAGCACATATCGTTCCCGTCACAATTCATGTCAACGCTTTCAATTGTCTTTAAAAAAAACTCCCATTTTATATATACCTATGTGAAGGTAGGGAAAAAAATTAGCTGTGCCACAAGCGTTCCTTTATTAAATGCGCGAAAATATGGACGACTTTTGCCACCCTTGTCAATTAAAAATGTGTGTTTAATGGAATTTACCACCTACGGTCTGAAAAGTCCTTGGAAAAGAATCGTAACTTTTAAATGCACCGTTCTATAGGGTATATAAACCAAAGAAAAAACAGTTGAAATTATTCGTATGTATATATCTATGAAACCGTGTCCGTCGACTGTGAAGTCATTCTCCGGAGTAAAATTAATGAAGTTTCATTTCACCTATATATAGTCCTATTACAATTGGGAAAGGACATGACTTAATGAGAGAGCAGTATTTTTTACCAGTAATTTCTAGGTCATTGCTAGTACATGGTTGTCAAAGCGTAGGTCAGTTGGACTAATATTACGACTAGCGTAAATAAATATGGTGCGGCAGACGTGCGAGTATGGATAGCGTGCTCATCATCACCACACATTCGTATTCCAATGTCCTTTTGTAATTGTCTATTTTATTGGTAATTCCACTTTGAACAGAATTACTTGCGCGTAATGACTCTGAGCATAATTGATGACTTCACCGCCCAGGGACTCACAAATCAATGCAGTTTAGACGACAAAGGCAATTTAGGCCAGCCGGTAATTGGAAGCGCCACCTTTAATGTTTACAAAAAAGTTTCACTAATATACTTGTACAGGGTGAACCTGGTTACATTTTTTTATGTTGATGTCTACTTTTTAATCGTAGCTGGAAGGTGTTTAAGGAGGAAAAACTGTTTTCCAGATCTTAAAAGGTGTTTCACTTACAAGTTCTGCAATGTTACCAGCTCTTCGAATAAAAGCCTAAACTTTACATTCACAGTGAGGTCCCAAGACCTCGATAACGCAAAAACTATTCGGTCCGATTTTCTCACAGTATTTTAGTACAATACAAGACAGCATATTAGACAACGCCTTTTCCACTCGATTTTTGTACAAATAGGTACAGGTTGATGGGCGAGGGGCGCAGCTCGACAGAATATGCGGCCATTCAGAAAACAGTTGCTATTACGAGATTTTTTGAATTGGCAAAGATCAGTCTGTACCGGAAAATTAATTTCACTACTAAGCGAATAAGTTTAACCACTCGAAAAACATAAATTACACCTTATACCCTTTTTTTGACAAAAATCAGAGATTTGAATAAGCTGCTCAGTACAGCCATTTGGATTCGGCATACATTTTACGGTCCCCTACATTCGTCACAATAATAATAATAATAATAAAAAAAAGCCCCCACAACTACAAACCTTCTCGATGAAGCTTTGTTTAACGTGCAATTAAAAATATAAAAAAGTTGGTTTATTTTTCACAGAAGGAATAGATGGTGGCGCCAGGTGCCCTAATATCGAAACTGTCGTGCACAAAAAAGCGTGCCTGTGTGTCTACTCACCACCAATAAAGAGTAAGCCATAGGACATAGAACTACTGTAGCGAATTATTTATTTATTTATGCAAGTACTTTTATTTTCAATTGAATGAAGAGAAACGGATGTAGATTTAGATCTATTATTTCTTGATAGAAAATCAATACTCTTGTTTTTGTTTTCAACGCCCGTTTTCTCTATGACAAGCTTGTGTGCTGGAAGTGTGTGTGTCTAAACTACTCCCTTATTAATATTATAAGTATATATCAATATTTAAGGCCGTTTTATCTTCTATGGTGGCTTTCAAAGTTGCATTCCACCTCCGTGTGGCTTGCATTAGCGAATTTCCTCTCTGCAGACAATTAAAATATATGCAGCGAACTATATATTTCTAACTGCACATCGTTCCCCTTGATGAAGCTGTTTAGGCTTGTTTATTTCAACTGTGTCAAGTGCCACCTGTTAGCTCTGTGCATATATTTCTCCACAAATTTAGCTTTGTGTGTAGGTACCTACTCGAAGCGCTTAACTTTGAATAATTGACCCTTGTGTGCAATTTGCAAAATGTTGCTTTCAGAAGACACTCCACGACCATTACATTAGCTGCAAGGAAGAAAACTCGCATAACTACACTAAAGAAACCGAGATCTTGCGATTATTCGTTTAATAAGTATATTTTCCCTCATAATTGAACATTTCTGCACGTCTTGCATCCGCCCAAAGGAAAGAAAAGGGCTGTTGACAAAAACAATGACAGGAGGAGAGCTTCACTTTTTTTAATTGCTATTTAATTGGTTGACCTATATTTGTAAACTTGCACTCGTATCCACTTCTTTGGTCGGCCTTTGTGTATTGTTTTCATAAAGTGTGTATGTTGAAGCCCTTAAACGGCGGGTAGACTTTCGTAGATGTAATCGCCTTGATAAATGGAACCAGTAAATAGATGCAAGGGCAAAAGCTCCACGAATAAGTCACTTACGATTAGTAAAGGGGTGTCTTTAATGAAAATAAATTCCCGAGGAGGCATTCTAATTCTGGTGTGTTACATGCATTGCGTTTACACTGAACTGGAATTTGAGGATTATAATTATTAGAAGGTAGTCGTAGCTGAGAGCAAAGTTCATCGACCAAATAATGCAAATGGTGAGTTTTGTGGTTTTCCATTGGGACAAGAAATCAATATTTTTTTTGATCTAAATCGCTTCTCATGTTCTATTGGGCAAAAAAATCAATAGTTTTTTTTGATTCGGATCACTTTTTGCAGATCTCGATATTTTTTCAGATTTACACATACTGCCGCAAATACCAATATACTTTGCACAGCTGTCTTATGTCATTTTAAGATGTTTGTTTTAAAACAAATGCGCAAATTCCGTGGAAAATGTATTTATTTATTTATTTATTACTTATTTCTTCCTCGTCAAAGGAGGACTACGCATCACCAAAACTACTCCATTTGTATCTACAAAAGGAGAAACATTTTTCAAGTCGATATCCATAGTCGATTTTTGCAAAAACGAATACAATCTAAGCAGCTGATCTTGCTGTCAAATAACGCACTGGGGACGTTCAAGTATCTAGTTTAGTAAGTGGCCACATTCAAGAATCTAGTCATCTTAAGTCGACTAGATTGGTCTGGATGAGATGTAACCTGAACGCAAAAACTAGATTGGTCGGGAACGTCACGTTTTCTACGTCAGCCACATATTAGAACTGTCAACTTAGTATTCCTGATCCATTTACGTTGCATGTTCCATGAGCAGTGTAAAATCTGAGAACTAAACTATCTGGTTTCTGGTGCTCCCAATGGAAAGCGAAATTAGTAAAAGCAAGTCAATTTTTATAGGTGAGTTCGTGAGTACATCTCCTCACAGCTGTTTTGCTGTTAGAATGAATGGCCTTGCCTGCAGACATGTAGATTGTAACATTTTCGATTAAAGACAAGAATTGAGCTTTTTTTTATCAGCATGACAAAACAGAAAGCTCCTTTTCTGCGTTATAGACAAAAAATCGAAATTCCAAGTCAATTCCCAGGTATACGAACCTTAAAAATATCACTGAAACTGAACCGCTTCGAGTGGTATTTTCGAAAATAATACCATTCCGCATTGAGTAATACGGCAGCCTTGCGGGGCGAACTTTTGTACACCAGTCGAGGATTGGGTTAATGATATTTTCCAAAAGTGTACATGTACATACATAATCCGTTTGCCTCATTGCCCCGTGCTCCTAATAATGAACAAGACATATTATAGCCCGATTTGCTAAGCCTGAAATTGATATATCTATGTACTACTTCTTCGAGCTTCGTAGAAATGTCCACTCGACCAGTTGATTAACGCACGCTAAAGTAATAAAACTAACTCATACAGTCCGATTCAATTTCAAATAAACCGGAAAATTGTCCAAACACGTAGCAGCCTTGCAAGAAATACAGCAGTAATCGTTGTGCCATGCAATGAGAAACGCTCATCGCTTTTGACTGATATTTTTTATTCAATATTTGATAACGAGCCAAGACTATTGGAAGACTGGTTATTGTCTACTTGTGGACTTATGAGTATGTGCGGTTACTGTTTTTTTTTTGGGTAATTGAACAAACATTAAAAATATATATTTGAATTTATTTACGGTCCATCGCCACCCAAGAGTTTGAATATTTTGAACCGTGACCAAATCGAACACGACTATATGAAAATTTGTTGCGGGATGGCTATCTATGCATTTTGTTTTCTAAATAGGTGTCCGCCACTCTTTGATTTGACAGAGTGAATGAGAAAAGAAAATCTTCATCCAAATGACGTGCAAGCCATAACTTCAGGACGTACCCACGTCCAGATAGGCATGTAAGGAAGCCCTATTGTAAGCTGTAGAATTCTTTGTTCGGGAACTTAGGCATATGTCGAAATACGTTTGTAGGTATTGTATGTTTGTTTACATGTCAAAATGTGGATGAGTTGAAATGTATGTCGTGCACTGACAAAGGACCCTGCAAGGAGCTGCCTTTCAGCAGTTTCCTGATTACAAAATGCAACACAAATATGAGTACACATGAGTAAGAAATAAAAATCCTTGCCAAAAGCAAAATTCCTCTTGCAATAAATTTAATCCTCTATGAGTGGGTTCATAATTGCATTTTATGTTTTCACATCCATTTCATCGCCCACAAACTTAACTTTGCTGTTTATATTTACAGTATGGGTCACAATTGCAAACATCTTATTGAATAATTAAAAGCATTTTGTTCGCGTCACATCTTGCATGCTAATGTGACAACACATTTCTTACCAACTAAGCGTACATCAGGCCACTGGACTGTGGTATATCTGGCCTCTAGTGCACTTGGCTTTTTGTACACACTTTTTAGTCGTTTCCTTTTTTTGTTTCTTAATTATGAAAATAGTGTCATCCGCCTATGACACAACAGAAGGACTTGTGGCAGTGACACAGATCTTTATGCACTTTGACTTGAGGGTGACGTGGCTGGTGGGCGGCTAATACGAGTTTCTTTTTAACACTGGAAAACCCTAGAACGATATTGAATAGACTTGGTAGGGATATTTGCAGAATGCCAGAAGAGAAGTTTTTTTTTCTTTAAGAACCTATCATAGAAGTCTACTACTTTTAACCTAAAACTACAACACTAACAATGTAGAACAGCTTGAGAAACACTCTCCTTAAGATAGATGTCGTTAATAAAAACATGTAGAACGATAGGAGCAGCAAATTGTAGGATGTCAAAAAAAATAACAACTTTTAGCAGGTACTCACATTATTTGTTGCTGTTCCAACCGCTTTGTGTTAACTTCTTGTCTAATCTGAATCATCGCCATTTTCTGTTGGGGTCTACTGTAGCAGCATTTTAGATTTATTTTATTTTATACACAAATTCGCACATAATCCTGTCACATGTTATTCGATTTCGATTTCACATTAGCTCACAAATTTATTTATTTATTCAGTTGAAAACCACTCAAAGCCCAAAGATTGTTCATTCGGACTGTGGCTACATTCTACACATTGCAAATGGTACTGTGTTGTTGTTGTTGTTGTTGTTCTAAGTAAAATTTTGTTTTTGTAGATAAGGTAGGTTGGTTGGTTATTTTTTCGCTACATCTACTTCCATTATTTGTTTCGTGTAACGTGAACGTGAACCACTGTGGTATACTCCTTTGAAGCTATGGGCACACGTTCTGTTGTTATTTTGGAAACAAAAACTGTACACAGACACTGAAAGGCGAATAAAATAAAAGGGGAGCTATGGCTTTATCTAAGGGTGTGTGTGGTGCTATTTTTTTTTAACAAGTACCTACACGAAACACGCAAGGACACCCCGACGTATGTTATAAACGAGAGACAGTGATTTCAACATACCTACCGAGTTTATTTTTACAAATTATTCATTATTTAAATTCAATTATATAGTCGAACGAAACAAAGTTCTGTGAGCTAGGGAAACAGCTGACAACGGCGAGTAACGTTTTCCTGATATACCTGCTCGCAATCACTGATGTATCAGGATGATAACATTAATGTATACACACCACGTCTACTCGGCACTAAGGTCTGTAAAGAATTTGTTTTTTGAAGTCGATACTTGGACCCGAATTTTTCTGTTTTTTTTTTTTTTTGTCTAACACAGTTTTTTCACAATTCGTTTTTACAAAAATGTTGGACGATAACACAGGCAACGATGATAACGATATGAAATGGCGATGTGAGTGATTAGAAAACGATTACAGGATAACACTTGACATTACACAATTCTGTACTAAAAAAATGAACTCTCGCAGAAAATTTATATGTATTATAGAAGAAGAAAAAAAAGGGTTTAGACTTGAAGTTCAGTTACAACAAATTTTTTTTTATGTCTATTCCACAAGAAGTGAGAACACAGCAACAGTGTTGAAAGGATATGCGAGAATAGTGTGGCGATGGGAGCGCGTTGTGTTACGGATTCTTTTGCTGTTTAAATTTTATTTTATCTGTATGTATTTATGGAGATAAAATGTATGTATTTAGTCGCGCACACACAGGTGTATATCCTTCGCCACATAGAACAAAAACGAAAGTAAATTATTGTTGAGTTGACGGTTCTTGGTTTGACTTCTTGTTGGGTGCCTAGAAGAACCAAAAATGTGGATTGGCATAGCAAAATAGCAGAATAGGTGGAACAACTCCACCATACACATTGGCACATACACAAGCAGAGACTACACACTATCTAACGCACTTGAAGAAAGCAAGGACGAGGTTAGTCCACCAAACGATTCACAAAAAGTATGAGTAAAGGAATTTTTTAACTTGTTTTATAATAATTGTCTAGCTATCGTTGGGAGGTGAACGAGCCTTAGAGATGCAGTTACTTAATGCAGCGAAATGTTTTCACAGGAAACTTAAAAACACTTGACGACTTAGCTCATAGTTGGGGGTGCATGCATACATACCGTTCGGGTGTGTGGTAGGTTTGCTAATTTTCCTTTTGCGATTGCCCTGCTGGTATGTGTGAGCGGGAGCATTAATAATTGAAAAGAGGAAATACGAGCGGAAACTTGCGTGAGAGGACTGTGTGTTGTTGCTGGCTGGGTGTAATCCGATTAACCCTCCTCAGATGGGGCGTTGTTGTGACAACTCCCTACACCCTACAGTTGTATGCAAAAGTACTAGTCAAATAAAGTAAATAGACAGTGGGCGACATTACTCGTTTGAGTTTATTTTAAAGACATTTATGGAAGGCACCTGCCTTTCTGACGCATACTCACGAATGTTTTGCAGAAGGTCGCCAGAGGTGGGACAGTAAAAAAGTCGTAGGGTTTATTGTGTCTTTCCGGGGACTTCTCACAGTCCATCACATTAAACACTGCCTCAAAGTTAGAGTGACTTTTGAATAAAATCGAGTACAAATTCAAGGCAGCAACGGATCAAGCTAGCTAGAGAGCTATCATCATCATCTGATCTCATATATCCGAAACAATTTCATCATTTAAAATAGTACGTGATGACACCCGCAATAAAAAAAAAGTGATTGCATTGCTTGCAGCGACGAGTGCATTCTCCATGAGTGGGGCTCCAGTAGTATCAGGTTTTGTAACTGATAGCACTCGTGTTTACCTTCTTTAACTGGACCCCTTTAAAAATTGATCACGTTTGCAGCCAAAATATGAAGTTGCAAATTGCCATACGTGTATCGCAAGGGGAGCCAATTTGTCATCAACTAAGTATAAATTGATGAATGGTTTAGCAATTTGCACAGCATCATGATAGTTCAATTAACGACAGCGTATCTTCTATGGCTCTCGCTCTTTGTAGCGGCTGCTGACATTCTCAATGAAGGATCAGTCTTACGGTAAGCAACATATTACAATGCAATAAAATCCTTAGCACTAACTACGTTCATTTAGGACTTACAATAGCGGTCAATGCAAAAACAACGCAATAACCATGTACGAACAGAGGTCAGGTGGCAATGCACCAATTGAATACCTGAAAACTCCCAACTTCGATGTAATGCTCCTCAGCGAAGAAAACTCCGATCCAATGTGGAGAAGATACTCTGAGCTATTCCAACCGACAAATCTTCACAATGCACCGCAAATTGAGGTAAATTATGGAGGCCATGAGGGCTTCCCAAAGCCTTACATAAGGTTGGATCGCTCGGAGGTAGAGTCGGTTCTTGCTTTGTTGGGTAGCAAGAAACATATTATAGTTTTGCACCCACGAAACTGCAGGCCAGACTCCACAATTAGCGAAGCTATAGAAAGTTCTTTGGATGAATTTGAAAATGAGTTTCTTCCCGAATTATTGCAGCATCTGCACAGACAGAACATTGGATCGGAAACGGTGGACCCAGTTGTGGATCGTATTCTAGCGATGCTCGACAGAGATGAACAAAAAATGATCGACGACTTGCGACAGACTTTTGAAGGAGGTTATCCTGCGCAGTTGCCCGAGCAACCCCCTATGTATTTTGATGGTTATACGACTGCGAGAAGGAAATCAACTGCAATTCAGGTGCCAGAGGAACCCCCTATGTATTTTGATGGTTATACGACTACGAGAAGGAAACCAACTGCAAGTCAGTTGCCCGAGGAACCCCCTATGTATTTGGATGGTTATACGACTACGAGAAGGAAACCAAATCCAAGCCAACATAGAAGCGGAAAGAGCAGAACTCATAAGAAAGCCGAACCGAAATCGCCGTTAAACGCTCTAATCAAGGATCCCTGCAACGAGGGATACGTGTTTCTTGTTCAAAACCAGAAAAACACCATGAATCCGAGCGCACTGAACGATTTACTCCTGCGAGTGTTGAAAGTGGTCACCGAATCTAGCTGAGCACTTTCTGTTTTAAAACATTTATAATTATTAAAGAACTATTTGTGTAACATTCCCGTCTTTAGACATTTCTCTGCGAAAAAACACATGTTCATGTGGGGCATTAAATGGACGCAACTGCGCAAGGTTAAGAAATGCGTCTATCGAGAGAAAATTATCACATCAAGAGGAGAAACACCTTTGTTCTCTCGACAAATACGAGAAAGTAAACTGAAGCAAAGGTTAAGGGTAGTAAGGTGCAATGAAATGCAAGCCATACCGACGAATCTGCATACTTCCCTCGTTTCGCACTTGACACAGATTGCCCAATATTTGCGAATAGTAATGGAATTATTCCAATTAATGGATAACGCATTCTTCAGCACAATTACTGTAGTCTGTATTTATTTGTTGCTTATGGGGCATTTGTTGGTTTCTGTGTCAAGCGAACATTCACGCTAAATATGTACTATAAAAGGCACATGGATTTCCGAGACTATTCATCAGTTATTCCAAGTTCTTTGACTTTGCACAACTACTCAAGTTTCAATATGAAATTCTTCGCCTGTCTGTTCGTTTTGGCTGCCATCGCCTGTGTCGCATCTGCCGACAAGGAAGATAAGAAGGAAGGAATCGTGGGTTCATCATACGGAGCTCCATCGTATGCTCCATCTTACGCCCCACCGCCGTGCCCAAAGAACTATTTGTTCAGTTGTCAGCCTAATTTGGCTCCAGTACCTTGCGCTGCTGGTGGCGGATACTCAGGTGCTTACTCAGAGAACGTTCCCCAGTACGCTCTGCCACAGTATGCGTACCAGCAGTATTGAAGAAAACTCAACTTGGACTGACCGGCGATAGAAGGATCTGGACTTTCTTTTTTTTGTATGTTAATTTTTTGGTTATGAAGCAAATACAATTTAAATTGTAAAATACTTTGGTTTTCATTGAATTTCCGTCACGAATAAGGCATACTTTCTTTTCTGTTTCTGCATGATGTGGTTGTTGCATATCTCCCCGAGATGAAGGCTCCAAATTCCAAATTATGTCGTTAGTCAAAAGTAGACGTAGTCCTTTTCTGGGGGTCAGTAATCAGCTGTGCGTGGAGGTTTGCTGTTGACCAAATGACTGACTATAGCCTTGAAACAGGGGAGGAATGATTATCTATGCATGACAGATTTTAGGCTTTCTTCTCCGTTTAACACTCTGCAGACGTGTTACTTTTAAAACTGAATCTTCAGCGTCGACTGTAAATTTACAACTGATCTGCTGATCTTTCTTCCCTATTGCGGAGGAGGAGGTTTCTCTCCATTTTTGTTTTGCGCATCTCTCTCTATAGATTTTCTATGACTAAATACAAGAAACGACAGTGCACACTAAATGTGTGGTTAAATAAAATACCTTACACGTTAGTATTGAAATATTTCGTTTTATTACTTGAAAATAAATAGTTAACAATACATTTAAAACCTAGGCAATCAAAAATTGATTAGAGCAAACAAATATTTTGTAAACACTTTGTAACAAAAAATAAACCAAAACACTCATGTATTTAATTAAAGCATTTTTGTTTTGCAAATTTTAGGCACTTATTTGTTATTAGCACTATAATAGTATTAAGTATCAATCACGGATGGCAGGCAGGCTCTTCCTTGTTAATAGTCCAGGTGAAGCTGTTCCGATTGCAATTGCTTACGGATTGCTCCCAACTGTGTGAGTACTTTCGGAGAGTTTGTTGTTATGGTATGTTTTTGGACAGCAGGAACCTGAGATGGGAGTTTTGTTTCTTCATTATGAATATAAGCAACTATATCACTTCACCAAGTCAAGAAAATTATGATAAAGAAAACCACACTTCCCATTAAAGAGCAATAAAATAAAATAAGTGAAGTGAATGAAAAATGGGGCGGGGTACAGTCAAGAGGAACTGACCACGATGTGTTTAAATGAAATGCGACAGTGCATAGGATCAATGGGCCTTAAAATCAAACCAGACTTACCTCCCACCTTCTTGCAAGGTTTTCAATCCGAGTGCCTTTCTTTTTTCGCTCGGCCTGTTGCAAATTACTCTCCTTCCGTGTCATTCTTGGCATCTCTCTCAACAATGGCATAGACAAGTTATTCTCCTCTACCATCACAACGTCCCTTCTTGAGGCACTGTCTGGAGTAGTTTGTGTGCCACGATCGCGCAACGCTTTGATCGCCAAGTCGCCATAGTTTTTCAAATATCGCGACAGTCGCTTATCAGTCTCATGTCGAATAGTTTCAATATTGTTTTCCTCATCCAACAGCTTGCTACGATCGAAGCTGTGATGAAAAATCGAGTTTCGATCAATGTTTATCGAGTATGGTGGCCGACTACTTTCACTGTTGTTGTTTAGATTGTTTGGTGCTGAATCGTCGTCACTCTCTTCGGGGTAGTTAACTTCTAAAATTTGAAACGATCTCTCCGAGTAATTTTTCTGTTTAGCCTTACCGATAGATTCATTGCAATCGGAGCACAAGCTTCTGCGGCAATTCAAGCAAATGCCACGCTTTGTTTGACAATGAATGCAAAGTGAGTAATTCTTTTTGCAGTTATCGCACACAAGGTGCCGCAGGTCCTCGTCACGGGAGTCAAATATTTTCTTTTCACATTTCAGACACCAACTTTCGTAGTTTTTCAGCGAGGAATCGCAAAATGGACACATATTTTCGCCATTGTGGAAGCACTCCTTGTAACGGCTGGACGATTGAGGCAGATCCAAATGAAATGCCGGCGGTTCTGCGTGTGTTCCACGCCTATATTCATGACGGGCTGAGTTACTAAAGTACTTGTAGACTTTATTTTCAGGAGGTGCAGGCGAGACTTTATCATTTTCAGATCGAGATTTGCGGGCGGGACAGAGCAGTTTGGTGTCGTTCTCCAACTTTGTGAGAAGATGCTCTCGCATGAGGCGATTCTGTTCACTGTCAAAACGAACCTGCAAAAAAGAAGACAAAACAAAATTGATTCAGTTCTTTGTAGAGTTGCCAAGATGTATTACCTTGTCGGCGCGCATTTTCTCCTTTTCCAGTTCTTCCTGCAAGCGCATTGTCCTCAGCTGCTCCTGGAGCTTTCTGCAAAGAAATCAATTCGTGTGTGACCTCTTGCCAAATCTACAGAGCACTAAATCATAAATTCATAAATAAGAACGCACGATTACCTCGTTAACGCCTCTTCCTGCTGGCGTTCCTTTTCCTTTAGCATTTCAATGGAACGACGTTTCTCCTCTATCTGAGCCATAAGGTCCTTTTGGTAGTTCTTTTTCTTTGCCATTTCCACCTACAATTCATGATTACAAAGCATAAAAACAAAGAGGGTGGTCGTAGTTAGTTCAACCTACTTCGGCAATGCGCCTATTGCGTTCCGTGACACCATCACTGTTCACGATTTTCGATATTTCCGTGTGCCTTAGGTCCTGCAACAGTTTGTGTCGTGCACTGCCCGGACGTGGCGACTTTGCCTCGTAATCTGGATTGTTAACTATAATTTCTAAATCAGTCTTATCGGAGCGAGATGATAGTGGTTTACGATTTAAATCAGCACCGTTTTCGGGGTATGATTCGCTGGAAGGGCTGTGAGGATATTTTTTCTTTCCGCTGTTGGCAGCTGCCTCAGTCATCTGCAAGGGCGTAGGTATTTGAGCAAAAAGTTAGGCGAATTGAAGTGGATTACCTGATGCTTAAGGAAATTCTGCTGATATTCTAACTGGCGGTCATGTAGAATGTCTTGGCGCTTTTTATTCTCGTTATTGTAGCCGGGAAAATACGAATAGAATGTGTCAGTAACCCATTGCTCCATTTCATCCTGAAAAAAATACAATTTTTTCTAATGATTCTATCAACGTGTCAATGCTTTACAATCACAACAAAACTGAGATACATCGCCGTTGTTCCTGTGCACAAAAACTACGACTGTAAATTAACAAGCCAACAATGAACGAGCAATTACCCCAAACGAGGTTAGCCGAATTCGGCTCAAGGTAACAAGGTGCGGAAAAAGTGTTAAAAATAAATTTCATATCGGTTTATTTCACATTTTTATGGTTTATTTTGTTTGGGGTTGAAAGAGGCTTCGTCTGGCGTCGCATCCATTTCCTCTTACCTTTAATAAGAAAAACAAAAGTACGTTCCACTCCGTCGGCTATAAACTATTGTAATCCAACAGTTGGGACTTAAATATTGATTTCGCTGTAAAAAGACTCACAAAAGCTGAAAGCATGCGATTTGTTGCCTTTCTAACAACGAAGTGAGTTCGTTAATGCCCCAAAGCATGCCATTCTTCTTTTTTACGTTTCGGAGTGTTATTATTGAATTTGTGAAGCGTGAAGCAATATGGAATGAGTTATTGGGGAAACTACGGAGTGGGAGTATTATTCACTGTATTCTTTTGTATTACAGTTTAAGCCCTCTCTCGCTGTAATTGGGCACATTGTAATTACACTTTAATCAATAAAGGTGGCTACGTTTGTGGTTGACAAGATTAAAAACTGCATTCACACCCACTTATAAGTGTATTCGAATGAGGGATGGGGTGGTTTTAGCAAATTGCATGCGATGTAGGGGTTAATTTAAATTGGTAGAAGGAACATGAAGAAGACCGCTAATGGAAAAGCGTCAATTACACGTTATCGAAGGAAATCCAGTAAACATGTTAGCTTGAAAGTGTGAACACAAAATAAAAGAACATGGTGTCTACAACGTCTTACGACGGAGTGACCGGATAAGCAATGTAAATACTGTGTAGGTGGCTGGAATAAATATCCAAAGTTGGAACGGCATCCCCGTCCGGATTCTTCAGCTAGAATTCGGATATAGTAGTGACAAGATGAACAAGATGTTTACTTACGCAGAAGGCGCCCAACCGATTTCCTTCAAGTAACTATTTTAAAACTATTACTTCATCGTATTGACCTTAAGGCGAAACTGAGAAAATTCAAGTACCTATTTCACACCCAGGACAATCTAACTTAGGTAGATTTACCAACAAGAACTTGACTACTACGGCCTAGTACCTAAATTGCACTTCAAGCGATAAATGTATGCGAACTGATAAACAATCATTTCCGACCTGTTTCCGGCTTTCTCGGAGGAGTCTACGATTTCCAAGCGACTAATATAAAACAATGCTTCTCACACGAACGGATATTAGACAACTGACCAGTTGAAAAGCTTTTGATAGACTGGATAACATTTTCTGTGGGAAAATAAACTTTCGTGGCACTCAAAGCTCAACTTCGCACTAGCCCCTACCCCAATACATTTCAAATAACAGCCGCGCCTAGCCTCCATAAAAACCCAAACACGACAGTCGATGCGTGAAATTAGCAGAGAAACTCAATTAAATGATTATCCAATTTATATGGTTGCTACAACTTAAGGCAAATCTACGAATTAAAAATGAATTTGTCTCGCGGGAATCACCTTGTTTTTGTGCAATTTATGATGTTTTGTAGCGTCTTCAGCAGCACCCTGACGCTCTGTCAAATTGGCCAAATCCTTGGCCGTCTTAGTCGCAGAACTCTCATTGCCGGGTTGACTGTATTTGCGACTTAGATTATCATAAATTTGGAAAACATTACTTGCTGTGTCGGCGTCTTGTACATGCAGCTGATTGTGCATCGACGACGACGACGTTGCTATGGAAGACTCAATGGCATTGCATGCTTTTGTTGACGTTAGTTGCGATTGTGGCACACCGGTAAACGTAGTACCAAGAGGGTCAATGACTTGTGGTTGAAAATCCATAATTGAGTTTATATTGCATTGTTTTTGTTGATCGAGAGTTTCATTGCAGTTTTTAGCAGGTTTTACAGTTTTCGGAATGTAGTTATTCTTGGAATTTATGTTCAATGTTAGACTGTCTTTATCGACTTGTAGTTTATCCCGTTGAAAGCGTAGATAGTTATCCATGTCCATCATACAATTACGGAGCACATAACAAATAATAGTAAACACTAAAAAATAATACCCGAAGAAACTTAAGAAAAAAACTTGCGGCTGTTTAATTTTATAACGAAGCTCGACACTTTTTAAAAGCAAAATCAACCGACTGAGCAAATTCCTCCAACGATTGAGCAAGTCAAACGTCAAACGTTTGTTGATTCACAATAGCAAACACGCAATGAGAAAGGAGATTTTTTCTTAGGGTGGAATCACATATCAATTAAATTTCAAAGGCTAATAAAACATATTAAATCACTTATATATTTTTTAGTTGAAAATTATAAAAATTAATTATATTATAATTATTAACTAAAAAAACAAAAGACAATAAAACTAAAGCTAAACTTACTTCATAAGAAATTGTTTGAACATGCCGATAGTAACAATATGTACTGATTGCAAATAAGAGTGTGTGAGTTCCTATGCAGCCTTCTAAATCGTCTTAAATACAAGCGATCTCTTTCTGATGGAAAGTTTGTTGGCAGTAAGTGGCTGTATGTCTTCTTTTTGAGTGGTTCCAAGAACTCTATGAAATTCGCGCTGATCATATAAAAACAAAGCAACCAAATTACAATCCAATTTAATGTCATTTCTTTGATCTAATGTTTCTAACTAAAGGAATGTTACATGCTTCCATTTGCTTTGCTAGTTCTGTTTCATATTCGTTCTGTTCAAAGTTCGAAAGTTGTGTCAGCTAAATTACGCAAACCAAACTCGATTCGATTTGACTGGCAATTCAGCAAATTGATACCTGTGATTGCTGTGCTGCAGTTTAAAGAATACCTTAACATATTGGTAATAAAAAAAAATTATTGGTATAAAATGCGAAGCTCGCCATCAATCGATCATCAGTTGAATTTAAACATATCGATTGAAACAACTAAGTAAAAATGAAATTCTTCGTTGTATTCGTTTTGTTTGCTGCCTATATCGCACAATGCCTTTGTGCTTCTTTCCAAGGACAGTTGAGTGAAGGACTTGGTGAAAATTTGGAACCACTGAGAATAAGGAAGTCGGCCAAGAGTGCATACGGTTCCCCAGCTCCATCATACGCTCCAGCTCCAGCTCCATCATACGCTCCAGCACCAGCTCCATCATACTCGGCGCCACCATGCCCGAAAAATTACCTCTTCAGCTGCGGGCCTCAGGTGCAACCAGTTCCCTGCGCACAAGGAGGATACCAGGGATCTTACTCTGAAAATATTCCACAGTACATTGCCCCCCAGTATATGGCTCCACCGCAGTACACTTTCCCACAATACGCAGTTCCAGTTATTACCGAGGTCTAGATTTTAGGGGTCCTGTCTAATTTTATATGAACTTTCTTATTTAATAAAAAAAATGCTTTACTGAATCTTTGTTGGTTATTTTCTGCGATATCGCTCTTTTCAACATGAGTTGCATTTTTCCGCGTCTTTGCTTAATATGTAAAAAAACAAAAAAAAACCCGACCTGCATTGGAATACGGTGTCACCTGTCACCGCTTATTTAAATGGAATTGTTTTCACTTTTGATATTTTACCGACAACCTTGGCGGATTGTTTTTTTTTTTTTGTTTGTAAGAGGGGTTAGGTTGCAATATGTAGTTTTGAGAACGGCATTTCCTCGTAGGAATTGGATCAAGTTTACCTATTTAGACACATTGCAATTTAACTGTTTGTCTTTTCATTTCTGATATGAAAGACTAATTATGGACACATTCGATTGATTTTCAACAAATACAAACGATACGATCACATACTTTCCGATTGGATTAGGACTTCAAGAATTGATCGTGATAGAACATAATAATGTTTTTAGCGCTTTAAATAGCATTAAACTTCGATGGCTTTTAGAATGCTCAATTCGAATTCCGTTGTGCAAAATCACATTTAGATGAGTGAATAAAAGTGAACAATGCTACAAAATTAACAAATAAACAACATGTCTGTAATTTTTTCGGTCCAAAAATATTTTATTACCAATTATCACAGCCAAACAAAACCTTACAAATCAATAGCCTGCTCCTCGGCAGGACACTGGGGCTACAACAGGAGAACAACTAATAAGGTAGCTAGTGGGACATGAAATGGGACTACTGATATGATGTGGCTGAGAGTAGTACTGCCTTGGTGCACCTACATAGTATGAGGTATGTTGGAATTGTTTCGCTTTATGCCCACCCTTTGAAGGCGGTATGTAAGCTGACGTACTTGAAGAATGATGTTGAACAATAGCTGGATTTTTCGCTCCAAGTTGAATGCTAGCCCCAAGAAGTTCATCGAGAAGTCCGGGTTGTGCTTGAACGATTGTGTGACGCTTAAGCCGTTTATTGGATCCACAGCCGCAAGACAGCATAGGGAGATCTTCAAGAGGTGTATGATGGCGTTGATATTTTTCAGAACCGGCACTTGAAGCGCATCCACATGGTGACAGCTCACTTTCTGAGTCCATGCTATATCCCAGAGTCAGAACAGCGCATACACATAAAAGTATGACACTCACAACTGTATTCATTCTGTTGGTTTCCAAACTGTATTGTACCTTAAATGGCATTACAGGTCTTTTTTATAAAAACCTCACATCAGGAAGTCAACGAAAAAAAATTCCTAAGAACAACGAGTGCTTCTTTGTCAGCAGAATCCCCAAATGGGAAGCAATTAAATAAAAAGCAAACCACCGCATTAATTAATTTTCAATTGTGTTTATTAAATATGATATAAAAAACGTACAAAACAATGGAATACGAAACGGAGCTAAGATCGATGAGTATGCATTTTGCCATCAAGTTAATAGCCGCTGGCAGCACATGGAACAGGTTGCACGTGTGGGGCACAGCTGTACAAGTAGCTCTTGGGGCATGGTGGAGCGGAGTATGATGGGGCGGGTGCGTATGATGGAGCTGGCTTATATGCTGGGGCTGGAGCTGGTTTGTAGGCTGGGGCTGGAGCTGGTTTGTATGATGGTGCTGGGGCGTAAGATGGTGCTGGGGCGTACGAAGGTGCTGGTGCATAACTAGGCTTCGGTGCCGGCTTGTAGGATGGAGCTGGAGCATATGATGGTGGAGCTGGTGCATAGGACTGAGCTGGAGCATACGATGGTGCTGGAGCGGCGTATGATGGGGCTGGAGCACCGTAAGCTGGAGCTGGAGCGCCATATGATCTATACCTTGTTGGTTCGTCCTTTTCGGCACTATCGTCCAACCTGGTGGGATTCTCGTTGGCTCTCGGAGACTGTGCTTGTGCTGCTGCCAGGCACATCAAAGCGATCAAAGCTACCGATTTCATGGTCTTTGGAAGTTGTACTTTTTTGTCGTCGTCAATAGAAAGAACAAATGATACTGATGTCCTACCTGGCCTCGTCAATGCATTTTATACGAAACAACAAATTGTACATCTTGAGAAGGTCAGCAAAAAATATCGCAACAGTCAAAAAGACTATTTAGCAGGTTGTTTACCTTTTGCTTTTGCACTCTGCAATAAGCATGCGTTTCAAAGTTGCTGAGGCAAACGGAAAGATTGGCTATTAAAAAATGACAATATTGCAGTTCAATAAATAATTATTTTATTAGGGCAGGCGAAAGTAGGTTCTACAGAGTTCAAATTGGTTGAAGAGTCACCACATTTATGCTCGTATCTATGTATTTCGAAATGCATAGCGTGTTCAAAGGCATGGTGCAAGTTCGTATGATATTGGGGATTTTTTTTTATTGCATCAATTATGATCTTGAGCAAACGAAGCGATTGTCATTTCGTCACAATTGCATTGTCTGTCTAGATATCAAAACATATAATTCTAGGTTGGGGTGAGGGGGCTTCACTTATCATGTTTTATGGGTGTAGCGTACTCATTCAGAAAGAGGAAAACGACGGTTTAAAACAATACAAACATCAATTTAATTTTCATCATATACCATGAATAAAAGAACGAGAGCCCACATAAACAAAAAAACAAAACACGTCAGGATAAACGTTGTCATAGTTATTATATGTTAACAATAGAGAGCTGTCAAATTTTATCTAGGAATCATGCGAATAGGCACACTCAAGAATCTAGTTACCTTAAGTCGACTAGATTGGTCTGGAATCAGGATAAGATGTTGCCTGAAAGCAAAAACAAGATTGGTCGGAAACGTCACTTTTCGTACGTCAGCCACATATGCGAACTGTCAACTTATTATTCAGCCACGAATATCTCGACTAGTTTCGTCGGCCACCCCTCCATAAACGTCAACTGAAACAGCTGCTCATAATGACCGATTTCAGACTTACTAAACTAGATACTTGAACGTCCCCAATCAAAAACCGAGACACATCTAGTCAGACAGCTGTCAGACTTACTAAACTAGATACTTCAACGTCCCCAATGTCTGTGATTCGGCGATAAATGGTCGCATAGAGTGAACGCTGATGATTTAACCAAAAAATTTGTTTAGGCCCGATTTTCAGCTTGTTGATTGTGATTATTCAATTCAATCAATATAATTTTTCGGAGCTATACTTGCGAGATGTTTACTGTGACCAACCTCCACTTAACGCTGCAATCGCGACAGGCCTAAACTGCTGTCAATATTTGGTTAATCGGTTAATCATTGACGTCAAGGATTTCGACTTCAATTCATAATTCGTCATGCAGCAGGAAATTTCTTGTATACAGGGCTTTTTGTTATCGTTCTAAATAAGGCGCTCCTCGCTCAGATCACTCGAGCACGCCGTGCGAACACAGTTTTACCTGTCTAATGACTACGACCATGATCCCTAGGCTTTTGGGACCATCTCAGAACCCTACTGAGTCTAACCTAACCTAGCCTACCAACGAGCAATATTTGCTGTCCTTTTTTAGTCTGCTACTCTTTTTTCCAATCCATTTTAAGCAACTTTAAATGAAAGACTCACTCTTGGCCTGGGATGATGTTTGAGTGTCAAAGATAAACCAAAGATCGAACGCATTAATTTTGCAACCCATGAAGTCAACTGACGAAATGAATGCGCACGACTTAAGGAAATATTTATAATACATAATGTACACAACGATAAATAAACTCCCAAGGGCATATGCGATAACGCTCTCATGGTATCAGCAGCATGCAGGCATTGCCGCACATGGAACCTGAACGAATCAGCCTTTCAAACAAACTGCAACGATCTCAAAACTAAAAATAGTTACGTATCTAACTTACGAAAACAGAATAGAAAAACCCATTATGGTGTTATAGGCTCAGATATATGAAACGGATGCAATGCAATACGAGATCCTTCGATCTCTTTCAAAAGAATGAACAAATAAAAACTTTTTCTCTGTATATATCATATTTTATTGATAAAGGTCTCATTTTCAGTGGTCCTGGTCATCATTGCTTAGTAGTAGTACTGATTGTAGTGAGCGGGTGCTGGTCTCAGCAGTTCTGGTGCAATTCCTCGGTGTTCCTGTGGAAGAGCGTAGCTTGGGACTGGTGCGGAATACGCTCCTGCATAGCTTTGCTGGGCGCATGGTACCGGGGCCACGTTAGGTTGGCAGCTGAGTAGATAGTTCTTGGGGCACGGGACACTTGGCATTGATGCGCCGCCATAAGCAGATTTCTTCAATCTCGCCAGCTCGGATGGTGCGTTAAGGCTTCCCTCTTCGGTCAGGGTTTGCAAGATGTTCCGTGCAACAACTTGTTGAGAGGAACCCACTGATGCGGCGTTGGCGACTGTGGCCAAGACAGCAATGGCGAAAAGACAAGCAAACGACTGCATGTTGTAAAGTCAAAAGCCGGTTAACTGAATTGAAGAATGATAGACAGATAACTGATGATTGAAAGAATGATAAAAGCCCTTTTTATACGTATTTTCGACCAACAGGCCATATGTGGGGTTTCTTTCGTTTCGGCATTTATCTGGGTCACATTTTCCACACTGAAAACCCAAAAACATTCGCATAATGCAGGAAATGCATTATTTCGCTTTTTTGCTTATCGGTCAATTGTTGAATTTGTGTGTCCACTGAAATGGGAACAACTTGCCAATTCCATTTTAAGTAGCACAGCTAACTAATTTAAATTTTACGCTATGAATGGTCTGCTGATCATAAAATTCATCTGACATTGAGTAAAATCCTGCGTATCCCGTTTGGTCAATTTGATGCCGATATATCTCGTCTTTTTCTGTAGATTTTGAGACCTCGAAATGCCTATTAAACCGAACTTGAGATTATTCGTCTAAATATATAAGCCGATTGTTGATTTCACATCATTTCTCAATAATGAAAACTTATCATTAATACAGACTGGTAACACCGATTTATGTCAAATATGACAAATAAACTTGCCTTTCCTTTTTATACTTTAAGTCGATTGAAACGTGTTTTATTTAATGTGGCTTCTTCAGATTCGCTCTCAGATTTCAGATTTGTTGTGTCTAATTGAACATAATAACGTCACTTGCTCTTTTTTGTGTTGATATTTGTGCGATTGGAATATGTGTAGCCTTCGACATTTTTCTAAGCGTTTTCCATTCACTGGTTAAATTTTATATGAAAACATTAAAAATGCTCGCCCTGATTGATTTCTAAACTTTTGTACATAAATAATTAACAAAAAATAGATCAACCCGATGCAATTCGTTTCTTTTCAGTTGAAAAATTTCACGAAAACGTAAACAAACTCCACTAGTTGTCAAACTCAAACGTACTTGTATTGGTAAATCTGAAGCAAATTTGAGAAAAAATCCAGATTCGCAAAAGGGCTCTGCAATCTGAAAAAGATAGCTTTTTTTGTACCAAACGAACATAAAAAGTGCTCTGAGAGCGCCCAATCGAATACCACATAAGACCATTTCTTTTCCAGAAATATCTGCGGCATCTGACACAGATTCAAGTTCTCTGGGGTCGAATCGTGTCTTCCGTGAACGAGCAATTCCTGACGAAATTTGTTTTTGTTTCGTGTGTAAAACCTGCAAAATTCGGTGCACTATAGCTCGTTCACGGATGTGGCGATTCGACCCCTGGTTATTTCCACGGTCTATTCTATACGAATGTGTGCGAACTAGCTCACACAAAAGCAACATTTTCTATATGATAAGACTAAACAAAGCCACCTACTTATAAACGTATTCTTATCAAATACACTTTGTAGCTAGTAAGATAAAACCCCAGCACTGATGAGTGTTATGTAATTTGCAAATAAATCTATTTATATATTATAAATGCGGTTCCATAACGCATTTTTCAAATTTCGACCGACGCGTCAGATCCTATAAAAAAAAAAAAACAAGCTCATTGAAGGCCACATACAAATAATATACACGATGCTGATGTATCTCCCAATCCAACTTGTATTAAAAATAAAAACACCTTACCCAAGAACGTACGTAACATTATAATAAAATGAATATTTTCCATTCATTCTAGATTTATTTAAAGTTTTCGAACACCACAAAGTGTCTATTTTAAGTCCATCCTTCGTGTTTTCTTGTTTCTGTTTTATTTTTTTATTTTTCGTTTTGTGTTGAACATCGGGCATGTCATTCTAAAGATGATCAACAGATACAAAATGCATCACTAGAGTGCACCCAGATCAGAAATGTGCGACCGATTTGAGTTGGCATCTCTGTGTCTATATACCTCCCGCAAAATAGAGCTACGGTGACAGTCTGAAAATGGGGAGGAGATTCTGTTTGCGAGCCTACTATGTGTATAGCCAGATCATTCTCCACATATGGGGGGCACTAGCACAAGCTGATTATTTAGCTGGCTAACGTCCATGGCACTTATTCCATTATGCCTATGAGCCGACAGAGCACCGGCATCTCAATTAAATTCACTTACTCCATTGATATTGATATTGATCCTTATGTATGCGTGAAGCGTACGCCCGCAAAGTGAAAGTAAAGAGGAAAATGAAACCATGGAAATACGTACAAGTACATAATTTTGTTTTTATTTATTTTGTTTTATTTCTATTTAAGTATACAGTATAAAAATATAAAAATACAAAACACCAGCCATCAGCTCCTTATAATAAATAACTCTTTACAAAGGCATTTGAGTAACGTCTGCGGGCGGAGTGACCACGACGCTTTGTGTCTAGTATGGATGCGACGATCCCAAATCGTCTCCGTACGACGTGAATAATTCCGGGCACGATTTCATCGGCTGGTCAGAGTCATAGTTTGAATAGGACGGTGCGTTGGAGCAAGGCGGAGTTGGTGGCAGCAAGTACGTCAGCGATGTTGAATATGTTCTCTTGAAGTAGTTGGGTGAGGGACTGTAGTTGTATGTGTCTAAAGATGAATATGGCATCGAGTACGATGAAGAAGGCGGTGTGTACGATGGGTCGGTGTCGGTGGCCGGCGGCGAGTATGACTGGGGTGGTGGTGAGTATGATGAAGCGGGCGGTGAATATGATGGAGCGGGCGGTGAATATGATGAAGCGGGCGGTGAATATGAAGCGGGCGATGAATATGACGAAGCGGGCGGTGAATATGACGAAGTGGGCGATGAATATGATGGAGCGGGCGGTGAATATGAAGCGGGCGGTGAATATGACGAAGTGGGCGATGAATATGATGGAGCGGGCGGTGAATATGAATCGGGCGGTGAATATGACGAAGCGGGCGGTGAATATGATGGAGCAGGCGGTGAATATGAAGCGGGATGTGAATATGACGAAGCGGGCAGTGAATATGACGAAGTACTGACAGCGTTCGATGGCGCTGGGGCAGAATAAGATGACGGAGAGTAGACTGGTGCAGGGCTTTGGTAGACAAGTGATTGTCCATACGGAGCCGGAGGCGCGTAGTATTGGGGTGGGTAAATGTACACCGGCGGAACAACAATTGGCACAATCGACTGAACTATATGCGGTGTCACTTGCGGCTGGGCGGTCACGTATGAATTCTCACTTTTTTTAACCTCCTTGTAATCGGCCTTATTCTCCTCACTCGATTCAGCTGATCCTGCATAGTCCTGCTTTGCGGAATAGGTCGGTTTCACTTCCTCAACTGAAGAGTACTCCGTTTTCTCGGGATAGGCCGGCTTCACATTCTCAACTGAAGAGTACTCCGTTTTCTCGGTATAGGCCGGTTTCACCACCTCAACTGCAGCGGGTGCCTCATAACCAGGTGCTTCGGCTTCCTTTTCGGGTGCGACTGCTGGTCTCTGGTCTCCATACGCAGCCTGAGGAGGGTACCCAGGGTACAAAAAAGGCGTTCCACCGCGTCGAAAGGACCGATTGAAATATCCATGAAGGTGAGTCATTATCCTGTGTGGATGCGGCAAGGGCAAATAAATCATACCATGGCGGCCGGGGGCACTGTCCGGTGGGATATACGCGGGCTCGTTGTATAGATCACTTTCCTGGTAGTTATTGTTGTTGCCATAGTTGCCATTGGCGCTGTAATCGGCGTTACCAGCTGGAACAGCACTTGCAGAGTATTCCGCGTTATTTTGACAGCACGGCACACAGTCGTTTAGGCGTTTCCCCCAATTTTTAAAGAGCTTTTTGAGAAACGATCGCTCCGATCGAACCAGCTCATCGCTGGGCCCAAAATCTGTCTTGTACGTATCTGTGTAATAGCAGTCTTCTGGCAATAGAACAGGCTGAACGGCTTCTTGCGGGTAATGCGCCAAGGACATTTTAATCCACAGGCAAACCACGATAACACCATAACCAATTATGCCCCTCATTATGCGGAATTCTTCGGGAAAACAAAACCACGGAAATAGATTCCCGCATCCAATTTCGTTGGATCACACTAAGCTACTACCTATGGTTATTGCTAATTGCCGTTGACGAGTGCATTCTGCCAAAACAGTAGAATCAAACATGTGCTGCACAATGTCCAAACTGTGTTGCAAGTGTAAGCAAATTAATGCATTGTTCAGTTGACCTGTTGGGCAATCAGAATTGCTCATTTGTGATTTTGGTTTCTTCGTATTATTCATGAAATCCAGCACCGATGACAGGAAATTAAATTGGGGCAACAGCCTTTATGATTTCAAAATTATAGCTTACACCGCACTTTAAATGGCGATTAGGTGTACGATTTGTATATACGTATGTCCAGTGCTTGGTGTAGGGAAGACAGACACCACCGTGTTTGACCAAAAACGAAACGATAAACGATGCGGACGTGTCCCGAATGCGACAACCAGCCCACGCGATCATAAGAACATTACCTTAGGTTGATTTTCCTTTTGTTATGCGAACGGAAATTTTAAATAGAAGTGAATCATGGCTGGCGAGGTACGACTTTGACGGAGGTTTATCGAAAACGGAAGTTGATTGCAAGAAAAAATCGTAAATTGCCCTTGAAACCAATTCGCTTTGCACTCGCGTCAACAGATTAACAAGAAAAGGATATGCAACACGAATTATGTTCTTTTAAACATTTATTTAGACAAATTTCGTATAAAAAGGTATAAAAATATTTCTGGTACTGCCTAGGAACGCCCGAATTGCGGCACTGCAGGTTTGTCGCCTCCCGGAACTGTTGGTCCCGCATCACCGCCTTGATTGGTGTCGTCCTTCTTGATCTGGGCAGCGATTTTGGACAATCTTATCATTGTCTCGTGCGCCTGTCTGGTACTGGATCCATCGTTTTCCTTGGCACTTTCAGAGCGCTGGTCTTCTTTTGGTTTAGCTGTGTCCACCTTAGGGTCTTGTGTTTTCTCAGTTGGTTTCTCCTCCTTAGGATCGCTTGGTTTAGAAGAATCTGATTTTTTGGGCGGCTTCTGACCGGTTTCACTCTTGGGATCCGGCTGTTGGTCGGCTTCTTGAGACTCTAAAGAGGTTGAGCTGTCGTCAACGGGTTTGCCGGACTCGGAGTTGCCTTCAGAGCGGGCGGCTCCGTGATCTTGCAGAGGGTTTATATTTGAGTGATAGAGCTGATGTTGCTCACCTACAGTCGAACTAGGAGCGGCACCCAATGGCTGGCTATAGGCTGTTTGGCCGTAGTTAGCTGGCGGCGTGGATAGGCACGGTATAGAGACGATTGCTGGTTGAAAGCTGTAAAGAAAAGATTGTTGACACGGTGCCTTGTATACTTGCGTGGGATGTGCGTAGGATTGAATTGCGGACCCGTAAGACGGAGCAGAGGTGCCGTAGGATGGAGCAGTCGGAGGATAATATGGACCCGCTGGAGCGTATGTCGGGGCGACTGGGCCGTAAGAAGGAACTAATGGAACGTAAGACGGAGCTGGAAGAGAATAGGGCGCCGGACCGTAAGGCACATCTTGTCCATACACTGTCGGAGTTGGTGCTGCGTATAAGTAGGGCGACTGTAGTGTCGGTTCATCTCGGTCAGGTCCGGGCAGATCCATTTTCGTGGGTCCATCGAAGGCAGTGTACTGTTGCAGCTGGTGATCTTGATCCATAGGACTGCCCATAGCGCGATATCCAAAACTGTCCGCTTGCGGGCCTAGGGGCTGCATATCCCACGTTGGTTGCATCAAGTCGTCTGGCATCGAACGAGAATGTGCTGAATAGTCGGTTTTATGTTGAGCGTACCCCTTATCGTATGGCTTTGCGGCGGGCGCACTGTATGCGTCTACGGAATGAGCTGGCTTGCTGTAGCTGGCAGGATGCTCGTGTCCGTATCCCTTCTCAGAGCCTGCGTATGGTTTTGTTGCTGGAGCACTATACGCATCTGTCGGGTAGCCTGACGGTTTACTGTAACTGGCTGGAGCTGGTTTAGCGTACGGCTTCTGCTCGCCGTAGGATAATTTCGACGGGGCATACGATGCGTGATCCGGGTTTTCATACACCGCCGGTTTAGAACCATATGAACTTGGTTTGGAATAGCCCGGCTTTGATGTGGCGCTGTACGAAGTGGCAGACTGTCCGTTCGAGGGTTTCGGTGGGCTGGGTTCACTGTAGGCTGGTTTAGTCGATGGATCGCTGTACGACGGCTTCGAGGGAGAATACGATGAATGATCTGAATATGAAGCTGGCCTGGAATAACTCGAACTACTTTGTTGGTATCCGCTTGGCTTTGAGTACTCCGAGGGCTCGCTGTGACCATATGAAGGGCTCTCGTGACTGTACGATTGCGGCTTGGACGAATATGAAGATTCGTAGTGAGGGGATGGCTTTTCATACACTGGCTTATGGGCCGCTGGTTTTGTGTAGTCGTCATGGCCGTACGCACTAGGCTTCGGATAGTCATCATGTCCGTAGGCGGTGGGTTTTGGTGCTTCATAGCCAGAGTATTCACTATGACTTCCATGATCCGGATAAGAGGGCTTTTTATCATAGCTCGGCTTCGATGGTGCTGAGTAGTCGGAATGCGATTCATAACCAGTTGGCTTTCCATATTTGGATTCTCCCGAGTGATAGTCCGATTTCACTGGACTATGGTAGTCACTTTCGCCGTAAGATGGCTTCGGCTTATAGCTTGGCTTCGGTGCGTAAGACGATTCACCTCCTCCTCCACTGTACGAACCACCTTTTGAAAACTGCGGCATATCCGTGCCCTTGCACATGAAGTACGGTTCCTCATAGGGACTACTTGGCTTAATCTCAACACAAATCGTAGTTAGGCTCCTCTTATCTCGTCTCACATCCGCTGACTCGTACTCTGCGAGTGATGTCATATCGAATTCACCAAACGGTTCGCTTTCGCCCGCCAAAACACTTGCCAAAACACCGATTATAACAACAACCCGGAACTTCATGTCGATTGATCCAACTTTTCCAAACTGTATCCGAACTTTTGTAAGAATCCTCCTTTTATATTATTCGGTCCGTCTGTTGTCGAAAAAGCAAATAGAAAATCAATAGTAGCATCAAGTGTCTAACCGAATTCGGAATTCTCCGAAATCAAGAAATAGCTGTGAAATTCTGGCGAGAAAATTCGAATTACCTGGGAACGGGTGCGAGAGCGCGGTGGAAACCTCCTTACAAAACAAATCGACGTTTGGAAATAAAATACATGCCCTAAATTGCAAGTGCTCTGAACCAGCGTTGGGCAACGCAAATATGCATGCATTGACGAAAATGCCAATAACTGATCAGATTTCGTTTTTGTTTTATATTTTTTGTTGCAACGAGTTGGTTTCGTTTTTGCAATTGAACAAATTTGAAATTTAAATTCGCTGCCTCAACTAATTTCGCTGGGTAGGTAAACGCTTTTGGCAATAACAAATGCTACCCACATTAACTTGTGCATTTCAAATCAATTAGATAATAATATGTGCTCAGTGTGATTCATTTTGGATTTCTTCAAAGCATTAAGGAGGATGTGCATGTGCACTGCATTATAGCAGCTTTCGCAGTATTCTGCTGGCTCTGCGTCATATTTTTGTACTTATATGGACACAGAAGTGGCTTATTCCTTTATCTTACAGCAGCATTTAAAACTTGTTGTTTTGAAGACTTTAATATATGCACCTGTAGTAATGTCATAAGAAAAAGTGAAATGAAGCCGGCGTCGTCTGCGTTGGTCGATCTATACAGTTTGAGGAAAACGAAATTCCATGTACCAAGAATAAAATGCGAGACACAACGCATAACCAACTCGGTTATTTTTTATCCGCATTGCACTTGAGCGCTCTCAGCATTCTGTTTCATTAACGAACTAACTATCCTACAAATAAATGTGTCTTTTCAAGTAGCCGTTGGGGGGTTATTCACCCAAAATAACACTCATAACACATACCATTTCACACTTTAATTCCTTAGCCAGACTCCCTTCCACACATTCTACAGCTGAATGCTGAACAATTCACGTTCAACATCTGTTGAGTTCTTTTCACTTCACACTGCTCAGTGTTCATATTATTCTTTCGCTGTCGACTTCATTCTTTCACAAAAAGAAAAAATAAATACCTTCATATATCTGAATAAGAAAACACATTTAAATTTATCAGTGACTCATGGTCACATAGCCCAAATGAAAGATTATTCATCCCATGCCGACTCTTTTACATATTTGAAAAACACTCTAGTTTTTTTTAACACCAAACTGTACGAGTACAGCAGAACAAAAACATAAATAGAAAGAGGACAACTGTTAATGAGTCAACTATTTTCAGCTTTAATTAATTCCAGTTAATTCAGTCGATTCTAGAACGATACGATGATTGTACTATTGCGCATAGAGACGGAAACCGAGTGCCAACGAAAATCAACGTACTTAATTTTACGGGGAAAAACTAAATGGAAAAATATTTACTTCTTATCAACTCTTATCGCAGGAAGTCATTGCCTTCTTTCAAAGTGTGCATGTTTACATCAACACTTTGTATGACAAAAAATGTACACTAAATAGGCGGTGCTGTGACGCGCAACTCGGATAATTTGTAAAGTCGGTAAAAAAATGTTTACTACAAAGAAAAAGAGAGGCCAGATCATCCATCACCTTCTAATATTAGAATGTACGAAAAGCGACACTGCAATCTGAAGCTCGTCTTATCAAGACCAAAACAGCCAGGGAGGCGATAGCATAAGCGTGATGATGATACATACTTACTTTAGCAGTTGAATACATGTTGCTTACAACGACGACGGCAATGCCGATGAGATGACGAGATACAACACTACGAGATTGTCTATGCTGCGTGTTGTTTACGGGGAATCCGATGTGATTCATTCACCGTCACCGCCATCAGTATACACAGTATCTCTTGCGTCCCGCGCTCTCAGTTTCGTGTCTAATCTCTATACGGTCTGTCTACATTGGCAATGAGTAAGTAACCTTGTAACTACATTCAACTACACTTTGAGACCTTCTACATATTTCTAGTTTTGCAAGCTCATTTCTACTGCTAACACTCGTTCTCTCGCACTTGCTCATTGCACCGCAGTATTTATATTTATAGACATAATTGGCTGCAAAATATGAGAATCGTGAATGAAAGGAAGCACATTCTATACGCTACAGCAGAGTGGATTACTAAAAATAGATAAAGAGCAACACACCAGCTGTTAACAAAGATTTTTTTCCATTCAGGAAAATTGAGCGAAAGAACATGCAAATGCCATCGGTACTGAACAAAGGTTAGAATTTGTTGTAAACGCGTTAGAAGCATCAGAGCGGGTTTTCAGAAGCAACCTTTGTGTTGTTTTGTTAGATAGCTTAGAAGAAAGCAGGCAGGCGTGAAACTACGTAAATGATGGTTGAAAATGAGGGCAAGATTTGAATTTCGTGGCATTTGCTTGTAATCAAAAGTGTCGGTCCATATATTTGACATATTGTCACATCAGTCATGGGACGTGCACAGTGAGCAGCGGATTTTTGTAGTGAAAACGTATCATTCTCGTTCAGAAAATTCTCACAGCTTGAGACCAAATTGTTTTATAGTGAACGAGACCTGATCGATAAATGCGATCAAACGGGGTTCATACCAGCAGAGTCCTAGCGCCAACTGTCGGATATTCTATACCACAAAGTTTTGTAGACATCCAACAGGCAATGCCTTTTATTGAAAAACCGTGCGCTCATTTTGAACCGAACTATTGCGCAGGCAATTTCAAACCAGTAAAGCACTTTCTTACCAGCTCGACTGCTCTCCGATGGAGTTTTGCCTATCTACTTCGTTATCTGCCTGGTAGACCTAGACGTGGATCACTCGCATTCGATACTGATTAAGCAGTTCACGACAAATTCTAGCCTTTTTTTTGTTTAAGATTATCGTTTCAAAGATAAAGTGAGAGATTACAAAATTATTTAAAAAATTGTTTTATTCTTATTTTTTGTTTTCGTTTACAAACTAATAGCAAAAAATATTAATTTATACGTCCCATACATGTATATATCATAAAAAAGATAGATCAAACAAATTCGTATTTAAATTTAGAAATCTAAAAAAAAAAAAGTTATCTTGCGATCAGCTCTCGTTTTCTTGCGTTTTTCTTTTTCTTTTTTGTTGTTTGTAAATCTCTTTTCTCTACTAATTTCTATATTTTAAAACAAAGTACAAGTAATGACTAAGATAAATACAATTGTTAAGCATTAAAATTAGGAAAAGAAATAAAAATGTGGAAAAAAAATACTATAGTAAAAAAATAAAACAAAAAAAAAAAAAAAACGTAGGCGTGTCAGAGCGTATAGTTAAGTGTATGCATTTAGCGCGCAACAACAGCTCGAAAGGAACAAAAGAAAAACTATCTGAATATAATGATAAAAATATAATATGCGGATACTTTTGTTTGGTTTTTATTCAGCAATTGAAAGAATGATAAATTGTACAAAGCAAAAACACATGGGCAATTTGGGAAATCTTAGTTTTATTGATATTTTTTATTTATTTATTTTTATTTATGTTGTTTTTTTTTTTGTTTTTTTTTTTTTTTGTATGTATAAAACGGATGATGGCCTATGATTAAAAAGTGAATATTATTATGGACTCCCCGCGATTATCATTATTCTGTCTGTTTATTACATACAATTATATATACTTTATTCTTGTTTTATTTCGTTTTTCCTTTGTCGCGCTCAGCAGCAAATGAAAATAATACACATTGAATTGTTTCTTTATTATTAAATATTGTTGTTTTTTTTTGTATTTCTTGATTTTTTTTTTGTTTTTCGTGTTTTTTCTTGTATCAAATGATAGAACATAAAAAGCGATACGATTCAAGTAGTAAGATTAGCAAAAGTTGACACAACACATCGTAAAAATTATAAATGATTTATTCTCACAATTGCAGTTTTTTGTTTTTTTTTTCTTTTTCAGATTTTTTGTTTTTATTCCATAGCAGATATTAAAATTTTATTTGTTTTGTTCTAGTACCCACAAGTAATGAGATAATCTCCAAGTTTTTCTACAATGGAAGCGGCCTGTTGTGGCTGTACAGGGTCTTGATAGATAGAAACAATTACAGCTGGAAATAGAAAGAAAAAAAAATGGGAAGAAAAGAGAGAGAGAGAGAGAAAAAAATAAACACGTTATACATTGATAAAGACTTTAAATCGATCAAAGTTTTGCTGTCTCCATTAAAGGCAACAATTTATATAGAGAATACACGCATTGGCAGAAAACTCGTGCGGCAAGGTTATTGCCATAAACACATAGCTTAATTTTTTTTATTCAACAAACTGGTAACACAAAAGAAGGCGCGAGATGAATTGAAAGTTAATTTATGCATTGGCCAGTGTTAATAATGATACGCTCTATACGTAGTTTGTTGAACTTTTTGCTTGTGCGAGAGTAGTAAGTGGTTAAGTGTACGAACCTTGTTGCGTTTTCATACAGTGAACACCGCTTCGTCCCAGTTTGGCACGTATTACGCGGTCAGTTCCAGACAGATAGATATACCTCTGACCGGCTAGCGTAACACCACCGCTGGTGAGAATCTCCTGCTTGTCAAAACCTTGAACTAATTTTGCAAGTTCTTCTTTTGTCACCTGAAAATAAACAAAATGTTTGTTCGTTATGTAGCCAAGAAACAAATTGGTAGACAGCAAAGTTTATAGAAAGCTGAACCGGTCAACTTTCCACAACTGTTAGAAAATAAAAATGTTTAACTTACTACTACAGGTGCATTCTTGTGACACAGCGCATTTTTCTTTCTGTGACCTGTTCGGCTTTCTTAAGCCACTAAACGGCAGTGTCATTGTTGCTCAAGTATGTTATTACTTCACAGCTATTGCACTTTCTGCTGTTTGTCCAACTCTCTCTGAAGCCGCCAAATGACAAGTTCCAGTGAATTATTGTTTCACAACTATTTTTGAATTTGTGTGTGGATTACTCTACTTTGATTACGATGGAAAAGAAAGTCATGTCAAGGTCGCGTGGAACGTTATTTAATATGGAATTTCGTCATGTACGAAATCGCAGTGAACGTAACTCCGCTGCGAACATCGAATTGGTGTTTGTGGAATGTGAGAAAATTACGTGACACCGCTGTGAATACCAATTTTAAATATTTACTTCGTCGTACACGTTCTTATAGCCACAGCGATACAAGAATGTTCATATTTTTTTTTCTTGTCAAAGGTACCTAACCAAACCGTTACAAACCTACTAATTTCAGGCTAAAATTGATTAAACTTCGTCTACATAGATTAAGGAACTGGGGTAGGCGTTTTTAATACGCATCATCAAATTGGGTAGTTCTCATAAACACAAATTGGTCAGTGCAAATTCCGTGAATCTATTATTAGATTAGAGGTCATTGTTTTGTTTGTTTTTTTCTTTGTTTATCTAGTTCCGGAGAACAAACAACAGGAAGGGCGTGTGTGTTGTTTGTCAACCAAGTGGACTGTCAATTCTGCATTTGATAAACTCTTTCTGACAAGCAGTTTCAGATAGTTTTTTGACAATAACTGTTTGCAAAAGTTGGTTGACATGATACAATTTCGCGAACATCTTCAAACAGCCAAATAGATAGAATTATTGTGGAAAATGAGCAAAAAACCGTACCACATAGTGTAAAGTATTTGTATGTCTACATTACAAATGAAACAATATTTTGTATGTTTCTGAACACGAACGATTTGTGATCTGAAATAAAAGACACAACGTGTTCAATGAAAACCACATTATTTGATTTTCTTGACCTTGAACTAAGCTTATCAATAAGTGCAATTACAAATACCTACTCAACAGTGGCAAGTCAACTATTCTTGTTTATTTCATAAAAGCGTTGCTACTTTTGACTGCGGCCATTCGGTCACTTTGGCAACACATGATGGATGATCTGTCACGCAGCCAGTAAGATATAACAAATTGGAACAAATTTGCAATTGTTTTTCACTTGGTACTCAAGTTTTATTATAAAAGCAGGAATATATGGAAATATTCTGAAATGATTATGACAACCAAATCTAAATATTTACCACACAAGAACATAAACTTAACCAGTTGTCAAGTTAAGTATACCAAATAGCCTATGAATTACATGCTCACTAAAGATGTCTAGTAGGTTATGTACTTTGAACGTGCGAATGGAGCTAATTGACACCGAATTAGGGTTGTAGTAAAATGCGTCGGCTGGCAAAAGTTTGATAATGTGATAACGGCCAACGAATTGGTATCAAATATTTTTTGTTTAATCTTCATTTGTTATAAATAATAATAAATACCTATCGCATGCAAAGCAATGACCTACAGACGGATATAGTCTCTTGGAAGTGGCAAAATGTAAAGCGTAGAATGTAGGCAATGCAACTCTTCAAAATTATCCGTTTAAATTGGCAGGTGTCAAAATATTTAGCTGTCGAAACAGGGTAGTTGTGGTAACTTATTGAAAACTAGGAAAAAGGTGTCATTAACCATAAAACTGCCTTTTGTTGAATCTATCCAACATTAAACTTAACAAAAAAAAATTACACCGGACGGCTGCAGAGAAAATTGACATCAAGCCATTGTTATACAGATACCTACAGGTTTAGGCACATTTTTCCTTTGTTTATTGCAAATTGGAATCACTGCATGATAAGTCAATTGTTTGGGATTTGTGTTCCCTAATCAATTATCGAATGAATGTTTGCAGATACTGTCTTTTATTTTACAGCCTATCAATCTCCAATTTCAAATCAGCAACCGCATTGCAAACTATGCAGTATTCAGTCTAAAACGAGCTCGCAAGGCTGTCAACGATACAAAACAACGCGAGTGTTTTCTCGAAATGAATATTATGTACCTACCACCTTGTGAGTAGATATAGCAAACAACCTTCAAGTTACTTTTATGTAGGTACTCGTACATTGAATCCTTCTCAGACATATGTTTGTGCTTCAGTCATGTGCAACGCCCACCGCTTTAACACCTCCTCCTCCTTACCCGCAAATGACTAACCCATTCACATAAAACTGAATGTGTTTAAAATCCTTGCGATTAGCAGTTATTGTTCAAAAAATAGGCATATCAAACAGTCAAGTCACACATTCGCCTTTTTTCAACAAAGGTAAATAATCTACTCTGCGTAGCACCCCACCCAAAAATGAAACGCTATATTCTGTGTCCGTAAACACAGTATACCTATAAGGATCCTCTCCTTTACAGCCTGCCCTCGTAGTCATAATCATCGCCGATTATACGCGCTATCAAATACAAAGGGGAGAAGGTCATTTCATTCTTTCATAGGTCATCCTTGTATCGACTCCGCCATTGGATCTGGCAATGCTGCTTAGTTGTTCATATTTGCATGAACCCCAACCGGCTTTTATGGATTCAGTAGCTCATACATCCGCTGTACCAACGATTTCACTTCCAACGATAGAAGTATTAAGATTGTACGCAAATCCATTATTCGTTTCGTATTTTTGGTGCAAAATTGTTTGCAAAACTGTTGCCAAATGTTTGTTCGTCCAGAATAATCCAGCGGGCGCCGCGAAATGTATATATGCACATACACACAACCAGGAATGTGGTAGCTATGCGTCTTTCTCAGTCACTCGTTCGTAAAATGAAAACTTCTGCGCGAGCACAATCCCATTTTGGCAGCCATTTTATGTGGGATTTCGCTATACACGCACACACACACACTTCCGATACGATATACCCAGGCCCACTCTTTTGATAAGAAAAATCAAACATTTTCTGCTTTGTTCGCCGCCACAGTATCCACTCAACTGCAAGTTTCTACCAAACAATCAAAAAAGAGAAAGAAGGAGATAGAGAAAGGGACCAGCAGCGAGCAGCAACTTTTCAAAAAATGATTCATTCTCCAAAACGAGTAGGTACATATATAGTATCTATATATATAGTCAACGAACGACAGAAAATCATACACACGTCCAATATATACATATATATCCATTTGCACATAAGCAGCAGCTATCAAATGTTGAATCATTAATTCGCGGTGTGGATATCCCACACACCCTTTCTCGTCCTTCCTACTCTACAACAGGCTATAGCCGACAGCGCGGCATATATGCAAACCGTCCTTTCCTCATCATCAATCCACAAAGTAAGTTTTTCACGCGATTTCTTATTCGCAGTGCACCCCCACACCCTAATACAATTGCTGCCGAGCGAGAGGTGGTAGTTCTGTTCCGATATCTGGAATAAGTTCCAAACCAACCAAAGGAACTGAGGATGGTAGATGCCGACGACGAGTACAAACCGATATACACAGAACAAGAGAAAGAAAAATGCGATACCGGCGTGCTGGTCACACCCTTGAACTTGTGTGCTTAGAGCACCGACTATTTCAGATTCAGACATATATTTACGAAATCGCCGAGGGTATATTTTATCATACAAATGCAATTTTTGGTACTCACCTCAAAACCGTTCGATTGTGCCCAGATGTTACCATCGTGCCCAGCGATGGCCGCTTTTGAAACGCACTGCGAGGCCAAAAGTTGGTTGTCGACATAATCCTGCCAGCTCATGTTGATGTGTGTATTTTATTTGTTCTGTTGTTATTTTAAATACAAAAAAAATTACTTTCTATTGGCAAAAATTTTTAAGCGAAGATTAAATGGAAAAACAACATTTTTCACTGATTTTACTGGATTGAATTAGGTATATTTTTTAAAAAAATTTTTTTTTTGTTCCTTTTAGTTATATAGATATATTCACGTTGGCTGATATAATGTTGTCTCTCTTTTGCAAATTATACGTATATACGCAACTACTAGTGTGTGTGGAAGTGTATAAGCACATAAATTATCGGAAATTTTTGCAGAAAAGAAAAATTGGAGAAAAATCAAATTAACTTTACAAGAATTAACACCTACATTTATTTACGGAAATTAAAATGCTTTTTTTGCAGCAAAGCGAGTACTTTCTTGTTGATTAAATGTGAACTTTTTGGGTAGAAAAAAATCGAAAATGGCACACCACGGGATGACTAAACGAAACTTTACACTGTGAGATGTCGGCTGCAAATGGCTATGGCTGAATCTCTACTGTAGTAGATTGAAATTTTACCAATCAGCAAAAGATGACGAACCGGTTAGGTGAGTGAGAAGCCAATAGAGGACGCAACGTATGCGTACGTATAAGTGATGCCAAGCTCATAGAAAAAAAATATGAATTTGAATTTTATAATTTGTTAAATTTTTTTATTTTTTGTTGCAATACTGGGTAAGTTAAAAGCAGGTCAGTCCCGCAAAACATGAACCAATAAATCAAGTCTAATTTACCAAGTTATAAGTTCCAACATGATAATATTGCAACAACCAGAACAGGGAAACATACAAAATGGCTTCTTTTAACTTTACACAATACTTGTGCTGTTGTTCGAGGGCGTAGGCAGATACAAAATGTTAAAGGAATAACACGAAAACTTTTCAGATTGTTTAAACAAAGAAAGTGAATGAATTCAGACATTAAAAGTTTCGGCTGAATGCCGATCCCACAATCGGTAATCTTGAAACGGTTGTACAGAAACACAATGCGTAGAGGCGATCAGTGTCATTCTAGTAACAATTCAGTATTATATTAGAACATTAGAACATCATTTGTTTAATAAAATGATGAAGACAACTCACTGTCACTTTCTTGTACAGAGAAGAAAATTTATATTTCAGAATTTCCCCACCACTATACCATGTACCGAGAGCAGTCTGAGGGCTCCAGGATTTGGAATCTGTTCCACCAAACTCCAAAGTATTCTCCTAAAATAATGTAAATGTACCTATTAAAATTGTTTTTCTTGTGCAGAAAGTTTAGACTAAGAAAATGAAGAACAAGGTAATAATTTTATTAATTATTGCATAATACTGTAACAGACAATTTATATATGCAGATAGATCGGTGGAAAATGTATCGCATAATCTCAGCAACCAGTCCTTGTCCTGTGCATTTGTATATCGCATAATTGTTTCAAATGTTTCCATTATGTTATTTCGCTTTGACTTTGGCTATCGCTATGTGATTCAACAAAAGAATGCATTTTTCAATACATTCAGTCATGTTATCTTGACAACGTGCAACTGAACGATGCCCGAGTCAAGGCTGCCACAGCACCAGTCCAAAAAACAACGACAAAACGACCTGTGAAAACTGAACGAAATTTTCGATTGGCAAATGACTCAGAATTCGGCAAGATGGAGCCTTTCGCTTGGTTTTTACAAATCAGAATCAGCACGTGTGTAAAAAGTGCCAAACTAAACTCTAATTATGTGCGTAAATATTAATTTAAAATATTTTAAATATACCAAAAACAGTAGATTAAATCCTTCTCTGTGGCTTAAAAATAAATTTATTTAAGTTGGACCCCAGATAAAGGGAATATATTGTTTGAAAATTTTTTTGGGTGTAAAAAATGTCGATCGATGTATATTTTCCCCGTAGTCGTCGGTCTTACTCTAGAACGTACCAACAAAAAAATATTCTCGGTGTTACTTTTTTTCACGAAATTTAATATATTACAGCAATGCATGTATTTTATTTGATTTGCGGTTAATATTGATGTGGAACGAATAAAAAATTAGCAAATTTCTGGAAAAGTGAAATATCACCATAAATGTCTGCATAATTAATTTTTTTTTTGTATTCGTACTATGTACTCTGTGCACTGTGCCACTTCTACTGCTATGGTTATGTACACTACCATTTCTCACTTCATACGTGTATGAAATGAGATTTGCAGATGCAAATGGCGATTGCAAATAATATAATTACGATATTGAGTCTAAGAAAAGACTAATTAATTAAATGATTGTCCACAATTAAAGTTTTGGTTGAAAATTTTGTCATTCCAGGGATGATCGTACCGAATTAACTCATGATGGACCCGCTGGTATGGACCCTGAGGGTGTAATTGAATCAACATGGGATGAAGTCTATGACAACTTCGATGATATGAACCTGAAGGAGGAGCTTTTGCGTGGAATTTACGGTTATGGTTTTGAGAAACCATCCGCTATCCAGCAGCGAGCTATTATCCCCTGCGTTAAAGGTCGTGATGTCATCGCACAGGCCCAGTCTGGTAAGTTTCCTTCGCAAAAGCATCAATAAGCTTGAAATTTTGTATTAGTCCTCCATTTCGCGCTCTGATTCGGCGTCCTTCAGCTGATGACCATTACGGAAATCGAAGATCGCCCGCCACCCAATCCTTTCATACGTAAATTCAATAATTTGGTCCATTATCTGCTCAAACAGCGCGTTTGGCTAATATTTGAGCAACTTTTAACAGTATTTAGCTAATAAATTAAAAACGTGTCCTCAATGAAATGCGGTTACTATTTTCACTGGTGATTAATTTCAGATGACTTGTAGTAACGGTGGGGATTACCCGTTCAATATGCAGTGTTGAAGTGCATTGATAGGAGTTTGTACGAAATGTAGTTGTAATTGTTGGTGAATTATCCTAATTTATTTCAAACAATTTCTGTTTTTCTATCTACGGAATTCAAGGATGGGGGAGGTGAGATTTTAAGTTGAGTGGATTTCATTGGCTTTTTCTTTCGATCACAGCAAGTAACGGGAGAAAAACTACAACTGAATCTAAGTGTACGCAAATATTTCGGTTTTATTATCTTGTGATTACAACCACGCAGGCAATTTGGTGATAAGGCTGTAACTGAGCATGAAGGAGGCAAGTGTTTTTTTTTTTTGGTTATTTTGAGATGATTTTCTCTGTGTATACAGTTTAAATACCCATTTGTTAACATCAAGAAGTGCAGCATGGAACGGTCTAGCTGTTGATTGCCCTTCATTTTTCGCAGTTTATATTAACGTTGGTAGTTGATACGTTTTCAAAAACGGCACATCTGTTAAATAGTTTAAAAAAATTGTTTATGTGCTTAATGCGGATAGTGAGCGCACCTGTAAATACCCTGTAAATGCAGCGCTGGGAGGCTAGACAATTATCGAGTCTCCTACTCTCCTTTCACATAAATTAGACGAACTAAGAACCTTTATCGGTTACCATACCAAAGTTACATAGTTTTCTTAAGTTGAAAATTAACTAAAAAGAGCTTTTCAAAAATCCATTTAAATATTTGGCCAAAACTTACAGGAACTGGAAAAACTGCAACATTTTCCATTGCCATACTTCAGCAAATCGATACGTCCATTCGCGATTGTCAGGCGCTCATTTTGGCACCCACTCGTGAGTTGGCTAGCCAGATCCAACGCGTTGTCAATGCACTTGGAGAATTCATGAAAGTCTTCAGTCATGCATGCATTGGTGGAACGAATGTCCGCGAGGATGTTCGCAGCTTGGAAAGCGGTTGCCATGTCGTAGTCGGCACACCCGGCCGTGTATACGACATGATAAATCGTAAAGTGCTAAGGACAAATAGCATCAAGCTCTTTGTGTTGGACGAGGCTGATGAGATGTTGTCGCGTGGTTTCAAGGATCAAATTCAGGATGTCTTCAAGATGCTTCCAAACGATGTCCAAGTCATCCTGTTATCCGCTACCATGCCACCTGATGTATTAGATGTGAGCCGTTGTTTCATGCGCGATCCAGTTAGCATTTTAGTCAAGAAGGAGGAATTGACCCTGGAAGGTATCAAGCAGTTTTACGTCAACGTTAGGCAAGAGAACTGGAAACTGGGTACATTATGTGATTTATACGACACACTTTCCATTACTCAATCGGTAATCTTTTGCAACACCCGACGCAAGGTAAGTGCATCGCCCGACCCAATAGATTCGCACCATAAAAAGCTTTCGATTAATACAGGTCGATCAACTTACCCAAGAGATGACCGATCACAACTTCACTGTCTCGGCAATGCATGGCGATATGGAGCAGAGGGATCGTGAGGTCATTATGAAACAATTCCGTTCGGGATCTTCCCGTGTCTTGATTACAACCGATCTGTTGGCCCGTGGCATTGATGTCCAGCAAGTCTCACTAGTCATCAACTATGACTTGCCATCGAATCGTGAAAACTACATTCACAGGTAGGTCCAATGAAAATTCTCCCTCATTCACCTACTAACTGATACTTTTCCCGTGCAGAATTGGACGTGGTGGTCGTTTCGGTCGTAAGGGTGTAGCCATCAACTTCATTACAGATGAGGACAGGCGAATCTTGAAGGACATTGAACAGTTCTACCATACAACAATTGAAGAAATGCCAGCTAATATCGCAGATCTTATTTAAATTTTGAGCAGCCGCAATGTCAAAACCAACAACAGCAGCAACAACAACAACCAAGTGCGCTCATTAGCAGTTACAACAAACCACAACAAGCTACAACTAAATTAAACAACAAAAAAAAATAAAAAAAGAAGGAAAAACAACAAAACCAACAACAATTTGTTTAAGCTTTTATAGATATATATATGTCTTGAAAAATAATAAAAAGCTAACATATTCATTCATCCATTGTCTAGAAAATAATTTATACATATTATATATATATAAACAAAAAAGAAAACAGAAATGAGAGAATACAGTTTTGTTTTTCCAGAGACGACTACTTTTTTTTCTCCTTTTCTTATCCTTCTCTTATTCCTATTATTTCGTTTTCCTAGTTTTTATACTTAAGGAACAATGATACACATTCTATATTTTTTTTTACCTATAAAAGCAGCTTATATATTTAAAATCTAAATTATACATATAAACAAAACAAAGTAAACATTTCATAGGTATGTCGAGTATTAGCAATTTATACTGTGTAATCAAAGTAACGTGAAACTAATAAATATTCTTTCTTAATATGGCGATGCACGTTGTTAATGGAGATTACAGTGAGTGTTTTTTTGCCCTACACAATGCTGCGGTAGTAATTTGTATTTCCATCCATACATTCGTTGGTGGTAGTTGTAGGTATTGAAAAGGATATCGTGAGTTAGGGTTGCAAACCGGATAGATACAGATTGTTGGGTAGGGTACTGCCTCCATTGTTGTGAGCAGGGCGTGTCGGTGTCGTGTCCATATGTCAGGATTGTTGTTGTAGTTTTGTCTCTTTGTTCGGCTGCATTTTCTTTTGCAAGGTGTTTAATGTTTGCTTGGGCATTTAGCTTAAATTCAGGCATGAGGGATGCAATCACAGTCACGTGGTGACTACTACGGTTTGTTGCAGTTGTAGGTGGTTGAACAAAATCGGTGTAAAGAAAATATAACGTTTTATGACCTTTTTTTTGGAATGTGTACTCGATTTGTGTTAAGTCTATTAACTAAACACGGGGTCTAATCGTTGCATCTAAGAAGAAACCTGTACTACTGCGGAGTAATGGAGGTCTTCCGAAAGAAGGTGCTTTATTATTACTTGGGCGTATTTTCGGCACTTTTCAGTTGGCCAACGCATTAGAGGAAACGAAGCGAAGCAAACCTAATTTAAGCCACTAAAAGTTTGTCCTAGTCTTAAACCCTTTTGTGTACTTAAATGCAAACAGAGTGATTGTGCGAATTTTGCTTGATCTATGATCATTTTAGAGAAATAAAAACAATTGGATTGGGGGTTTTTTTTACGAAATCGGTAAAAAATTAATAAATTTTTGTTCGAACAAACAATTTCGCTTCGTAGTGTACAAAATATTAACGAAATATTCGTCAAGCTTTGACACTTGAAAAGCCGATTGGCTGTTCGATTTGCATACAGCGGCTCGCTCCATTTTCTAGGGCGGCTAGATTTTCTGAATAGAAAAGAAAATCAGAAACAGAATCTATAACAGGTATGATTCACACAATTAATTACTAATTCCTTATCAATATTTGGATAAACAGCTATCTAATCAATGTTTACTATGCGGGTCTTGCCATTGCCAGGTGTTCTTCAGTGGAAAACTCAACAGTCGTGTGTTGTCGGCCGTCAATTGCGTGTGACATCTCCCTTGACATTCAATTATTGTTTTTTTTTTTTCGAATCGACACCACCACCTAGCATGATGTTCTAATCTTTTACTTGATGGGTGTTTTGCGAGAAAATTTTATTAACCAAGTCATTTCCAATTGAAATCAAAACCGAGATACAACTACAATGGGACAGCATGTCTCCCGGACGGACTTTGAGTGGGTGTACACGGAGGAGCCACATGCCAGCCGAAGAAAAATCATTCTCGAAAAGTACCCACAAATTAAGGAACTTTTCGGCTGTGATCCGAAGTTCAAGTACATCGCCGGTTCAATGGTCTTGGTACAGATCCTAATGTTGTTTCAAATAAAAGATTGTTCATGGCCGACTATTTTCCTGACGGCATACTGCTTCGGAGGAATTCTGAACCATTCGCTGATGTTGGCTGTGCATGAGATTTCTCATAACTTAGCTTTTGGTCATAGTCGACCGCTGGCGAACAGGATTTTGGGATTCATTTGCAATTTGCCTATCGGATTGCCGATGTCTATATCGTTCCGGAAATATCACTTGGAACACCATAGGTGAGTTACCCTCAACTAAAACCGCAGCCATATACGATTACGTGACCAGAAAAGCAGCTCTTATCGGTCGTCGTAAGGTTTTGCGAATGGCAATATGGCATACATAAATAAATTATACGCGTTACCTTCCTTCCATTACTGATCGGGCAATAACTGGACAATACGATTCGAGTTCTCTTTTGTGCCGAAAGAGTATTTGTTTGAAAACGTAGCAATTTCTATTGAATAATTTGACATTTTATCTAACATATACATTACAACCTTCGGCTATCGTGTTATTTAATTACTTATTATCATGCGAGCCTAATGAACATGTTCGTAATTAAATAGTATGTAGGTATCTTATACCTAAACTTGTGGATGTTAACGTTAGTGAAAGTTTTTTTTTTCGAATTCCGTTCAAAATTGATAATTTGAGTATCAAATGGGAATATGACATCATGGAAATGAAAGTGCATTTGTATACAACCGCATTATCTTACTTGTTTGTTTTTTGACTTATGCGTCGCGCGGTTGTGCCATTATGGCCTTATTAACGTCGTGCGTTCTTAATAAAATAACCAATCACTGTTACTGCTTACTCAATGCTCATGTAGAACGAGTGCCTGGACAATAATCTTATCGCACTGCGATGTGACATGTACTCCAGTCAATGCATGACAATTTTTAATATATTTCAGATACCAAGGTGACGAAGTGTCAGACACCGATATACCTACTCTACTAGAGGCTAAACTTTTTTGTACGACTTTTGGAAAGTTCCTTTGGGTGTGCCTGCAGCCGTTTTTCTACATCTTCAGACCACTCTTGATCAACCCGAAGCCCCCGCTACGCATGGAGATATATAACGGCGTCGTTCAGATCACTTTCGATGCTTTGGTCGTGTATTTCTGTGGATACAGGTCTCTGGCGTACCTTCTAATCGGTTCAATCCTAGCCATGGGCCTACATCCCGTCGCGGGCCACTTTGTTTCTGAGCATTATATGTTTGCCAAAGGCTTCGAAACCTACTCGTACTATGGTCCACTCAACTGGATCACATTCAACGTCGGCTATCATAATGAACATCATGATTTTCCAGCTGTGCCCGGCAGCCGCTTGCCAAAAGTTAAGGAGATTGCCCCAGAATTTTACGATTCTATGCCTCAACACACCTCCTGGGTGCGCGTGTTGTATGACTTTATTATGGATCCAGCTGTGGGTCCTTACGCCCGCATAAAAAGACACCAACGTGGCCTTAAAACATAAACAAAAATCAATGAAATGGACTGGAAACTTAGCCACTCGTAATCTCAGTTCTTCAGTGTTATTATTAATATTTGTAAGTGCATATTGTTTGTATTCCTTTATTTTTATATGATTGGCACTTGTAGATTACGGAAGTAGTCTTTAAAAAAAAACAACTACACAACTTGGTTTGTTTTACATTGTCCAAGAGATTTATTTAACAGAGTGCAGTTTATAGTTTATCTAAAGTATTATTATTAAGTTTATTATGCCAAAAAAAAAACCCAACAACAATGAACAAAAATGAATTCTTAAATCGACTAATTTATTGCGTGTACCTTTATTTCATATATGGATATTGATATTATGAACAAAAAAAAACACTACACAATATGTATTCCGCTTTTGTCGCTTAAATTAATGTTTTTAGCACTAAGATTCGATTTTTGTTAAACTAACTCAAACAGTGGATTCAAGACTTGTAATGTAAATAAAATCAACTATTTTGAAACAAAATATCTACGTACGCAGACAAAATCGCGTTATTTTTATCGTCCTTGGTTAAATTTGTTTTCGTATCAACGAATCAGAACAAATTCATTCATTTGGTGTTACAGCAAAATCAGGAAGTTACATTTTACTAGTCAGTCAGTCAGTATTCCAGTTCGAGAGCCAGTTTCAGTCGGCCGTGCAATTTTAGCGAGTTCAGGTAAAGGATACGCGAATGCCAGAAGTGAAATAAGCAACAGCAAACGTTGTAAATTGCTGACGTTTAGAAAATACTTAAAAAGTAAAAATAACGTGTCTTACACAACAAGCTAAAATCAAATCGTTATCTGAAGAGGTGAGTTGTTATTTTTACGCTTATAAAATATCAGCGTTCCAAAATCTTAGATTGTGCAGTACAAAGATAGCATAAAATCTGATATGATACGGAAAAATATAAAAAATTCCTATTTTACGATAGGTAACTAACCTAGTACTTGCAAAATCGGTTGGTTTTGCATTTTTGGAAATATAACAATCAATTTGACTGAACTCGTTGACGTCTCAGTGAATATCAGTGGAGAATCGAGGGCGATTTGCTTAAACCACACGAAAGAACAAGATGCGTTACAAATGTATATTTCTACAGAACTTTCAATATTGGAACTAACACAGTTCATTTGCAATAATCGGTCATGCACATAAATTTCAGTTGTATTTTTAAAATTACCTTCTTTTCCTTTCAAATTTGTTATTACTAGTAGCCAACTTTTGCAAATTGTCTTTTTGACACCTCTAAGATTTTCTACAATATATGATATCAATTCGACAAACAAACCACAGTCGAATACTTATCTAAGTTCGAATGCATTATCTCTGGGGAACGGACTTATTATGCCACTCAATGAAAAGGGCTCGTCAGACACGTCGGTATCCGGTAGAATACTTGTATGAGTGTCAGAAACGATAAAGTCGCCAACTGTTTGTTTATTTATGAACATATGTCCCTTCCCGTTAATGTCAGCTCTGAAGGTGGCCACTAAATTTCGATCATTTCAATTACTTGACAATGACGTCAATACTGTCCCTGCGGTCGCTGCTCAGTGCTCGGTCTTAAATCGTTTCATTTTGTCAAAGAGACGAATGCATTGAGGCCAAATGTATATCCAAGAAATGTTACGCAGTGGCCCGGTTTATTGACCTGGCTAATAAATTCTTCATTCGAATAATAAAGAAGATTCTTTTTACGGAAGGATTGGTCATTGGGACAAAACCGTGACTGAAACTGCTTTCACAAAAAAACTAGTGTAAGTTTTGGCATACAAGAAGTAGTGTACGTCATGTAAAATATAAACCTCAAGAAAATCATTATACTTGTCCGTCCATTCAATGTCTCGTGATTAGCGAAACAAACAAAAACCGGGCATAAATCAAAATCATTCACATTTCAAACATCTCTAAACAAAATTATTCAAACGCATATACATATTTAAGGTCAACATAAACAAACAAGCAACAGGAAAAAAAAAATATATAAATTTCGCCTATCATTGTCATTCAGTTTAACCACGGTCACTATTGACCTCATCAGGACAAGGTCAGGTTTTCGTTAAAAAACCGTGTCACAAATGTATAATATTTAAAGAAAATAAAACTCTTCTGCTAAGTATAACAAGCGGTGTCCCGAAATAGCTTGCAAAGAGCGCGGGTAGAAGGTATCTCAAGAATCGATAAAAATCGCTACATCTCCAATTCGCATGTGACGACAATTTCTCCATTTGCTTCTCAGGATGACACTCAGTTTATGTGTCCGCATTGTTCTTTAGCGCACTTGTACTTGACCTTAAAAAGCTTATCGTCGTAAATCTGCTGCTATTTTTAAGGTGGCCATAACTCTTCGCTCGGTACACACAGGACTACAGGCAATCGCGCCCGCCCACCTGTGCACAGCGAAAGGGCATTTCATACACTCAAATGCTCCTTGATAAGCTTTCGCTGTACAGACGGGAAAACGAGGAACACTGCGAGATGTGTGCTCTGAAAGTTGGAAACAATCTGGAGCTTTCACGCTCATCATTATTAGAGAGCAGCATCTTTCTCCGTAATATTGAGGAGCATCACTTGGCCGTTACTCCGGTGTTGAGTATGTTCGCAGTCGTTTATTCAAAAGATACTTATAAAAACGAGAGTATTGACAAATTCAATAGCATTACGTTTTAACGCATCCTCTGGTTCTCATCTGCTCTGTCATTTTATTTATTTCTATTCTTTGCGCTGTTTCAAGCAATTTCGTTACATTTTTCCCACAAGGATATTTGAACAAGACGTATTTATTATATGGCTTTGCCTGAATAATTTGTTTGACATCGTAAAGGATATTCTGTGAAACAAAATAAAATTTTCATCGGAAATGTGAAGAGATTGATTTAAATCGGTTCAATTCCCTGAAGTGTTGAAGTGAGATAGTGATTTTAGAAATTGTTCTCAATTTCAAGATTTTGGAAACTTGAAAACTTGAAAAAAAGCAACAACATTTCTAAATTGGATTATATCTGCAAGTTTGCGCGACGCCGCCGCTGGGAATTCATCAATCCTCATGGGAAGCTTAGGTAAGCTGTTTTATTACATTCGTATCTATTTGTATTCGTATATTTGTGTAGAGCTTGGTTATATTTTTTATTGTTTCTCGATTATATTCAGTTGTTGTGTTGAGGACGAAATAGGTGCACATTTTCCAGAGCAGAATTGACAGAGAAGTGTCACAAATGTTCCACTTCAAAGTTTGCTAAGGAAATCCTTGTTAAATTGTTTTATAATTTATCCTTGTGATATATAAGCTAATTTGAACTAACTTTAAAAGGTCCTGCTAGGGGAGGTACGATTACTGATTCAGTGATTTAAAAACCCGCGCGAATTTAAGCAAATTGATATTGAAAAGTGGTGAATTTAGTAGGAAAAAATACCACACTCCTAAAATGTAGGACCTTACGACAATGTAAAGGGTATTTAGGGAGATTTCATATAAATCATGCCTAGCTAGGGAGCATTCTCTCAGTGGCTACGCAAAACGTGTATTTTTCCACTGTCCCACGTTTGAATAAAAATACCTAAAAAAAAAACTGTCGTGAGAAAGCTTCACAAATCTGCTCATTTCCGTTCGGATGTGACGGCTAACCCTCGACAATCGCCGCCATATTCAGCAATCGGCATGTGACGCATTTATATCAATTTCAAAAATTTATACCTATAACCAAATACTCCCAGAAGAATGTCAATGGATATAAATATGAAAAGTAACCGACTTACAGCCCGTTTTAAGCAAAAGAGGGTTACCTCTTCCCGTATGCAAAAAATGCCCTTTATGAAAAAGCGAACAAAATGTTTCCCAAGATATTTCCGCCGGTAAATTTTCGCCAATCTGCCAAATGGAAGAAATGCACTAACGGGTAGGTATTCGTATGTAGTCCCGCATTGACTACACAAAGTCTCATAGTGTACTAAAATTAAAGCTCAAATTATTTGTGTTTCTTACTTTCCAGTAATTTTCCCCGTTGCAGAAATATAATATTTCACAAAATTTACTGAGAAAAGTACGCAGGAACCTTAAATTAAAACAAATTAAAATTTGTTCAGTCGCCAAGAACTTTTAATCTTATTACGCCTAACTCTAAATATTTGAATTCGTCCCGCCTCTTTTTCGTTCATGTGTCCAGACTGTGGAATTCACTGCCTACAACCATCAAGCAAGTAATAGGAGCCAAGCAATTTAAAAGTGCTTTATTTGCACACTTCGCGTCATTGTAATCTTTTCTTATAGATGTCTTTTTATTTCATCTCTCATTTCAGCTTTTCTCTTCCCCCTTCTTTTTCCCACTTTTCCATCTATTTGACTCCTTGACTCCTCTGTATCATTAATATTTTTTTTTTTTTAATTTTAATTTAATTTAAGATTTGGTTTAAATTGTAAATTTAATTTAAACTAAATTCAATTTAAACCTTCATCTAATTGTGCTCCTTATTTTCGAAAATTAATTTAATTTGCATATTGTTGTGAGCTTTCTGTACTATAAAAGACTCTTGTTCTTATTTGTACCTTGCCAAATAAACTGAAACTGAACTGAACCTGCTTGCTTACTCACCCAACTCTTAAGAGTCTCGGTTTATGACATTAGGGGTTTTTTATTTTGCCCACATGATCTGTACAGATCGTTGAATTCCATGGCTTAATACGAGATCCAACTGTTGTGATAAACCATGGAAATCAATGATCTATATAGATGATGTATGGGTAAAATAACAAACACCTATTGCAGTCCTCTTTCCTAATTTTACATATTTTCACTTTAGTGGATACATATTTTTGACTTAAGGGTCACCCACAATGGAATTTGTCGAGTTTTCCCTCGACGCATTATTTTAATACAATCGCACCTTGGCTGAACCCCAAATGCGTTTCAAAAATAAATCACATCGCTCTATCTTATTATAAATAACATTTGAAGAGTTTTTGTTGAGTTCGAAAAATCCTTTGTAACTTCTTTAAGTTTTGAATTTGGTTTGCGTTCTCAGTTCATTCCGACTACAAATGCACAGCCATCCGCAAATATATCTTCACACAATAGGTATCCATTTCAAAGTTGAACAACTTAAAATATTAATTAGCACATAAATTAGAAAGGCCATCTCCTTAAAAGTAATAAATGTCAAATGTCTGCCAATAAAATTGGACGCTTTTTCACCTTTTATGTTAAAACATGTTACCGAACATTGCAGGATGCAAGCGATAAACCACGAATAAAGCATCTACCTGCACTTGTCCTACAAGTTTGACCAAGTAAATTGTATAACATTCGGCATTGAATTGGAAGCCGTATCGAAACTCCAATTACACATCCAAAGTTAGGTAATTGCTCATAAGAATAAGTGGTAGTGGCCATAAAAGTGTGCAGAGCAGCCGTATACAAGAAGCGTACACACAACCATTTTATGGTAAAAAATATATTATCTTTTTTATTTATTTACTTAATTTTTAAAGATTGGGAAACGATGGATTTATCTTTTTGCAGTTTTAACATTCTTAGCTAAATCGATATTTTCCACATTGACGTTGATGAATCGGCATTTAAAATGCTGTTTATTCTATTGAATAACTTTCACTTTAGAATTATCCTCCTCTTATAATAAACACATTTGGTTTGGTATGGTGATCCATCGAATTAGTTTGCTCAATACTGCACGTGGCATTTTTTTTTTTTGATAAAGTGCTCAAAGCATTTATGATTTATATTTACTCACGCTTAAGAGGTGGTGGTGGTTGTGTACCATTTAGCATGGAGAAGTTCAAATAATCGATTGATAGATTTATCATGTTTGTCTGCTGAAAAAGTATGATGGTTTTGGGTTCCAAATATGCATTACCTATTACTATATGTGTTTTTATAAAGAAATGGAATTTAAAATACTTGAATAATCAGGCAGAAACAAATAGATTTTTATCGTTCAAACTTACGCCGTTTAAGTCACAGCCACTCTCTGAGCACTACATGTTCATCTTCAAACGTATTTAATACGCGGCTGGCAATGGTGTTAAAATATTTTAATGCAATTCAAAACCACAGGTTCTAAAAAAATTACCTTGAGGGTAAAATACAAGGACCGCATTTTTAAATAAACTTGCTAAACCGTAACCGGCATAGCATTGAAACTCTGATCTCAATCCATTTATCATGAGCCGGAGCTCATAAAACATCTGTTCATTTTCTTCCAAACTCTTGATATTAGCCCGCTATTTATACCATAGTCAAAAACGTTTTAATGATCATTTAGCTTTGATAGTATATAAAAAAAAAGAGTTGTTTGCGCTATTTCATCCCCAGCTGAAAGACGTACTTAACAAGCAAAAGGTGCATTCTCGCCACGCTCTAATTCTACTCGTTCCTTGGACCCAAATCGACCTCGAACCCGCTCAATACCACATCGATTCGCTATGTGCATCAACGAGAATTGTATATTGTTCCAAAATATGTTCTCCTCGCGAAAAACCACATTCCTTAGTCGATTGATTAAATCAATTCCATCAAGCAGTCATCACTCTCCGATCTGTTCAAGTACAATCATCACAAAGCAGCAGGTTCAACAAACAATATCGGCACGGTTCTTATTCTTTTTAGTGTTTAACTAAAATGTATGATTTATTAATATACCTCAAAGAGAATCAAATAGCACATACAAATATTCATTTGCCTTTAGTCTGACGTATGCTAAGCCAAACCGAACAAATTTTGATTAGAACCTATTAAATTTGTTCATATAATCAACACATACATTTTTTACTATGTAAATAAACAGCAAATTATAGAAAATTATTTCAATTTCAAACGCAGTCTGCAGACACATGTAGATATGTATTATCGTATAAAATAAATAATTTGTCAGAAACAACCTCATGGCAGAATAATAAAGTCAGGAAGCTGTTAAAAAAATGGACAAAAACATATGAATTCAATTTAAAATAGCAACAAAGGAATAGAGAATTTATACCCAGGCATTAGTTCATAACTTTCCAATTTTTTTCCTGACCTATTTTTATCTACATCGCTCTGACCAATAAACTAATCGCGAGGCCATGTTTGCCATTTAATTCACCTGAGAGTATACCTATCTTAACAAAAAGAAAAATTAAATACAAATATTAAAAAAGGAGAATTAAACAAAATCAAATACCGCTTCCCGCAAGGGATGTTTGTGGTGAAAAAAAAAAGAATCTTGTGCGAAATATAAACGAAAAATTGTACGTGGGCCGTGCCAAAAACGCATTTTCAATTTCTAGTTACAGACCACAAATTCGAAGCAGAGCCGAATGGTTCTATACATTCAATGGTGTTTCACTGAACACTCTTTCATCAATTGACATTGTCGATTATTAACTGTAATTTCTCATGCATACACCATAATGAGCTCTGAACCTGAGAACTCTTGTTTTCATTTGTCATGTCGCAAAATAAATACACACAAAAAAAAAAAGCAAAAAAAATAAAAATAAGAAAAGTCGTTTGACCGCTCTCACTTTCAGTCTGTTTTTATACCGCAGATTTTGTATAAAAAAAATTGTTTTGCTATTCACGAACAACAGAAAATATGATCAACAGAGAACGGGAAGAGTAGGCAAGAGCAGAAGATTCAAAAATCTATCGACTACCCACGCGCTCAAGAAAGCAGACACATTAAATAAAATACAAAATGTTTCGGGTCGTCGATGTGGCAATGTGTGTGTGTGTGTGCAAAAGGTAATCAAGCAAATACACTCGGGCTGTAATAAAGTCCTTCGATTTGCGTCATTTTGGTGCTGGAAAATCCCTTCATCTTCTTTCATGGTTATTTATGGGAACAATTGATTTTCTATTCTTAAAGATGGCTAGGATAAGATAAAAGTCGTGTCTTCAAGTTTATTTCCGGATTTTATCTATCCTAGGTGTGACATGACTTCTTTTTTGCTACAAGTTCTTGAAGTAAACTACGTCAGCATGTTTCGTCATTGTTCGGGTAGCCATGGCGTATACGTAACATTTTTTTTCTTAGCCTTTTAATCAATGTGAAGTGCCCTATCCGATTTGGATGGCATCTTTGACAAGTCTAAGTGGGATTTTTTTTTCTTCACACGAAATTCGTTATCCTAATGCTAGGGGTCCTTTTTAATTTTATTTGACGTCATTGTCGGAATTGCTTACATATTCACATCCTACAATGATGGTTATTTGCTGCGAGTGAGTAATCCACTCGTGGGTGGTTGCTGGTTGCTATAATCAAATCAACCTGTCGTTGTGCGTTGTTAGGTAAACAATAAGGGGTAAATTGATTTGAGATTTCAGCAATTTTAAGACTCATAAATTGGAGCTATACTGTGTGTCGGGAAAATAAATATCTGGCTTGTTGCATCGGTATCACGGAATGGCGCCATATAATATTAATGATTTCCACTCCCACAGAAGCGAATCGGACAATGATTGAGTACAGTTAAACAGTGCACAACTTTTCTAACAGAGTTATAGTCTCGTACTAAGATATACTTAAGACTTTAAAGATTTATCGACGCAATATTTCTTAGCAATTTATTACAATCTGGTTAATATTTCGACTGTTCAGAGTTGTATAAAGTTTGTTCACCTTAAACGGGGGTGTATACTAAGGCGAGAAGAAATACATGCAACTGAATTTTGTATCAATTTTAGAATCAGGGGCGAATTTACCAAAAATTTATTAATTTAGGGCCAACGTCGCCCTATAATACATATACGCATATTTCTGAAGAAATGCAGGCAATGACAGTGAAAACCACATGGAAATGCGTTTAGCTCAGTCGTACAGAAAGACGCACCCAAGGGTAGTACGAAAAAACGTTGACGCACATTTACAGTCACTTTTTGACTGGAACGCCATAATTCTCTGTAAACATCGACAAACAGTGCTAATGCTGCCACCCCCAATTTCCGGAGTAAAAACATCTTAACTTTCCATTCATTCCGTGCTAAGCGTATGTAGAATTTTACCCATTGACTCCACTATAAAAAAGCGGATGCCAATATTTAGTATTAACAGCAATTTGCTCACTTCCCGTTGACGTTAAATAATTTGAGATTTTTTTGAATTTTACGACTTGTTGGATGTGTTGAATACAACTTACCTACCTGCTGGTGCTTATGGCTCTCATGGACTTAGTAGTAGAAGATAAAAGAGACACATTTAAGTGCTTTCCTTGACCTTCACTTAATTTTCTCTGCCAAATGTCATTTCAAAAGTATTAATTGATATTTATGACACGAGCTTTAAAGATTTTATTGCACGTGGCCAGAAAATCGCCTTGCAGTGTCTGTCCCATCGCAAAGTATTCAATTTAAAATACGAAACGAACATTATGTTAAAATAATATATTAACCATGTCAAACAAATCATAAAAATCGAATTAGATGTAGCCAAGGCATATTCAGGCTGTCTAAGAGGAACTCAAGCACGTTTTACGATCGGCCTACAGACAGACCACCAGGCTACGCATAAAACTCTTTGTTTTTCCTCTTGAAATTTATTTCAAATCGTATATCTTGAGCTGATAATAAAAAGCGGATCGACAGAAAAAAAAAACAGCCATATTTTTGTGGAAAATTCGGTGAATTGGTTATTGTTTTGTTAGCATGCGAGGCGGGTGTATATGAATATAAACAAAGTGACCGTGTCGTTTAAAACTTAACGAGCCCCACCGGCGATAATGACTGTGTAAACCATTCTCACCCACAACTGATTTTCGGTTTGTGATTCACCTCAATAAATACTGACGAACGTTTACACTTCAATCATGCAGATTCATTTGCAAACGAAAAACCGCAACAAAACAAATGTATATAAATCTAAGGCTATAAAAAGTGAAAAAAAAAATCCAATTAAATTTTAACTCATTAAAACAAAAGGAAAAACAACGAGAAAAGCTTAAATGAGATCACAAATCCAATAGAAATAATATAAATGAAAAACAAAGCGTTATTTCAAATTACCATCGATAAATAAACTAACGGTTCTAATGTAAACTACAACGGAAACAAATCGGCCATAGTGTGCACAGGCATGGCTAAAAAGTTGATCGACCAACATCGGCAGATCGATCCACGAACCTCGCAACTCGATCAAATGGGATAGATATTTTTGATAACCCACACGCTATTTCGAGAGCGTACAAATCCGAAAATAAATCCTACATGTTTATCGGTCCCCCGTCTCACTCGATGTATTTTCGAAGAGGAAATACATTTGTAGCTACATGTGCTAACACAAATTCAAAAGAAATTTGTTTCTTTAAAAAAACAAAAAAAAAAAAAAACTACCAAAGCAGCGGGTGGCTGCACGGTTTGCATTTGGAGGGAACCGTCCAAAGAAAAGTGGTTTCCCGTAACTTGAAAGCAATATGTCCATTTCCCAACAGTGAGTAATATTTTCAGATAAGGTTTCGAAAATTTGAATTATTGGAATGTTTTTCGTCTGGGCGTCACACAAATTAAGATATTGCCAATCAACAAGGCCATAAAGACTATTTTGATATTTCTCGAAAGTTTATTTTCACTTAAAAGTTCGTAGAAGTGCCATTTAGTTAAACTAATGTGCAGATTTGAAAAGAAAAACAAATACAACTGATGCATGATCTAAGTTGTATTTGCGGCCGTTCGATTTCAAGTGGTTTCAACTACACGCTGGCGTTCGGTAATAGGGCAATTCGGTGATATGGCTGAGTCATATATAGTTACCTTGAGTGTGACATGATAAGATATGTGGAAAGTTATTTAAATTTAATAATTCATTTGTGTGACACAACGAGTTTCGAGTTGTACGTGCGTTTTATCACTCGAACTGAAAACACTGGGTAGGTGCGAAAAAATACACATCACGTCGATGTGAGTGCGAGATAAATATAAATTGTTTACGACACATTTCATTTGTTGTAAGCATTTCGTTCTAGTCTGTAACAAATAATAACTGATTTACAATGACTGCAGTGTGTCTATATGTCAACCAAAATTGTTTATTAACTTGGCATACAAAGCACGTTACAAACTAGTCCACGAGATCTTTTATGGGTAGTACTGCAAATTGGGGTTGTAAATAAAAGGGTTCTACTAGTCGGACATTTGGTTGAATTATTTTAATCTAATGTATTTGAGTTCAACATAACCGACGTTTCGAAATGTTTTTTAGCAAAATAAAGTGGAAAATTCTCAGCAAACAAACAGAAAACAGTCATATACTTCGACCTCCTTTAAGCCACTTGCTTTTCAGCTGACTTGGCAATAAAAAGATGACAGCCAAAACTTAAAATTTGTTCGACCTTTTGCGTGTTCTCTTTTTTCGATCTTTTGAATCCTTGTTTCTTTTTTTCCGATCATTATGCAAAAAATTGGTCTTGTGTTTCAAATTATTCGCAATTATTATTATTCAAACCATGTTCCCATACGAAAAAGTTCCAAGAAGAGCACCTAAACAAAATGAAGAAAGCGAACAAACAAAGAATTTGGACACAAGATATTTCTGATAATAAATTTTCATAGACCTGTCAAATGAACGATTGCATTTTTTGCTTCAGCTTAGGGTGCACTTTCAAATTTTCCCTGCTATCTGTTCATTTACCGTACCCACTTATTTATTTTTTAAGCTTCAGGTGCATTTTCAAATATGTAATTGAAAAACAGAGTCTCTTTGGTAAGCAAAATTTATATTTTATATAAATGTTTATTTCAAACACCGCGCCAATTTCCTCATCCAGTTCTGACGCTTAATTCCGTTCGTCTGTTCGTACTCACACTGGCTGCCTATAGTTCTTGACCACGTCAATGCAGTTGTTACACAAGCACCTACGAAAACTTTACATCTCAACAAACCCCATACAGTCTGGAAATACGTGTACACTCATTTTCAAAATTTAAATTAAAAAAAAAAGAAAAATTTAAACATTTATCAAATCAGAAATATATTTTTAACATTTTAATTAAGTTTTTGACATCGAAGAAATAAAAAAAAACCCGTTAATTTCCTGTGTTTGTCATGCAAATTGGTAATAAACACTAAACCATCACCATTCCCACATAAACGAACGAGAAAGTTTGCTTTATATTTCCCGATTATTCGCATCACTTAATAATAAAAACAATCGTATATCTTTGACTCCTGGAAAAAACAAGAAACACTAAAACATGAATGATTTATGGTTTTCCTTTGATGTGATTAAAAAACGAGCAGAAAAACTATAGAGAAAAACCGAAAGCAACAAAGAATCCAGATACAAATCAGGGCGCCAAACCGTCTAAAACGCCGAGTCCGCCGAAATTAAGTCGCGTCGTGCGTAAGAAAGCAAAACAGCACGAAACAACGCCATTGAAAGTATCGAAATTTAGTCACTTTCCAAGAATAACACGAATTATGATTATTTATACTTTTGTAAATAAATAAAAATTGTAAGAGCGTACGCTGTGTCTGATCTCGAAATTGCCACTTTTAATTTTAATGATCAGTCAAAACCAGCACCGCCACGGAAAATGGAGAAAATAAAAGAAAAGAACTTGAAATCGTATTTTTCCAATATGAAAATTAAATTTTAACTCACGTCCCATGTTGATTGACTCAAAAAAAGAAGAAGAAGAGATAAGCCACACACCCAAAGCATACAATAATGTAAATTAACTTTTTCAAGCTCCTTGAGAGCATATTTACCTTTAAAATTACCTCATTAGAAAATCATTCTCAAAAAAAGGATAGAAAAGTGCGAAAACGCGAATCGCTAATTTTTAGTAGGCAATAAATTTCGGCCAACACAATTTCAAAATAATTACCAGCGAGAGGAGGCATAGTCAAGGGGGCTACAAAAACCAACACTAGCTAGCAATCTTTTGGACATTTTTCGAAAATAGAAAAACATCCTCTGTGAGGCAGAGTTGTTGTTGTGTATGCTGTGTAAATTTCAAGCTGCTTGGTGGATTAATTCTTTCTGGCGGGCACTGCTGACGTCAATTGGGTTTGGAAAGTATGTGCGGCGTGAATGTGTTTTTCTATGGGGGGGAATGGGCCAATGCGACATCAATAGCAATGGAACCGCAATGAGGCAGCGCGGCAGTCAGTGCTACCGAAAAGAGGCAGATGGTTGCGTGACGCAGAAATGCATGCGTTATTTAAATTTTTTACAATTATTGTTTCTTTTATCGTACGAAAATTTAACGTACTGACTGAACCCTTTCCATTGCCTTAGATGCAAATTGTCTACTACTTGATTCTGTAACTGGTTATATTTTATCTTACGTTTCAGATTGGGTGACGTTATGTAAAATGCACAACTAACTGATGCATATCACATTTCAGATGTGCAGAAATGCCAAAAGGTTAGAGCGACTAATTGATTTAATTTAACTTCATTTATTTACTAAAAGAAGCACAAAATATTAGCCGATTATGGTGGTTCCTGCATACCAAGTCTAAAACTGATCCAACAGTTAAACTGCGATTGATTGGTCATAATTTTTAATAAGCAGTTAGTTTGCATTTCACTTTTGCCTGCACTGATTCGACCGACCCCACACTCCAACGTGTTGTATAAAAATACGAGAGATACAATAACCTATGGCTACATTGTCATTCTGTTGCTTTAGTGTATGGGGCGCATTGTGTTTTATTTTTTGATTCATTTGACTGACTAACTATAGCCGCCGCTGTTTATTCGAAATCAAATTAAAATATAAACAGTCGAAAAGACACGGGACGATTTCTGATGAGTAGGGAAAATTTTCCATGCAGGCTTCATGAAGAAAACTTCTTGGAAACGTTTGAAGTTTTATTTATAAAACTTGTAATTCTTATTTAAAATGTTTAATATTCCTAATGACTTACTGATTTCGGAGGCACTAAATGGATGACGAATCTCTTCCGCAGCTATATCAATATATCAAGATGTAGAGGCGTTTCGCAAGCGAAGCGTATTTTCCTTTTCCCATTGGTATCGCTTAAATGTATTTATTTACATAAATAAAGGAAACAAAAACAAATACAGGTTGTTAAGTACTTTTGTGGTGATGAATGATGGTGTTGCTTAAGTTTAGCGTTTTCTTAGAACAACGACCCTGACATACTTTTTAAGTTAGTTTCATTTGTTCGGTTTGTCACATTCAGCACTTCATAACACAGGGACTTAGCTTAAATGTTATTTTAAAATTTGTTGACGGCAAATTTTGATTGAAAGTGTATTTATTTATTTTCTTATGAATATATCTTTTGTCCCCCTTCATTTTTCCCACATTTCTCATAAAGTAAACATTTTTTTTGCAGAAAAACGTCTGTCGTTTCGCATCATGAGACTTACTGATGGCAAAACAAGCAACGGCAACAACAACAACAATAATAATAACAACAACAGCAGCAGCCAAAACAATAACAATAAAACAAGTCTCAGTAGAAATGGCAGCTCTGTTGGAAATACGGCCAACATGTTGCAAGTGCCGAACGCAACATTCACTCGTCGCACCAGTATTTACAAGAAACCACCAGAGAACACCGACAGTGGTGTGTTGCATACCATTCCCGAGATCGATCTACCACTGATGACCTTCGCCGATCAGTACACCATCGAAAGGACCGTGGCTGAGGGATGCTTTGCGAAAATCCTTCTCGCATTGCACCGCCCGACAAACACCCAGGTCGTGCTGAAGGCAGTGCACGCCGAATTGACTACACTCAAGGATTTCCAAAAAGAATTTCACTACAACTATCAGCTGAGCCACCAGAGAAACATTCTAAGCGCCTACAATGTCGCCTTCCAGACGAAGAACTACTTTGTGTTTGCCATGGAATTTGCGCCCTATGGCGATTTAGCAGCAAATCTGGGCTCGCATGGCCTGCACGAAAGTGCTTGCAAGCTGATCTCCGAGCAATTGAGCTCCGCTCTGGGATTCATGCACTCAAAGCACTTGGTTCATCGTGATCTTAAGCTGGAAAATGTTTTAGTATTTGCGCCGGACTTTTCAAGGGTTAAGCTGTGCGACTTTGGAGCAACAACCAAAAAGGGCATCCTAGTGCACAAGGTCAAGCACACTTGGGTGTCGTTTGTTCCGCCAGAAGTGATCGAAATCGTGAAGCACGAACGTTTCATCTGTAGAACCACCAGTGACTCTTGGCAGTTCGGAATTCTTTTGTACTCCATTCTGACTGGCAGCCCTCCCTGGAAATCAGCTGACTGGGTGAAAGATGCCAGCTATTCGAACTTTATGAAGTACGAAGAGCGCAAGACCACAAAGATTCCCGACAATTTTCGACGATTCTCTCCTCGATTGATGCGATGCTTTCGAAAGTACCTTAGTCACGACCCTGAAGATCGATGCAAGATTACTGAAATCACCAAGTACATGAAGGATCGCTGGGTGGAGTGCAAGGTGTCATCGTCCAAGTCGGCTACTCTGATATCGCCGCAGCTGGATCAGGATTCATGCATATACCTAAACCAAAGGGAAACCAAGTCGTTCTCCGATGAGAACAAGTCACGACTCAAGAGGCTCATGAGCAGCTATGGACTCGAATCGAATATCGATCAAAGTGCGGTTCGAAGGAGAGTTCTCGACTGGCTATCGACTTGTGACAGCAATTTCGACACTGAAGTGGAGAGCTTGGTTCTGGATATCGGTCAACATGGACTAGGCCCGGATACTCATTAAATCACCAACTTTGAACACTCGGGAATTTGTAATTGAAAAACTTTTTCTCAGGTCATTTGTGTGGATCCAGCGAGCGTGGATCGCTGTATCTACCAAACCAAACTGTCGCTATTTCGACATTGCTTTCTTAATTTGGACCATTCACAAATGTGCAGAAACAAAATTTGACAATAAGTGGGTGGAGTGTCGTTGCACGACACTTCGCCCGAACCAGGGCCATAGTAGAAACATACACACGTAGAGCATTATGTGACGAAAAGCATAACATATCATTATGTCATTCAATGCAAGTCAATTTGTAAATATGTAGTTTTTTGTTTTGTAATACGAAAACGGTCCAACTGACAGCGCCTACATTTCGGTGAGAAATTGTAAAACGCGCATCCTGAATGTAAAGGATTTGCTTCAGTCTTCTAATACAATTGGAACCAAGTCGTGTAAGCTATTTATATTACCTTTGTTTTATTTTTAATCTAATTACTGTTAATTAAAACAAGTTTGTGATCGTACCATAATATATTATACTGTAGGCAACGTTTATGCCAAACTATGCATAACTAATCAATAAGGATGTATATACTATTCATTATTTTTGTAAACGCTAGTTATAAGTTAGCATTCTTACAAAGTAACAAAAATGTATAGAAATCGTAACATTTCGCTTTTCTAACGTTACTCTTATGTGTACAAGTGTATTTTTGTAAAACGTACAATAAATGTTATTTATCACTGATAAAAGAAATTAATACAGCCAAACATTGTTGGAATTGTTGTCAATTAAAAAAAAATCTAATTTAGCAAACTTCCCGCCCGAAAGCAGTATCAATATCCATAGACATACCCACTACATGTATTTATAGAATGAATTGTTTACATAAATTTTACTAGCAGTGTAACACTAAAGTCCATTAAAACCTGTACACGCGTACCAACAGGAAGTGGAACCATAATTATTTAATAGAATTATGACCAGATGACGGTGTAGTAATGAATGTAAATGCTTTGATTGCAATTTTTTAATTATTGCATATAAGAAAAACATTCACATATAGATAATGTATAAACAAAGAAACATCTTTCAATAGTCCGAAGTTGGTCTGCTTCGTTGGCGTTCTTTGATATCTGTTTTGATCATTTCGTGTCATTGAATGAAGGCTATTGATCTGCTTCGCAGTGGGAAGCAAAGTTTGATATTTTGTTTTTATGGAGGCTGAGGAATTTGTTCTGCCAGGATTGATGGATCGTTGATTGATTTGCATTTGTTTTATATTAGATACGTGTGGCTTTCTTTTTGTTTTGACATTGGGCGTTGATTTCTATTGAGAAATAGGTAGGAAGTTTAAATTTGAATGTTTCATTGCATTACTTGAAATGCCGCCAATCAGATTAATGTATGCTCAAAGGATAAACAATTAGTTTTTACTGTCGGTATAATGTGTTTCTCAAGGTGCGATTTTTTTCAAGTTTAGACGGTCTCCACCCTCTATATGGTTGATGCCATTTGACAGTGTCTACATGTGGCCATTTTGTTTACAGTTGCCATTTACACTGTTGCACAATAGTTATGGATATTTTTTTAGAGTGAATGACATCACAGTCGCCATTTTTTGTTTTGGAAACTGTCCACGCTAATATTACTCAACGTTTTTTATCACTGCTGGCAAGGAGTCAAATACAATTTTGTCCACACGAAAGTGATACTTAAATTGACCATCAGTATTTTTATGGACTGCAAAATACTTCTCTTTGCTAGTTGCCATGCTGAATTTAGCTAAAAAATGGGAGACAATTGTGGAATGCTATATTTGTTTTTAATTATAACAAGTAATAAAGTGAATTTGTCTTAATCGCGAGAAATTAATTATCATATCAAATTTTCTTATTAATTCACCAATTTTCCCTTTTTTTTTATTTCATTTCGCTTTTCCAAATGGTTTCACAAATTCTCGTTGCCTCTTATTTTCGTATGACAACCCTGATCGCTTTGGTAAAAATGTAAACAAACCTGAAAGTAATGGCCAGTCTGTTGTTTGACACGACGAACAGAAAATAGTGTTTCCGAGTAGGTTTAATGTGTATGTTTTAGAAAAGGTTTGTGAATTTATTGAAATAGTGAATTTATATTTGTTAAGTGAACTCTGGAAAATGCAACTGTGATGCGAATCGAACATTGCATAGGACTGATCCCTGAAGTAAGTAAACATAACTTTGTACTACAAGCAAATCTCTTTATTGTGGTTTATATACTACGTTAGGATATAAAATATATGTAGGTATGTGGTAAATAGGGTTTTTAATAATAGAATTTGATAAAAAATACGCAATATTTCGATTCTCCTTGGTCGATATGCTCGCTTATTCGATAGGAATCTTCTCACTGATAATCTGAAATAAAAGAAAAGGAAAGACATCAATATACGCACACGAACGTCACATATGACCGTTCTTGGGTCTTTTTAGACCGTTGATTTAAATAAAACAATTGAATGACAACAAAACGTCACGAGTTGACGAGTCATATAGAAGAGAGCCTGATTTGTGAGTACGCAAACTGGCTGTCACAGTGAATGCTGTTTATCTGCATATATTTGACAGTACATTACATTCGTGGTCGATTGACGTATTTCGGATGAATTGTGAAAGATGTGGTATCTCAACTTTGAGATCGAGCGTTTAGTAGGGAATTTTGAAGTACCAATGCCCAAATATGAATGTTATTACATTTTTGTTCTATGTTTTTGTAAAACGTCATTAATTTTGTGTGTGTGTGTGTTTTTTTTAGCTACGGAAACAATGTTTTCGAAATGTGGGTTGAATTGCATTTATACACAGTTCAGTCTTAAATCTCTCTGATCCGAATTTACCACTTCACGATGTTAGGTAACAAGTAACCACCCACATTCCAAGTCGGGGAAGATCGGTGGTCATTGGAATGCTGGTGCTGTTACCATACAAACCTTTGAGCACATATTTCGATAGATCTCATCGGTATCCCAAGGACCGCGCTCGGGTAATGGCAGTCCTCGCCTACGCAGCTCCTGCACACAATCCGTGAGATCAAGAATTGGCAACGGATCAATGCCAGCCTTTGACACCTTCCCAGCCAGGTACTCAACGTAGTGTTGGCTAAAAGTTACATTTATCAGTACCTCACACGAAATAACGCAGTCTCATAACTCACCGACACAGCCCGGCATGATTGAGCTGCACATCAGCATTGCAGACAGTGTCAACCAGTCCCTTGGGGGTTTCTTTCTGCAGTGGAATGGGGCATTTGGCCATAGATCGAGCACCGTTTTCCCTATCAAAGCCAGCTGGATCTACATCAAAATTGACATTGTTCTGTTTAAGAAGATTCTGCAGTTGGCCAGGATCTTTGTCGCGCAAATAGAAAAGGCAACTGCGAGGATGATGTGAATGCAGACCCAGCTTTGAGCAATACGGTGAAACCGTGCACTTGGCGCCCATCATAAACGGCCGACTGCAGCCATAGCAAAACTCAAATTTGCACTGTGTGCAGGTAAAATGCATGCATCCGCCCCTTGCCAGTGAATACTTGAAGTGACATTTGGGACAATCGATGCCGTTTATAGCCAAATGCTCCGCGACACCTTTTGCCTGCACTTCCGGATCGTTGGCCTCTTTCCACTCTTGAAACTTTTCGCACGACAGAGTTTCGTGCTGTTTTTCCCACTGCAAAAAAAGAAGAGTGTTCTTGAAAAGTTCCAAATCCTGGAAGTCAATCTCACGGTTTTTCGACACTGGCTGCAGGTAACGGACCCGCAATCGGGGCATATGAGCCGCTTTTGCTTGGGTCTGGCAAAAAATCCAGACGAGCACTGTATACACCACTTGAAGTTGGGATCCTGCATCAGCGTTCGGTCGCGTAGCTTCCGCTGAAACAACTCGTGCACCTCAGGCTCGACTATATTTTTAATGAAGATGTCCAAGTTTGAGAAATATTCCAGATTTTCGTCCTCGTTGATGTTTGGGTCGTGCAGCTCTGGTGTCTTGCAAAACGGACAATTGCAGTCGTTAATACTTCGGTCGGTAATCTACGGAGGAGTCCACAAATTAAAACAGAGCCAACATAACAAATCTTGACGTTCTTTTACCTGAATTGTGAAATAGTTCTTTGCACACACCTTGCAGCACTTGTGCGTACACTTGAGCATTGACACGATCTGGTTCATCGGGTACAATCCCATGCAGAGTTCACAGTCTTGTTGCAGCATGGAAATGGCTTGGTCTAGGTCGGCGCATTCCTTAGCTGCCCAAATCGATACGTCCTGCTGGAATCTCATGCCTACCAGAGCAGCAGCTAGGTGGGCTTCTGCCAAATTCGCCACCAGTTGTTCGTCGACGAACCTTCTTGCCAATACCTAAACGCAGTCTGTGAGCAATTGCTTTTGGGTGTATGAATTGGACACTCACCTCTGGTTTCTCGAGTTGAGGCTCCTGAATGCTAGGGTATGCCCGGAAAACCGGAACGCTCTGTTTTCTCAAACGCACTTCAAGTGGCAGCGGTGCTTCATCCTCTGATGTCGTCGCCTGGTAATCGTCGTCGCTGAAGCACGTCTCGTGGTACTTCTTCTTCGGTAATTTTGGGATCCTGGGCTGAGTCCGGGATCTCTGAACAGGACGTTCGGTGGTTACTTGCGTGAACTTCGACATCGCATCTATGATGGATTTCTTCCGCACAAGTGTCGCAGGAGCAGCCTTTTGTGGCGGCGTCGCTGGTTTGGGCTTGTTGAAGAGCTCCTGTTGAATGGCACGCACTGAGGATATGCCAATAGGGGAGGGCCCAGAGAAGGACTTTGAACGGGCAGGGATAGGGTTCTGTGGTTTCACATTGAGCTTAGGAATTTTACTAGCGATCTTCTTGGCAGGTGATTTTCGAGGGCTTGTCGCCTTCGACGTGCTAGGGCCATCATCAGCTTCCTCCGATTGCCTCTTGTCTGCTGATGGCTTGACTTTTGAGCTGCTGGGAGTTGGCACATTCTTTTCTACGTCTGGGAATGTTTGGGTGGGCGAGTTTTGTTCATTAATTTCGTTCGAAGTTTCTTTGGACTGTGCGCTTGATTTGTCGTCCCTGTTATTTGGGTGAAGCAAATGTTCCAACGCAGTGATGAGTGCTGGGGTATCTGTGGGCTCTAGCTCCGGCGAAGCGTCTGAGGCAGTTGGTGTAGTACTTCCTGTGTTTGGAAGCTGCGTCAAAATATTGTCCTGTGCGGAGGGCGGTGATGTTGTGCTTTTGTTGCTGGTAGCCAACGTTGGTTTTGGGCTTGTGCTATCTGTCTCAACGAGCTCCGTCGATACATTCAATTCCTCGGCAGGCTCTGGTGTTAAAACCTTGTTGCTAGAAGTAGAACCATCTGTATTTGGCGGATCACCGGAAAGATGGTCGTTTTCGAGAGGCAATGGGACTGCAGCTTTGTTGCTGGTATCTGGTGTTGGGGTTGGGGTTCTTCCTCGCATTGGAGTGGTACTATCCACTAGATCCGCCGAAGCAATGACGTGGGGCACTGGCGATACAGATCCATCGCTACTATCCGGAGGTGGAACTCTCTGCTTTGGACCAGAACTCTCCGCAGGATGCTCCGAACTGCTGACTGACGGAGGCTCTGGTATTACAAATCCGTGATTAGCGTCCGGAGGAACTCTCTGCGTTGGACTGGTATTATCTACAAGGTTCTCCGCAGAACTGTGTGTTTCGGGCGACAGTGATGTCGAAACGCTGTCGGTAGCATTTGGCGTTGTAGATCTTCTTTGCGTTGAGTCGTCTGAGTGCTCAAGCATCTGCGGTAGATTGTTCTTCTCGGTAGCCCCTGGGTGGGTACTATTTGCTTCTGGACTTGAATCTGCCGACGTAGACCTCCTTCCAGTGTCGGGTGTCACAGCAGCCTGACTGTTTGCATTCAAAAGTGATGGCGATGGTGTTTTGGTTCTGGAGCTCACACCAGATCCCTCATCCATCGTGCTCTCGTTTTCAATGCCTGACAGGAAAGTGCCTTGCTCTGCTGGTTTTTGCAGGACAATATCTATTTGGCTAGCGAAAATGGTCCGCTGTTCAATAGAATTTGTCAAGGTAGAGGCAGGCAACGCTTCTTCTTGGACAACTGGCTCTTCAGTAGATCCTGCACTTTGTTCCTGAGACTGAATACTCAAAGGAGATGAGTTATCACTCCCATCCGGAATCGCTGCGGCGCTGTTGATGTGAGCTTCGACCTCACCGGAAATACCCGCCCCTTGAGACGGAGGCTCAGGCATTTCATAAGACTCAACGACTTGCAGAGATCCGCCTGTTAACAAACCTGGAATAGCCAAAACCATACCCGCATTATGATGCGTACTAATGACATGACTGGGGTTAGTTAAGCTTTCTTTAGAAACAGATGAATCTACTAATGATGGCAAATGATCTGTGGATGGAGTGTGCTCTAGTGTGATTTGCGAAGGCTCGTCTAGGTACAGGATCTCGTCAACTTCTTCCACATCTTTCAGGGATCCTTCATACTCATACGTGGCCTCGCCTCCACTGTCCAGTTCAACGTTGCTGTAGTCCTCGGCCTCATTTTCGGTGTCTTTCTCTTCGAGCTCTTGCTCATCGTCGACATTGTCGCCCTCCTCCTCTTCCTCGGATTCCTCTTCGTATTCTTCGTACGAATAGTCTTCACTGTAGTCGTCGTCTTCTGAGTCGAAAGCGGCCATATCGATGTTGATCTCTTCTTTCATCTGTTTGATCAGACGCTGGGTGTCTTCGACCAGCTCTGATAGATTTTGTTTCGCAGAATCGGCGTACTTGAAATCGATTGATTTATTAGACACCCCCGTTATGGTGCTGGAGGAGCCAGAGGGCGTCACCAAAGGCGTGTGGCCTTCCTCGTTTTCCAGTATGAGAAGAACTTCGCTCTCAGAAGTTGGCGACTGCATTTGATCGCGGGTATTTCCAATGCTCAATTCGTCACTTCCAACGCTGTACAGCTCTTGATCAGAGGCATCGCCGTCGTCGTTTGAAAGAGCAGGGGCGGGCGTTAGTTGGGCAATCTCCTCGACGGCATTTTGAAAATCGGGTTCGTCTTCCGAGGAACTTTGAATATCGTCAAAGAACTCGTCCTCGTCAAATTGATGCCCGTTTTCAGAAGACTGCTCAAATTTAAACGGTGGCAGTTCTTCTGCGTTTGGCGATAACGTCGGCGAGGCCGGTATGCTTTCTGTTGATCTAAGACTGGTAGAGCTCGTAGCTCTTCTGATTGGGATTCTGGAGACGGGCGTTTTCTTGGCTGTTATCGCGGCACTCTGAAGCTCTGTAACTTTTGCATTGTTCATGCCTGTCGATTGTTCTTCAGTCCCATTCCTCACCTGTGTATTTGGAGTTTGTTGCTTGGAACTGACTAGTGCGGCGCGGGGACTGGGACTGGAGCTAGGCCTGGGGGTTTCTTTATTGTTTTCGCTCATCTCGGTCTCTGTAGGTTTGGTTGGGCTCACGGAACTTGTACTAGGCTCCTCTGTTTCCTTTGTTTCGGTGGGAGGGTTTTGCTGTTTCTTATGTGCGCTCTGTTTAACTCCACCCGGTGGCTTCAATTCCCTCTTTGAGTTTGTGTTTGCCTTCGCCTTTTTGACTAAGTTCGTTCGACTGGTGCTAGCTGTAGGTGTATCTGTATCTGTATCCGTTTTCGCCACCTCACTCTCGGGGGGCGTAGTCTCTGTAATGGGCATATTTTCGACCGATTTCTTGGGCTGTGCATCAGACTCTTCATGGTTGACCGAATCTGTCGGCCTTGGGCTAGAGTCTTGATCGGTTTCCTTCGATGTGGGGCCATTTGCGGTGCTGCTGCTGCTAGGTACTACTAAATCTACTACTACTGGATCTTCGTGCTTCACCCCGCTTGGTGAGGGCTCAGTTGCAGCTTGGTGCTTTGCCTGCTTGAGCTTCGGTAGCGCTGAAGATTTCCTGGCGCCCTTAGTTGACTTTGTTGAGGTGTGCTCTTTGGTTTCCCGCAATACTGGAGCCTTAGCTTCGGTAGACTTTACATTTTTAGACTGCTCTTCAGGTGTTTCTGACTCAGCGGGGATCGGAGAAACATTTGCTGCCTCATTTGCGGCCGTCTGAATCTCTTCATCTCCATCATTTGACGTTGCGGAGAAGTTTTCCTCCCGCGCACTTTCTACCACCTCTGCAAGATCGGCTTCGGTTGATATCAAAGTAGAATCAACCTCACCTGCAGCCGACTGAACTTGGTCGGATTTTTCTGAAAATTCATGTTTACCCTGATCTTTTGCCTCCACTTGAACTTCCTCAACAGATGGAGCAGCACTCGCACCGGTTTCGCTCTCAACTTTCCGTTTCTCCCTCTTCACCGACCTGCGAGTTCTCTGTCTTCTGCTTCTTCCGAAACTTCCAATTCTGAAGGAGAAGCCCCTGAAACCCCAACCTTTGTCGGCCTTGTTCTCCGACTCATCGCTTTCTTCGGCCTCTGCTTCTTTATTCGAAGGTAGGTCTTCGACGTTTGGTACCTCCTCGTGCGCTTCGCTGGCTTTCTTGGCTTCTGAGCTATTCTGCTCGCCATTCGACGATGGAAGCTCCTCGTTTTTCAAAACAGTTTGACCTTCGGTTGGGGGTTTCTCTGGAACGCTTGTGCTCGGCATCTGGCTGTCACCAGATTCGTCTCCGCTGGATTCGCCTTGTCTCTCTTTGGCATTGTCTTGGTCTGCTAAACTAGGTTCATCCTGGGTATTTTCGTTGATTGCACCGTTCCCTTCTTCACTTGACTCTTCGTCGCTGCTTTCCGCTTCGCTGAACGACTCTGGTGCTGTAGCCATTTTAAATACGGATCTCGGAGCATGTGCAAATGATTTAAATGTGAGATCCTCTTTATGTTTCCGGGGACTACCCCTGTCCGCTTCGGCAGAAAAGTTCGGCAAAGCTTCTACCTCGTGCAACTCAGTTTGGGGCTCCTCTCCCTCTGTGCTGTGCTTCAGATTCGGCTTGATGACTTCTTCCATTATAAACTCATCGGCGTCTATGGGCGGTGGCTCAGGACGATCCGGTTCTTTTTGTTCTTCCGGCTCCGCGAGCAGTTCCTTTTCAACCTGCTCAACCAGATTGGGCGTAATCTCTTGAATATGTTGCCACACAAAATTCCTCACATCTGTGGCGTAACTCGAAGCACCACCGTTCCTCTGGGACAGGATGGGACTCTTCATGAAGACCCTATCCGAGTCTGCGTCAATCTCAGCCTCTACAGGCTTCTTGGCCAACATACTGCCCAACATGTCCTCCACGCTTCGCAAAAGCTGACCACTCTGCTTGGCTTGGACCTGCTCCATGTTGCCAATCAGAACCTCGAGGTCCTTGAGCACGTTCTTGTTCTGCGAGCCGGAGGCTTCGTCTCTGCTTTCGTGACTCCATGACGACAGGTTCGATACAGACGATGTGTGTCTAAAGTGACCCTGATCTTGTGTAAATGTTAGCTGATCTGCGTTAGCGCTAAGAAACTCATGAATTGCCGAATTGACCTCTAGAATAGATTGGCAAAGAGAGAAGGGAAAGTGACGTTTAACAAGAAAAACAACCAAAAAGCGGGTTTCGATCTAAGCTACTTTAATCGAACTCAAACATAATATAACTAGATTCAAAAGCATGTGGATAAGGGGCGAATTAGTGCGTGCGCAAATAATTTAGATCAACCGCCGGCTTTTTTTTGTTACTAACCAGTTTTCGGCGGCGTTGGTGGTGGTAGCATGTAGTTAGCGCTCTCGTTCTCCACTCCGCCGGGGGAGCCCCACACCCGCATTAGAAACGGCTTCAGCTGGGTCTTGCTGAGGTCCAAGAGCGCAAGCTCAAGGTTTCCGTGATGCGCCGTTAGAGCGGTCACGATGTCCTCTCGGGAATAGTTGCCCTTGGCGGAGATTTCGAGGTACTTGCGCTGCCGCTGTTCGACGCACTCGGATATGGCTTGCCACACATTCCCGCCATGCATGCGAAGGGCTTCGCGTGCTTCGATCGCAGATATCGTACCGATGACGTTTTCTATTCTCTCTTGTCCGTACTTGGTGGCCAGACTCTGCACTGTTTGAACCAACTTTGACCAGTTCTCGCGCAGCCAGACGATGGGGTGTGTGTCGCCGCAGTGCTTCAAGGCTGCGTGCAGCTCTTCGGCCGTGAACTTGTAGTGCTCCGCTTCCTGTATGTTGGAGGTGAGATAATTGGACAAAGAAATTGCACATTTAGCGTGGTCATTGAGTTAAATTATCGCACATACTTTCAACAGCATGAATAGTTCAATCTCAGGGTCTCTGGTGGGCTCATTTCTTTTAGACACCGCATATTGGTCAAAGAAATTGTCTGTGTGATACATTTGAGCCTGTGGGTGGATGGGTGCGGGGCGTTAAATGAGACCGTGATGTTAAGTGGTGGAAATGCGTTGGCATACTCACCTTTTGCGACGCCAAGTAGTCCGACACTGATGGTCGGCGCTGCCCGATCGAAGGATGGTGCTCGTCGAAGCGTATGTCGTTGGAGCTACGATATCTATCGGCCTGTGTTACCGACATGTCTCTATAGAACTGCAGGTTCCTCTCCATGTTAGCAAAATGCTCGGCTTCCCTTGACGGCGCCGTATCCTGTACGTAGGCCTCCTTGGGGCTAAAGTTTCTTGTGGGCGGGGTGTAAGATTGACTCTGAAAAAGAAAGTCTCGGGTCAAACTGTTTTTGGTGCTTCTTGTTTGGTACCTGGTGGTCAGTTGAAGTTGCCATGGTTTCCCGTTCAGGTTCGTTTCTTGTGGGCACACAGTCGTAGGTCTGCAATGTAAAATAGAGGATGAGTAACTTTAGAAGGGCGTGTCGCAACCCACCTGTGTGGAAGTGCTCTGCGGCACCGGCGAGGTGGCCGCTGATCGCTGTTCCTTAACGAGCTCCTTCGGCGGTGAAGGCCCACAGCCTGTGGATACTTTCTGAACCCTCTTCTCTTTGGCTACACCACCCGAGGCTCGAGGCGGATTCGAAGTCTGCTTGCTGGCGGTGTTCATTTCGGCGTCGCGTTTTACCTTACTCGCCTCGGCTTGGATATTTTCGTCTAGCGTCGCCCAAATATCCTCGACGGTTGCATTGTCTACAAGGTGGGAAGTTTACGATTTTTTATTCAAAGTGAAACTAGCTACCGTCTAATGAGGTTTGTTTGTCAAATTGAAACAACAAATGCGTGGATCATGTCTATAAAAGTTTGGTGTATTTCACAAGGATTAAGCTAACTTCGCACAACAGTTATAACAACAACAACAACAACAACAACAGGAACAACGAGAACTCAATTAGATACAATGATATACAACTTGATGCGACCAAAGAGACAAGGTCCAATGAATGGCTTTAATTGGTTTTGGTGCCGAGGAAAAATGAAATTTTTCTATTCCTACCTTTCTTCTTGGCGGCGGTGCAGTCTCCGGACTCCTCTTCAGATGGCGACACTTTGAGCTTTCCCATGCCGTTGGTAACCTTCGGCACAGGCGCAGCTGCAGTTACAGTTGCAGTTGCAGTTGCAGTCGGAGTTGCAGTCCCAACTTTAGGTATCGGGCTAATGGGAGTCTTGCAGCAAATGGAGCAGATCTTGGTCTTAGCTTCGTTGACAAAGGTGCAGAACTCGCACTCCCATTCGTATTCGGGGGTTGAGGGTGGCGGACCGAGGGAAGCGGTGTCCTCCGCGACGACTTCCTCGTTTTGGTTGACCAACAGTTTGAGTTCGCTGGAGTTTTGGTACTGATTGTCATTATTGGCAGGCAATTGCTCGGCTTCGTCGCTTTCATCAGGAAGCGGCACCGCCCTGGGAGGAGGGCTGGGCTTTGTGGACTCTTTCAATTTTTCCTGAATCTTCGCCTGAACCAGGGCTCTGGCGGGGGGCGCTTCAGAAGCCTCAGAGTCCGGCGACATCGGAGAGTCCGAATAGACTTTCTTGTAGGAATTGAAGCTTGTGCTTGCGGCAGAGGTGCGGCGAGCGGGTGTCCATTCACTTTGCACCGACTTTGGTATTGAAGCTCCTCGGCGGTCGCGAGAACTCACTGCTTTCGAACGGAAGCTCCGTGGTTCGTCCTCCTCTGCCAGGGGCAGAGCTTGAGAGGCACTGGAAACGCGTCGGGTGCGGCGCTGGGTAACCAAGCCGGACCGCTGCGAGATGAGCGATCGCCGATCATCGTTGTCGGAGTCCTCGTCGTCGGTCAGTTCGTTATCGGGGTAGTTGTTCCGTTTCTTACGCACCTGCATTGATTTTCGACTGAGCGTTGGTGACGGCACCCTCGAGCCGGCGCGGGAAGTTGCTCGAGAACGGGTGGACGGCGGCATTCCCATTAGACCTACACGCGAAGGAGAGTGAGTGGCTTCCAGTAACTGGGGTAGTGCGAAAGTGTACCTGGATTCATTGCTGGCATTCCAACCCCCATTGGGTAGGGGTATATTCCCGGCATGTTCATAAACATCGGTGGCGGATGCATCATTTGCTGGGGATGTGTCCCCGGGTAGAACCCATGGGCCATGTTCAGGCTCATTTGCGATCTGTTGAGGTTTGAGTTCGACGCACCCGGCCATTCATCGTGCTGGTGCGGCTGATTCCACATCTGCTGATTGGAGCAGTTGATGCAGTTCAACTGTGCCATAGACTGAGCCTGCAAATTGGAGTTTTCAGTAAAAAAAATATGGACCCCTTAGCTGTCACCGTAATACCTGTTGCATTTGGCTGCCGCCCATCCACATCGGCGATTGGTGGTCTGTCGGCCTCTGACTGACTTGGTTCAGGTTAAACACCGAAGTGCTCATATTCCTGGCGGCAGGGCTGTTCCGCATACCCATCTGCTGATGAAAGGGAAACGGGGGATCGTCAGGAAAGTCAAATGAATTAATGCCAGATGACATGCTGCCAGAGCGGAAATGTGGGGACGATGACATGTTTGACCATTGGTCGGATGGTAGGAGCTGCGAGATCGTAATGACAAACGGGTTAAGGAATGACAATAGATATAGCTGAATGGCTTACCAGATCTCTTCTACTCCCGACTTGACCATTTGCCTTCGTCTCCTTGTGCTGCCGGTATCGCTGCTGCAGCAAAGCCATCCTATCCAACGTAGCACTGGCCTTGTTCTTGATCTTCTCCAGTGTTATCGACGGTGGCCTCTGGATCGCATCGAACACAGACTTGCTGTTCGGCGTCGTCGACCTGGAAGACACGCCGTCGCTGGGTGTCCGCGGCGTCTCGGGCAACGGGCGCATGCTAAGGTTCAAACCCCTTTTCAACGAACCCAGACGATCTTGCCAAGCCTGCGGCTGGCCGGGCACAGGCGATGCTGATGGCGTCGGTCCTGGGGAACCTATGACCTAGGATTGATTTCTTAAGTTATTTGCCTTCATAACAGCTAGTCTACCATTAAAATATTGAAAAGACAAAGAATTTATGCGGTTTTTGTTTTTGTTTTTGCAATCTGCAACATTTTGCACAAACGATCTTTGATTTTATTGTATAAATTGTATAAGTTAACAATGAAAATAAAGAACTCTGTTAGAAGATAAATACGTGCGTCTCAAATAAAATGGAATAGTTTTCAAATTCAATTTCAATTCCGGGAATGAGAGTAAAAAAACCTTGTCGAAAACACTCAGAACACAATAAGTAGGTATATTTATAGATTTTTTGTTTTTTGAAACTTATGAGATGGTGCAGAGTCGTACCTGATCCCTTCGAAGCGGCATTGGTGATGGCATTCCCCTTTTGTTGCGACGTGGCGGTGCGACTGGAGCTTGTGGGGCTGGTGCAGCCTTCGGTGGGATGACAGGGGTGCTGTTCGTGCTCCTTTGAAATGCTATTGCCTACAACGGGATTGGTGGGAAATATTTTAAATTGTCGCACAACTAGGCCAGCACTATATTTTTAGTTTGATGGCTGCATCAATATTTTGTCCATTTTATGGTGTACGAAGATAAAATAATTACCTTCCTCAAGTGAGTTTTTCGCTTTGGATGCTTGTGAAACATATCGTCGCACGAGGCACAGAATATCTGCTGGGCGCACTCGTCACACGTTACCCAGGGATTGTTGGAACCACACAAAGTGCATTTCATTGCAAATTCCGGGCGTCTTGAATCTGAAAATAGCCAATGGATCTCGCTCTCTATATGCATATGTTGTTTGTGGATTTGCTTTACCAGGAGTTTTTGGACGCATCGGCTCATTTGAGTATTGCTGACCAGAGAATTCTATGACTTCATAGTCTGGTTCGAGTTGGTTCTTCTTTGGTGGCAGTGCCGGCGGCCGCGGTGCACCATTAATCGTGTTCGGCGGTGGGGCTGGTGGCTTTGGACCGATGCGTTCGTTTGCCTCTGTCTGAAAAAGATGATTTATTTGTAAATAAATCGGCCCATTCGACCCACAATTTACGTACCACCCATTTGGGCATTGGCCGTTCCGCTTTAAGCTTCGCTGGAAGTGTGTTTGTCCTCATTTGGGAGTTCTACAATAAATAAATATCAAATTATTGGATTTCACTGGTATTGGTTTTGCGATAAATTGTTTTATTTCATTGCAATTATTTTTGGCGCCTTCTTATTTGTTGGGCCTTCTGAAATATAATTTTGAACGTACGATGATCGTCAATGGACTAGAAACTGTCAGAGGGATGGTCAACTACGTTGTCTGTTGCAAGTTAGTTCCCTCAACATTGCCTGGCTTGCATTGTTTGCTTCTGATTTTTTCTGATTTGTTGCGTTTATGTTATTTTATTTAAATTCACTATGTGGCCAAAGAAAAAATGTCCCTCAAGCGGCATTATAAAATAATTTTGCGGTTGTAGTAGCTTATAATAAACTTTGTCAATAAATACAGCTTTGCATTAACGAAAAGATAGAGCACGATTCATTTTCCGGGCAAAGAATCGGAGTTGCCTACTTTTTCTTTTGCAACAAACAAACGTCAAATGTGACTTCCTTGATAACTGAAATTGTTGCTCAAATTTAAAGTGATTTTGCCTCTAGTAGAGGAAAGCAGTTGATATTCCCTCAAATTTTTAAATCTGTTCCAATTCCAAGTCTCTTAGGTTTAACAGCGAAAAATAATTTAACGAGCCAGTGTAAAAATTGTTGAATTCTTAACAGAACCTCCACTAAGTTCTGTTAAGAATTCGCAACATGGTCTAAAACTGTTGACGCTTTCACGAGTGTACTGCAGTATTATTTCCACAATTTGTTCCCAAATGCTCTCGCAACTTCTGCTTAGTTTAAGTGGTGTTAAAAACTACACATCATTGCAGATAAGATAGATAGATAGATAGATCGACTATCTATTTTCAATTTCAACTTCTCCCTCTCTCGATTAGCGTCGATCAAATCTTCATTTCGACGTAGATATTCATCATGCGGATATGAATATAATAATGAGCTTCTGCTTTTGTTTGTAGAAAACATATTGCAAACTAAAACTAAAATAACACAATTGGGGTGGGAATTCCTAGCGCTTCAAGGCTTTTTTGGCATCAGACTAATTAAGCCAACCGAGCTGAAGAAAGACAAAAATTCGCATATTTGCCGGTGCAAAAATCGTCCTCCCACAAAAATAAATATAAACACCAACGAGACTCTTGCGATTGATATATACGATAGTTTTCTATTTATAAAAAGAGAATAACTATTTTTCCTGATTTGTTGTGTCACAATTCGTAAAACAAAAAAAAAAAACCTACTGCACCAGTGATCTAGAATGCCGGACTCTAATGCAAAGCGTACACTTTTCATTAAATCTAACACACGCTAAGTGTATTCTATTTATAAATATGTAGCTTTGAAATTTTTCTTTTAATTCATAAGAGAAGCGTCGACAACCAATGAAATTCTGCACATTTTCCAAAATTTATTATTATTTTCATGGTATGACACATTTTGCTTCCTTACACAATTCGTATATATATCTTACATTCATTTTTTAGGCATAGAACTCTTCCTCCTCGATCTCCTTTCGCTTGCTCCTATTAGTAAACTTCTATCCCAGGGTAGACTTTTTGGATTATTTTAGAATTGCAACTATTTATAAACACCAAACGATACAGAAATAGTGCAGGAACTGTTTTGCGTTTTCTCCTTTTGGCAAGGATGCTTTGCGAACTTTTTGCTGTGTGCCGCACACTCTGTCTTGCACTTAAGTTAATTTCAAAAACAATGTGTTATAATCTTACATAACGCGTTAAATATTGCACTTTGAATTTTTCAAATATGTTTCGTACAAAAAAAGATATGGCGACATTTATATATTTTTTTTTTTAATTGAATTTAAAAAAAAAAACTATTTCATTCGGTAGGAGTTGGCGGTTTATGAATTTTTCTAACAAGCGAGCCAACAACGACGATCATTCTGTGTGAGTCGATTTTTAGATCAAGTCGATCTATCTTTAGGCGAGAATATCGGGAAAAAAGAATAGAACGGCGAAAAAAGTGACGAAAAAAAACAAGAACTTCCTGCGATTTTTGACAAAGTACTTAAAATGTTCGTTTTCGTGCGATCAGTTTGTCTAGCTAGTAGACGTTCAGTGGCCACCGAATCCCGAAATAAACTGAACGCGTTGGAGAAATTCAGAGGCGACTGACAGAAGACTTTCACTATATGCAAATATTGGGAGAGTATATTCGGCGGTCCTAGCTAAAGAGAGATGCGCAAAGATGCGTTTGTTTTGAAAGCAAGCTGAATTGTGCAAAGATAAACGATTTGAAAACAATTTTGATGGCAAATGTTTCCAGACGGTTTGAGCGTTTGAAAATTTCCCAACCACAGCGGAAAGTAGGGTGTCCGAAAGCTTGGTTGATTTTTTTATTGGTTTGTTTACTGTGCCCATTTATTTGGCAATTCAAATGGAGGCAGATTTCAATTTCCGAGTCTACTTCTCCTTAGTCTTTGATCACACTGCGATGGAGGAGAGTGTGGATATGGGTGTGGGATACAAACCATTTGTTCCTTTAAAGATTATGAATAGTTACAGGCGGTAAGGCCCTGGCCCTGCATAGAGCTGAACTAAATTTGTCACTGAACCAAAGAGCGGGCCATCTTTATACCTGCATAACTTTACAGCTTTATACTCCACGCGATTCCTTGAATGGACTTGGGCTTATGAAACTTCCTGATCTTTTCTTAGACGGGGCAAAGAATCCTCCTATGACTGTCGAATGAGCTTACATCAAAAACAACTTGCCATTTGGTTCTGGTTTACCCTATTTCATTATTTTAGAGCTTTGTGGGCACAACACAGAACACAATATGCCTCCGCCAGCTCGATTGAATGAAAAAGCGCACACAAAAACACACTTGGCATGCTCTCCCCATAGCCAACTCACGTGGCAAACACAACTAAGCTCTTTCGCTTTCGAAACGGAATTTATATAGACAATTCCTATAGCAGCGCTCTGAAAAGCTTTCCTGGCTCCGTCCAAGGAAGAGGGTTAAATTATGGTAACCGTTAAACATCTGCACTAAAAAGCTCCGACTATTGCATGGAGAATAATTCTGCGGGTTTTTCCATCAGACTTACATTAGTCCATCACAGTGACACACTCCGGAATAGTACGTTTTTAAAGCGAATTAAGTTAACTTATTTACAATAAGTGCCTTGTTACAGTGTGGAATATACGGATAGATTTACAAGTAGTTTTAGGTTAACAAATGAAACATATTGTGCAGTGAGAATACTCGAAATAAGATGGTACAAAAAAATCAATACTTGTCAAAAGAGGCACAGAATTAAGGCGAAGGATATAGCGAGTCTCAATGCCACATGGTGAAAGGTTGCGTGTACCACCTATAGCCGTTACGACACCTTGCAGCGAAAAATAAAATTGTGCCGATGGATTTATTTGTATATTGACTTTTCCGACAACAGAAGATATACACATAATCAGTATGGTGGACTTGAACACACCCCCAACACCCCCCATGGGTGAGAGTTCCAAAATTAAAAGCCTGATGGGACGGACACCTGGAATACTTAAATCGAAATTCCTCACTGTACTCGGCAACAGCAACGAGCTCCTCAATGGGATTTCAAATAGAGTAGGTACCGGGAGGTGGTGGTGTCACTGGGGGCTGTATGTAGCTACTCGTATATGTTGGCGGTACAGATTATGTCGCTTTATTAGGGGATGACATGCATTTTGATGTGTTTAGGTGTAGTCGGATGTGAAGCTTTTGTGCAAGCCCATTAAGTGCATGCAGTCTTTATTTGTTGAACTACTTCGGTGGCTGAAGGGGGAGATTCCACGAGATAAAGTGACGATAAAAAGATAAAAACGGTTGCGGCAACGTGACATAATCTCATGTTTGAGGAAACGTGCCTGAATTTCAAACACTATTGTGAAGGCCAATCGGAACCTAAGGGTCTACATTTTCTTTTTATATATTGTGCGTGCCGCCACGAAAGTTAGCAATTACTGTCGCCGCCGTTCCATTTTCCATATTCTCATCGACGATGAATGATGGACTCGGCGGACGGCGTTTGCAATGTTAATATTTTAATATTTGTTGGCGCCTGCTTTCAGGGGCACGATTTCGCTATTCCATTCATATTTGCATACACGAGTAAGTGCGTTAAATTCAAAAATTTCTTTAGGTTGCTATTTAAATCATGTAACCAAATAAATTCAATTAAATTGATTGTCCAACAATGGCTGGTCTAAGCCGATATATTTCCATGGGGTTGAACATCAGTCCGTTTTTTTTTCCATTTTTTTATAGCAACTTACCACGAAGATAACAAAAACGTATCCTTAATAGTTCAACTGCTAATAACCTATTTTTAGTTTCGCCCTTAAGTGTAAAAAGTTCAAAATATCCATATTTCAAGTAATCTCGAGCTTGAGCTTCTTTAAATTTAAAGCCTAAAATTTAATCAGTGATATTTAACAAAGACGCCCTAAAATACAAACTTCCATCGCGGAGCGAAATCGACTGAGTTCGGTGTCTTGGAAAAGTTTCACTGAATCTGAAAGACATCTACTGAACAATAAAAATCTACTAATAACGAACCATCCCCCACCCGACAACCTAGAAAAAAAATACTCTCCACTTTAAATGTTTATTTTTTAATCAAATTCCACTGTGAGGTCTGGCAGAAACTAATTAAAATTATTTCATTTCTTGTTCGTAGCTGACACTTAGCATAAGCTCCAGCGATTCGGATTACTGTGACGATGACGACGAAGAGCTGCCCCAATGTGAGTAGACCTTCAATAAAACAAACAAGTACATAATTTCGATTCACCAGATGACGAGACGATTGATTATACGAAAATCGATTTCGAGTCCAGGAGGGTGAAAGCACGTCGTGCACATGAAGAAATCATATCCGGCAGGTATCGTCACCCGAACTGGGCACCCAGTAAGCCACTTCAAACAGAAACAATTGTAATTTCATTAACCCGTAATACGTTTCAGAGGCCAGGCTTGATACAGGCACGGCTGCCGATGCGGCAAAACCCCTGTCATCAAGTTCAAGCAGCTGCAGTTCGATGGGCGGCGACGGTCGTAACTCCCGTTGCAATTCAATCGATTCAAAGTCTACCCACAATGACATTGAAATAGAAAATGACCTGAAGAAAATCAATGAATTGCTGAGCATGCCGCCCGCCATTGATGTGGAACCACCCCCAGAGCTTGGGCCGAACGATGGCAAATTGAAGGTTGCAGGCAATTCTCCTATTGTGCCGAGCAAAACATCGAACAGTAGTACGTTGACCAGCCTGCATGATCCCGTGCAGGCGAGCCCCAGCTTAGAGTCGACAGATTGGAAGAACTACATTCGGTCCGAGTCACAGAACTCAGTGCCTTCTTGGGCGTCGTCTATAAGCTTGGACGACCATCGAGCTGACGGACCAGCGAAGGACTTTATGCGAAAGTTCAGCGAGATACTCTTCACAAATCCAACGACCATTGGGCTGGAACTGAAATCGGAGTTTGGACAAATCGCCAGGCAAGAAACGGGCCGCTTGTGGTTTTGCCGCTATGTGATGGCGCAGAAGCTGAAGTCCAAGCGAGTGGATGAGATCACATTTTATTCGTTGGTTCAGAACTTTGCGATTATCCTGTTCGAGTGCACAGAGAGTGAGGACTACACCCCCGCAGCGAGCATTATGAACATGTGCTTTACCTTTTATCACGAAAGTAAGTTTGGGGGAGCGTTCAACGATTCCGCGCTGACTTAATCTTTCGTTGCAGTTGAAGTTCCTGGCTGTGAGCCATACAGGGAATACCTCTTCACGTACCTTCGACAGCAACCGATCTGGCACACCCTGCGATTCTGGAACGTCGCCTTCCTCGATGCCCTTCACTCGCAACGCGAACAGCGTTCGGAGGCTGCTAAAAATGCACGCGGCCAAAGGAATCAAAATGCGTGGCACTCGCTCTCGCACGCGCACAGTGAGGGCGAAGAAGAAAAATCCGACTCATCCAGTTCATCCTCCCATCATAGCTACGCTCCAAGCGGGACCAATGATCTTACAGACGATCAAAAGTGTCGGCAGCATATCGCCTTCCAGCAGCTGGGGTACGTACAGTAGAAAATTGCCTTGAAGTAGAACTTGAATCTGGATCTTACTTTTTTATAGAACGTTCACTTGCAATATGCACTCGCTTGGTATTAAGAAAGATCTGTGTCTTGAGTTTCTCAAAAAACAGAGCGCCACTGTTCGTCTGTCAAAAGGTAGCCCTTGCTTATATTTAGTTTATTCTCTCTGTCTTCTAACACCCTCATCCAAATACAGATAAAACAAAACTCTTACGTGATAACATCAATCGAATGTACCACGAAACCGATCTGTGGGGTGCTAAAGAGTCATGAAGTCTTTCCAAATATCATTCGCTCATCCTGTGCACTTTTCACTTTTGAACGCAACGAGAGCGGCGAACCTCCCCCCGGTAAGACCTTTGACTTTGAGACGGCTTCAACATATTGTGTATTTTTATCAAACGAATCTAACATTTTTTTCCTCGATACTATTTTTCACTGTCTTTAAATATTAGCTATTAATTTTAATCATAACTTAAACCTGCCTAACAACACTTTTATTTCGAACTTTATCGGTACAAATTGTGATACGATTTTCTTTGTGATTTAATTAATAAAAAAAAAACATTTATTAAGATTGATAGAGTAAGTGCGAAAATGAGACGCGGAGGCAGAAGAGAGCATACATATTTTAAGCGCGATCAGCTATATTTTGATGGAATCTATAAGCTTTATTTTTTATAGCAGATATTTTTAACACCAACACTCACACATATAAAAAGAAAGTCCTCCAAGAAATCAGATAAACAATCAGACGAATGAGTTTGAGAGACTAAGGATAGGGGTTATTTATAATTTGCTTCGAATGAATTTTCTCCTTACAAAAGGAGGAAGAGTCATCCCTTCCAGAGCAGTAGAGTGGTAGTACAGTAGTGGCCATAAAGTAAGTAGGTACTAATTTATTAGTTTTTATTTTATTTTATTTTATTTTATTTATTATTACATACTTAGCTTATGGTAGTGGTATTTACCCTGCTCAGTAGGACTGACAACTGACTTGACGTTTGTTAAATTAACCATCTAATACTTTATGCAGCGGAGGCTGCATTCGTAAATTAGGGCTAATTTTGTTTTCTTAAAAAAACTTTCTGAGGGGCTTAAAAAAATTGTTTTCCTTCCATTCTTCTCAACAACGAGTCAAAGAAAAATTAACTACAAACGATATTAAAAACATGTAACCAAAAACAGACAAGTGAGAGTAGACCAATTAAAAGATTGTAAGAAGTTGGGCATAAAAGCTATAACTCTTGAGTATATAACACGTCATTAGATCGGCAGCACATTTTCCAGATAGATTAACTAAAGCCCGCATTCATTACAATACACCAGGCAAGTTTATTTTTTTGTTTGCCTGTTTTTTTTTTGTGTAAGCGCACAATCTGTTTTAACTAGTATTTACTGCTTGGCATATTAAATCGAAAATTAGCGTACTAATACAGGTTTTGACATTGACTATTAAATTGTGCAAAGTTGTGTGAATTGATCTAATTTATTGATTACCATCAGGCGATGAGAGCTCTGGTTATTAGTACCTATTGGCGTTAATGTTTAGATGGGAGAATGCTGCCAAAGATGACAGCTAGTTTTCGTTCATAAAAAAAAAACCTCAAACGCAGACGTCACGGATTTTGAAATTTCAGCGAACATTTAGCCGTTTTTGACACTTTTACCAGTGTGTAGTAAATTCCAAAACAGAACTATAATGTTTGATCTACGGAATTATATAGGAAAAAAAATCATTTTGCAAAAAAAAATCTGCTGATTTTGATACTTTACGAATGTGTTCCACCTTTGAAGTTGTTGCGAAAAATCGCTTCTCTGAACACAGCCTTCTGAAAGAAAAAATATTATTTACTTCAGCAGCATAGTATTATTTACTTATTTCTCTGTCCACCGATGGCACATTCTTTTGTTATTTACACTCGCAAAACACCATTTTCGTCAGCCTAAGAAGAGCAGGGGAAAAAGACCCACGTGATTAGGGACAAATGCATCCAATGACTGCATAATATGAAATACATTTCTTAATACAAATCAGGGTTACTATAATGGATAAGAAAATTGATAAATTCTCGTTGAATTTGTTGGCATTTCTCAAATTACTTATTGTTACCGTTGCTATATATATACAGATAGTAAGAGATGAAGAGAATAATTTAATAAATATACCTGCGCATTAAAGGTTTCATTAACTTTGCCATCTCTCTCATAAACAAACCCTCTCCTTTTGACTCACTCTTTACTTCAATCCCGGATTCAAGCCAAAGAAAAAATGCGATAAGTAGGCATATAGATTTAGTTCTGTATAAACGTTTATTGATAAAGAACTTTTTAAAAAATATTTTTTTTCTTATTTGTTGGTTCAATTTGCGGGCATGAACACTTACTGGATTGATTTATTTTTGAAATAAAACAAATGGGGCAAATATATCGATTATTATTATAATAAATGGTGTTTATACAATACAATCTAAGGTACATAGAATTGACAAACTAATAAATTAAAATTAAATTAGTTTTTACTCTTATTACTATGCGATTGCATATTTTCTTCAAACTAACAAAACAAAAAAAAAAAAAACAAAATAAAGAGAAATAAAAGAATAAATGTTTTAAAGTGGATTTAATTTAAATAAAAGCGAAAATAAAATATATTTAATATTATACAATATTTTGTTTAAATATTTACGCAAATACACAAAGTCGAAGGCATTTCATTCATTTTCACAGTAGCGTTTCGTTCAACATAAACAGCAATACAAAATATGCACTTACAACAACTGACACTACTACAGCGTGTTAGGTATAATTTTATTTATCATTTGAAAATTCATTTATGCAAAAGGGAAGTCGAGAGTATATGAAACCGCTTGGTTGATTAATTTTTCCTTTCTCTGAAGACGAAGGAAACAATTGAATTTTCCGAAATATAATTTTTTTATATTCACACAATGCACATGAATTGATGACTGAATTTTGTTTTTATTTTGGCCATCGTTTATGTTGCTAATTATAATTAGTGTTAAATCGTGATTTTGGCAATGTGTGTACGAACAATGATGTGGATTATACTGTGCTGTATATTTCCTAATTTGTTTCTCGAAGAGTTAAGTATCTTTCGCTACCCAATTTATTGAGCTGATGTTTGGCTGGTTTTATCAAAATTGTTTGTTAAACTAATGAATTTTTGTGACTACTCTCGGTTTAATCGACATTCAGTTGGAAGGTCACTGACCCCATTCGATCCCGCACGCTTCCTTTGTAGATGATGTTCTTGGCCCACGAACGACACTCGACGTTCAAGAATTGATTCGGCTTAAAGGACTCGAATTGAACAGCAACGAGGGGACTCAGGTAGCCGGGTTGATTTCGGTATGGGTAGTAGAAAGAGGGGAAACCACGGGATGGGAAGTACTGCAGTGCGCCAATGTTTTCCTTGTCGACCGACCATTGTCCCTGGCATGAGATCCAAATTTGTTGACGCTAAAATGGAGAGTTGTCTTTATTTACAATTTTCTTATAGCTCTTTTTACATACCTTAGTCGGGTCTAAACTCTTAATGTGTTCGATCAGGTCGGCGGGCATATCTTCGGGCAAATCATTCGTATCGTCGTAGTATTCTGGGACCCAGTCGAAAATCTTGTTCAACTTCAAGAACACACATGGGCGACCATTTTTGTAGCCGTATCCGTTACTGGGCGAGCAGGGTCCGAAAGTGCTAATGTCCACAATGCATACTTTTTTGGGGTCTTTTTGTGCGCCGAAGTCGCAGACCTTCTTATTTAGCCCACCTGTTGTGTTGTAAGCTGAAAATTTACAAAAGAAAATATTTTTTATAAGGATGCATGCGAGTATATCGATTTCGATTTGAACTTACGTATTAGGAACTCGTCTATCAATTCCTTCCAGTACTTGGCCTCCTGAGGCTTCTTTGTGTCGAACTGTATTATTGAGCCTCTTTCGGTTTCATTACTCAGTGGGCGGAAACCAAGTCCTGGATTGTTTCCGATCAATGATGAATCCAGTTTCCACTTGGGCTCATGGTCGCTTAAGCTGGCGAAGAGACCTTGAAGGCAAATGGCGAATAGGCCCGCTAATATGGCATAGAAAATTGCATAAAATATGAACAGGCGTCCTGTGAATAGAAGAAAAAGGGGAAAGTTGTTATTCAGTGAAAACGAGACAGCTTGTCATTTACAAGTTCTAGTGAGTATGTTTCTTTATTTTCGGTTTACAGTTTCCCCCCCAGCTTGCAGTATGTCTGATCCAATGTGACAAGTGACAACCATCCCTAAAATTAAATTTATATCCGTTTTCTGTCGACAATGTGTGCGCAAATAAAGTTGGCTCAATCAAACTCGGATTTAGGTCAAGTTCGGATGACTGGGCCATGGCTCTCATAAATAGCAGCTTGATAACTTTTTTCCTTTGGTCATTGCGAACTCAAATTGGCTGCCCAAAATAGTGACATATGTGTGCATTTTGTTGATTTCCCTAAACGTGTTGAGTTATTCCACCATGGAGTGATTAGTGACCTTCTCTACGTCAACAAATGCCTACCCTTAGGGGACCCTTAGTTTACCCTGGTGCTTTTGAACATTATTTGCTTTCTTTTTCAACAGATGTTGTACTTCAAAACTGTGTAATGCTTTTGTTTATTCTAATCGATTATGCATACAAACGAAACCATAACTTTTTCGCATGACTCAAGCTAGTTAAAGTTTTAAGTATATATGTACATATATGTACAAGTATTCTACGTATATAGGTGTAGTTTACGTTTGACTCATTTAGCTTAAACAATTAGCAATAAGTTGATTAAAATTATATCCAGTGTGACAAGCTTCAAGTTCAAGCGCAAAATTCTACTCGGCGAGGTTTTGCCCAGACACAGCTTTGAAAACAAAATTAAAATCTATTCTATGTGGTATGCAGTTCAATTCCTACTCCTTTCAGTTGTTTGAGGTGGAATCAAAACGAACTAATGCCCAAAGCCAATCTATGACGCTCATTGCATCTCATGCGCGAACAATTAATGCCAAAGCGGAGTGTGGTTATGCAGGCTGTTTAATGTATTCATTTGCACTAAAGCGATTTTATTTGTTGCTATTTTTGTTAGAGTTTTTTTTCAGGTTTAAAGATCACGCTTCAACCGAGTGTATCGAGCAATTCATCAAAAATACGAATAGGAAAACCACACCTAGACGCCTGCCCCGCGTTTATAAAAGTCGTACAGTGGATGCGGCGAGGGGATCGCGTTTATTTTTTTGTTAATTTATTTACCTTCAGCTAGTTGATGTTTCAGCATTATTATTCTTTTTTTGCCCATTGTGTATGTGCGCCAGTGCGTATTAGTGCATATCGATCGGTGCGCTGAACATTCTAAAATGTGCAGTGGCGTACGACCTCAACGATCTCGTATTTGGTGTCAAAGCCAAGGCGCAACCAAATAATGGATAAACTGTTTCAACTAACCTTTCTCGAATTGATTCCGTTGGAAACTGGGGGAACTTCTGTTCTGTTTACGTTCCGGTGAATGATTTTTTTTTATTCAAGAGAACTCTCGGCAGTGAAGATTTTTGTGTAGCCTTATTAAATACGTAGCTTGTAGGCAGAGAGCTGTCATTCCCTTCGAGCTGGGAGTGACAGTAAAGCTTGAACTCATTTAAAACGTATACAAGATGTCATGTTCTATTCTGTCATTAATGACAAAATGTAAAACATTTTATTGTCTTGCCGTCTAACAAAACAGATATACGTATGAGTTGTGTTATAACCATAAATATGACAACAGTGCTATGTGCATTGAGGACATAAGCGTGTCACAGTAACAAAACACACACAAGATGCAAAACATCAGCTTTTTTATGCAGCCACATTCCGGCACCATGATTCAATCAGCCGATGAAATCGCTTCATAAGCAGTGATTGTCAACAAGTAGGGTTGCTAACCACAAATCGAGCATTTAATGCAAAATAAGCTCTGTTTGATTGCTGCATTTGTCTCAGCAAAAAGAATGCACCAATAGAATCTAACTGCTGTGTAACCGGTTGATAACGCAGCGGCTATTATGCCAGGTGGCAGGGGAATGCGTCTGGGGGGAAAGTTGTTGATTAACGTCAACCGAATGTTGATGGAAAAAACCCCAAACCCAAACGGCACAAAACGAAAACTATTTTCTAAAGGAAATACTACATAAGAAAAATAATTCCAACTTCATCGGGATCGTTGTGCAAGCTACCAGAAGAAGAATATGCGAAATATCTGTCTTGATTTTGAGAAATGGGGACGGTTCTTCATATAAAATTACTGCATCTTGGTTATAGCAATTGAAGCAACAGCAAATTGCCCCAGTAGTATAAATATTACTCTGCTATCTGCACTAAATCTAAATAAATTTATTGACCTTACTTTGCTAAAATATCTGTTCAATAAAACAGACCAGACCAGAAAACAGCAAGAAACTAACTACTGCTTTTTATATTAAATTTGAAATTTGAAATTTAAAATTCTTAGGGAAGTATACATTTTACGCAAGCAGAAAAAAAAAAACACTATGCACACATCAGACTCGGCAACTACGTCTATTAATAGTACTCGAATGTGTATCTAATTATGTTCTTCTTTATATCATTTTCCAAATTTAGTTCGGAAAGTAAATGGGATTTTCCCGCATCTGCTCCAGTTTACGTAATTATTCATTGGCGATGTTTCATAACAAAAATAAAAACACCTCACTTTTAAGCAGGTAAAGAGTTGTTTTAGCTCAAACAGAAAAATACCTCACTTTTAAGCAGGTAAAGAGCAGTTTTAGCTCAAAAAAAAGTCGCATTAAAGCAGGTTTGCAAAGAGCTGTTTAAGCTATTCAAAAATTGCAACTCAAACTCATTATAGGGAAGATATTTCCTAACCATTATTTTAGCCAATCTGGATTTAAAGTCTGTGAGCAATAGAACTGACATCCACGGTATAATAATTCAGAACACCGGGCACACTTTTTTTTACAATGTGCGTTGGATTTCTGCAGAAATGCAGTCATGCAAATATGCTTATTGCTTGCAAACTTTAGTAACGACTGCGTTTTTGGATCAATCTTTTAGTTGGTGCAGAAACGGAAATGCAGACCTGCATAAGTGTACTTTTATCACACAGAATGAGAGTGAGATTATTTTCTATTTGTCTCTCCTTTCAGACACCAAATTCAATTTATGTGTTTTTGTTTATTCATCTAGAAGTGACAAGTTTATTTTCATTTTCATTAAAAGTATAAATGAGTTTAGAATTGAAGTTTTCAAAACAGAGAGTACAACGAACTGTGAGTGAAATTTTCCATACCATATTTTATAATGGTGTTGCTAATAATAGAACAAACCATGCCCAGCCCATTGCTGTAAAGGGAAGTGCTGTGCATGTATGCACTCGGACATTTCAATAGACACTTACCACCAGATGTGATGGTTGTAATTACGGTCGTTTGTAGTATGCCACAATCATAACCTATGAATGAACAAGTAGAACTAACTTTTCACTTGACTGTCTTCATTTGGATATGCTCTGCACTAAAAACAAAAAAACAGGTAGGTGTAAGGAATTTTATCGATTCATTTTTTTATACTGATCTCAACACATTTCCGTAGGACTCTGCATTTCGATGGTTGTATTTCATGACTAAGTGGCAGCACCTTCACAACAGAAAAATGGAATGATGCGCCTTTTAATTGTAATGTAGACTCGTAGTCATCAACCCACTAATTGATTAACAACAAATATTTACGAATAAATAACCAACACTTTCAGGGAACAAGAACCACGCATCAGGAACACTCAAATGTACCAGTTGATAAACAGAACAGCGACTATCACGGAGGTTTAAATTCAAACGGAAAATGGGGATTGAAAACAAAAGTTTCGGTAAGTTACGTTCACATTTTCATTTTCACCAGTACCCCAAATGTTCGCTCTGCCACACAATTGCATCTCAGTAATTTGTTGAAAACTAATCACGTCGCTCTGTCATTGTATGACTGTTTGTGTTTCGTAGCGCTCACCTCGATGGCAACCGTTTAATTAGATCGCTTTATGTTGCCGCAGGAAAACTAGTTGCCGCCGGATCTTAGTTCATTGCAACTAAGTAACAATGGGGCCTTCTTTTGCCTTGTCCGATAGATATTCTGATTGAATAAACTGTTTAGTTTAATCAGTTGTCAATACGTGTTCCACACTCCTTCCTCACTGTTTACCCGTATAATGGGCGCCAGTCTGGTGGAAAACTGTTGATGATGACGGCAATAGACTGTCGTTGACCCCGTCCTAAAAAAAGATGAAGTAATTCCCTACTTCCCTCGGCATCCTTCCTAATTTAATATGAAAACTTTTAGCCAGCACATACATAGTGTGTGTATTTATGAAGCTCTTTCGATGGTGCTAAACGCATTACGGAGAAAGCTCTGTTGTGTGCGAACTCCACCCTTCTTTGGAAGATGTTACGGTTGATAGGATATACCGACACATAAATAAAGTTTCCCAGTGGCGATAATAATGTTTCTCATTACTGCACGCGATCCCGTATAAGGAACTGTATTCTATAATGACCGAGAAAGAGACTGCGAAACAGGGTGGGAAATAATGCTAAGAAAATCTAGGCTACCCTCTACATGTTTGGGGTGGAAAACATAGCGTCATCCGCATGACATCATTCGGACAACTTTCCCGCCTAATTTTCGTCAAAGGACATTCGAGGCGATATTATTGGATACCTATGTCTTAATTTCTATCCATGGGGAATGCGAGCGGTTTGTGTTGGAATAGTAATAAGATACATTCGTGGGTTGTCGAATCAAATATATAATCGATTTGAAAATTATTATTTTGGTCGGATAAATGCCTCCGCAATGTGTTTCGAAACCAATTTCATTATGGCTCGTTAAAAAGAAGTCAATATTTGACAAGAAACTCAAACAAAAGTGTCAGATAACGTTATGCACGCAGCGAGATGTTTACACGAATAATTGTTATAAATTTGCACATGCATCATGACAGCTGTTGAATATTTAGCACTGTCTGCGGTTCAATTTTGTTCAGGCTAAATTATTTCAGATCGAGTTCGATTAAATGAGCGAGGTGATGATGTAAATGCCTGTATTCATAGATCAAATTTGTACCCTCATACGAGAAGTGCAGTGTAGATTGTAGATCTACGCGAAAGGTGATCGGCGAGAGCTTTCTAGAGTTACTAGTGGAAAATAATTACGTTACGGAATGTAGTTAGGTAATTAGGTAATTAGTGGCGAGGTGGAAGCCCGACTTGACCTCGCAATTGGTTAACACAACATTTTCTACCACAACAGTTCCATTTGTCTCAAAAATAAAAATTAAAAACTCATGCCAGAACTAGGATACCTGATTGAACTACTTGTTTGTTTGTTTGTTTTGTTTAATCTGCAAACTGCAGTCACTAGCACTCACCATTCAAATTGCAGTCAGATGTTACCGAAAAAAAAAATATAAGCTTATTGCTTATTGCCGAAGCTTATTTCAGGACGTTCTAGCTACCCCTGTTGCTTGACATGAACTAAGTTTACTATAAATCAGCTTTCGTTTTGCCACGCTTCCTTTGCGTGGATACGTACTAAGAGACATACAGCGGCAAAGACAATTATGTTCATGGCGTTATTTTGTATTGACAATGCCGCCACAAGTGCTTTACATTTTCCATTAATCCGTGCAGATACGTCACAATGTGAGAAATCGCTGCGGCACGATATAAATTCGAATATATTTCGGTGTCAGCAAAATCAAAATCTAAAGAAAACCCTCTGCTCCAAAATATTTCCAGAAAAAGGGTTCTAAAAAATGTGATGTAAGTTCTACCAAAGTATGAAAAGCAAGTTGTTGTCTATCAGCAGGTTAAAGCGTATGGCGTCACTTTTTCAACTTTTTTGCTCAATCATTATTTGAGTGTATGTCGGCATTTGGTCGTACAGTGATGAGCTGTTACTCATTACTGTTGGAAGGAATATTTTCACAAACACTATTTGTTTTCTACCTCCGATCTATTTCAGTAATGAACTCAACAGTTATCTTATCTCTGTCCATTTCATCGATATCTTTCCGATTACTGCCATGTGCGTATTTCAATTCCGATAAGTAGTCCTTATGCTAAGAAATAGACCACTGATTCCATATTGAGGACAACATTACATAACAACCGTGCTTCGCTCTTTTTCTTTTAAAAAAGAATAGCCAAACACAACAAAAATCATTGAAAACTTGTTTCGTTAGCGCTCTCGGGGCGGACTAAGTCTAATGGCTATTAATATCAAAGTTAGTTCTCATTT